>CM077243.1:21866578-22466578 GCA_039654775.1 Spinibarbus caldwelli
TAATGATGGAAGACCATTTAGTAACACTCAGGATTCAATCGGGCAGCCACTCGTAGACAGATCTGAGACTTTACAACTGGGTAAAAAAATCTGGAATTCAAAAAAAAAAACTAAAAGTTTCTCAGAAGTTTGAAATCCATTGTCCATTACTTAATGCCGCAAAGCGTGTTAGCTTCTAATATGTATTATTTTTTATTATTTTTCCATAATGATTATTATATATAATTTATAATTATTACATTGATTTTCTTTTTCAGAGTTTCAGGATAGCCAGTTGTCACCTGCACTTACCCTGCTTCCCTGCCTGGACAAATCTCACCTTCTTTCTGTCTCCACATTTTTTCAGCATTCAGATGCAGAATTTGTCCCTCTTCGGTATTGTTTGTTTAATCAGGTTCAATTTTTTTCTTTATCTTTTTGTATTTTTTTTTTTTTAGATATTTAGATAATATTTTTTGTATTGTTTTTGTGTACACAGGGGAATTCCTGACTTCTCAGTTATGTCTGAGAGATACCCCAGGACTTCAAATGTAGCTGTAACTGATGATTCCCACCTCCAAAGTACTATTCTCGACCAGGCTGCACTTTCCCAGCATCCGTTGGAGGCACCAACAGCCCTGTCAGAGGTTGAAAAAAGCTGCTATTCACTCTCCCAGCACAGCCTGTCACCTGGAGACCATTGCAAAGGGCTTGAGGATCAAGGGAGTGTTTCATATGGTGCTGAGGACAAAATCAACAGACATATGGAAGGAGAGGAGCAGACCACTGCTCAGGGAATGTCTGCTCGGCTCATATTAGAGTTCAAGGACAAGGATGTTATTGTGGCTGTTAGTGACAGCAGTGCCATTTCCTCCACCTCTGAACTTGCCTCAAATCACCAAAACGCAAACAAAAGCCAGTCAGATCACTCCATGAATTTTCAAAAAGGCAGAGAGCAGCCCCAAGGGCGTTCATTATCATTTCAGAAGGCTGCAGATGTTTCAAATATAACTTTTCGTGATTCACAGATGCATTCACACCAAACAACTGACCATCTCCATGATCAGCTTCTGTCTGCAGGACAAAGACGCTCCATCTCAGCACCAGCAAGTAGGCACCATAGTGGGAACAAAAGCTCTAATAGTGGACTATGTGTCACACCAGCTGATGAAGGAGTGATACATGCAAATCTGCAGAGAGTGCTCTGGAGCTCCGGTCATCTAACAGCAGCAGATGGTTCATTCTTGAGCTCTCAGCCTGTGTCTCAGTCCACACCTGCGCTACCTCTTGTGAGACCACCACCAGCATTGACCAAACTCTCACTCATACACTCCAAACAAGAGACTGTTGCTTCTGCGGCTACATCGTCCCAAACAAGTCACTCCAAAACTGGCTTAATTCCATCGTTGAACCTAAGCGATCAACATTCCTCTCCCATCCACTCTCAAACAACAGCTACAGTTCCTAGTGGACCTTCAGAGACTGCGCAAACAATGTCACATGCACATCCCATTTCAAACGAACAAGTTCCTCCTTCTGTTTTAAATCCACCAGCCTCTGATACACCTCACTCCAACACTCAGCACTTTTACTCTGGTGCAGAGATGAAAGATCAGGTTCCTCGTTTGGCCCTTGGGAGAGTACATTCTCTTCCCAGTTTGAGCTACTTACAAAAAGTAGATGCCTGGAAAGCCAATCAAAGTTCTAGCAGATCGTTTTATGATAATTTGGCACTACAGGAGTTTGATGGTGTGTCGTCCAAGAAAAAAGCACAGAATGTGGTGACTGAAGCACTTAACCACATGCTTTCTCGAGATACGCGTCTGATATTTGGTGCTAATCCCAGCTCCCAGATGACTCAGCCACTTTCCTCTTCTCATTCTGGAAGTGGCTCACCCCGTCGGGTGGATGTAGTTGGGACGGGTGTGTGTAGAGGACAAGCATCTGAGTCTCCTGTCAATCACTCACACTCTCACTCATCCCTGAGCTCTGTGGTGACCTCTATTCACAGAGACACGGGTCAGCAAGTTCCAGTGAAACAATCTGATGATATCATTCCAGCTACCAGATCATTGGACTATCAGTCCTTAGTTTCAGGTGGAAGGGGTGAAGGAAGGAATAGCTCAGCTCCTCACATGGATAAAAGCTCAGTCAAGATGTCTCCTCTCCTCAGTCTGGGTCGCTTCAGTGATGTGTCATCAAGCATCAATATGAGTAGCACTCTCTCAAGCTCCCAAGGCAGCTGCCATGGCGAGCAGAGTATGCGGGCATCAGTGGGAGCCGCCTCTTCGGTAGTGAGTCTTGAGGTTGATAATTATGCACCCTACTGGACCTCCAGACCCACGTCCCCTCCTCACACTAGGGAACTCAACATTGAAGACAGGATCCCTGTAAGTTCACATTTCTGTAGAAGAACTAGTCGGCATGAAATGAGATTCTCTGTCTATTTTTGGAGTAATTTTTAATCAAAATCTCATAATTCGATCTTCCGGTGAAAATGATAGACTTGTCTCTTGTAATTTATCCAGTCATTTAGTCTGATTAAATTCCACCTTTTCTTCCAATCAACAACCGTTGGATAGAATATTTTCCCTTTTTTGATAATCTGTTTCACACCGATTTACATCACACTATGGAAAAAAAGGATCTGTTGCTACTTCTGTTACATTGTGACTTTAAAATCAACATGAATTCAAAATACTCAGTTACATTCAGGTCTCTAATCTGGTATGAAATGTCCTGCTGGATAAAATCATGGAATGTTGGATGGATAAAATCAAATGCCACCATACATAATTTTAAATATTCTGTTTCACATCACATTATGAAATTAAAATATGTAGGAAGTATGACATTTAATGTTCAATTATGCTCAAGCAGAAAGAATCATTTAAGGCAGCAGAGCAGTTGTCAGCTTTTTTGACTCCAAGGCCCCCAGTGTAAAAACAGTATTCAACAGCCCCTCAGATATTTCTGTTACTTCTGCTGTAATGACAAAGCTGCTCATTTTCAGAAAGTTGGCATGTCAATGCATATATACATAAATAAATAATTATATTAAATAAAATGTATTTAAATAATTATAGATAAATCCAGAAGTCCAAGGTAACCGAATAAATTAATGTTTGAAAAGCGCTCACAAATAGCAATTTCTGCCCAATAAATTATTTTTGAGATTGGCATAACGAAAATTATATTCATTAAAAATTTACATGATTTCTTGTTTGGAAACCACTGATTCAGGGTGATGTTTGTAATTTTTTTATCTACCCTGATAGATACTTTATTATTCTGTTTTATGTCTTTTTGTTTTATAGTTGTACCTCTTAAATTTGGGTATCGACCAGTCGCCTTCAACAATCTTAAATCCATTTACTCGTCGAGGACCAATCAGAGAGCCTGAATTCTCTCCTACTGACTTATGTACCATCAAAGGCTCCATAGGAACACCAACTAAAAGCACACAGCCATCTGAAGGTGAGCTAAAGACATCTGACATCTTTGTGCATTTACATTTAGTCATTTAGCAGACGCTTTTATCCATAGTGACTTACAAATGAGGACAATAGAAGCAATCAAAAACATAAGTAAAAATAAAACAAGTCAAAAGAATAGAGAATGCTAGTGTTAGAGGGTGCGCTTTTAAAGTTATTGAGTTAAGATATTGTTGGCTTTATTTATGTAGTGTATCTGGTCATATAATGATTTGTGTTTGTTTTCTGTGTGTATAGTTGACAGTCTTCAGAAGGAGACATTCTCCAGTTCTAGTCAGCTCTCCGCTGACTCCGGTGCTTCTGTCGCACACCAGTTGTCGGTGCATGAGCAAGGCCAACCAGCCAGTGACAGATCTGTGAAGATGTTCAGCGAGGCGGATACTCCACCGAGACTGCATTCAACTTTACATCCTTCATCAACCCTACAGCACTCTGATGCTCCACAAAGTGAAGGAAGCTTTGGCCTTCCAATCCTAGAATCTGTGCCTCCTCCAGGTCCCAGAGAAGTGGTAAAGGAGGATGATGACTCTTTCGTAGGCTCTGGCACACTGCATGAAATCAGGCGTCTGCTGGGCCGGGCAGAAAGCCTTGTTTCTGGTCGATCCTCTCTGACTTCCTCCCCCGGCTCACACCGCCTCTCAGAAAGTGACACATCCCTTGTTTCACTAGGACGAAACATTCAAGGTTATCACGATGACACATCTCTGTCCGCTGGTGGGAATCTTTCTTTGCTGCTGACTCGCTCTTCATCAGATTCGGCTTTGAAAGGAAGCTTGTCGTCCTCCCAAGGACCACGACAAATTGACCGTACAACTATAGAGCCTACCGCTCTCTCTTTGAGCAGAGAGGAAGGTTTGAAGTCACGTGACCTCTGTGTGACCCCAAGGCGGGCCGAACCTGAGGGCTGTAGTGCTGCAGACCCAGATAAGGCAAAGCCACCTACAGCCACATCTGCCATGCAGATAAATGTTCCTTCAATAACAGGGAACCAGGACCAGGCTGAGGATGCTGCGATTAGCTCTTCTGACAATAATTCATCTCATGTCTCAGCTGAGGTTGAAAGTATGAGTGACAGTAGCAGTGAGAGTTCATTGGCTGCCAGAGTTGCCAAGCTCTTGCAGAGTGAGTCACCCGTTTCAATGGTTACAAGCCGGCCAAGCACCAGTGATCCAGAAGATAGCCGTGCCCGAGGTAAACTAACAGAACATATAGTCATATACAGGTTTTGTCAGTACCAGTGGTGCTCTTCTTAAGTTGTCAGTGGTTTGTCTCAATTTGGTCTGTCTCTTTAGAATGGATCCTGATGAAAGTTTCTGGCCGCCGGTGTGAAAGCTTAGAACTAAACGCTGAGGACAGAGAGAGAATTGAAGACATCAAAAGAGAGCTTCTACTGAACACCAAATACACCAAGGTAACATGCATACGCCAACACGGAAAAGTCTGCCAATTTCATTCGTGTGAATGTCAGCATTTTTACTGACTTGCTGATGTAGGTCGATCTGTCTGCCAAACTTTTGACATCTCAAATAAATATCACTGGTAATGTGCAATAAACTGGCACCATATTGGTATTAAAATGTTATCTGGTGTTGGTCGATATTTAATTGATATATTTAATTGTGCATACTCGGTTCAGTTAATTTTTAAGAACACTAATAATTTAACCCTTTGAAGGCTAACATTAAATAATAGTAAGAAAAATCAGTTTTTTGTTTTGTTTTGTTTATTCAGCCTTTAGACAAAATATACAAAAAATGAGGTTTTTATGTCTCATATGGTATAGGAGAATATGGAGCTTATACTCACAAGGAGGAAAAAACACCTCAATTTAATTTGGAGGCTTAAACTGAGCAAAAATATAAAATTTGGTGCAGTTGCTGATATTTAAATGGCCAAAAAGTAAGATGAAAATCTGATAGCTTGTAAATCTGTGAGATCTTTACAGCAGTATAGCAGACTACTTACATTTAGTCATTTAGCAGACGCTTTTATCCAAAGCGACTTACAAATGAGGACAATAGAAGCAATCAAAACCAACAAAAGAGCAACAACATGCAAGTGCTATGACAAGTCTTGGTTACTTCCATAAAATGCATATAAATATTAGTTGTCACTCTGTATCTTAAATAATGTGTCTTGGATTATATTTAAATGCTTGTTTTGTGATCAAAGCTCAGTAGTTTAACCCATTTTTAGTCAATCACTGAAAAAGCCTGATGTG
Organism: Spinibarbus caldwelli; assembly: GCA_039654775.1. NCBI lineage: Eukaryota > Metazoa > Chordata > Actinopteri > Cypriniformes > Cyprinidae > Spinibarbus > Spinibarbus caldwelli. The sequence goes on from CM077243.1 coordinate 21,872,273, forward strand.
TCATATTTGATACTCACATTTTAACATGATTTGTTTAAAAAATGATGTATGGATAATCAGGTAAACTTTGATAAACCAAAACGTTGCTTCAGTCCATTAATTATTAATCTTAAATTATTACTAACAATATAAAAGTTATTCTTAGGTTTACATTATAAGAATCAACAAGATCAACTACAAATGCAGCAGGTTTTTAGCAAAGCTTTGATGATGTTGCTAATTTTGAATGCTTCAGAAATTTGCCTATCAATTATGATATGCTAGGGTTTATAGGGTTCATAACACTGTTAAATATAATCTTAAATAAAAGCAAATAAAAAAATCAATTTTTTTAAAACTGGACATTAAATTGTTGTGATGCCTAAATTCACTTGTAGCTTTTAAAATGATTGCAGTTTTTTAATTAATTTAGATTAATTAATTGTCCATAATATGAAACTATTATGATCATTTTAAGGCAGAATTGTAATATCCTAAATACACATGGTGAGTCTGAAATAATGAGTTTTGTTTCTGGTGCGGCAGACTGCATTATGGAAAGTCCTGATAGAGAGTGTTCAAGGTAAAGGTGTTGTTTGCATTTGAGTGACTTATTCTGTGCTCTCATGCTTGCAGTGTTTCTACTGAATCTCCCATTTATCACGATCTGCTTCTCACAGTCCTCCCCAACCCTAGCTCTTATCAGTAATAACACATCTTTTTCTCTTTCTCTTGCTTTGTTTCTCAGTGGAGCTCAGATTCTGAAGCCAGTGCTCAGTCAAGTGTTGGTCCTGAGTCTCAGCTGACTAAGGGCTTTGTTGGATTGCGTAACATGGAGATGCATAACTCAGATCAGCTGCAGAAAGTCGATCCAAAACCTTTGGACACAGTTCAGTTTTACACTCCTATCCAACAGGATCTAGAGGCCAAAGTTCAGCAGATCGCCCTTAGAGAGGGTCTCAGCTCCCAGGCTTTTACTTCAATTACAATATCAACCACTCGCCGCTCTCCGTCTCCACAGTCACCGTCACATTGCCCTATCACTGCTACTGAGGAACTGGACAATGTTGGTCCTGTCCATGAGACTTTAGAGAACGAGAGCCAAATGAGACTTCAGCCAGCTGTTAAACATAATATATCTAGCCAAGAAAAAGAGACGGCAAGAGAAGGACAACATAGAGAAGAGAAGGAAAGAGAAGAAATAACTGATGACAACAAAGAGAACATTGTTATGAATGATCCCCAGAGTGTCCAAAGAATGCCTCACGTGGACTATACTGTCACAGGCAGTAACCAGATATTATCCAGTGCTGCGTCAGACTCAATCTTTGGCAAGAAGTCCCCTCTCTCTCACATACACGTCACCTTATCACCCAAACCTAAACATCAGTCCAATCCGAACTACTTAAGCAGATTATCCAGTCAAAACACTAGTAAAGAAGTCCCACTTCCCATGGGACCCATGGTGTCAAGCATGACTGATGAACAGTCCATACACCGAATCTCAAAATCAAATCATGCCAGACCATATGAACACAGAGAGCCAGTTCAAGGCCAGAATGCAGGAAGAGTCAGTGCACACTTACAGGCCAGATACCCACAAACCTTTGCTCCCTCTCAGAGGCTGGCTAGGACATCCAGATCTCTCTCTGTTCAAGCAGGTATGTGATGTACATTTTATACATATATACTGTTCAGTGGCATTTGATGTTGGTAAATTAATCAATTGATTTAATTTTCTACTATGTAGCTGTCCCTGTCCTGTTGCCATACAAACCTCATGGAAGCTCCGAACTGTTCTACATACCACAGACTGATCCAGAGCTTTCTCCTGGTCGTTCTGACACAACTGTAGAAAGCTCTCACCCAGGTATGTCACAGAGAACTGTACTCAGTTATTACACTACAGAATCCTACATAACATTACCAGTTAAATGGAATGTGACCAAAGTTGCAGTTTTGGTTATTCAGCTACTTACTAAATAAATAACTAAATGGACATTATTGGATATTCGAGTCAAAAATTTAAAGCAATGAAACTAGCATAGCTCTAAGGAAGTTGTTTGCTCAGGATAATTGCCAGGACCCTTTAGCTGTCATTAAACAAAAATATTTGACTACAAAATTCCAAACTTAATAAAATAAAAGTCCTCCTGGGAGCTGTGTAATAATGCTATTTAAGGGGCCGTTCACATATCAAGGTCAAGGTCGTTATTTCAAATGTAGAGGTCTGGCAGGCACGCTCATAATGGAAGCGACGCGCGCTCGATGCGACGCACTCATTTTTTCCATGCGCGTCCGTGCCGCATCGAGATAAAAACACTTCAACTTTTCAGAATCCCGCACCTCGGGTCATGTGACAAGAACCAACCAATCAGCTTCATCCTTTCCCGTAACAACATTGAAAGCTCAGCCAAGATGAAGGAACAGCTGATCATATCTGTACAGGGATAGCCATTTTAAATAAATTCAGTAGCAGAGCTACTACAAGTGATTTTTAGTGCTGGAAATCCATTTCCTTTGCTGAAACTTCCGCGTCTTCATGGAGAGCGCAGGTCATGGTTGCTTAGCAACGGCAGACGCCTCCGGAGCACAAGCGCCCAAATGCTTTGGAAAAAAAGGAGAAAGCGGCGCGCCTAGCGTTTATGCGCAACATGCGAACGGCCCCTAAAGCCATCATAAAATGAAAATTCACCATTTTTATTTTTTAATGCATGTTTAAAGTGAACAATTCATCCATGCATGTTTTAATTTTTTTTTTTTTTTTTTTTACATACAATTTTGTTTTGACTTTGTAATTTTTAATTAAAATATCATAATTAGAACTTCCAGTGAAAGGACAAACATTACTCTGGTGACATACAGTGAAATTTTAGCATTATTTAAATATTATTTTAGGGTTTATTCATTATTTTGAATAAGCTTTTATTTTTATATTTTCATCATAATTTTATTGTGATTTTTTTTTTTTTTTTTACTTTTTTTACACATTCATGTTTAGCTTGAATTTATTTTTGTTTTAGTTTTAGTAATTTTAGTACTTCACCTAATTTTAGTTAGTTGCAAAGTTTTCCAGACTTCTCCAATCATTTAGTCTGCCTAAAAACGGCCCATTTCTTATAGTTGACTACAAGTTTGTATTCAGATCTGCCTCTATCCAATTAACAACCAATAGATTGAACCAAGTGAAACATTATTTTAGTCAGTTGTACACCACTCAGTTGTACAGAGAATATTATGGTTATAATGCTTAGGAGACTATATAGATTATTAGAGGACACAGCCCTTAATTAACGTGTGCCTGTTTTGTCTCACAGAGCTCTCATATCAAAAAAGTTAAATTGTACACACACAGTCAGTGATTGACTTTAAATAGATTTTTACTTGCATCTCTATTGCTCCCTCCTCCCTCCTCCCATGCTCTCACCCAGTATTCCATTATTCATGGTCTTCGTCCATGAGAAAGGCAATCCAGCAACACAAACCTCATCTGAGCCACATGCCAAACCCTTCTGGGCCCCTCTGCTTCAGTGCTGTTTGATCCAGCTCTCTCATTCTCTCTCCTGTTCTCTCTTGCTCCCTTTGCAGGTTCTGATGATGCTGTCCCTCCACACTTTAATACAAACATTTTAGGCTCTAGAGAGCTAGAAGACAACATAATTACACCAAAACACAAGGAAGGCATCTACAGTAAGAGGGCCAATATGAAGAGAGGTAAGATGCACATTAGTGTTTCTATAAGTATTAGCACAATATTTGCTGAATTTAAAGAATAGTTCAAAAATTAAATGATTATCATTTACCCATCCACATGTATGACAATATGATATTTTTGTAATAGAAACTTTGCTGTGGAAATCAGCAAATCAACATCAGCATATAATCTTCTTTATCTCTTCCACTGTTAGTTTCCAGTGTGTCTGGAAATGGTCTTCTAGAATCAGTAGCCACTTTTGCTGACCAAAATGACAATACTACTGCTGAGGTTTATGCTTCTGAGAAGAACATGGACATTGTTGGCATAGATGGGGTGTATAAAGATGAGGAGGAAAATTTTGTCCCCTTACACATGGAGGCAGACTACAGTACAGATGATGTGCATCTTCACAGCAGCACCATGCAGGAGCCCAAATTACCCCTAGAACCACACCATTTACCTTCTCGGCCAATCAGAAAGTCCTACAGGGGGAACAACAAAGAGCAGGACAGAACACCTCATGATGTTAGCGTAGAGATCAGCAGTTCTCTGGACCAGCTGTGGCGCCGCTTCAGTGAAAAATGGAGCATGGAAGAGACGAGGCCGACTAATGAGGGAGAGACGTCTCTGCTTGATAGACTAGAGCGTCTGTCTCGTCTCATTCACAATACCACTCCAACAGACCTAACTATACAACAATCATACAGCAGGAAAGGAGAGTATTACAAGAGGAGTGATCGAGAGGTTGGGACCACAGAGGGAAGAGAGCAAAGAGAAAGAGTTCAGTTAGAAGTGGCTCCACAACAAGCTTGGCCTGAGCATGAAGAGAGTCAGGAGAGAGTGTATCACTGTCCTGCCGAGAGAGATGAGACTGCGAGTGTGGAGACGAACAGTAGCCTGTCCACCATTGACACAGAGCGGCTGCTGCGAGCTTTTGGACCTCTCCGGGTCACCAGTAAGGGACAGAAAAACAGTGACAGCTTGCTGAGACTTTACAACACCATCAATAAGCAGAAAACTGGCCGAAGGAAACCCAGTACTAAACATGTTGCCGTCTCTGTTGCTACCGCTGGTGTGAGCACTGATGACTCCACGGTAAGTCTTTGCTTGATTGAGTTCTTTAATAGAGACTGTTCAGCTTCTTAGTTTGAAAGAAAATCAAATAATTGAAAAGAAAGATGCTACATTGTTACACATCTAAGTATTTTTAGTCTTCTGACTGTATTAAAAATACACATTAATGTTTTTAGATTTCCTCTTTGCTTTTGAAAAATGTCTTAAGATGATCTTTTTTTTTTTTTTCAAAAAAGAGGAACAATAATTTCCACAAACACTGTGTAGCTCAGTTTAAAGTAAAATGCAAAATAGAGCTAAAATCTGGTAATAATTTTCTCTTTTGTCCAGTAATAACACAATACATACTACTGAACAGCAGGATTTTTCTTGCATACACTACCATTAAACATTTTGAGGTCAGTAAGATGTTTTTTGATGTTTTTGAAAGAGGCCTCTTACAATCACCAATGCTGCATTTATTTAACCAAAAACAGTGGAAACTGTAATATTGTAAAATATTGTTACAATTTAAAACCATTTTCTGTTTTAATATAATTTAAAATGTAATTTTTTCCTGTGATAGCAGGAAGATTATTTTTTTTGGAGTCATTACTCCTGTCTTCAGTATCACATGATCTTTCAGAAATTCTAATATGTGGATTTGTCAAGAAATATTATTATTAATGTTGAAAACTTTTGTGCTGCAGCTTAATGTAACTTTTTTTTCAGGTTTCTTTGATAAATAGAAATTTCAAGAACAACATTTATTTGACAGAAATCTTTTGTAACAGTATGAATGTCTTTATTATCACTTTTGGTAAATGTAATGAGTCCTTGCTGAATAAAAGTGTTTAAAATGGTCTTTAAAACAAAAAAACGAACCAAAAAAAAAAAAATCTTACTGATCCCAAACTTTTGAAAGGTAGTGTATGTTTTTACTAAAACATTTTAATTTGTGAAAAATGCCACTTTTTGGTGCCACGTGCTGACTTCAGTGAATATTTTGAGTGTTGATGCAAAGAATTGTTCAATAAGAGTTTTGAATGAATTCATACAAATGATCAGTTTTAAGTGATTAACATATATTTTTATTTTTTTCATCATTTTCACTACATTGCTGTCACTAGAAAGACTGGGAGAGGTTGCGAAACTGGGGACAATGTCACACAATGTCTAAATAAAAACTGCATTAAAAATCTCATTAATTTTATACTGTCAACAAAATAATCACTGATGTATTGTGTGTACAGTATATCTAGTGTGAATTACAGTAGCAGCTTATACTCTGCATTTTTGACTGAGAGAAAATCATTCTTTTCCTTATTATCTAACTGTTTAATTGTCTGTCATTTTTCCAGGTCTCTGCTGATTCTTTATCATCTTCAAGCACTTTTTCCCATCATTCTCAAAGAGGTGTTTCCCAAAACCTCAATTCCAAAAGGTCAAAGGTCAAACTGGTCAGCAAAGGTGTGCAGGCAGGTCAGTTACACAACAACGGTCCACTTTTTAAACTAAGCAACGTGTAAATTGCTATTTTGTGTTGTTCCAATTTGTTTTTTGCCATAAGGATGGCCTTGGATGGCAATAAAAATAAATAACTACTACTACTACGTGCAAATTAGACAGAGTAACTGCAACAAAATATGTCAATGTGGGGTTTTGTATTATTTTTGCAGGTGATTTGGAAATTGTTAGAAACGGCACCCGCAGACACACTCGGGACGTAGGCACCATCTTTCCTTCACCAGGTGCTTTCAAAAATGTCCGTTCAACAAACACATTTGGCAGAGGCATTCAGAGTGGCTTTCCCATGCCCACTGCTTCCACATCTAAGCCCACCCAAACCCTGACTGTTCTGAAGAAAGACCCCAGCAACAAGAGCATCCGGACCCGTTACCCAAATGGTGCATATTACATGCTCACAGGCACAGCATTTTTCTGCTACTGACTTTTTACTCCATTACTTTTACTGTTTTATATATCACATTCTCTTTAAGGTGTGTCATGGTTTGTCTCAGCTGATGAGCTTAAGTGTGATGGTCGCAAGGAAAACCAGCCACAGAGTGAATCAGCACCTTGTCCAAGCCAAGCCTGGTTTGAGCCTTACACTAGAACCCGACCCTGGAAAGAAACAACTAGAGAACCACTAAGAGAGAGACAGAACCAGCAAGAACAAGAGAGGCCAACAGAGTCCATAACAGAGACAGATATCATTGACAAACCCTCAGCTCTTGTTCGACTTTCACTTCAGGTGTGACGAGCAACTGTTTTATCCATTTTAAAGCTTGTTCACACAAAGGACGATAACTATAATGATATCCAAGAATGCTATTGAATATTCAGTTTTGAATGTTCATTTTGGACCCTGCTATATGGTTTTTGAGAGTACATGGAAAGTTGATTGTTGAGTTCAGTCTAATATCAAACATTTGTGTTGATGGTTTTCCTACAGGAATCTCTGGAGCTCCATCGGCCGGAGTTTGTGTCTCGTTCACGGGAGCGGATGAAGCGTCTGGGGTTGCTGGTTGACGAGAGGAGGTTACAGGCAGTCTTCAACAGAGAGAGAGAAGAGCTCTTCAACTGCCCCGCACCATCACGTCCATACAGACCAGGTGACCTTATACCATAAGATTACTTGTGATAGTAGTATGAGTAGTTATTTCAGTATATATAAGATGTAAACTAAAACATGCACCTGTCAGCAGCTCCAGTACCCCGTAAACGAGTCGTTCCAAGAAGAGAGATGGTCCAAAGATCCAAAGAGTAAGTATCCATTGTCTCTTTTTCAAACAATCTAGATGGTTTATAACCGAGACAATGCACATATTACCAAATTGTGTATATATGGGTCATTTAACAGATTTAAAACAGCATTCCGCGACTTTGGATGTTTTATTTGCAAGTTGTTTTGTGCCTTCTACATGCATTCAGTTGGGTAGGGAGGAAATCACACAGTCAGAGAATAGACAGGACAGACAGACTCAGGAGGTAATAGTGTGTGTGTATGTGTTTTGTGTTGGAGTGTGTCTATCAGGTTTATTAACATTAACTAAAATTAAAACCATAAAAAGAAAAGCATTTTCATTACTTCATAAAACCTTTCAGCAAGTTTCCAAGGCAACATTTCTCATTTTAGGTTAGTTTAAGTCAGTGCAAGAGATATTTAAGAAGTTTAACTAAAACTTAAAACTATATGGACCTATTGAAAAAAAAAAACTAACACTCAGCAGAATTACTAACACTATAAAATTAAAATGAAAACACAAAATATAAAAATAAAATTTTATTCAAAACATTAATAAACTATAATAGTAAATGCAAAAATAAAAATAGTAAAAATATAATAGTCAGTGCTACTAAAATAATACAGATCTATATCCATCTTTTATTTTAACGTTTCTATTTTTATGTGTAATATAATATTTGTGATTCATTGCCTATTCTGAGGCATATGGACTTCAACTATACTCTGTCAACATTTTATATGGATATTATTGACTGATAATTTTGCACTTTAATTACCAAATAAATGTGTATTCCCTCAGGAAATACGCTCAACTTCCTGAGGTCCAGAGGAGAAGGGAAGAGGAAAGGAGACAGGCAGAGTACCGCTCCTACCGCCTCAATGCTCAGCTTTTTAATAAGGTATTGTTAAAAAGTTCTGGAGTAGGAGTTACACACAATCGCCCAGACACAGTAATACAGACAGTTTTTAAATCAATATTATTTCAGCAATATCAGATATACATATGACCAGTTTGATTAACATTTCTAATGCACGTCATCTTTCTTCTGCAGAAAGTCACCAATCATGTGTTGGGAAGGAGAGCCCCCTGGCAGTGAGCTAGAATCGACTCAACAACTCAAAAAGCCTTGCTGTTCTTTGAATGCGACAGGTCCTGTGGGTGTTTTACAAGGGGTGATATTTTATAATGGTTGTGTGTTATGCGAGTGTGTTTAGATATATGTGTGCATTCTGATTCTAGATGTGAGATTTTATATAATTGTGATTGTGTATTATTTATGGAGTTGTAGTGTTGGATTGTTTCATTATGACTATTATAGTTGCAAAATTAATTTTTATTATGACTGTCTGTGCTAAGTTTTAGCAACATTTTTTGAGGTAAATAAATAAGCAGCTATTTGTAAGAACTTTTGTGTTATGTGTGCTTTTTAAGTAGGTGAATGCTCATTAACAATAAAAATGGTTTGTTTTTCATTTCTGATATGGACATGAGTTGTGCATATCCAAAAAGAGAATGAGGCCACGGTCATGTTCACTACAAAAAGATAATCGCTTTTTACTCTAAAATGTGCATTATTTCAATATGAAGTACATGTACAGTGCATTATTGTAGTGCAGGCATCTGTATTCTGTAACGTGGAGGGCTGCATTATGTTATGGATATCACTAAAGATAATTTCATCCGTATTTGTTGTTCACAAATGTTTGATACAACATTAAAAATAATATTTTAAAATCTTAAAAATAAAGATTTTATGGAAAATAAAAAGTTTCCAGCATGTACCGAATGGACCGACACAACACTGAGAAGAACAGCATCGAGGTCATCGCTGTTCTGAGGAACAAACGTGCAAAATGAGGAGAAGGTATTTTAATGCATTTGATTATTAAAGTTATAGTACACACACACACGATCAATGCTACAGTTTTTTCTTTTAAAAGTCTTATTCTCATATTGTTAATCATTTTGCTAAAGGGTTAATTTATCCAACACTGTCATCTACTCACCCTCATACCCTTCCAAACTCATAAAACTTGTTCATCTTGAAAACACAAATGAAGACATTTTTAATGAAACATGAGAGATTTCTGTCCTTCCACGGAAAGTCCATTACACCAAAACTTTGATGCTTCCAAAAGTTTATAAAGAGATCATAAAAGTGATCCATATGAATCAAGCAGTTTAATACAAATCTGAGGAGACACGATTGCTTTATGTAATAGGTTCAATTTTATATAAACATTGATCAACTAACATATATATGGCACATAAAATGGTATAAACTGAAACGCAAACCTGTGTTCGCGTCACACTCAAGAACCAATCAGGTTTGTTCTTGCAAAAATGCAGTTGAGTCTCCATTAGCATATACTGATGAGCTATGTGCATTGATCAATTTTTATATGTGAATAAAAGTCTAAATTAAAACTGTTCATCATATAAATTGATTGTGTCTCTTTAGAAGACTTGGATTATACTGCTTGATTCATATGGATTAATTTATGATCTCTTGATACATTTTTGGATGCATCAACATTCTGATATAATAGACTGTTAATAGATGGACTGAAACTTCATTTGTGTTTCAAAGATGACGAACAAAAATCCTATGGGTTTTGGAACAACATGGGAGTAAGTAAATTACTAACCCTTTAAAATGTTTTCTCAGATAATGGCACTGGACAACAAATACAGCTTGAGAAAACAAGGGCCTCTCAGTAAAAACAGAATTTGGTAAGAAATGCCTTTCCTCATATGGGAAAACAGGGATAAATTCATTCTTTGTTCTCATCTTTGTGGTTTGAGGTTTATTTTGTCAGTTCAATGTATTAAAACAAAGATGACTGAAAAAACATCAATAAAAATTCATGGAATCCTGAAAATACAAATGTTTGAAATCAAATAGAAATGAAAGTCATCCATTTAAATTAATAAATATATAAATAGTAATTCAATTTTTTAAATACTTCATTCCATCTATACAGCAACTGTATGCAAGTCAAAGATAAAGATAATGCCATTTTTGTATAACTAAAAGTATCATCTTTATGAACATTAATTTGAACACTGGCATTTCTTTCATTAATAAAGGATAATATATAATAGATAATACTCAATAGACACATTTTTATGATAAACACAGTTTCCCCAGTCCAGTGTTATTTTTAAAAAGGAACTGATCAGGTCACTGTACTCACTGCCTTGTTGCTTACTGCTCAGCGTTTCTCACTGATTGTCATCATAGGCTGCTCAGTACACACTAAAGATCAGTGAGCTGGAGGAGAAGTTTAAGAAGAGATCTAGCGAGTACAGCTTGATTCAAGAGGGAGCTTAAGATCATCAATGACTTCCATAAGAAGAAGCCCCAAATGGAGCAAGAACTCAAAAATGTATAATTCATGCTATTTATTTCATGTACAGAATCATGCAGAAGTACTAGTATAAAGTGCTGTCTGTTATAACATCACCATTGCTTTGTACAGATGAAAGAAACTATGAACAATGCAGATCTAGAACACAAGAAAACACTTGCAAGAATGGAGCAGAAGTTCTTCAGTAATAAGGTATATATACACTAAAAAACATTTCAACAAAATTTTCCTGATTCTCTCTCATTCTACATTCATTAGGTTCATCTAGAGAAGGAAGCTGAGCAAAAGATTGCTGCTTGCAGAAAGAGCTTACAATGAACCCATCATGTACGTATCTTCTCCATCTCTCCCAGTATCCCAGCACCACTCCGCACTTCTACCTGATGCCTTGTGAGATACATTTTGCATGAGATAAATGAGATGACATCCTCCATCTTGCTATCAGACAGCTGGATGACGCATCTCGCTCCATGTTAAAGGAGAATGTGCGTCTAAATAAGGCATTGGGTTACCACATCAAAGAGGTGGAGGATCTGCGGAAGAGAAATGCAGTGCTGGCAGAACAGAGCAACATCCTTAGTCTGCATAAGGTGACACACACGTTAGTTTTTTTTTTTTTAAAGAAATTAATACTTTTATTCAACAAGGATGCATAAAATTCATTAGCGGTTACAGTAAAGACTTTTACATTATTACAATTATTTTACATTATTACATTGTATTATAATTTATGTATACTATATCAATTAATCATTAAAAATGATAATTACTACAACTTTCTTGTGACCTTACACAAGCACTCACATATATACATGCATGCACAAATTAAATGAATTTTAAAATGAGCTTAATTAGACTCTTGAAGCAGCAGACATTGATAATGACCATTTTGGAACCCACAATTTCATTCACCCTGCAGGATGAGTCAGGACACCTCAGATGATGCCATATTTAAGCTTACAGCCCAGCGGACCACAGTCACCGAACTGAGGGCAAAGGTGTTCACTCTGGAGCAGGCCCTGGCCAGCATGGTGGCTGAGTTTGAGTGGGAGAAGGCTGACATCAAGCAGAGTGCTGCATTTTGAGTTACATATTAGGCACAATATTGTCTGGATTTACATTTTTTTTTTTTTCAGTGAAAAGTTCCAAATGAAACTACAGCAGAACTGTTTTGTGTCTCCAACAAAACACATCGGTATTTATGTTCTAATTGAATCAGCGTTTTTAACAAATCAATTTAATGAATGATTCATTGACTGAATGAATCAGCTTTTTGAACAAATCATTTGAATGAAAGACTCAATAACTCAACTTGTTCAGACAGTGACTTGCTGCCACCTACTGGTGGTTTTAGCATCATATTTATAATTAAATATTTAAAATAAAGAAATTTCATAGCATTATTTAAATAATTGTAAATGGAGTGGAAATGCATTCAAGGCACCTATGAGCTGCATTAACAGTCTGTGTAAATACATCTAAACGCTACTTCACATGCAGCTTCTTAATATATATATATATTTTTCTTAATATCATACACCCCTAATTCGTTCTTGAAATAAAAGTTAACAAGTAAGAGATCCAGGATCCATTTTACTGCAAATCCTTCAAACAATTTTTAGATCATCTACTGTATATTATAAACTACATTATGTTTTCCAGAAAGGAAGCAAAAGGGAATCATAGCAGGCGGTTGGATGAGTTCCAATTAAGCAGAACGGCGAATGCTCACATTCACACCATCAACAAAACACCCAACAGCACTTCCAGTAGTATGGACGAGGCTGAAAAAGGGTGAAATTCTTATGCTTATTTTGTGTTTTTTAGACTACCTTCAAAATTCCCTTCTGATGAAATGCTAAAAACCATCTGTAACAACACTGTGTTATTTCATCAGCAATCTGAAGAAAGCAAAAGTGAACACATCAGAGATGACCTGGGAGCAAAGAGAGAGAGTTCTCAGACTGCTCTTTGCTAAAATGAAGAGCTTGAAATCAAAGTAAGTATTTATTATTATCTTACATATTAAGATAAATCATAAATTTGTCATAATCTCTTAGATATGGTATCATCAAGGTATCATCTACCTTGAAAGAAAAAGCAGAATTGGTGAGATAATAGTGATAATGAAAAAAAAAAAATTTAAAACCCCAAGCTTATTTGTATCTCTCAGTTTATGGGTAACAAATGCAATTTCAGAAATTTCAGGATACTGACTCAAAGGTGTAACAAGGAGCACTTTTGTTTTCTACAATTCTGAAGGAAACCAATTCATGCTCTGGCTCTGACAGATTCTGAAGGGAACCAGTGTAGCACCAATCCAGGGTGAGAAATGCCTAAATGTATGGTTTTCTGGTTGATAAATTAAGAGTGGACACTTATCAAGTCATTTCTGGAAAATAATTTTGAACATCATCAAGCATTATTCATACAAATGTTTAAAAAACATGTCAGTTTGACTTTGCAGAGCATCAGAAAGAAAAAAAATGGAGGTGAATACTTTCTGAAGACATTTTGTTCTGCACCATCGCACACAGACTATAGAGAATAATTTGCAGTAATCTGTCTGCTTTTCCACAGGAATGAAGAGGAGGAATCCCATGCGACTTTTTTAACCCAAGCACCAGTTTCCAGTATGAGCTCCAGTGCTCTGCCAGACCTATAGATCATCTGACTTCATCACAGATAAGAGAGCTAAATAATGTTGAAGTGTAATTAAATGTTGCATTTCAGCTATGAAATACCAGGAAGTGTTCATGCACTTCAAAGAACTCCAACTTCAAAGAATTTGATGTCTTCTGATGCAGTTTTTATAGCTGAATTGTTTCATAGACATTAAAAAACAACATAACTAAATGTAACTAAAATAACATTTTAGTGGGAAGGTGTTAAAATTGTTATCATGTATGGTCATTTTCTTAAGTAATGATGTATTTTTGAAAATCCAAGAAATACTATAATGTTTCAGTAAGTGGTGAGTCATATTAAAAAGGGGAACTATACTGTATCAGTTTTTTTGCCTACAAAACAAATGTGAAAGTCAATGTTGTTTTTAGACATGTTTGTGTTGTTTTTGCAAACATTTAGCCTATATTGTAAAGTTGCTGCATTTTTTGCTGTTATAAAGCATTAGACATAATCTTTACTGATGATTGCCTCTTTATTATAAGACTTGTATCTTCAAATAACAAAAATGTCATTTGTTGTCCTACCTATATTAATGTAGTCATGTTACAACAATCATTTTCATGGACAGATACAGAATACGATATATCATTTAATTGTACAGCAGTTGTACTGTACACTGAGTGATTAGCATATCATCAGTCACTAGATCTAGAGATCATCAGGATGGGTTTACAACATAATCTTCCAGCACACTGACAGTGCTGCTCATGTCCCTCAAGTAAATATAGAAGACTATTAATCACCATAATTAAGCATCTCATATACACATACAGCAAAACAGCTGCTCAGTGACCAAGCAAAGACTCAAAAACAAACCAAGATCTTCAAATCAAACCCTAACTTGAAAAGACACAGAAAGATAGGAACTTAAATTCAGAACTGGTTTATACCAGAAATGAACTTGTGTAGACATTCCTCATTATTTTAAGCAGAATGGGAGACTTTCAAAACTTTGAACAAGACTTCTATCAGTCTGGATATTATATGGACGGTCAGCAGGAGGATGTATATGGCTGTGATCCAGCCTACGTCAATCCAGACTACCATGAAGTGTAAGTGTAATGTTGCTTTAATATTTCATTCAATACTGTATATCAGCTAAAGTGTTCCTGTGTGCAATTTAAATGTTGATTCATTATTTACTGTCTGATCATCAGTGATAATTCCGCACATTTAGCAGATAAATACACCACTACAGCATCTTACACTGGACAAGTGTATCAGCCTGTTGTGCCACCAGAGCCAACAGAATATATCGACTCATATGAGGAAGAGCTGCCACTCTTAGAAGGTAATAAAAGTAATTTATTTGACCAGCAGAAAGCTGCTTGGTTAAAAGTGACTTCTGTGTGAGCTGTGCTTCATACATCGTTGCACTAACAATAAAAGAAAATGGACCTTTTTCCTGCAAAAGTTTGCAGATATTTCTGTAATGTGACTGCACCTTAAAGGGATAGTTCCCCCAAAATGGACATTCTGTCATCATTTCCTCGCCCTCAAGAATTTTGGTAACCAAGCAGTTGCCGGTAGCCAATCACTTCCATAGTATGGAGGAAAAAAAAAAAAATACTATGGATGCCGATGGCTACTAGCATCTGTTTGGTTATAAACATTCTTCAAAATATTTGGGCGCTAGTGAGTACCGAATGGAGTAGTTGTGTTTTAGTGGAGCTTCTCTCTATATTTTATATTTTTCGGTCATTACTTTGATTATTCGGGTTTTTTCACCGGTAATGAAGCCCTCCGTCATAAAGTGATCGACCTGGAGGCTCGCTCCAGATGGCAAAACGTTAAAATTGTTGGCTTACCTGAGAAGATCGAGAATGGGTGCCCTATTGAATTTCTGACTAAGTTCATTCCTGACCTGTTGGGCGCAAGCAACTTTTCTAAGCTGCTGGAGGTGGACCGCGCTCCTCGGCTGGAGAGGCAACTCGTCGGAGAGGATGCTAGCCCAGATTCATCACTTTCAAATGAAGGAAAAAAATACTCCAGCTGGCTCGCAGTGGCATTTACCAGCTCTAACATTCGTGGCCTGGGTCATGTGCTCAAGCGAGCTAAAGTATTTTCACACTTGAAATCGCTGTCTGACGATGTTATGTACTTACATATTAGGCCCACAAAAGAGAAGATACTCAAATGCAGCTGGGTTGGCCATATTTTTCAGTCTACATTCTCCAGCAAGGCTAGAGGAGATGCGATCTTAATCCGTAAAACAGTTCCTTTTAGACATGTTTCCACTCTGAGTGATCCTAACTGGTTACATTTACTCATTTCATGTTACACTTCTTAATGTATATGGACCAAACTTTGATGACCCTGCCTTTTTTACTAAAATATTTAATTTACTGTCTGATTTCACTGATTCACTTGATTGTAGGTGGTGATTTTAATTGTGTATTTGATCATTTTTTGGACAGGTCAGCCCAAATAAACCAGTTGCCTTCTGCCTCCATAGTTTTAAATAACCTAAAGTCCACATCCCACAGGTAGAAACTATTCTTTTTATTCACAAAGTCTTTCTCTAGAATGGATTATTTTTTACTAGACTCCAAACTTAAATCAAATGTGATCACCTCAAACTATCACAACATCTTGTGATCACTCTCCGACTTCAATGGTTCTTGACCTTGGCCATAAAAGTAAGTCACATTCCTGGCCTTTTCACCCCTCTCTAGTTTCTGACGCATAATTTTGTCAATTTATATCTGAAAAGATTTCTGAATTTTTTGAGATCAATGATAATTCTGAAGTCACAGACTCTACTTTATGGGAATCTTTTAAGGCTGTGACCAGGGGACATATTATCTCTTTTGAGTCCAGAAAAAAACAGACGTAAGCGCCTTTCAGAAATAGAACAGGAATTATCTAAATTAGAACCCTCTTACAGAATTTCCTCTAGCCCTTCCACCTTGCAGAATATCCTTAAGTTAAAGTATGAATATAATACTATATTATCCGGTCAGGTATGGGATCATTTGTTGAGGATAAGACAAAAATATTTTGAGTTAGGGGATAAACCTCATAAATTACTGGCTCGACAGCTGAGGAGCTTACAAGCTAATAAAGCTATACATAAAATTATATCAAAAGCTGGGGACATTATTGTGGATCCTAAAGGTATAAATGATTGTTTTAGGGAATATTATGAACAGTTATACATCAAGAGCAAGAAGGGACATTTCTAATTGGCTAGGGCCTTTGAATCTTCCTAAACTGAGTGGTGATGCTCGTGAGGCCTTAAACTCTAACATTACTATTCAAGAGATTGTTGATGCTATAAAATCTTTCCCTAACGGCAAGGCAGCAGGGCCAGACGGTTTTGGTATTGAATTATATAAAAAGTATTCTGAGAAGCTGGCTCCCCTTTTGCTGAGGATGTTCACTCATTCTCTTCAAACTCAAAAATTTCTTGACACATTATACGATGCTAATATCTCACTAATATTGAAAGAGGGTAGGGATGAGACAGAGCCATCATCTTATAGGCCTATTGCATTATTAAACTCAGACATTAAAATTTTTACAAAAATATTAGCTAATAGATTAAATAAATATATTTCATCTATTGGACTTACAGATCAAACTGGTTTTGTTCCTAATAGATTTTCATTTTTTAATGTTAGAAGATTAATGAACATAATGTATCGTAAGTTTAAAAAAGACTTTAAGGTGGCAGCCTTGTGTTTGGAAGCCTTGTGTTTGGATGCGTCTTGCAATCAGTATTAGAAATTATTCATCTATCAAGCCTGTAAGTCTGGGAAATGTGGCTCATTACATTTCCTTATATGCAGACGATATTGTTCTTTTTCTGTCAGATGCTGAACAGTCCCCATACTCTTAGATCTTATAAAATCATTTGGTACAATCTCTGGATATACAATTAATTGGCAGAAGAGTGAATTCATGTCTTTAGGTGCTGATCTTGATACTGAATTCTTGCATAATCTTTTAACCCTTTTAAAATCACAGACAGACTTAAGTATCTTGGAGTTGTTCTGCCCAAAAACCCCAAATTAATTTTTAAGCTGAATTTTCCTCAGAAATTGGAAGATTTGAAGATAGACATAAGCAAATGGAGGACACTTCCTCTCTCTATGATAGGCCATATAAACGCTGTTAAGATGGTCTCTTTGCCTAGATTTTTATATCTTTTCCAAAACTTGCCTATTTATTTGACAAAGTCTTTTTTCAAAACATTAGATTTGGTAATTCTCCCTTTTATCTGGGGCTTTAAAGCTCACAGAATATCAAAGATACATTTACAGAAGCCAAGAAATAAATGTGGGCTAGGGCTACCATGTTTCTTACATTATTATTGGGCAGCGAATGCCAGGGCTCTTGTCTATTGGCAGGAGGATTATAAAGTGGAAATCTTGACTGATACACCCCCCTGGATTGCTATTGAAAAAATGAAATTAAAAATAATTCGCTTCCAGCCCTTTTCTTTTCAGATCCTGGATCGCTTGCATCTGTCAAGATTGATAATTAATTTTATTGTTTCAAACTGTTTGAAAATATGGAAAATATGAAATTAAGAAGGGCTGCAAATTACCTGACACGGCTATTTCTGCCCCAGTATATCGTAATCATGTGTTTCCCCCTTCTATCTCTGATACGACTTTCAATATCTGGAGGCTGAGTGGTATAGTCACCTTGGAGGACTTATATATTAACAAACATTTTGCCTCATTGTCTCAGCTAAAGGAGAAGTTTTCTCTCCCCACAACACACTTCTTTTGACATTTACGGATTAGAAATTATGTACGTCATGCAATACCCAATTTTGAATCTTTACCAGAGGAAAGAAGGATTTATAGGCTATTGTTGAGCTCACCTGATTCCAAACATTTGGTTTCAGATTTTGTAAATATATTTTCTCAAGAAGTGAGTTATTCTACACATTTTTTGAAAAATGCTTGGGAAGAGGAACTGGGCATACAGATTGAGGCTGATGTATGGGAGGAGAGGCTCAGCAGGATTCCATCTTGCTCTATTAATTCTAGGCATCAGTTAATTCAGTTTAAGGTGATGCATAGACTGCACTATTCAAAATCTAAATTGCACAGAATTTTTCCTACTATTTCTCCTATTTGTGACCGGTGTAAATCTGCAGAAGGCTCTCTGACCCATCTCTTTTGGACATGTTTAAGTGGTTCTCTGACATGTACGGTTGTGTTTTTACACCTGATCTAGAAATTGCATTATTTGGATATTCTGTTTCTCTGTTAGATTATAATGTGTCTGTACAAAGTACCATAATTTACGGAATGATTATTGCTAAGAGTGTCATTCTAAGGCTGTGGAAATCAGACACTGTTCCTCTGTTTAAGACCTGGTTGACATATCTTACTGGAATATCGCACATGGAAAGAGTCCGGTATGGAGTTATGGGTAATCTTGATAAGTTTTACAGTATATGGCAACCATTTCTAGATCATTTGGAACAATATAATGTTGACTCCGTCCAGCAATGCAGTGCTTAGTATGTTGTCTGCCCCCTGTTGAATGCTTCTTTGTTTTTCTACTGAAACTGCTTATATGCCCTGATAGCCCTTAAAAGTCAGTTTTGCTTAGTTTTTTCTCTTTTATTACTATTATTTTTTATCATTATTTTATGTATTTAGTTTTTTTTATTGTTGTTTTGTTTGGTGTCTATTGTGCAATTCAAAACTAACAAAAATACATTTAAAAAATATCTTCTTTTGTGTTCAACAGAAGAAAGAAATTCATACAAGTTTGGAACAACATGAAGGTCAGTAAATGATGGCAAAATTTTCATTTCTGGGTGAACTATCTCTTTAATGCTGAACACTTGCATACTTCAGCTTTAAAAATTGGGCATTTTATACATTAAAGAAACTTAACAGAAAAACTTTTTTTTTTTTAATGAAAAATGTGTGTATTTTTTCTCAGAGTTGGGCATTAACTTTGACCATATCTGGCAGAAGACTCTGACTGTGTTAAATTCACTGAAGCCTGCTGATGGCAGTATTATGAATGAGACAGACCTCAGTGGGCCTGTTCTCTTCTGCATTGCTCTGGGAGCCACACTATTGATGGTACAAACTGCACCCTGAACCTTTGTGAAAGCATTAACTAGAGGTACAATAGAGGCAAATTGTATTGCACAGAGGAGATGAAAACATATGTAAGGTCCAGAGCATGTACCTGTGGATTTGTGTGTGTTCTCTCGACAGGCAGGGAAAGCACACTTTGGGTATGTGTATGGCATCAGTGCTCTGGGATGTGTGGGGATGTACATGCTGTTGAACCTGATGAGCAGTTACAGCATATCCTGTGGATGCGTGGCCAGTGTGCCGGGATACTCTCTCCTGCCAATGGTGGGACTCTCTGCCTTTGCTGTTCTTTATTCACTTCAGTGAGTATCCATAACTGTATAGATACATTTGAGTGCTTTGTAGTCACAGCAAAAAAAAAAAAAAAAGGTTTTAGACCACTAAATATGTCTATTAACATTTTCCACTCTTAAAAACAAAGGTTCTTTATTTGCATCTGTGGTTCCATTAAGGCCTATTCACATCAAGAATGATAACTATAACCATAAATATAGCATCTACACCAGCGCACCAAATATGATAAAAGCATCACAATAATCCACAAGTAATCCAGGTCACTTCTGACCAAAATATGAGTCTATAATCCATAATAACAAATCATGTGAATTACTTGGATTATTGTGATGTTTTTTATCAGTTCTCATTCTGATGGCACCCATTTACTGCTGAGGATCCATTGGTGAGCAAGTGATGTAATGCTAAATTTCTCCAAATATGTTCAGATGAAGAAACAACCTCATCTACATCTTGGATGGCCTGAGTGTGTTTAGATTTTTAGCAAATTTTCATTTTTGGGTCAACTATTTCTTTAGATGCTCAAGTTCTTTAAAACAGGATGGATTCTGATTGGCTGTTAAAGTTTTTATTATTGTTTATCAGCATTCTGAAAGTGATTATAACATTGTTATTCTGTGTCATTATCATTATAGTTGTGGTGTGGACTCGATGTCTTTATTGGTATCATTATAATTATTGTGCTTGGTGTGAATGGACCTTTAACATTCATGGAACCTGTTGAATAAAAACTTCTTTATAGTGGAAAATGGTTCTTTAGATTATTCAAATGTTGTTCACACTTATAAAATCATGGTTGTTTAAAGAACTGCTTACTGAAAACTTCTTTGGGGAACCAAAAATTCGAAAACCCCTTTTTGGAAACTTTATTTTTAAGAATGGATAATTTCAGGTATGTTGCATTTGAATAACAAGTGGCTTTTAATGCAGGGGGCTCTTGGGAACACTGCTGGCCTTGTTTGTGATTGGCTGGTGCAGTCTAACAGCTTCTAAGATCTTCAGTTCCACTCTTGACATGAGTGGGCAGCAGCTGCTGGTGGCCTATCCCTGCGCTCTTCTGTACGGGGTCTTCGCTCTCCTTACTGTCTTCTGAAATCTCAACTATCCCAAAAATCATGATCAAAATCATTTTTGATGTCAGAATGCATACATAATCTGATACTAGATGAATCAAAAATGAATATAAAAAGTATTAACAAAAATAAAAAGGTTGGTGTGACTTTTTTATTGCATTAAAACGTAAGACATATTTATAAAACTTGATTGCAACATCTTATTTTCTAAAAAAAAAAAAAAAAAAAAAAAAAATCAGTAATTTCATCACAAACAATGAAAGGTCAAAACAAAGAAAAGGCACCTCAAACATAGGCAAAGAGAACCTTCCAAGCAACCAACTGACTTTACAGATCCGTTCGGTTCCTTTTTTCAAAAATGCTTTAGCAAAAAGTGAATATAAAATATATTTACAGAACTACAATATACACAAATATTTAAAAGCACTTAAAAACAAACTAAAAAATCATTGGCCGCTGTTCATCACTTTCACACGCTCAAGCCTGCTGCACATCCACCCAGGGTGACGTCCTAATCTGTGACCCAGCATCCTCTGTTGCAGGACATCCAGGGCTGTTTTCAGACAAAATCTCATTGTCTTTTAGGCTGGTTCATAATAAGCGAATCCTTTGAAAGATACACGTTATAGATTAATGGTGAAATAGTCTGTGAAACAACCTCAATAATATTGGCAAATAACTATAACACAGTCATAATTATAAACAAATCTGAAATGAACTTGTTATAGAATTAGCAGGATAAATAAATGATTTAAATATTTCTTCAAAGAGTAAGTAATGTTTGTTATAGTAACATTACATTGAAAACACTCTGCCAAAAGACTGAAGTGAAAAAAATTCTAGTATTTATTATAGTATTCTAGCAGTTAAGTTTGAACATATCTATTTATAACCGAATGCATTTAAAGGACTTTGATCTAAAGTTTCTACACAAATTGTGCCACATAAAAAGTTGTAATTTAGTTTACAATTTTTAATAAGTAGCTAATAATAAAGAATAATATTTTTTCTCTAAATATGGCAATTATGAGACCTTGTTGGGTGCATCTCATGAAAACACCCTGAAATCAAAAGGAAAAATAAATGATATTCTGTATAAAAATGTCTATATTGTCGTGCTTATCTGTCATAGTAACAATGCACAAATATAGCCTACTTTATTTTTCTAAGCATGTGTTTCTTATTTCTTGTTATTTTTAGGTGAAATATAACCTGGACATGTTATTCTGTAAACATAGCCTCTTTCTTACAGCAATTAGTCGGTCATTAATTCTGAATGTCTTAATAAGGGTGATTGAGTTCCTTTTCCCAGCTATTAGAAACTCACCCATCCATTCTCATTTTCTTCGTTTAGGCCTACAGAAAAATATTCACAGCTATATTAAATATCAATAAATGTATTAAGTACTTATATCGCTCCAAATAAAACTTACCCCATACATTTTGGACAGGTTGTTAAACAGCACCTGTCCAGCGCTCACTTTATCCCTCACGCCCCGAATAGTTCCGTTCTTACTGAAGATGTTCACGCGTTTTCCGGTGAAAAGCTTCTCCTTGGTTGTACTAGCGTACATGAGGAGCTCGTCCGGTTCGCTGCCGCTGTCGTCCGGTTCTGGCCCCGCCAGGCCGCTCAGGTGGCTGTTGGCCTCCGTGATGACCGGAGAGGTTGCGCGCTCGGGCTCTGAGCTCGCGGTGGTGTCGGTGTCCGCGGAGTCTTCGAGCGCGTCTCGGAACACCTCCTTCAGGACGCGGCCGCTGTGCGCAGACGCCACGCGGAACCGCACTCTCCTCTCCGCTCGCTCCTCCTCAGCGCGGGATGTGCGTCGCTCCATTCTGCCGTCAAAAGATCTACATTATACAAACTTTGGTTGCCTGAAATTAGAGTGTGCCCCAGGTGAAGTGCATTGCCCTGACATTAAAGGTCTTGCCTGATCTTCAGATAAAGGGCTTTTGGCACGAGGGTGTCAATTCGACACCACATGCTTTAATATTTAATAAACGCTGTCCATGGAAACCGACTCTTATGTTCTCTTATGAATAAAAGATAACTCACGTGTGGGTTAAAGAACATATTGTGTATAACTAATAACAAAAGCACCTGAAGTGTGAAATAGTTTTTCCCCATTTTGACTATGCTTTGAAACATTCACTCCAGAGGCCTGTTGTTCGTTAGTGATAGAAGGAGTTATCTTGAAATACTGATAATTTTGATAGTGATATGAAAATACAAATAGCATATCCTGCTTTTTTAGATTTTAATTTGCACTACCATTGCCAGAAGTAGGAAAAACTGTGCCATGCCTGTATAAAGTGGCCACAAAAAATTATTTGGGCACTTGAAAATGTCACACTTAAAAATATCAGAATTTCACTAAAATAAATACAAAATGTTAAACCAAGTAACATCTGCAAATAAATAATTCTAGAGCTTTTTCTCAGAATTAACTTAAACTTTCTTAGCCACTTATTTATTTACCTATATGTTTATTTATTATATTATGTTTATTTATTATTTATTTATTATACCAATATATGTATATTCATTTAGCTACCAAAACCACTTTTAACCAATTGCTGTTAAGGTCAACTTTCAAAGTCAAGTTCACACAAGTGTCCAAAGAGATTCAGGGTGTAGTTAATCATATTAACATGTCCCTCATCAAAGTTTGACAAAAAGAAAGACGTCTTGTCTCCATTTTGATGAATGCATCTGTTGGTTCATGTTCTGAAACCTACACATTTCATTATGTTTTGAATACAGGTGTATTTGTGTTAGATTTCCTTAAAATAAATGGCCTATATTTCTATATTTTGTTGCAAAGACATTTATATACAGTGACTCCAAAAAGTATTCAGTTTATATTATACATACATACAATTGTTTTTTTTTACACTGTTATTTTTAAGAATATTCTTACATTTTTATATTAAATATTTAAACTATGTAATCCATTAATCTCTGATAATATGTCAAACTAAATGCAAAATATTAATTAAAAATATTACTAATTATTTCCATTATTCATTCCTTTAAAAACATTGAGGGGAGACTTGAAACTGTGCAGAGGTCAGAAGTTCAATCTTAAATCTAAGCAAATCCTGGGAAGCAATTTGATTGTGCCTATAGCCTATATAGTTTATATTGAGCACGCATCTGTGCTACAGATATTGTTGAAAATTGTTTTAGGATAATTTTGTAAACTTTGCCCAATTTTTACTCTTTATAGGCCTATGTCGAGCTATTGGGCGCTGGACTGCGATGTTGTTACACTGTGATGGCTCTAGATGGTCTTCGGGATACAGTGCGCTTCTCTTAATAACTTCATAGAACAAGACAATCCGGAACAACAACATTGAGGAATCTGATCCACCAAATTATTCAACGCCTGCACAACTGAAATGACTTGTTTTGACGTCGTGTGAACTGGAGGACGTTAGTGTTTGGTGACTCAGTATATTTACGCTAATGCAAAGTGGTGTGTTCAGGGCATACATTCATTAAATCATATTAGAAACACCTTCTGAGCAAAATAACAGTCTGTTTTGAATGACCATACTGTTTTCAGTTCTTAAATCAAATGAAATTCGTTTAAAATGCAGTGAGTAGTATCGTGAGTTTATACAAGATGTATTACAACAGTTGACACTCCAATAAGGCACTTAAATCCGAAATTTCTCTAAAAAGTCTTTATGGATGTCATCTGTTGTGAGTGATGTGCTACTGATTATTATCCAAAATTCTTATATCTGATAATATGACTGCTGTTCTCATTTCCCACGTGATATCTGTCTGAAATCTCTTCATGTGTTCTGATCAACAGGTTAAGATGTCATTATGGGTGGCACTGCTGTCTGTGGCACCTTTGGGTCGAGGTGTGCCCTGCCTGCGGTCTTGCTTTGCCTGGCAGCTCTCCTCTGCGCCAATCTGCTGCTGTATTTCTATCTAGATGCCCTGTATCAGGACACTAACCCTCTCTCAGCACACACGCAGTGCCCGCTTCGCCACTTTAAAGTGGGCACCATGACCACCTGTACCCCTTGGCTTCGGTGCCCCGAAATTCGTGCTGAGGTCCGCCGTGTGAAGCTCATTGGACAAGGGGCTGTAAAGAAGGTGAGTTTGGCTGCAACTGATTATTATTTGGATAAACAATTAATCTGTCCATTCAGTTTTCTATTAATCATTTAAATGAATGGAAAATAATACCATCCAGGATGTACAGTCAAACCAAAATTTATTCAGACACCTTCAAGATTTCTCAAATTATCAGTTTATTCGCTATAGTTTAGAAAATGGTAATAAAATATGACAAGAACTCAGAGTTAAACTGTCAGAACAAATTCATCTTGATAATATCAGATAACTTTCATAGAAAGGTATATAAGATGGTCAGGCCAAAGTGTCAAATCTAATTTTTGGTCCCAAATTTTTTTATTAGTTTTACTGGTAGTCCACTGTATGAAGAATTTTGGGTATAATATGTCACACTTTATTTTCCTATCCTCGCTTACATAAATGAACTATAGTGTCCTGCACCCACTAGTTTAAAAAAAATAAAAATATCAAAAATTATATCTGGTGTCTGAATAATTTTTGGTTTGACTATAGGAGACTTTTTTTCTTCAGTAGATCACTAAAGATGATTTTTAGCTTAAGCCATGGTGCTTGGTGAGTCATAAAATGCAGACAACGGGTGCTGTCACTTTGAGAAAAAAAGCAAGCCAAGAAACACAAAACTAATACCTGCAGCTCCAGATGATATATCAAAGTCTTATGAAGCAAAACAATCAGCCTGTTCAAGAAAATCAACCTTATTTATAACATTGTTAGTTGTAATCGAGTAAATTATCCACAAATTTTCAGTTTTGGGTGAACTGTTCCTTTTTCTTCAGAGACTTTTTATTATTATTATTATTATTATTATTATTATTATTATTATTATGAACCTTTATTTAACCAGGAATTAAAAACTCTTGAGATTTAAAATCTCATTTACAAGAGGGTCCTGGCCAAGATAGGCAGCACATTTAGTTACACATATAACATTTTACAGATGTATGATTGTGTTTTCTAGGTTTATCTGTCGGAGTGGCGGGGGCTCAGTCTTGTCATCAGAGCAGTATACAGATGATTTTCTTCATGGACTGTCAATGCTACGTGCCTTAAAGAGTGCCCACATCGTGACGCTTGTAGGAGCTTGTGAAGAGGATGGTGTTTTTGTTACAGAGTATCACCCTCTGGGATCGGCACCGACGCTCGATGCCACTCTTGCACAAGACCGATATCGCTGGCAAAACTCTTGGCATACTCGACTACAGCTGGCAATAGACTACGTCGCCTTCCTGGCGTATCTGCACAGCAGTCCAGTGGGCACCCGAGTCATGTGTGACTCCAACGACCTGCACAAAACTCTCAGCCAGTTTCTGCTCGTGTCTGACATGCGTCTGTTGGCCAATGACCTGGACGCGCTGCCTGAGGTCGAGAGGGAACGTCAAGGGGTGAAGTGCGGTCACCATGAGCTCACTGGGGACTTCATTGCTCCTGAGCAGTTGTGGCCTTACGGCGAGGATGTGCAGTTCTCTGATGAAGCCATGCCTGGTTACGATGAAAAGACGGACATCTGGAAGATTCCAGATGTGACACGCTTCCTATTGGGGAATGTCCTGGGAAGTGATGTCATCCATTTTCACTTGTTTCAGATCTACACCGAGTGCAAGACGAAGGAGCCTCACATACGACCGACGGCGCTTGAGGTCCTCAGTGTGTATCGCTCTGTGTATGACAGTATGATAGAGAGTCAATCACAGAGAGTTAGAGATATGTTGTAGAGCATAATGGCCATTAAAGGGGTAGTTCAACCAAAAATTTAAATTCTGTTCTTATTTACTTCAAACCTGTATGACTGATGTCCTTCTGTGGAATATAAAAGATATTTTGAGAAATGATCTTTATATAATAGAAGTAGTCACCAAAGCTGTTTGATCACAAACATTCTTCTAAATGTCTTTTTTTTTGTGTTCCACAGAAGAAAGTCAATCATACAGGTTTGGCATAAATGAGAAAATTATGATTTTTAGGTTGACTATCCCTTTAAAGGGTTAGTTCACCCAAAAGTGAAAATTCTGTCATTAAATACTCACCCTCATGTCGTTCCAAACCCGTGAGACCTTCGTTCATCTTCGTTACACAAATTAAGATATTTTAAAATCCGAGAGCTCTCTGACCCTGCATAGACAGCAACACAACTGACAGGTTCAAGACCCAGAAAGGTAGTAAAGACATCATTAACATAGTCCATGTGACATCAATGGTTCAAATGTAATGTTATGAAGCTACGAGAATACTTTTTGTCCACAAAGAAAACAAAAATAATGACTTTATTCAACAATTTTTTCTCTTCCGTGTCAGTCTTCGACAGATGTTCATGAGAGCACCACAAAAAGTATTCCCGTAGCTTCATAAAATTAGGGTTGAACCACTGATGCCACATGGACTGTTTTAATGATGTCCTTACTACCTTTCTGGGTCTTGAACGTGTCAGTTGTGTTGCTGTCAGTGCAAAGCTCTTGGATTTCATCAAAAATATCTTAATTTTTGTTCTGAAGATAAACAAAGGTCTTACGGGTTTGGAACGACATGAGGCTGAGTAATTTATGACAGAATTTTCATTTATGGGTGAACTATCCCTTAAAGTTTAAAAGATACCATTGCACCATTACATTGAAGAATATGCAGCAAATGTATGACAGAAATGAGATCCAGCATCTCAGGGTTTCAGATCTGAATCCAGCTTAAAATTCTAACTTATGCTAAAATATTTTGCATAACTATACCTCATAAAAGTTATTTTCAGTTAAGTGAAAAGAACTTACTTTACTGATGCAGTGATTGAATATGTGGAGTAAGTGTGGATCTTATTTTAATTTTAATAAGATATTGATTATCATTCTAAACACGAACCTGTTTTTTTTGTTCTCCCTCAGTATTTGGAAGCCTTTAATAAATAATTTTCTCTAGAACACTGATTGTGTTGTCAGTATAGTATGATAGGTGTTTTTTTTAAATGCCACTTTATGAAGCTTTGAAACATTTACTCGTCTTTTGTTTTGAATCAGTGGTTGTGACATGATTGCATAACATATTCTATGGCTTCGAAACATTTCAAAGTTCATTTGTTTCGCCGCTAGACGGTGTTGATCTTGGGAACCCATGAACTAGAAATTTTCTGAGTTTTGTCACATTAACACACCGCTCTGACCGGCAGATGTCGCGAGCTTCTCGTGAATTCACCATGTATGATTTTTTCAGTCAGTGAATATAGAAAATTGATAGTCACAAGGTCTTCTGATAGGAAGCATTTATTTTAATATGGCTTGGCACATATTGGCGTATTTATATGAACATATATCCAAAATAAAATAAAGGCTTTTTAAGTATGACCTTAGAAATACTTTATTTTTAATATAGTCAAAAAAAAAGTCTTAAAGCAAACAAAGAAATCAATCAAAGCTGCCTCACTATCTCAGTTCGGTTTTCATTTATGCAGAGCACTTCTGATAGGAAGGATTTACTTTAATATGACATTGGAACATATTTAAAGTTAACACACTCCCAAAATAAAATAAAGGCTTTTTAAGTTTTATATTAGAAAGAATTTATTTTTAATACAGTCTAAAAAGTTTTAAAACAAGCAAAGGAATAAATCAAAGCTGTCTCACTTCGGTTTTAATTTATGCAGAGAAGAAACCGGAAATACGTAGCCTGTTGTATCTGCTCACATCCGCAGTACTCTCGTGTTTGTATTAATGGAGGTTTAAGCAGTTTCTGCACACATTGCAAGACGGCCTGGCTCGCAGGTCCAGTGCCTGTCCGCAAACTGCAGGAGGGTGAGTTTGGGTGAGTCTCAAAACGGAGCCGCCAGCATCATTCGCGCAACAATGAGCTCGGGACAGCCGAGCGAGAAAGAGGAGCCGCGCGCGGATCCGCTGCGTGAGGAGGAGGAGGAGGACAGCGATGAAGACCGGTGCTCCAGCAGACCGTCCTCTCCGCCGGCGGGCACCGGGACGCAGGGCGGCTCGCGGCTCGAGGTGGCCGCTGAAGGCGGGACGGGCTCGGGGTGCAGGGTCTCTAGCGCCTGCGACTCTCTGTTCTCGTGGATTTGCCGGAGGACGGTCCGCAGGGGGCCGTTCGTGGATCCCGCGAGGGATCATTTCCGCACCATGACACGGCTTTACTCGTCCATGAGCCCGGCTACGGATTCGGTGAACCTCAGTACACAAACCCACGGAGCTGTCTTCAACTTGGAGTACTCGCCGGACGGGTAAGTGTTGTGTTGTCATGAGTCCCGAGTCTCAATCCGTGTGTGAGTGGCTCTTCAGTTATTAGTGCACTTTTGACTGCTCAACATTAACACAAATAAACTTTTCCAAATGTATTCTTTGTTAAAAGATTCTCATGTGATCATATGCGCTGGAACAAATGCAAACTTTCAATGGAACAATTTACTTTACATTAACTTGCTGATACCGTAAGTTAGCTAACCTAAGTCAAGTAGTTTTAAATTTATAAAAATGAAGAAAGAAATCAATTCGAATAAATAAATAAATACAGATTGATTTGGTAATGACAATTACTCTAAAGTCAAGGGGAAAACACACACACAAATGAATGAGATTTCTGATCTTCAAACGGGAGTAATAGGGAAGCACATCTCTGCCAGCGCAAGAGTCACAGTATTTTTATGACTTTAGAGTTATTACCAAAACAATTAGTATTTTACAATTTTTATATATAATTTTTTATTTTTATCAGGCTCCTGTATTTATGTTCAGTTATTTCACTTTAATTGCATAGACATAAACATAGGAGCCTGATTAAAAACGCTCATTTTAGATGAAAATTTCAGATGGCACTTAGAGGCTTTTGCATCTGAAAGA
The DNA here is from genome assembly GCA_039654775.1 of Spinibarbus caldwelli. Lineage (NCBI taxonomy): Eukaryota > Metazoa > Chordata > Actinopteri > Cypriniformes > Cyprinidae > Spinibarbus > Spinibarbus caldwelli. Next base: position 21,902,189 of record CM077243.1, read on the forward strand.
AAGAAAGAAATATATAAGTATATAAATAAATATATATATATATATATATAATATATATATATATATATATATATATATATATATATATATATATATATATTGTAAACTATAAATAAATATTTACTTTAAAAGGTTTAATTTACTCAGGAATTTAATAAGAAACGTAAAATGTCTGGTTAGAATACAAGCCCAGCCAGAATAGAGACAAATGGTGACAAATGTACACTTTTTAACTTAACAGAATACACATAGTTTCTCTTGATCACTTTGGCTTAATTCTCCAATTTGTTTGTTTTTTCCTCAAAGAAATATGTTCAGATCTTTGAACAATTATTTTTCACATCAAATTTGAATTTCTCGTTCATTTTTTTAAATTGCATGTGTGCAAAAGAGTAAGTACAATTTGCACAATAATTAAAGGCACGTAGCATGCCGATTAAAACTGATGAGTTGATCATCATTATTAAAATCTTTCAGACATGCGTGTATATTCTGTAAATGTCTATGACATGGAATATTTGTGACATCTGCTAAATTGAAAAGTGTGTCCCTGTCTCTGTGTGTGTGTGTGTGTGTGTGTGTGTGTGAGAAGTATTGACTTTTCCCAGTAAACTTGTACCTACTGTTGAAATCTGTTTCTAAAAAGCTTAGTGTGATACATAGAATCATTCATCTAGACAAAATATATGGCATAGTAAGCTGTCTGTGTCAACAGTTGACCACTATGGTGAAAAAAATAGACACATTTTGACCAGTACAGCTCTCACAAAGATTAAAAAAAAAAACATTTTGATGGCATTGGCCAATTTGCTGAAACAGTAACTAGGCTTTTGAAGCATGAATTAAATGTTTTGGGTGACTAAATTTTGCAGTCACATAATGGAGTTGTGATGTAAACAGTTCTGACAATTGCACTTATGAATGTTAAGACTGTTTCAAAAATAAGCCAAAGCAATGCAGTAAAAGATGTATGCTATCTGTCTATTCTATATATAAAATTTATCCTTGTTTTAAGAGAAATATTGTTTTTACAATACTGTTTACAACAGGAAACATCTACTATACAGAAAAGTTCTGTCCAAATTGACAAACACCTGTATAATGTTTTTTTTTTTTTCTAGGTCAGTTTTGACGGTTGCTTGTGAGCAGACAGAAGTGCTTTTGTTTGACCCCGTTTCTTCCAGACATATCAAAACACTGGTGGAGGCTCATGAGGATTGTGTAAACAACATAAGGTACATGTGCACACAATATATAATCGATCACAGTGTGCAGGAACCTCAGTTACATTAGCAAAAGCTTTTCTATAACCGTTTTAATGTAAGAACTAATTCATAGTAGTAAGAACTAATTCAAAACAATTTGCATGTTGAACACTAAGTTTTGCATACTGCACAATTAGCATGTCTTAGTTGCTTCTGTGATCCTTTTGTTTTTCCATCTCTTACACATACATATACTGTCTGGCACAATCATAAAGTCCATGAGGATGACCACCGTGTTGTCCAAGTATGAGTTTGTTTGGCTGATGTTGTGTACTATTCAGGTTTCTTGACAACCGGCTGTTTGCGACCTGCTCTGATGACACCACCATTGCATTGTGGGATTTGCGTAAACTCAACTCGAAGGTGTGCTCATTGCATGGCCATGCCAGCTGGGTCAAGAACATAGAGTATGATACACACACTCGCCTGCTGGTGACGTCAGGATTTGATGGAAATGTCATCACATGGGATACCAACAGGTAAGTTTTGTGGTTTGAAGGTGTGTGTTTCCTAGCTGTCTTAAAGGAGTAGTTCACAGAAAAAATTAAAATTTGCTGAAAATGTTCTCACCCTCCACCAATCCATAACGTAGATGAGTTTGTTTCTTCATCGGAACAGATTTGGAGAAATTTAGCTTTACATCACTTGCTCCCCAATGGATCCTCTGCAGTGAATGGGTGCCGTCAGAATGAGAGTCCAAACAGTTGATAAAAGCATCACAATAATCCACAAGTAATCCACACGACTCCAGTCCATTGGTGAACATCATGTGAAGTGAGAAGCTGCATGTTTGTTAGAAACAAATCCATCATTAAGGTATTTTTTTAATCTTTAAACCATTGCTTCTGGCCAAAATATGAGTCCTTAATCCATAATAACATTTCATCCAGTGAAAAATCCATCCCTTGTTGTCCTCTGGCATCAAAATCAACCGATATATTTGTCTAGAACCGTTTTGGACTGTTTTTGCTTCTAAATGGTGCTTGATGTGTGCATCTCCAGATTCAAAAGAGATGGCTTTTTCACTGGAGAAAGCAATATTATGAACAGAAAACTCATATTATAGCCAGAAGCAATGGTTTGAAGTTGAGAAACGCCTTAATGATGAATTTGTTTATTACAAACACAATTTTTCACTTCAAAAAACATTAATTGATAGACTGGAGCCATGTGGATTACCTGTGGATTATTGAGTTCTTTATATGAGCTGTTTTAACTCTCATTTTGACGGCACCCATTCACTGCATTGGTGAGCAAGTGTAAATGTAATGCTACATTTTTTCAAATCTGTTCTGATGAAGAAACAAACTCATCTACATCTTGGATGGTCTGAGGGTAAGTACATTTTTAGGATATTTTCAGCTAATTTTTATTTTTCGTGAACTACTCCTTTAAGATTGCATAAATAAGTGGTTGTGTGCAACTGTGTCTCATTGTACTTGCTGTTTGTTTAGGTTCACCGAAGATGGCTGTCCACATAAGAAGTTTTTCCACACACGCTATCTTATGCGGATGCGTCTGACTCCAGACTGCAGTAAGATGTTGATCTCCACCTCCTCTGGTTACCTGCTCATCTTACATGACCTTGATCTCACCCAGAGCCTTGAGGTCGGCAGCTACCGCATCCTACGGGCCCGCAGGGCTCCACTCAGCACAGGTACATACATAAAGCATAAACAAGTAAGATATATGTGAATCTGAAATGAGGAATACTAAGGTCTGAAATTAGGAGATATGGAGGCAGCATTGAAAATGATTAGCATTCAGAGGGTGAAAAGTGCTATACGTGGGATAGCGCAACATTTCAAATTTAAGTTTCTTTCAATTCATGAGTTGGAATTTGAAATGAATTTGAAATTATATTTACTGTACTGCAATTCAAAGAAATTCAACACAAACTCATAAACAAGGGATTATTTCATTGCCTTTTCATGCCATTAATACAAATAGTTTCTCAAATAGGTGATTTAAGTTGTTCAAAGACTAGGGTAAACTGGATGATTCTGGGTAATTAAATGTTTTCCCACTGGTCCATAAAATAAAAGTAAAATTATTAAATATAATGAAATGTGTATAAATTGACTTTTAATATTAACAAAGCATACACTAGAAGTCAAGTTTTGGTTTGGTAAATGTTTTAAAAATGTTTTTGAAAGTCGCTCACCGAGGCAGAATTTATTTGATCAAAAATGCAGTAATAAAAAAGCAATATTGTGAAATGTTATTACAATTTAAAATGAATGTATTTTAAAATGTAGGCTAATTTATGACGCAATGCTGAATTTTCAACATCATTACTCGGGTCTTCAGTGTCACATCATCCTTCAGAAATCATTCTAATATGCTGATTTGCTTCTCAAACATTTCTTATCAATGCTGAAATAAAGTTGTGCAGATTAATGTTGGAAACAGTGATGCATTTTTTTCTAAGATTTTGTGATAGTTCAAATATTAAATATTAATAGATATTATTTGAAAGAATAAATATTATTTGAAAGAAACTACAACATTATGCTTGTCTCTTTACTGTCATTTTTGATCAATTTAATGAAACTTATTCAATAATTATTAATTTCTTTAATTTTTGAACTGTACTTCAACTGTACTTGTTCATGGGTAATTCATAAAATATTAAGTAATGTCAATTTAAAAAAAAACTGCACTATTGAAAACTGCAGTTGTACATATTTCTACCAATTAATTTAATTACATTTCAATTAATTCCATTTTAAATTCTACTTCCTTGTAAATTTTAATTGCAGTTTAGTTTGGTACCTCAGGAACTGAACTGGAATTTCACTGGAAATCTTAATTCAGTTATGAATGCTGCACAACCCTCTCAAACACCCTGTGACCCTATGTTAATTGTGTTGTGAATCCTGTTCCTGTCATCATCATCTTCATTTTTATGATCAAGTCCCTTTTTTTCAGAAGGTTCATCAGCAGGTTCCAGGTTGGGGGGTTCCCGTCACACCATTGACAGCAAAACCCATCCACACAGAGAGGGTAAGACTGAATTTAACAAGTTAAGTTATTTATGAAAGTTTTATTTATTTCTTTTTATTGTGAACATTGGTTTAATGTTTGATTGTACACCTTTTGAACCAAATACTGCTTTTATGACAGAGTTTTTACTCCAGCGTTCCCCTTTTGTCTTTATCCAGGTCTGTCACCCAGAAACAGTCTTGAGGTTTTAACCCCAGAGATCCCAGGCGAGAGGGACCGTGGAAACTGCATCACCTCCTTGCAACTGCACCCCAAAGGCTGGGCCACGTTGTTACGCTGCTCCAGCAATATGGACGACCAGGAGGTCAGTGGTGTAACCTAAACCTAAAAAGTGTTGAACGTGCAGAATGAATTTCAACAGTCTCGTTTCTGTCTTTCTCAGTGGACGTGTGTGTATGAGTTTCAAGAGGGAGCTCCACCTCGACCTCCGGTGTCTCCTCGCTGCTCTCTGCGCCTCACGCACTACATCGAGGAGGCTAACGTCGGCCGAGGCTACATTAAGGAGCTGTGCTTCAGTCCAGACGGCCGGCTCATCTGCTCGCCGTACGGTTACGGCGTGCGCTTGCTGGCGTTCGATGAGAACTGTGCCGAACTGGCGGACTGCATGCCTGTGCGGACGGCTCTGCTGCGGGAGATTCGCTCCATCTACTCTCACAGTGATGTTGTGCTCACCTCCAAGTTCTCACCCACTCACTGTCAGTTCGCATCGGGCTGCCTTAGCGGACGCGTAGCTCTGTATCAACCACACTTTTAACACATACAAATACATTAGAATTTACACTGATCGCTGAACTATATGGAAGAAGCTCGGTCAGGTGGATAATGGGAGAACGAAACTACTTTAAACAGAGTGTGTGTTTGTTTTTTGTTTTTGTTTTTTGGTGTGTGTGAGGTCACACTGCATGTGAATGACCTTCTACATGTTGCCATTTTTAGACGTAATGTGTAAACTTAACAGTCTGTGCAAGAATGAAAGCAAACAGCATTCGTTTTTTTTTTCCAGGATGGAGGTTGAATGAGTCACGTGAGCGTTAGAGAACTATGAGATGTTTTTTGGTTGCTCATCCATGCAGCACTGCAGTAACCGCTTAAGCCAATCATTTTCATGTGACTGTAAGCAGTTCAAGCCAATGGCAATTTTTGCATTTTGCCAAACATTTTAGACTTTGCAATGCCATATTTGTTTTCAGAAACATTTTTTCTGGAAGTATGTCACTTTTACTAATTGTTTGTTTTTATTTTTGGACTGCTTGTCTGTAACAACACTAACTGAGGTCTGATTCGTAGATTGTCAGTGCAGTATGTACCATGTACGTGAGTATTGAGATGAATACGACTTCTGCCGATGGTTGACTGAATGGACTGGGAATTTTGTAATGTTCTGTTTTTCATATGCTTTTGGCTCCTACGTGGACAATCAGCAGATATGAAATGTTCATATGCTCACATCGGTGGGAGCTTTGAATTCTAGACATGAGGACAATGGGAGAAGGCAGGTTTAACTGTTGGATGAGTGTTTTATACAGATGAGTTTAGATTTCTTAAGATGAAAAAGAGGACAAAATCTGAATGTTCAGCTTTTTCGGGACTAGTATCAGTTAGTCATCCTTCTCAGTTATTAAAAAAGTGACTGTTCTTGAATATGGAAATTTAAAAGCAGAGTAACAGTGAAAGTTACCTTTTCTCTATTCATCCACAATTCTCATTTGATTCACTTTATTCATGTTAACAATACTAAGGATGCAGTGGTACAGATATATTAAATAAAGAAACTTTTTCATATCTTCTGTTTGGCATGAGACAGAAAAATGCTGTAAAAAAGAGCTGTTTTTAAGCAAAATTGAGCCTTGTATTAGCATACCTTTGACTGATGGAGTGCACTGAATATGCATTGACATCTGGCTCCTTTAAACAGATCATTTAGGACAGTCATGACGTTTCAGGTCAAGAGCTGAATTGGGGACAATGTCATGTTTGTGAAATAGAAAACGTAGAATTGTTTCGTTCCATATAAAAGAGGAATTTAGATAATATACACAATAGCATTCTTAGGTTTGGGGTCATTAAGATATTTTTTAATATTTTTGAAAGAAGTTTTTATGCTCACATAGCTGCAATTATTTGATCAGTAATACAGTAAAAACAGCAATATTGTGAAATATTACAATTTAAAATCACTTTTTTTATTTTGATATATTTTAAAATATCATTTGTCATTTATTCATGTAATGTTTCAGCAGTCATTACTCCAGTCTTCAGTGTCACATGATCCATCAGAAATTATTCTAATATGCTTTCTTATTATTATCAGTGTTGAAAACAGTTGGGCTGCTGAATATTTTTTTTGAGGAAACCGTGATACTTTTTTTTCAGGATTCTTTGATGAATAGAAAGTTCAATAGAACAGCATTTACTGGAAATGGAAGTCTTTGTAACATTATAGATGTCTTTATTGTCATTTATTATCAATTTATTGCGTCCTTGCTATACGAATGTATTAACTTCCTTCAAAGATCTTACCACAAACCTTTGAGTGGTAGTGTATATAACAGATTGAAAGCAGATGTGTGGAAAATGAGCTGGGTTGCTCAGGAAGTGTGAAACCCAAAGATCTACTGTTGTAGTATTTTGTAGTAAATTAGGTATGTAGAATCAACATTTTTATTTATTTATTTTTTTTTTTAACATAAATGCTAAATTTTGAATCCAGATATCCAACTCTGGCACCGTTTTCCCTTTCTTCTTAATGAACTGTCCAATTTCAATTTGTAATTACAGGAAGTGTCCATAGCTGGCTCTCAGGCATAACATAATGAATATGAATGTATTTTAGTGTGTTTCAGCATATTCTTCACCCAAAATAACCCTGCAGTGCTGACACCATTAAATGAAGACAGCTGAGGAAACTGAGAGGTGCTTTCTGTAAAAATCTTTTATTAGTTTTATAATAATATCATCATCACATTCTGAGTGTAGAAACCAGCTACAATCTCAGAGTCTTGCTCACTCATGAGGCATTCTTAGAAATCTCTTAGCAGTAAAAAAAACATTCAAATGTTGAACAGCAGACCAGGGATACACTGTGTACCCAGACTGAGGAAAACAGTTGAAAAAGTGAAAACAAGTAGCTTTAAATCATTCATCGGACTCGAATGGCTTCAGGGAACTGTTGTCCCTTATCTCATTTTCAAAGATATGGAGCTGTTCTGTCAGTTTACAGTCCAGAATCTCAAAGTCTCTCAACCTGCGGCAGACCGGCTCATTATTTTATACATGAGCTGCTCACTTCCGTTTAACTTTGTTAAGACGCTGCTGTTGTTCTCGACGGCGGTTGAGAATCTTGGTGCTGGCGCGGAGTTTACGCATTCGCATGGCACGGATCCGTACCTGATTGTCCCGGGGAATTTTTCCACCATTGGCCAGGATTTGTTTAAGACGATCCTGTGAGGTCTTGGTGAGAGTGAAGTCACAGATGGTCGCGTGGGGCTCTGACCCTACAGAGCAGTGGCGGATGCGCGGGAAATAGCCTTCTGCCCACACCGTTATCTTGTACTCACCTGGATTCAACAAACGCCAGTAATCACCATCTACAGCTGCAAGCATGTGAAAGAAAGGAAAACATTATTATTTTCAGTATTAACAACATCACTGAATTGCTGTAAAGCAGTTTATTTGGCATAGTGATTTCTAGAGGTATGACAGAGTTAACTAAAACAATAAAAATTCAGTTTACATCTCTCAATTCATTTTTTTTTTTGTATAGTTTATATCTTGCAATTCAGCTTTTCTCTCAGAATTGCCGGGGAAAAAAATTGAATTGTGAGATATATACTCAGAATTGTGAGAAAAAAAAATTAAATAAAAGTTAATAAAAACTATATAGATATATTTTTAGAAAATTAGAACTAATAAAAATGACAAAACATCACAACAAAATTGAAACTTTACAACAAACTAACATTAAAATTTAACTGCAAATATCTAAATCTAAAAATCTGACCAAAAAAAAAAAAAACAGAAACTATAATATATCAATGATATTAAAATAAAGTTAAGGTATACCAGATCTTATGTCATGATCCAGGCCGTCCACCTTAATGACAGCATTTGCAATGCCAACTCTAGTGTCCTTGTCCCTGATGACGCCCTTTACGCCTCTGTGCACCTGCAGAAGTCAGAGAGAGCAGATGAAAATGGAAATGGGTTCCAGCAGGATCACATTCTGTGCAGGACAGGGAAAGTGAACTGACCTGCTCCATGTACAGCAGGAGAGACTCTTTATTGTTCTCCCACTCGATAGGAAGCTCACTGGCATGTGGGAACTTATCACAGGACAGTTCTACAGTTATTTCAAAACAATTCGTGTGAAGGTAACTGAAGTCATTCATACCTATAAAGCAAAAATAAAATATCAGAACCGGAATATAAGACATTCAAAACTCATCAGTATTAAAGCCTTTATATAAGAATCATTTAACTAGGATTGCCGTTTAAAAATGAAATGAAGGAATTATAAGCGTTTAGAAAGTACCCTTTGCAATTTAATAAAGTTGTATAAACTGAAGTTGTTTAAACTATGTGCATGTGTGTTTGACGTTTACTCACTCCCTGGTACAGTGTGCCAGTCCGCTCCATTGATGATGTTGTTGTGCTGCTGAAAGTCTTCAGAGTGACAGATCCTCCGCTCTGGGTTTGCCATCACCAGATTGGTGGATGCATAGACAGTGGCCAGCCAACGGAAGAAATCATTGTCTGCGGTGGGCGTGTCCAGGCGAGGGACCCAATCACGTGTGCAGTCGAAAGGGTAGGTGACCACCAGTTCTCCCCCGTGCAGATTAGCACTTAATACAAACGGGATGTCCTGCATCCAGCTGATTACCGCACGCGTTTCTGGGGCAACCTTAAACATTAACATACTATATATATATTTGCCATAGTGATTTCTAGAGGTAGAACAGGATTATTATAGTTAACAAAAACCATAAAAATTCAGAATTCTGTTTACATCTCTTTTTGTATAATTTATATCTTGCAATTCAGATTTTCTCTCAGAATTGCGATAAAAAAACGAATTAAAAAGGAATAAATAAAGTTAATAAATAAGGTGACGCATTGCTGCCACACACTTAACCTATTATTTTTTCCACTCAATTATGTCGTAATAACGAGATATTTTAACGACATATTTTCTTGTAATAACAAGAAGTTATGTCGATAAAATGACAATTATCATTAAAACGACAGATTTTCTCATAAGATGTTATGTCATTAAAACTACATAATTTCTTGTTAAAAAGACATTTTTTCTCGAATAATGACATATGTCAAAAAATGTATGTTTTTCCCATTATAGAAGATATTATATATTGTTACATTAAGTGAGCGACTGTCCGCGCTCAAGATAAACAAGGATTTGCACTTTGCTGAAGTTACTGCAGGAGGGATAATAGAAATACACTGTTTTATATGTATTTTAATGTTATTGTTTTTAATGTAGCAGCATGTTTATTAGGATTAATCTCCAATCTGTCTACAATAATGCTATCCATTATATACACTCAGACCCAGAGGATATGACGTGTTTAAGACGATAGATGCAAACTCAAATATGAAGAGAAAACGATGTTGTTTTAATGACATAACATCTCCTTATTAATAGAAAATGCCGTTAAAATAACATAACATCTTGTTATTATGACATAATTGAATGGAAAAAATAATATGTGAGTGGCAGCAATGCATCACTGTAAATAAATCTATATAGACAACTATACAGACAAAACTATACAAAAACAACTAAATTTTTAGAAAACTATACAAAGCAACTACTGCTATCTCAGGATCTGGTTTAGGGTCTAGTCTAGGATCTTGGTCTGAGTCCAGTTTCATTGTGAGTCTGGCCCCTGTAACCCCTCCCTCAAGCACAAAAGTGAAATGTTGCCTATAATAACCACATAATCCACAGAAAAGAATTCTATGTTTGTGTTCTTTTATTATGTTTCTTCATATTTGTGCTTGCATCTATCATTTTTCTGGATGAAGTGTGAATTTCATTTCTAATCTGTTTTCTGCTCTTTCACTGCTGTGTGTTTTTCTATCTGAGGCCCCAGCACAGGGAGCTTCAGCTGACAGGAAGTGCTCACATTCTTCAGATCTACTTGACCCTGACTCCCCTGTGCACAATATGTCCTCAACTGAATGGCGAAGACTAACAGACTATTGAAAAGTTGAAATAATGCGACCCTTAAATCTGACTTTCACTGTGTGTCCAAATAAAACAAACAGTATGAGGGTACACAGAAACCTCTGAAAGAGCTCGAAGGTCTGCTGCTTTCTTAGCCAAACAAGAGGGATTCATTTGCTTATCTAAAAATTGAACAATTTTGACTCTCTTGACAAATATAAGCTTTTTTTGAAAAATGAGACAACTTGCACCCAAAGTGTTTCACAAGTACACATACTGTATTATAAGGAAGTGCTAATTATGGAAGCTTGTTTCTCCCACGGGGTTGCAAAAGGTCATTGCAACTTTTTATCTCACAATTCTGACCTCATATCTTTAGGACTTTTTTTCTCTGAATTTTTTTAATTCTGTGGCAGAAACAGGCTTCCATAGCCAAGCATGGATGACCGTTCTTACGTACTAATGCTTCGGTTGAGGTGTAATACTCTGGCATGGGAATGTAATGGTTGCTCACTCTCCTCTTGCCCATGGCCAACTCCTGAGCATCCCACATGATGTTGTTGAGGTCAGGGAAGTTATGGTTCATGTCAATGCCTTCAAAACTGTAGCGTCCAAGAGCCCAGCCAGAGAGTTCTGAACCCTGTGGAAACAACAGATGCACAAACATAAATACTAGATTAAAAAAAACCAATGATCACACCATAGTTAGTTCTGTGGAATTGTAAATAGAATGTATAATCTTAATTATCTGTAATAATAATAAAAACTTCTACAATATTATTAACACTACCACCTATAACTTCAATGTTTTTCTTACATCAGTGCTTCGTCTTAGCTTACCTTCTCATAGGCTGTTTCATATCCGTCTGGGTTCATAGATGGCAACAGGTGGATGCGTGTGTCTTTCACCAGCTGTACCACGCGCTGATTGCCTCGGTTGTATTCACGACAGATGTACTGCATAAGATTTAGCAAGAGCTCCCGGCCTAAAACTTCATTTCCATGCATACCGGCAACATAACGAAACTCCGGCTCACCTATATGCAAACAGTGTAATCATAAACAGTAAAATATGTACAATCATGCATTCACAACCATTATGCACTCAAGTAAATATTTAGACCTAAATTTGAATTGCACAATTAATTTTTCCATTTGGATTACATAGGTAATTTATATGTAATTTAAATACATAAAATATCTTTTTGAGTGTGTGATGTATTTCTGAGTTAAACAGCACCCAGAAAAAAATCAAGCTGAACTAGATTGTTTATCGATAGTATCATGAAAAATTTTGATTGGAACATTTTCTACCCTCACAGAGAGATTAAAGCAGTCAAACTGCTTAAATATGATTTTGGTAAGTCCCCAACTAAATCTGATCAGTGATGGAATGTTTATTCTGGCCAAATCAGTGATGAAAAGCAGATGTGTGACAACAACATGTTACATAAAGGTATGATGAATAAGCAAAAATGAGCCTAAGAGCAAAGAAAACATCATCTACTATCTGTGTTAAAGAAAAAATAGGACATGAAAAATGAATTCCCTGGAAAAACATCATTGGAACACCGGATTATGTGTGTGGTCTATTAGATTAAGTGACCTGAATAACTATTAAGCACCAGGGTCTTAAAGTGAACACTTACCAAGCTCATGTTTTCCTGGGTTATCAGATATTTCCATAACATAAAGCTTCAGTCCAGTGTAGCTCCTCCCAATAGTGTAGATCCGTGTGATATTTGGACACTCATCATTCACAGATTTCATTAACTAGAGGGAGAGTTACATGTGTCAGTTCACTTACATTAATAAACAGGGTAAAGATGAAGGTCGAAAATCACTATAACCTTCCTCATCTCATTGTAATTATGGTGTCTGAAGTCGAGGTCATCGGAAGATCCGCTCTCAGTCTCGGAAAAATGTGAGTTGTCAGGATCTACACATATAGACAAGTTTTGTCAAACTGCATTTATAATGTCACAAAATATTTCTATTACAAATAAAAGCTGTTTTCAACATTGATAATAAAAATAAATGTGTCTTGAGCAGCAAATCAGCATATTAGAATGATTTCTGAAGGATAATGTGACACTGAAGACTGGAGTAATGATGCTGAAAATTCAGCTTTGCATCACAGGAATAAATTACATTTTAATTAAAATTGTAAAAATATTCCCCAATATAACTGTTTTCACCTTTTTTAATCACATAAATACAGCCTTAAATGATGGTGTATAAGAGACTTCTTTCAAAAAACATTAAAAAACCTATGAATGGCAGTGTATGCAAGAAAATAAGACTAAAGAAAGGCAAGAAAGTTTCCATATGCCATTAGCTTGACCCAAATATTTCAAAGTACAGTAGTGTAATGTTGAACCTGGCACTGGGCAGCCCAGCACTTCAGCGCGGAGGCAAATGGTGCCATTGCTAAACCAGGTCTGTGGGTTGATGCGAATGTATTGTGCCACTGAGGGCTGGGGAAACAGAGCCAGAACCGGCGTCTCTAAATCTTCATTCCCAACAAAAACCTGCATAGAGACTCTCAGATTAGAAGAGACAATATAGTACACAACTAGAACAGAAAAACTGTAAGACACATGTAGGAAAACATTACTTTACAAATGATAGGCTTTAAAGATTAATATGCTTCTCTACTTTTAAAAACTCCTAAGTCATGTTTTATCCTCAGGGAAGCTCTGTGGTGCAGAGCTGATAAAAGTAGGTTACTGTTACTCATAAAACATAAACTTACGGCCTCCTCTGATCCATTCATGCAGGGCTGCCAGACTGATGAGTCATTACTGAACTGCACCTTATATGTGCGGACCCAGTTCAAGCTACACACAAATAAATACAAACACAATTTGGCAAGATGAATATAATGAAGATATATATAACTTTTTAAAAGGGTACTTAAGTGTGTTGAGAAACTTTAAGTACATTTAAGTGGCCTTTTTCACGATAGGATGTTAAAACCAAACTCTCTATTTTAAAAGAGAACTGTAAAAGTTACAAAGTTACATAAAGTAATAAATGAATTAAATAAAAGTAAATAAAGTAAGAAAAGACATACCAAATACAATTCAGTATATTATAATTATACATGTATATATTATACATATCAATGGTTAGCACACCTACGGCTGAAATGATCTACAAAACAAAGTTTAAGTGTTAAATGGTTGGAGCTGATTAATTGTTAAAAAAAAAAAAAAAGGAATCAGAGCGATTTCACCAGAGTACTGCGGCCTTGGAAGATTTATAATAAAAGAATATGTATGAATACTGACAGTGATGATGATGATGAAGATCAAAGACACACACCGACCTCCAGATAGAATTTCTGCCCTGGAGGATGACGCCAGTAAAGAGTGTTGGTCTGAGAGCGTTTAGCTGCAACCACTGTTCCTGATCCTCCACCCCAGCACACCACGCTCCGTCATACTCATCATCATCCTCCAGACCAGACTACAAACAACACACATATGCAAATTCACAACGTTTCATCAAATCTACCTTCAAAATCTTCTTAAACAAGCACACAGCGGGCTGACCTGTATGTTAAGCCGTCCTCTATGAGGACCAAGCCCAACACTCAAATACGAAGAAGACTCCAACTGATCATCAGAGACTTTCAGAGACTCCAAACCCAGCGGTGGACAATCTGATAGATTGAGATTGAGACAAACAAATTTAAGATTGAGGAAGAGTTACTTAGCCTATTATGCCAGAGAGGAGACTGAGAGTGTTTAGAATGAAGATAACATTGCTCTATGAATCACATGGCAGTTCAGTCTTAAAAATAAAGGTTCCAGAGAGTTTCCAAACCACTTTCCATCAGAATCTTTCCATGAACAAAAGAAAACACACTGTCAGACATGGAAAAAGAACCATTTTTTATGTAAAGAACATTTTAATAACATCTTTTTCCACTACAAAGAACCTTTTGTGCATTTGAAGGTTTCCATGGATGTTAAAGGTTCTTCATGTATCTACTGATCCCTAAAAAGAACCTTTTTTAAGTGTAGGGAACTATTTTCTCTCTCTCTGAAGGGTTTCATATGGTTCTCTTTTGAAATTACTTCAAGTAAACATCTTCTTCTGGTGGGAATGCAGGAATGCTGAGCCAGCAAATGTCCCATTTATTCACCATTATTGCTTAAAACAAAGGATGGTGAATCAGCATCATGTTTGTTGCTTAAGCATTACTGTATTCCCAGAAATTCTTGACCTAATTTTCCCTAACGTATACAGCCTGATATTAAACAGATTTAACAGTTTAGAAAAAAAAAAAAATAATCTTTTGCTACACAAAAAGTTATGCATTGTACATTATGACTACTGTAGCATTAAGTGAAGAAGTGTGTGCTGAATAGATACTAATATTAATATTTACTGAATATACACTAGAGACTATTGGAAATAATAGGTTACCCAAAATGGGTGACTTTCTCTATGACTTTCTTTCTTCTGTGGAAGATGCTGGTAACCAAACTGTTTTGATGGCTACCGACTTCCAAAAAAAAAAAAAAAAAATGAATAAATAAAAAAAATACATTTCTCAAAATATCTTCTTTTCTGTTCCACAGAAAAACATTTCACTGAACTATCACTAAGAAACATTTCATATATCTATTATTTATAATAGGTCATAGACAGACTCATTGTTATTATTAAGGCATGATATAACGGCGTGCCATATAAGACATTTAATAAAACTGTTCTGAATTTACTTTCTTCAACTCTCATACTGATCATGAACTCGCCTGGTTGTGCTCCATGGGTCTCTTTGTTCATCTGTTCTCCATCTTCACTGGTATTCCTCTGCGCCTGAGTGTGGTCTTCATCGGGTTTTGCTGTATCCAAACTTTCAGTAACATTCCCAGCCAGATTTAATATTGACTTTAAATCATCAGATTCAGATTTGGTAACATTATTACTGACTGTCTGATTTTCAGATGAAAGACAGACATGTGCAATGCAAAGTATTATTGCAGCACAAACGTGTACTCTTTGCATAAGCATTTTCCTTCTCCAATAACTTATATTCGTTTCCAAGACTCCAAGCAGAATTTAAAAGTCAGATATTGGAAGAACGCCCCGTAACATAATCCCAGACCGCCGCCACTACCGTATATTGTAGAATAGACCGTGCGGACTGCGATTATATTGTCAAGAGACCTATTAACCCTATAAAGCCTGCTGCTTTATCATATTTGCACATGAGTTTCTAAGGTCTCTACATTATCAGTACGATCAAAACTTGTAAAAACACCGTTGTACACAATTTTCTACACGTCCTCTGCTCTCTGATTGACAGTTCATACTTTTTGGTAAGTAAGTAAAAATAAATAAATAAATAAATAAATTTAATTTAATTTAATTTAATTTAATTTAATTTAATTACGTTACAATTTAACCCATGCCAAATATACTCAAATATTTGTCATCATATTGCATTGTATTACATATTTTGACCCCCACAATTAAATCAAAAGAGCTCTCATTATAAAACTTTTTAAATATCATTATATTGTTATGATTTTTGGGAGAACTGATATGCATAAGTCAGATACTATTATAAAAGTCTCAGTATCAGAAACTCGTCTTACTGTTTGGTAAGTAACAGCATTTGCACTAAATTGCATATTTTTGCATTTTGGGCCTCTGAATAAAACTGATTTGTTATTCCTCCTCCACTACTTGCTCCATATTCCTGCTATAATAATATTCAACAAAAAGATATGCAAACTTTAAATAAATAAATAAATAAAAATAGCCTATATATTTGCCTAAATGTTTATAAAACTGCTCCATTTAAAATAAATAAATAAATAAATAAATAAATCTGACTTTTCATATGTCAGGCTTTACAGGGTTAGCAGAAGACTGGTTTATGTTTTCATGTTTATATTGTGGTCGCAAAAGGTGTGTCACATGACTTCTGATATATTCACATCTCTTGTGTAGGCATGTTGAACAGATATTAACACTTTCTCTGAGCTCATCCAGTTATCCAGTCATGAAAACATGCAACATTTTCCTTGCATAACCACTTTTTTAAAAAAGTGTATGTACAGCGAATTTGCTAAAATAGACAAACATTAAATAAATAAATATTAATGGTATTTTTTTGACATTGTAAGAATTTAAATCAGTCTACTTTACTCGTATGTTGATTTTTTTTTCTACTGAATTAACGGTAACTCTACTGTTTTTGATTTTGGCGCTCAATCTAAACGCCTCTAGCGGCCGTTTCCGTGAACTGCAACACTCGCTCCTCCCACCTAAAGATGGCGGCTCCCCACAAACACAACAGCACTTTCATCATGGAGGGTCAAATCAATTTCTACAATGGCTGGTACGCATCGCATATAATTTTATTGTAAGGTTTATACATACATTTTACTCTTTTTCAGAACTAAACGGACGCGTGTAATAAAGTCACCGCCGCTCACGCGGTTTGACAGCTAACGTAGTAAATTTTGTTTTGCTAGTGTAACGTTACTTGTAATATGTACTGTGTATACATAACATTTAGTCAGATTTGATCAAATAAACGCTCTTTTGTAAAGTTAGAGTTTCAGTGGAGAACTTGTTTTCTTTTGATTGTGTAGTCGGTAAAGCCCCGTGCTTTAAGAGCATCTTATGATACGCATCGTCTTCAGATTAACGGTCGCCTTTCTGTGTAACTTAATTGATTTTTTACGGATGTGTCATAAAACATCAAGCACTTCGGCTAAAACAAAGTTAGTTCGATGACTTGAACTGTTGCCAGTAGTTTCGTTTCTCAAGACTAGCTGATCTGTTCCCGCCCATACACATTTCAGTTACAAGTAAATAGTACTCAACAGAAGTTGGTATTTCCCTTTCTGAATTTTCTTTACAAGACCAACGGCTAAAGTTTTCTCTATTGTTTTTCTTTTTACAGACACACGCCCATCTGATAGGAAACGGGAAGCATGGAGCACAGGTCTGGTAAATGTCATCATCTATTACTGTCCTCTAGAAATACTGTAATGTGGTGTGTATTGTAATGGCAGACGTCACAAAACAGGATTTGGTTATCTAAACATGATATTTTGCATGCGTTCATTTGTTTTAACACTTGATACATGCGTCTGACTTTGTACAGATCACTCAGAAGGCTTTTAAAGACACCTATCTGTGTTTCATCAGTATAAAATGTCAAGTTTCCTCAAGCAGCACATCACCTCTCTGGGTGAGATATGTGGTATATACTGTATAGGGGTGCTTGGTGTGTTGGGCCGCTGTTGATCTGCTTGCGGGTTTACTGTGGTATGGCACAATGGTAATACTGGATACATTGGCTTGCAGATTTTTTCCTTCCTGTTTTCTAGACTTAAGGCTGGAATGCACTGCACGAAAATTGCAATAAACTTGTGATCATACACTAAATGACTGACGGATGAAAATAGTATGTGTTCTAAAATCAGACTAAAATAACAAACATGCTTGATCCCCTGATTGGATAGAATCATAGTCTGAAGCTACAAATCAGAATCTGTGCCCATCACACACTATGTGATTTTCTGCAAAATCAGTCAACTCTGACTGCCCAGAATCTGCAGACTGGCTCTGAATTTCAGCAACTATCCACGACTCCATCAGACTGCTGATAGGCACAAAAATCTGTACATAAGTCGTCTAGTATATTCCAGCCAGCTGTCATATTTGCATGTCAGTCTGATTTGTGCCAGCTAACATTCTTAATAAGCATGCACTAACATTTAGGTTTGAGGTGTGAGATTCAGCTGCCATGATGATATGAAGAGGTTGCTTTTGGACTTCTTGTCTCAAAGTCTGACCGTATGTATTCTTAATTTTTAGTGAAAGAAATCATTCCACTTGGTGCTCCACGACGTAACACTGTAGATGCCACGCCACATCCTGTTTCAGGTAGTCCACGTCTTGAACCTTCTGAGAAAACTACAAAACTCTTGAACTTACTGCCTAAATGCATCCCGCCCAGCAAAAACCCTGAGCTGGAGCAGAGAGACAAATCCACTTCAGCTGCACTCAAAGCCTCCAACAAGAGACCAGAACAGGACGGTAATCTTAATTGCAAAGACGTTGAGAGAAAACTACAACCGAATAATGGCAACATTAACTCCAGGAAGAATGGCTCTCTCAATCCCATGGTTAAAAAGGACATACTGCGGAGGACCAGTTCTTACAACAGAGACAGAGCAATTTCTTTAGCTCTCAGTAAGGAGCTAAATGAAAACTTGAGGGTAAATGCAACTAATAACTGCATTTCAAAGTTATTATCCACATTTCTAGCAGTATTCTAATGGAGGGATTCCCAAACTTTTTTGTCAAGTCATCATTATTTATATAGCGCTTATTACAATGCAAATTGTGTCAAAGCAGCTTTACGGTATTAAACGGGGAAATAGTGTGTCGAAATAGTGTGTCTTTCTGCTCTGGCCAGACAAAACCAGCAGTTTAAAACTAGGCTGCAGCCGAGTCAGACTGCGCAGAAAACTCATCTGGTTCCTGTGGTCTTGTCCCAGCACCCATCTGGGGGATGTGGTCTTCAGAGGGGATCAGTCTCTGGGACACATCTAGATGTCCTGGTCTCCGCTGACATTTCAGGGCAGTCGAGGTCGTCTCTAGGTGCTGACCCACCATCTGATCTGGATACGGACTGGATCCGGGTGGCTATGGTGACCTCGGAATAAGAAAGAAACAGACTAATATTAGCGTAGATGCCATTCTTCTACCGATGTAACAAGTACATCAGGTGTTATGGGAAGTGTTCCCGGTTCCGGATGATCTAATTAATGCAGCCTAACAATCCTTTAACGGATTTGAATTATAGAAATGTGATAGTATATTATCTGTAAGCCAGGTTAAAGAGATGGGTCTTTAATCTAGATTTAAACTGACAGAGTGTGTCTGCCTCCCGAACAGTGTTAGGTAGAGTTAGGTAGGTAGAGTTTAGAACATCGGAAAAGGATCTGCCACCCACAGTTGATTTTGATATTCTAGGTATTATCAGATGGCCAGAGTTTTGAGAACGCAGCGGACGTGGAGGACTATAATGTGATAAGAGCTCGCTCAAGTACTGAGGGGCTAAGCCATTCAGGGCTTTATAAGTAATTAGCAAGATTTTAAAATCTATACGATATTTAATGTTGACATTGAGAGCATAGGTCGTAATTTAGATATATTTTTAAGATGGAAAATGCGGTTTTACAAATGCTAGAGACATGTTTTTCAAAGGAAAGATTGCTATCAAATATCAAATAATATTAATAATAATAATATTTTTGTCAGCCAAATCGAATTATATCCTTTGACAAATTGGATGTTTTATTCTATGCAGTAGCAAGATATAACTGTTGAAATACTTTAGAGCTGAGGATAAATAAAGAAAATTAAATGCAAAAATTGCCATAACTTTTAATATTTAGTTAATTTCCATGACTTTTACATCCTGAAGAACCCAATAATTAATTAAATAATAAAAATGAATAATTAAACTGAATAAATAATTGCTGTACCTCCTGAGATTTTAAGTTAATATTTCAATAATTTAACAACACATTTGCATGTCCACAATTCCCTGATGTTGGTTAATGGTCACATGACCTGCAGGTAAACAAACATATTTGAATATTTTATATCAGTAGTCTTTTATTTTGATTTCTTTATTTTGAAATTATTTTTTATTTTAAGATTTATTTAATTATTATCTTTTCATCAACTCATGAACCCCCTGCAGTTCCCTCAGTAGTGTTACAGATTACTCATCCTTTTCAGTCTGGTCACGTTTTTTATTTATTTATTTTTTTTCTCTGGTGATTAAATTCAGGGCTTTGGCGGTCATGGAAAATATTATGGAATTATAAAATGTTTTTTTTTTTTTTTTTTTCAGGATGTAAAGTCATTGAAATTACTAAGATCTTAAAAGTCATAACAGTTTATTTTATTTATTTATTTTTTTTTATTGAATTTATTTATTTTTTTCTATTAACACTAAGATCTAAATGTTTCATTGGTTATATCTTGCTATTGTTTATACATTTTTCATTGTTATGTCCAATTTGTGAGCTTTTAAGATTGTTCTTTTCTGTGAACCGATCAAACAGGTTCTCAGATCAGTCTGAATGTTTCATTAATGCATCTGTCATAAAGATGATTTTTTTTTTTTTTAAATGACTGGAAAGGCCAAAGTCCTGGAAATTAATTTTTCCAAAAATGTGGGAACCCTGTCATTTAGATGTTGTTAATACAGTCATAATTGTTATAGCTTGTGGTTGGCGTTTGCTTATTGTATTCTAACATGGTAATCCTCTGATGTTCTATGTTCAGGTTGGAGGAAGTTTGTTTCAGTCAGATGCAGTGAAGAGCCGGAGACATTCTCTTACTTACACATCTCACTCCAGGCGTAACCCTGAGAGCAGTAGTTCCTACTTATTCCAGCAGAGACCCAAAGCATCAGTTAACACAGGGGAGCGATTCATCCATCATCCTGATCAGAAAAAAGATAAACTGGAGAATAGAGACCACAAAACCTCCCATTGTAGCAACATGTCCTTACAGAAGGTACAGTTCAAGCTCTACTTTTTTGTTGAATAATTTTATGTATTATGTGGCACCTTTTTTCAAGTGACTATGCATGTCAAAGATGTTTTCACCTATTTTCATTGATTGTGTTACAGGAATTCAACACCCCTCACCACAAGACTAGTCCAGGTAAAAATTATTACCCTTTGTTGTACTACTGATCTTGCCCAGCTTTTTATTTTGTAACTTTTAAAACTAAGCTGTTTCTCTTTCTATATCAAATACAACTTTTTGCCAACAGAGGGCAGGATGTCCCTATCTGCAAAGAGAAAAAGGGACAGTAGTACAGACAGTGAGACGGAAACAAAACAGCCATGTGTTGACTTCCAACCCACCTCCAGCTCTTCCATTATAAGCTCACCTTTAAATTTCGTCAGACGTGCTTTCGTGAAGTCTACCAGTGAGTCTGTGATAACTATAAAGGAGAAAGAGTCCCCTAAAATGCTTCCTGCCGCACCAAACAGCAACAACAACACTTCCCTCCCCAGGCCGCTGTTTAAACCATGTAAGGACTCAAATACGGGGAGCGACAAACCTCACTCATTTGAACTCAGTAAATCACCCACGACTGCAGAGCCTAAAGACGCTATGGTGGCATGTGCCAACAAAAATCCCAAAGCTCCACCCAGCCAACCGCATTTGCGCAAAGTCTCTCCGAAGTCGAGCACAACGTTCGACAGCATCGAGACACCACTCTTTACACCAGACTGTTGCTTACCATCCCCCAAAACTCATAACAAAAGAACAAATACTGAGAGAGAAACTTGCACACAAACAAGCCCCTCTTCCAACCATAAGGAGAGTGTTAAAATTTGCTCGTCCCCCCATCATCCTGATCTAAGATCACCCAGCTTTGCAGAACAAGCCGGTTCATGTAAGATGGAAGTGGATGAAAGAACGCAGTTGAAAGTGGAGCAGTCACGCAGCCCCAAGGCTATCATGCCTGCCCCAGCTGTGTCGGTGAAAGTAGAAGGATCAAGAGAACAGAATTGCTGCTCCCAGTGGAAAGATCCCTTAGATATTGAGTTGGGAGACGACTCCGGTGATGAGCTGAGAGAGCACTGCAATATCAGCCTGAGCAGCAGCAGCAGTGGTCATGAAGATGAGCCGCTGCCATCTCTGGAGCAGCTGATGAGTCGGAGAGACCATGTGCCCGTTACTCCCGAAAAAGATGCTTTCTCAGAGCCCAGCACACCTGTCTCAAAAGTAGTAAGTTTAAGGATGTTCAGAAAACATGTCATGACTTCATGTGCCATTAATCACTCTTTGATATGCCTGATTTTCACAAACACCTGTTTTTTTTGTTTTTTTTTTAACTCATTTGTGTTAGCCCGAGGCAGTGAAAACCAAAGCTGTTAGTTATAGAAATACACTGGAGCAGATGCTGCAAGAGAAGGAACAATATCAGAGGTTGGTCTGAAAATTTGACTTGTTTTTTTCCCCCCAACTTCATTCCCAGCATTATGTCTTATTTTGTGCTTGGCAGCCCTTGAATTGTTGTAGTGCTTTGAATATCAATGACTGAGAGGTCAAAATCTCAATATAGACAGCTTTTGTTAGTGGTGTTTTCTAAGGCAAGCATCGCTATTAAAATGATAATTCACCTAAAAATCAAAATTCTGTCATCATTTATTCGCACACATATTGTTTCAAACCCATGAGACTTTTGTTCATCTTGGAAACACAGATGAAGTTTTTTTTTATGAAATCTGAGAGATTTCTGTCCCTCCTTTGAAAGTCCACACCAAAATTTGATGCTTATAAAGAACGTAAAAGTAATTCATGTGAATTGTGTAGTTGAATCTAAGTCTTACGAAGAGTCAAGATTGCTTTATATCATGAACAGTTTTAATATAGACATTTAAATCTGTATAGAAATATATATAAACACTGATCATTGGACGCACACATTAACAGAAGCGCAGCCGTACGTTTGAGCATCCGTTTACCATATTTGATCTTCATTTGTGTTTTGAAGATGGTCAATGATGAATCAACGATGACAGAATTTTCAGTTTTGAGTTATTCCTTTAAATCAGCCTTTACATTGCTTACATAGGATTACAGACTTTTTGAAAGTATTAGCTCTATAGACTACTGACATGAATGAGAACACAAATTATGAGAGTCATTGAGGAGAGGTCTGCTGTGACATTTCTAAGGTATCAAACTAATAATTTTTGCCTGACAGACAGTAAATGGCAGAAAAATCTCATTAATTAGGTCATACATAAGGACTTAGGTGGACTCTTGATTTCAAACAGTAAGCAACTGGCCAGACACACTAGAACAGTGGTTCTCAACCTTTTGGACTCCAGGCCCTCCTGTGTCTGAGACAATATTTGAAGGCCAATATTCTGAGCCCTGGTTGAGAACTGCTGCCCTAGAACCACTAGTAATGTGCTAAAAACCACCAGTTCCAATACTTGTTTACTTGAGAAAATGTAAGTGTAGTACTAATTCACCCTTGGTTTAATAATGCCAGACATTCTGGCTGACAGTAAAATTGATAGATTGTTGTTTATTCCGACTGTCAGTCTCACAGACCTGTGATTATGCCATGGCAGAATTTGTTGAGACAGAGCACGCTGCATTTAGCCTGCAGTCTCACCCTGATAAATATCTAATAATTACTTGACATGCTTTGTTTTTCATTTGACTACACAGGTCAAAAGAGTTGGAGAGACAGCTACTTGAGTCATGTGAAGAGGATCTGCTGAATTTAGATGAGGATGAGAACAGTGAAAGTAAAGAGGAAGACATCTCACTTGAGCAAAGGTATTTTGTCAATACTGTAAATAGCTGGCTTCATTCACATCATTAGTTTTTTTAATCCAGTCTTTAGTAATGACTGTCCTCACCAGTTCTTTTGGTGTTTTAAAATAGATTAAGACAGTCAGTTTAAATAAAAAATTTTCGGAGTTTGAATATATATATATATTAGTGGTGCAACGGATCACAAAACTCATGGTTCGGATCATACTACGGATTTTGAGTCATGAATCAGATCATTTTTCGGATCAGCAAAAAAAGTTTGCTTTTCATTAATTACTAAAAGCTTACTTTAAGTACTTCTATACCCCAGCAGAAACTACTAGCTTAACTACTAAAGTCAGTAATAAAACAAGAACAATTACACAAATTACAAGCATAGATGAACAGCCTACAACATAAAATTATAAAGACAGTAACAGTAGTATTCAGGTGCAGAAATGTAAAAATTAAGTGTAAAACAACACAATAATGCTTACTGCATAAGTTAAATACAGATGATTAGCAGACAGAAGCAGGTATTATAGGCTGCTGTCTCTAAGACTAATGCACGGATGTAGACTACTGACACACATTTGGTTTCTTTCTCAGCTGTATACGTTAACTTAAGACATAACTGACTGTTTACCAGAATACTTGCTAAAACGGGTATTTTAACATAACTTTGTGTGTATGTATCCATCCGTTGAGGCGTTGTCTGAAACGCTTTATCTGAATCGCGCCTCTCTCTCTCTCTCTCTCTCTCTCTCTCTCTCTCTCTCTTTCTCTGCATGTGCGCGCTTCAGTGTGTGCGGCAGAGGCTGAGCACAGAAAACGGTGCGCGAATCCCAATTTGACTTCTCCTTCATCCGAATGGTCTGAAATTGCTTGAATGTGTAAACTGGCAAGACAAAACACGTGCAAATGATAAACTTTCACTCTATGATGTTTAAACTTAACAATTAATCCGCGAATCACATGCATGCCGAACCGTGGGGACTGGTCCGTACGGATCATCTACGATCCGTTGCACCCCTAATATATATAGGCTACTTCGTCTTATGCCTCTTGAAAATGTATCATTAATCTGAATTTTTTTTTGTTCGCTACTTAGGGAATTTTTGCAAAGGTTCTCGGTCGCCTCATGTGCCATCAGGGACATCCACCCAGGAGAGGAAGTATTCATGCCTGCTAGGTTTGGTCGACTCTTCAACCACCAGACGCTGGACCTGAGGAAGATTAGTGTGACTCCGCATAACAAATCACAACAAATCCTCTTTCAGTAAGGCTGCCAGCACTCTGTTTGCGAACATCATTTCAGTTTTTGCTTATGATAGTCATTTTTAAATGAAATTAAAAAGTGTTTAAATATTATGTCGTGTCAAAAAGTGCTAATTTTTGAAATGTGGAAAATGAACAAATTGATTTAATCCTTCCATTTTAGTAATAGATGATACCTGTCTGATGACAACTTAAACCCAATATCAAATGTAGTATCACGAGTTCACTTCCCAAAGAATGAGTAATACAGGAGATGTGTCAGTGATTATTTCTGTTATGTTCATTTGCAATTGAGCTTGGTGGTTTTTGTTGTTAGTATACTTTATTGCGCTTTGCAATATAAGTGTTTTGTTTTCGTCCTCTATAGGGCCCGTACTGAGCATGTGCTGTCTCTGATCAGCGCTGGCTTGTTGAGAAAAGCCTACCTTTCTTTCCCTTGTCAGCCTGAGGTTACATGCTGGCTTTTCCAGGTAAAAACACCCTCTTTCCTCATACTTTCTGTTCTTCAAAACACTGTGTGCTTAGTCAGTAACGCATGGATTTACTTTACAGTGGGCCAAAAAATATGGACAATTAATCTACACTTAAAAATATATGAATGCAGACAGTTTGATATTTTGTTATCTAATGCAATTCTCTTTTTGGGCCACTGTATGTTTAGTCTGGTGTTGTGTAAATTTATGTTTCTGATCTTTTGATCAGTTTTTATTTTTAGCTTTCCTTTTGTGTTACATGGTTGCATTGAAGTTTTTGGCTTGCTGTTCATATGATATTTATCTGACTCATTGCATTTTGTTCACGCCATCTTATTGTATATTCTCTCATGGGAAACCTGTATACCCTTAGGCAGGGCTCTAGAGTGCGACCAGTTTGGCCGCACATGTGACCTAATTTCTCAATGGTGCGACTAAAAAAAATCTGAGGTCGCACCGGTGCGACCAGCCGTTCGAGGGGAAGAAAAAAAAAGTCTCTGCGACTCTGAAAGTCTCCCTGTGGTTCAACAACAGACACACATTAGGCCCATATCGTGGTTTTCGTGTGTGTACGTTTGAAAATGCGTGTGCTGCAGTCAGACAGAGATAGGTGAGTAGCCTAGGCCCCTCAGATAAACAGAGTGGATGTAGCCGCGGATGATGAGTTAAGGCCGAAATTTTATCATTTGCATGCATTTTTAAGCCTTGTTAATTTAAAAATTCAAGCGATTAAAAAACATTTGGGCGCAAAAGACAACTCCTTTCAGTACTTGCACGCTGTGTTCTGTTCTGTGTGAACAGCGTGCGCATAGACAGCCGCGTCTCTGACACGCGTGAGCCGCCTGAACACGCAAATACATACAAAAGTATGTCAAAATACCCCTCTTGCAAGTAACTTTAACAGTGATTAATCTATATTGAATTTATACACTGGAGTACAGATGCACTGATCGACCGGACATTTTTTGTTTCATTTGGGAGCATCATCTGTTCCGTGCTAGCACACAAACTGCACTGCAATCATTTTCCCAAATGTCATTTGTGTGGAAATATTACGTTATTATTATAATTAGTCTGTAAATGGCCGTTAACAGAGGCCAGAGAAGACGGACACAAAAAGGAGAAAATACTGTAGCACTAGCAGGCAGAACAAGATCTCTGTTCACGATGCGTGAAATATAGGAAGAAAATCCAAATATTGAACTGTGTTTCTGAGGGGAACTGCCTGTTTTCAGAAATGGCTTTCTTTTAATCTTGTCTCCGTATAATGCATATTAAATTGGTGTTAATATGTGCAGCACTGCTGTGTTTACAGTGGTAACCAAGGAAACGCTGTATCACTGTTCCATGAGCGCCGCCTGCAGTCAGAGAGTGAAACTGCGTCTCATTCAGCCCGTCTGCTGTTTCTGTTTCGTGCCGATGTTTTATGTAACGTTAGCATTATTTCACAAAGCTAAAGACAGGTCGTTCTGTTTTTGCTTCAGATTTTGAACTTATACAGTCTAATATAAATCAAACATTGCACGTTTTTTTTAGATCAATCCATGATTAAAATGCAGTGGCTGCCTCTAATTTCAAATTGCTATGAAAAATCAAGGTGCAACACAGAGTGAAGAATATTCAAATGTTATTTTATGTGATTTTTTTTATTTTTATTTCTGTAGCTGAATATCTACAAACATAAAAACCTAAAGCATCATTTCATTTCTATCTTTGTGCTATAGGCCTATGTTTATTTATGCTATTACTTGTAATTTGTTCTTATTTACTGGCTGTCACTTGTCTTTAATAATGTTTAAACTTTATATTTGTTTATTTTTGCTGTGGTATTGAAATTGGAATAGAGAATTGTAAAATTTAATTGATATCTAAAATATTGGTGTCATATAAACTTATTTATTAGAATACAAGATAACATAGATCAAAAACAATGATAACAGAAACTATTTTATTTTTTGTGGCAGGGCCAGTGAAAATGTTGGCAGGGCAAGTAAAAAATTGTACCACTGGCCCGACCGGACAAGTAGAAAAAATCCTTAGCGTTGATCCCTGCATTAGATAATGAGCCACATACGATCGAGTCCGAGCCAGAGCCCACTGAAATTAAAAGGGAGAAAGTGTATACAATTCAAAGAGAGTGGCTTGACCAGTTTCCCTGGCTAAGATACAGTAAAGCCGATAATATAATGCACTGCATTTACTGTAAAAAGTGTGGGAAGACCATGGCCGGCAATAGTGCGTTTGTGACTGGTTCTAATACATTTCGAATTGAAACGCTGAAAAAGCACAATGCATCTATAAAACATCAATGTTGACCAGATTGTTAGTTAATCATTTACAAGTCAATATTGCCTATATGGACAGCGATTTAAAAAAAAAAAAAAAAAGAAAAAAAGGTGAACTTGTAAAACTGCGGTGTTAAATGCGATGCGGTCGAAAATTTGGGTGCATCTAACTTTTGTGCTGGTGCACCAGTGCAACCAGTGCAAAAAGCTAGTCGAGAGCCCTGTTAGGACATTTACGTTTAAACCTGTCAAAACTTATACATTACAGTTGGGTTACTTTCCTGAGAGCTTATGCTTTTAGTGCTTTTTTTTTTTTACCCCAACATGCATACAACTTTTTAGACTCAACTCATATGGTCCAATAGCCAAAATGATTCAATATAATTTTAATAATTAATTACAACCAGCACTTTAAAGCAGTGCACATTTATCTGCCTGAAATTTGTGTACAACTATTAACTATAATGCTTTTTCAGATGATGTCAGTTCACCCAAACCCCATTATTTCCTCACACATCATGCAGTCCTTGCAAACCATTGTTCTGTCAGCTGCTCAACACATAGGTATGCTTGAAAGACCTTTTAATGGCCAAATATGCTGTTCCCGTACAACTGATAAAGCACTAAAATTGACTGTTGTGTTATAGTTGAACACCGGAGCCAAAGTTTTAAAGTGTGGGTACCCTCTGTACGGGACATCACCCTGGTTTTCCTGAACATGGGGGCGTCATTCATCAGTCTGTTCCCTCTGGATGCTCTGCAGCCCCCTTTTACTGAGGGAGACCTTTTGTGAGTTTTTTTACCTCTCAGTCTGCAGCATTATACTTCTGTACTAGTCATATATTTTTGTCATTCAGCATATTTGACATAAGCCATGATTATACCAACAGCTTCATAAAATGCTAAGTTGATATTTTAATGCATATGTATGTGTTGGCAGAGAGAGCTTTCAGCCGGAAGAAACCAGCCAAGACCGAGTGATATCTGACATGAAAGACAATGGCACTTTACCAATACATAATTTGGAGAGTGTTCTGAACGTAAGCTGAATATTTTAAGAATGTGTTTGTCATGTATTGAGTAGTAGGTGATTTTAATTTGTTTAACGATAATTTAGCTTTAAATGCAATAGTAAGTGTCAATCTAATTTGTTCTTGTATTTTTTATTTTTTATTTGTTCAGTACCTCTCCCTGTGTACTGCATTGTGTCCGAGAGTGTACACTGATGAGGAGCTGCTGTTGCTTCTGGCAGTGGTGTGTAGAATTGGACTGGAGACTCATTTTCAGCTGCTTCCAACTGGACACTTCAGCCTCCTGCTTCAGAATCTGCTCAAAAACATCACACACTGGGATGTACAGGTCAGAAAGAGTGTGCTTAATATTCATATTACCCAAAAATTAACATTCTGTTATCATTTACTCGGCCTCATGCCATTCCAAACAGTTATCATTTTGGACCCCAAAATGCAGTGTTATTATATATTGAAAAAAGTGAGTGCATTCATCTTTTGTGTTCTACAGAAGAAAAGTTAAAACAGAAAATGATTTTTATTTTAAATAGACTACCCGTCAAGTATTAATTTATAATTTTCTCACATTTAACACCGCTTTCTCTTTTTTTTCTATGTGTAGCTATCTAAAGCTTGTCAGACCCTGACTGATTTGTCAGAAGATCATCACAACCTCAGGAGACTCGTTTATCTTCTGCCAGATAGCAGTCGTGGAAAGTAAGTGAAAAACTGTAATGCAGTATAAATATTTATTCTACTACTTTTTTTTTTAAGTCCTTTCTGCAATTGTTCATCTGCTATTTATTTAACAGGCAATTAAAACGACACCTGAGTGTGTCCATCATCTCAAAGCTTTTGAATCACACCTGCACTTATAAACCCACAGGGGCAGAGTTTAAGGTGAGAATAATCCATAGAATATTAGCGACTTTTCAGTGTTCAGACAGTTCAGCTCTATAGATGCTTTATGATTTGTGATGAGTGGAATTATGCGGGTTTATCATCCACTGACTACACTTGGCTTTTGTAAAACCACTTTCATTTTTGAAGATATGTACTGTACGAAGATAAAAATCGATCTTTGTTTCTATCGCTATTTTTCCAGCTATCTGAGCTGAAACCTTTCCTACCTCAAATGCGTCCCTCGTCCCTACTGAAAGGCCTCAGGTCTGCAAGGAGAGCAGAAGATTGTGATGCCAATGGAGACCAACAAGTAAGCAGAAAGTCATCTGAGGGCTGAGAGCTATTGGATTACTTTTTTTAATATCCAAGAGTGATACAGTAAAACCACTTAGAGTTTAATAAGCTGATAAATGATCTTCTTTCATACAGGCATATTACCTCTGCTACAGCCTTTTGACTTTGACAAATGAAGCCTCCAATTTTGAGTTTTTACCCTCAGCTCAGAGAGTAAGTGTCCAATTTCTGTTTTTATATTATTGTATAGTAAGGGAGGAAATCTTCACAATTTGATTACATTTCAGGGAGTTACTATCCAATTCCAAAACAGTTCTCAATCTATCTTAATTTTCATTGTTATGCCATTTTTATGTTCGATCAGACGTATGCTTTTTCATCCAGTAGAATTATTGATGATGGACTTAGAAATCTGATTTTTTTTGTGGATCGAAGAATCAAGATGCTCTGTGAATAGATTTTACAGTGCAGTCATAAAGGAGCGGTGTTAATGAATCAGTCACAGAAAGACCCTGTCAGTGGACACAACCCCACTCTGTCTTCTGGTACCACTCTCACCCTTTGGGACCAGTTATGAACAACTAATTTTACTCTCTCAAGAGAAAGCAGTACTTGTGTGAATTGAAGTGTGGGATGATTTTACTGACCAGAACCGTGATGTTTGGGTCACAAATATGCAAATATGCAGTATTTGCATATTGACCCATACTGAATTTTAACAAAACAGTCATTGTTACTAATTAGGTTTAAAAGTAAAATATAGTAAAAATTGTTAAATAATATCAAGGTTGTTTTTCACTACGAGTCATTATGGCAAAATAAACCCAATTTAGTTTAGACTTGTCAGGTCTTGTATCATCCCAAAGGGGCTTATTTTGTTATAATGACTGATGGACTGTCCATTATCTCACAAATGCTTGCCAAAAAAATAATATATAATAAACAAATCTTTGAATTGATTTTTGAAACTTACCAATTCTTAATGTTGTTTTTGCTGCTTTAAATCCCAAGTGCACGACAAAAACTTACTGCGACAGGTCTAATTAATTCCCTCAATATTTTATGAATAAAGTAAGGCACATCTGACTGTGCCTTAGTCTTTTGTCTTGTCAGTATTGTTTTATATCACAATTGTATTACTTAATTAGACTAACTTGAGCCTTCTTTCACTACCAGAACGATCTGCGGAGTCTTTCTTCTCAGCTGGAGAAGCACATTAAGTGTGACATAAGGGAGAGCGAGAAAATGCTGTATAGGAGCAAGGTGAAGAACAGCTTCATTCTGTTCTCTGAGAATCCCTTATTCTGTTGATATCAAAAGGGATCCAGATTTTTATTGACAGTGTGGTTGGCTTTTCTTCTGTAGGTGAAAGACTTTGTGGCAAGGATATACACCAAGTGGCAGGTGCTTCTAACACGAATGAGGCCTCAGGAGGTAATGTGAAAGAATACAGTCAACTGAAGAATACAAGAATACTGTTAACTGATGCTGATAAAAGTTGTTGTCACATTTGGCTGGCTGTGATGGACAGATTTTGTTTATAAGTGTTTTTGGAATTTAAGCAGTATGAGTCCATGTCATAACCTCTGCATCTAAAAGGAAAGCATTGTGATTGAAGGTTCACAGGTAGAGTCAGCATGAAGAACTAGTGGTATTTTTTTGAAGATAAAAGAATTAGTTGTATCATTTATTTGTTTTTTTTATAACAGTCGTGCATTGCAAAAAAAGAATGACCGATTGGTTTTTCCAAACCTGATGAGTATATTTTTATGCAACACAAAAGGAAATTTTTGAAGAATTTTCTGATCACTCTTTTAGCTTAAAAAAAAAGCTTTCAAAAGCACCATAAAAGTGGTCCATATGACTTTTGCACTATTTTTCTAAGTCTTATGATAGCTTTGTTTTTTGTTACAGTTGTTCACTGAAAATCTTGATGCGTTTAATGAATCAGTTGATCAAACACCATTCTGAGTGATTTGTTCATTGCATCTTATTGATTTTTTGCTACATCTCTCATGAACATAAGCTGGAGCTCGTGTCAAGATATTCAGTGAAACTGAATTGTATGACATCAAAAGACATGTTGCAAAAGATGCAAATGCATTGCTTTTTAAAAAGTTAAAAGTTCAACTTAAAAAAAAAAAAAACCTTGCGTCCCACTTTTTAAATGCAAAAATGTGTTCTTTGTGAATGCTTCTTTGGAATATAGTTTTCATATGTACTACTTTTATCATACTGTAAATTGCATGGAAAAGCAGCCAAATGTCCTACCAAATTTCTCCTTTTGTGTTCCATTAAAGGGTCACACTTTAGTTTAGGGACCAATTCATGCTATTAACTAATTTATTATTAGCAAGCATATTACTAGCATACTGGCTGTTTATTAGTACTTATAGAGCACATATTAATGCCTTATTCAGCATGGCCATATTTTAGATGCCTAATTCCTACCCCATACCTTAACTTTACATCTACCTTACTATTAATAAGCAGCAAATTAGGAGTTTATTGATGCATAGTTAATAGTAAGAATTGGTCCCAAAACAAAAGTGTGACCCATGAAACTAAGTCATACGGGTTTGAAACATGAGGGTGGGTAAATGATGACAATTTTCATTATTAGGTGTACTCTTGCTTCAGTAGGCCTCTTGTGTAATTCCCAGGGAAAGCTGTATGATTACTGGAAGCCCCCACCAGAGGATGAGGTGCCCAGCAGTCCTCAGGGCCAGTCCTGCATCAAATCACAAGACACTTCAGAGAGTGCAGAAGAAACAATGACTGCAGAGTGGGGGAGTACAGAGTCAGATGAAGACGCTGAGAGCAAAGAGGAACAGTGTGAGGAATCTCAGCCTCTGGAGAGTGAGGTGAAGATCGAACGGCATGATGAAGAGTGTGTGGAAGACATCAGTGATGTAGAGGAGAAAAATGATGAGCCAAAGCAACAGATGATGAAGCTAGAGGACGATATAAAGTTTGAACCAATATCTGAAGAAGACCTGTTTGAAAGTCATGAAGACTTGGAGTATGAGGATGATGATGATCTCATGAACAGAGAGGAGGAGCTTCTAAATGATGAAGAGCCTCATGAAGAAAACAAAAATCACATACCTGTAGAAGAAATCACTGAGGCATTAGAGGAGCTCGAGGATTTGTTATAGAAAAATAAAGAGCTGTTAGAGATGAAAGAGGAAATGAAGGAAGGGATTTGAGAGGGGTGGATTTGGAGGAGTCTGAGAAAGAACAGAAACATTCTCAGGTCATTTTGAGAGATTTTTACACTGCACCTTTTTTACCATCCATACATATATATTATGTGGGGTTTTGTGCATTTATTAATGGTTATAGGATCTTTCAGTAACACATGTCATGCATGTAGTTGTTTATAATATATATTCTGTGTATGTGTTTTGCATTGACCATATCTTCTTTTATAAGATATAGAATGTCTTACTGAATGTTTGGCCTCTGTGAAAATGAGACCATAAGAACATATTTTTACGTACATACATTTAATTAGTTATAACTTGTATTATCTACAGGTGCATCTCAATAAATTAGAATGTCATGGAAAAGTTCATTTATTTCAGTAATTCAGCTCAAATTGTGAAACTTGTGTGTTAAATAAATACAATGCACACAGACTGAAGTAGTTTAAGTCTTTGGTTCTTTTAATTGTGATGTTTTTGGCTCACATTTAACAAAAACCCACCAATTCACTAATTCAACAATACTTCATAAGACCAATAAAAAAAAAAAAAACATTTTTAGTGAATTGTTGGCCTTCTGGAAAGTATGTTCATTTACTGTATATGTACTCAATGCTTGATAGGGGCTACTTTTGCTTTAATTACTGCCTCAATTCGGCGTGGCATGGAGGTGATCAGTTTGTGGCACTACTGAGGTGGTATGGAAGCCCAGGTTTCTTTGACAGCGGCCTTCAGCTCATTTGCATTTTTTGGTCTCTTGTTTCTCATTTTCCTCTTGACAGTACCCCATAGATTCTCTATGGGGTTCAGGTCTGGTGAGTTTGCTGGCCAGTGAAGCACACCAACACCATGGTCATTTAACCAACTTTTGGTGCTTTTGGCAGTGTGGGCAGGTGCCAAATCCTGCTGGAAAATGAAATCAGCATCTTTAAAAAGCTGGTCAGCAGAAGGACTTTGGACCACTGGGCAACAGTCCAGTTCTTCTCCTTAGCCCAGGTAAGACGCCTCTGATGTTGTCTGTGGTTCAGGAGTGGCTTAACAAGAGGAATACGACAACTGTAGCCAAATTCCTTGACACGTCCGTGTGTGGTGGCTCTTGATGCCTTGACCCCAGCCTCAGTCCATTCCTTGTGAAGTTCACCCAAATTCTTGAATCGATTTTGCTTGACAATCCTTGTAAGGCTGCAGTTCTCTCGGTTGGTTGTGCATCTTTTTCTTCCACACTTTTTCCTTCCAATCAACTTTCTTTTAACATGCTTGGATACAGCACTCTGTGAACAGCCAGCTTCTTTGGCAATGAATGTTTGTGGCTTACCCTCCTTGTGAAGGGTGTCAATGATTGTCTTCTGGACAACTGTCAGATCAGCAGTCTTCCCCATGATTGTGTAGCCTAGTGAACCAAACTGAGAGACCATTTTGAAGGCTCAGGAAACCTTTGCAGGTGTTTTGAGTTGATTAGCTGATTGGCATGTCACCATATTCTAATTTGTTGAGATAGTGAATTGGTGGGGTTTTGTTAAATGTGAGCCAAAATCATCACAATTAAAAGAACCAAAGACTTAAACTACTTCAGTCTGTGTGCTTTGAATTTATTTAATACACGAGTTTCACAATTTGAGTTGAATTACTGAAATGAACTTTTCCATGACATTCTAATTTGAGATGCACCTGTATATGGTTAATGTGCACACTGGTAGTTTTCTAGATATACTCTTTATGCTGCTGTCTAATCTCTTGTTTTTTTTTTTTGTTTTTTTTTTTTTTTTGTTTTTTTTTGTTTTTTTACTTTGCCAAAAATCTGGAGCATCTTTATCCAGAAAATATTACTATAACAGCAAAAGCAAGGGCTTAAATAATAGTCAACTTTTTAAAGGATGTTTAAGCATCTCAGTAGATTTGAGTACAGAGTGAATATAGTGTATTTTTATTATTTTGTTGTTAGCAATCCAGTCTTCCTCAAAATAAATAAATAAATTAAAAAAAAAAGACAAAATTCAGAGTGTTTGTCCTAAGGATTATTTAAAAATTGTTTTCTGTATTTCTTAAAAAAAGAGTGAGAGAGAAAAATCCTTTGGTTATTTTTATGAAAATAAATACTTGTTCTAATAAAAAGGTCTGTGTGTGTTTCCACTCGCACTCCAGACTAGCCTGGTCTTACAAGTGTTTACATCATAGTCTTACACTGTTCTTCTCTTCCAAACGATGGTGGTGGTGGTGGAGCAACATGTATGATTTAAAAAAGAAAAGAAAAAAGAATACCTCTTACATGCATATTCAGAAATATTGAGCATTAGTCTGTTACTATTCTGATCTCTATTCTGCAATCAGCATATTTAACAATGAACAGATGTTTTAACAGTGCTCTATATTTGTGTAAGTGTGCTTTTTCCAATAGATAGCGAAGGAATGCGGTAGCCCAAGTATTTCCCAGGAGCCCAGATGTTTTTCCCAATAATGTCGTCCGTCAGCAGCGTGTTTGTTGTTCGAGCGCATTGTTTGAGATGGAGAAGTGGCGCAGGAGGGCGTACAGTACCTGTGTCGAGGCTTGCGACGCGGGCACACACACACACACACACACACACGCACAGCGACTATCACAGCTGAGTTCATTCCGCGTCTCCGCTCTGTCTCACGTTACTTGGCTTTACACAAACTACTAGACGACTTTCCTGCGTTTTTGGACGATTTGTGACGAAAAGCATTTCAGTAAGTAGACCACTTTGATATTGTACACGTTTTCTTATTCTTTTTGTGATATTTGTTGTCAGTGCACGTATGTATCTTAATAGTGAGCATCGCACGAATGTAAGTTCTCTGACAGTTCGGTTATGAACAAGCCTCTTTTGCATACTGTTGAGTGAAGACAACATCCTTTAGACGACAAGAAAGAGCTTAAATATAATTAAAATGAAATTGTAATTTCGCACAGACGAAACCTCAACGTATATGGCAAGCTGCTTTAACAGTTATTGCTTAAAAAGAACGGTGTTTGTTACTAGTACTTATTGCAAAGAAAACAAGTAGTATTATTTTCTCTTTTTCTAGTATATATTAAATTTAACTAGTGTATATTAATAAGTAACTATTCTCTTTTAATTGATTACTTTTTTTTTGTAAATATTCAAATTTACTTATATCTGTTCTAGTTTTCTTATAGTACTAATTGAAAAATAACTATTAGACGCCAGTGTGTATTCCAGTTGTTACTAGTAATATTTTATTCTTGCTAGTAAGATTTTTAATTGAACAACCACTCTGACCATTACATAAAATGGAAAAACCCACAACAACTAGTCAACCAGTGAGATAAAAAATGTTACTGGTATGATTTGTAATATATATGCACACATACTAATGCACACTAATATAAATACTA
This sequence comes from Spinibarbus caldwelli, assembly GCA_039654775.1. NCBI lineage: Eukaryota > Metazoa > Chordata > Actinopteri > Cypriniformes > Cyprinidae > Spinibarbus > Spinibarbus caldwelli. The sequence goes on from CM077243.1 coordinate 21,938,822, forward strand.
ATAAAGTTTTAATACGTTTACTAGTAACTTTCAGGATAGATTAGAGTAACTAAGAAATAAGTAATGGTACATAAGTAGTTACTACTAGTAAAACTAAAATAAGTACCAGCAACAATTAGAATAGTCAACGTCTGAACCATAGGTTTGCAATTTGTTATCGGTAAAAATTGAATAATTATTTGTCACTATTGGGATAGTAACTAGTGGCAATTTAGTATTTTAAGTACTAGCAAATAGTTAGAAGTAACTAAAGAATACATACTGTAAGTGAAACTAAAGTAGGCACCAGTAAAACTTGCAAAACATACGAGTAGGAAGTGAAATATAACACTAGTTACATAAAAATAGGTGCTAGTTCATTTTAAGGAAATACATTTTAGAATGGCTTGCCATACAAAATATAATCTTTCTTTTTCCTGTCAAAGAGCAGGTCATTGTAAGTTAACCATTAAACTGTGTGAAAGACCATGACTGATAGATATTTTAGGCTATTGATACGTGATGTGAAAGAGTGACAGAAAGACTGTGGACACGTAAGCGTTTACTCAGATTAATGCGCAGAGTATTAGTCACCTGACAGTAAGAATTTGCAGGGCAGTTTTTCCTGGCACAAACACATTTAACTGTCCAAGTGAGATGACATCTGGGAGAAGAAAGTCTTTGAGTGACACACCAGTTACAGAATGTGCCCGGCAGTAATCTAACACAACTTGAAATGTCTAATAATTGATTCATAAATATCTGAATTCCTTATTGATGCATAATTCAGAAAGTCTTATTTAGCTTTTTTGAATTGTTGCTGATGTTATGCTGTTTTATAATATGCAAATATTAAAACTATAAATTGCAAAATATATGCTCTCTCATTGGCCTCTTATGCTGCGTCTATTACACAGATGCAAATGATGCTGTAGGGGCAAAGCTGCATTTTTTACTATGACATTTAAGTAATAAGTGTCTTTAAACAGAATTTGGAGCTGATACAGACAGAGTTGCTCAGCTGTGTAAAGATGCCTTTGTTGCATCCTGCCATATGATTTTTCTTCTCTATTTACTGCATTTATAGTTCAACAGAATATCATTTTTATTCTCATCGGAAAAAAAGACAGTCCCTCGTGATTTAGCATCCGGTCAATGACTCAGTGTACAATCTGCAACTATCATTGCTTATCCTCAAGGTCCTATGCATGCAAGAATGACATTTTTGTGAAAGACGGCTTTCATAAATAAGCAATCCTCATTCATAAGCCAAACACTGATTTAGCTGTTATACTGATATCTTAAACTAACCTTAGTGGTCTCTATGAAAAGTTATTTATTTACTTTCTTTGTTCATTGCTTTGTGGTGGAATATGGATCCGGTTTCATTGATGATGAACTACGTGGCAGATGTGCTGTTGAATTTCTGTGGAAGATTATTAGGCTGATATGTCAGGACTCTCAAAAGGCCTTGAACTGATACTCTGTTCTTGAATGCTATTTATTCAAGGTTTAAATGTTTAAATGTCAAATTCTGCTTCATTCACAATCTCTGCAGTTCCTTAATGCATGGAATAGCATGTCACTGTCATTCGATTACATCCATGAAATCATGATATAGAGTTAGTGCGTTTGTCAGTGCCGTTCTCTCTCTTTTAAGGAGACTGACCCTTAAACTCGCATGTAAATGTGCTCAAAGTGACTGACAGCTGGTTAAAGATGCATGAAGGGTCTCATGCAGTCACTGTTAAGCTGAGCTGCTTTAGAAACAGAGCTATCGTTTTCTCTCTGCAGCTGCTCAATTCTTGTCACTTGATTCAGTCCATCCTACAGCCTGATACCATGAATCCTGTTGTACAGCTCTACACTTTATTTTTATATTAACTTGCAGCCGATCTTCCATTGTCTGGAATTGGCTTTAGCCCATCTCTACAGCTCTGAAAGCAGAATAAGAAATAGCAGTGTGTTTGAGTGATCTCTTATGTGACCACGCAGTGTAAGACCACTGTGCTGATCTGGAGCTGTCACTGTAGGCTACAGTGGGCGCCAATTGATATGCTTTCATTTGCTTTCTTATGGTGTTAGTGCTAAGAGATTTCCCACTGGGAAGATTTGGCCTCTCATGTGTCTAACCTATTCTTTCTTTCTTTATAGTTCTCATTCTCTCTAGGACATCTGAATTGGCTGAATAATAATACCGCTGATGGTTGTGTAGTCATAATCCTATAATGGATTTCTTTCATAAACCTCTTACACTTAAACTGGATTCTAGTTTTGCACCAAACTATTACTCAGTCTGCACTGTTCTCTGAGAGGTTCAGCAGAAAAGTTATTTGATTCCTGATACTTTCAGTGATATTTAATACCATATACTGTCATCTGCTAATGCTTTGTTGACATAAAATTTCTTCAGGGGCTGCACAGACCTTTCAAAGCATATTTTAGTGATGAAATATCATTGTCTTATTAAAACCAATAAGGCTTTTTTGTCTGTGATTAAATTTGTCAAAATGATTTGAGCAACATGGTAAGTGCAAAAAGAAATGATCATATAGGCCTATAGTAAGGTCTAAAAGCTGAAAGTGCTGAATCAAACTTGGAAATAAACAATTTTGAATATTTAAAACAGGATTTTATTATATAAAAAAAGACACTGACTGTTATAAAATGGTATTGAATTTCTAAATTATATTACAATATATAAACTAATGTATTATTTGCATAATATAATATAATACATAACACTAAATACAGTACAATTCAAATTGATTGACAATTCAAAATGAATACTTTTATTAAGCAAGATGCATTAAATTGATCAAAAGTGGCAGTAAATATATAATGTTACAAAAGATTTCTATTTAAAAATAAATTCTGCTCTATTGAACTTTCTATTCATAAAAGAATGCTAAAAAAGAAAAATGCATCACAGTTTCCACAAAAATATAAAGCAGCACAACTGTTTTTAATATTGTTAGCAATAAGAAATGTTTCTTGTGCAGCAAATCAGCATATTAGAATGATTTCTGAAGGATCATGTGACTGAAGACTGGAGTAATGATGCTGAAAATTCAGTTTTGCATCAAAGGAATAGATTACATTTTAAAATGCATTCACATAGAAAACTGTAAACTTAAATTGTAATAATATTTAACAGTATTTACTGTATTTTTAATCAAATAAATGCAGCTTTGGTGAGCATAAGTACTTCTTTCAAAAACCAACCCAAAAAATAAATAAAAATAATATCAAAGCATATTTTACATTTCAAACATTTCAGCTTTGCTCTTTAATGTTGTTTCTGTTGTTGGAAAGAACAGTATGAGGGATGCTGATCCGATAAAGCTCTCTGGCACAGTACTGCTGATTCCTGCGCTACAGCAGGTGTGAATTCAAGCACATCTGTGCATTTATGTTTGAGATAGTTTGTTTGGTGTGTTTTTTATACAGAGAGAAAAGGAGTGAAAAAGTTTTGAATGAACAAGAATACGGTGGCCTAGAAAGCCACTGGGAATGTGCTCTCCGAAGAGGAGATAGAGGGAAAAGAAAACAGTGCTCATCTGGTGCATAAGCTTGTTTAATGGAATGAGGGAGAGAGAGTGTGTTTATCTGAGAGAGGGGGAGAAGTCTGGAGTGTTTACAGAAGAGAGGGGCTGAGTGTGTTAGAGTAATGGACGGAGGGAGGCGAACAGTTGGATGCTCAGGCCACTGTCCTCCTAAATCACATCAGACTCACACAAGCACAATGACTCTTCCTTTTTAAGTAACAACCATTCTCTTACAGGTCAGTCTTGACCATAACACAACAATAGTAAGGACAAATTTGATCTAAATGATCCGCTACTTAATTTTCTATTAAAAAGGATTTAGATCTAAAGAAGTGAAAAGTAGTTCAGTCATGACAACTCTTCGGAGTGATCATTTCAACCGGCATTTACTGGCATGGGCATGAAATTAGCTTGATTTTGGCGGATGAGATCAGCTACACTGCTGCTGCTGCTGAGCAAATACAATAATTAGTTCAGCTTAGTCAAAAATAACGAAGGATGGCTGCTGCAAGAATGTAGAACCCCATAGCAGATCTCTACAGGTGGCGCTGGGGAGGAGGGGTAATACAAGCTTTCATAATCTCGCAATGTGCCGAACACAGGCTAGGATACAATATATATGCTTACGTGAAGTACTCTTGATTGGCTGGTACAATTAGTGATTAGTTAGAGTATCATGCCTGTACTATGTATTCATGATAGATAGCTTTAAAATCACGTATGCTCGCATTAGATATCAGTGGCCTTCAAAAGGTACACCCTTTCATAGTGGCTGTTATACTTAATAATACTTCACTTATCTAATAATACTTTACACTTGCTTATAATCAGGCCCAGATGAAATCCATGGACTTTCCTTATGTGATTTTCTAAAAAAAAAAAAAAAAAAACAAACAAAAAAAACTTTTTTAAATCTATTTGTTTATTTTTTTGGTCATAAATATTTTTAAGTATCTCTCTCTTTTTTTTTTTTTTTTGTTTTTTTTTGTGGAAACTGATTTTTTTTTCAGGATTCTTTGATGAATAGAAAGTCCTAAAGAATAGTATTTATTTTAAATATGAATCTTTTGCAATATTATAAATGTCTTTACTGTCACATTTGTTCAATATAATGCATCCTTGATGAGCAAAAGTATTAAAACTTTTTTTTGTCAAGCACAAATTGTTTTTGTATTTTTTATTTTCTGTTTATGTATGACAGAATATTTTTTTATACATTAACATTCAAATATTTGGGGTCGGAAATATTTTTAAGTGAAGTCTCTTTTTTTGTGTGGAAACATACATTTTTTTCAGGATTCTTTGATGAATAGAAAGTCCTAAAGAATAGTGTTTATGATAAATATACATCTTTTTAACATTATATATGTCTTTACAGTCACTTTTGATCAATGTAATGCATCCTTGCTGAACAAAAGTATTATTTCTCCAAAAAAAAAAAAAAAACCCACACAAACCTTTGACCTGTAACTAAACTCATTTCCACTGACTGGCACATATCCTCATTTAAGCTCCTAGTTTCTCCAGAGCAGTATTCTCATAATTTCCAAACCTGAACATAAAAACTCTAGAACATTTCCAGACTACTCCGACCTGCTTTTGATGCAAGGTAAGAGAAGTCAGAGATGAGCTCTGGCTGAGTTTGGGTGAAGTCCTGGCTCTTTTGGATTAGGACTCACACTATTCAGTTGTCATACATTAATCACCAGTTTATTATTCATCGCAGTCACCTCAGACACAGCTCAGGATTAAAGACCTGAAAGGTCAGTGTCACTGGATGCGCAGTTGCATCCTTTGATCTTCACTTTAAAGTACCACTGAGTGTCCATGTGCTTTGTGCATGTGTCACTCAGTCTTTTTTAGATTTGAAAAGAAGACTTCATTTCTATTAGAGTAACCTTTTAGTGCCACAGGGTACACTGGTTTCCTTTTAACATGCCCACGTTCCTTTGTTCCGTGCAAACATGAGAATCTTGATAGTTGGTTGTCCTTGGGCGATCTGGACAGAGAACCACAGTTAAATCATGTTATGTGAGAAATCTGATTAAGCGTCAGAACACGCTTCATCTGATCACATGTCAGCTTAACGATGACATCAGCACTGACTAGTCATTTCTGTACCTGTCCTAACCGTCTTGTTTTTGCTTGTTTTGCAGAGTGAAGCGCTTGAGGGAAAGAGAGCTGAGTATTTTTTAGAGAAGAAGAGTAAAACATCAGCATTTGTGCATACCAGAGGAAACGGTCTTTAAGAGACGGCGTGATTGACTTCCTGCTCCCTTGAGAGGAGGGGTGAGCGGCGGTCTTGTGGTACTCACCCCTCCTGGTCAGATTGATGCTGATGTTGAAGATGATGACCCATAATGCATGGCTGCCGTTTCTGCTGTTGCTGTGTGTTGTGTCCTCTCTGTGGGGTTACCCCTTCAGACCCCCGCTAGACCTGGATGTGACCCCCAGAACTACGGTCCTCTCCAACGGTATGATACACATGTTTTGTTTTTCACTCATTCACATAATCCTGAAGAGAAAGATCCACCAATCAGACAAGTCACTGTTACTATGGAAACAAATTATGGCAAAAAGAGCTCTGTGACTATCCACACCCACAAAGCATTGCTAATATCTTGATCAAGCCTCTCTACTCTCTCAAACTACTTATATGGAGTCAGTAAGAAATTAATATTTTTCAGCAAGGATGCTTTAAATTGATCAAAAGGGAAAAATGCTTCCAGAACCAAGACCACTGAAACAGTGGGCGGTGACTGTTGCACTCTATATCATGGAATGTAAATATGATAATCACTGAGTGCCATGGTAAATTGAAGTAGAGCAGTTTATTTGTCCATTAGCATCACAGTAACATGGTACTACCACAGTACATTTCTGTAAGCATCTCAAGGGTTAATTCTGAAGTAAATAAAAAGGGCTGCTCAGGCAGATGCTGTGTGGTTACGTGAGGGGGAGTGGGTTCACGGACTGTTTATGACTCTGTACTTAATCATTCAGATGTAAGCAGGGCTCTATCACACTCGTTTAGATGACTCGCTGCTTGCCAGCTTGAATTTTGTGTATCTCTTCGCTGAACAATAAAATGCCTTTCTCTCACATCTGTGAAGCAGAAATGCAGGAGAGAAGGCACAACAAGCCAATCCAAGGTTGCCTTTATCTCTAGTGCTTAGTTACACAACTGCAGAGAGGTCAGAGGGCTGAGAGACTTGAAGCCTGTGTTGAGTTTAAAAACACTGAGAGAGCAGCAGGTTCACTCTCCAAGACTCGTCCTACCTTTCCCTGCCAGGGCAATGACCTGAGAAGAAGCGCTGCAGCAGATTTTCAATGCAGAAGACAGTCCGAACAGTTTCAGAGGATGTAATTTTAAAAATAACATGTTGGATATTTGCATTAAATAACTACAGTAATTATGTTAAATATGTGGAAAGTGACATGTTATTTGTTAGTTTTTCTGATAGATGATACTTAGATGATACTCTCTACCAGTACAGTAATGCTGTCCTTGGTCTGCAGGGTTTTTTGTAATTCAAAGTTGAGTTATTTGTTGTGAACAAGTTAATTGCTTAAAAAACATACCACATTGCTCATTCATAACTTCCAAACAAATCAATTATGCATTCATAATCAATTGCTCATTCATGCTAAACAGTGTTATTTTGGCATCATTGAGATACTGTTATAGTTTTAATTAATATTTTGAGTTAGTTTTTAAGCTTAGATTGTATATCTTCATTTTGATTTTAGTTAAAGTTTTAGTAATTTGTTTTTATGTTTTTGTCATTTTTACTTTTTTTGGAGGTTTTATATATATACATATATATATATATATATATATATACATACATACATACATACATACATACATACATACATACAAAATTATTAGAACACTAGCATTTTCACCAGCCTAAAAGTGGTTGCAGTGTGTCAGTAGGAAATATCAGTTTACATTTCCAAACATTCATTTTGCCATTGAGATTTTTGTCTGACAACAGCCAGTGCTCCACACAGAGATCTGATTTCATCATCATCCAGTTCGTCTGGAATGACATGAAGAAACAGAACAAACTGAGACAAACTAAATCCAGAAGAACTGTGGTAACGCCTCCAAGATGCTTAAAGAAACCTACCTGCAAAGCTACAGTACTGTTAAAAGTTTTCGGCACTTGTGTAAAAATGCTGTAAAATGAGGATGCTGTCAAAAATAATGTCATAAATAGATTTTCTTTATCAAGTAACTTCTATTAACTAAATTAAATCAACATTTGGTGTGACAATCCTTTGCATTTAAAGCAGCTTTTGCCCTAGGTGCACTTGCGCATAGTTTTTCAGGTAGGCCTCTTGAAGCATCTTGGAGACGTTTCACAGTTCTTCTGGATTTAGTCTGTCTCAGTTTGTTCTGTTTCTTCATGTCATTCCAGACAGACTGGATGATGATGAGATATGTATATATATATATATATATATATATGTTTGATTAGTTGCAGCTGTGTTGCATCACACAGTATATTCAACTTTAGTATGTACAAATTATTATATATTTGTTGAATACATTTTTATGGTACCTATAAACATCTGACCCATTACTTGTGTAGAAAGTGAAGTGTAGCACATAGATCTGCTCAGAAAAAGCTAAGTGACTGGAGCTCTGGACCATAATCCATCCCTGCATATATCAGTCTGACAGATCTTTTCATCAAGTTACTTAACAGCTTCTGCTGCACTTACAAAAACCAATGAGCTCATCTCTCCTCTCATCATTTCATTTAGCATCCCTGTGCAGGCATGAGCTCAGATTAGCACTGTGAGTGGAAAATGAGATGTCAATTACTTCTGAGTTAATATCAAACCCCTGCTCAGCAACAGGCAAGAGATGAAAGAGTGTAAAAAGGAATACATTAAAATAGGGTTTTTGGCATACTTGGTGCCCTAAATGAGATAACACATGACTGAAGGGGAAAAAAAAGAAACACTTTTTAACCCTAGAATACATTAAGCAGGACTTTTTTAATCAATAAAAATATTCCCTTTTATATTCCCTTTTTTAAAAAACTTGTTTCTGAACCACATTGACATCATATTTCTTGGTCATAGAATGGTAAGAAATTATATTTTGTATCACTACCCCAAGAGCACATAAAGGGGGTCAAAATGACCTGTATTCATTTCCTAGTATTTTTTAATGTTTTTATCAAAAATAATATTTATTTTCTTGAAAATGAATTGATTACTTTAACAACTTGAGAAGTTTAGAACTTTTTTGTTCTAAACCAAGAATTTTATTAAGAAGACACCCTTTTTTGGATCAATTACTTAGTGTTTCCTTATCTAAGTTTTAACTCTCTTAAAATATTTTTAAAATCAAAAATCTTAAAATAGTCCAAATATTCCCAGTCAAATATTATATAATGACCGCTAAAGTGTATAATTAGCTGTTTTTCTAGGCACTTGTCTCTCACATAACAATCCATGCTCACTTTATTCTCACACAATAAAATAATTTTAACTTTTTATTCAGGAAATTCTCAAATGTCAAACTGAATATTTTATCTAACTTTTTTTATTGTTATTATTATTATTTTTTATTTATTATTTATTTACAATTCATTGAAGCATTATTATTATGTTATTTATTACTTATGAGTTTACCATGAATATTGCCTTTGATGCAATATGACATTAAATTATTATTATATAATAAATAATTTAAATGCATTGATATTCTACAGCTACGGAATATTCTAAATGCATTAATATTTCATACCAATTTATTTATTTATTTGTAAGCACTATGTACAGCTAAATAAAACCCTTGATAAACACTTTAGGGTGATACAAGATCATTATTTACTCTTGTTAATAATTAAATTATTAATAAGGTTTTCAAGAAGTCTTATGCATAGTGAACTGTGAGAACCCATTTAATGTGGACTGTATATCTCAGGAACCCCACAGCTTTAACTACAGAGTGAGTCAGTACCTAAAACCCCCCGATCGCCTCTTTCTGTGGCTGCTTAATCATTAATGAGTTCAGAGAGCACTGTACTTTATACCCTAGTGACCCTCAGAGATATGAGACAGAGTGGAGATGGTGACAGGCTACCTGAGGGAGGACAGTGTAAATTATATTTGCACTGTATGTATTGTACACCCTGAGCACACTCATTACGCTTCTGTCAAATATCAAAGCTCACACTGCTTTGAAACTGCGTGAAGCGGCTGGTTTAAACATGACTGTGAACGCCGAGTTCCTCGCTGGTTCTCGGGAGACCTTCACTTGTTTATTTAGCAAATACACAGTCTCTCTCTCTCTCTCTCTCTCTCACACACACACACACACACACACACACACACACACACACATGCACAAGGCCTCTGGGACAACAATCCAAATCATGTTGTGAATGTCATATTGATTAGTTAATTAGCAGCGCAGTTGAGCAGACAGAGTGTGTGTGTGTGTGTGTGTGTGTGTGTGTGTGCGCGCAGACTGGACGGGAGTGTCTTGAGCTACTGTATTGGCAGTTGTAAAGGTCTAATGGTAGTCATTCTGCTCTCAGTGCTCAATTGCATATTCACTACATGGCTAACAGTATGTTGACATCCCCTTCTAATTGACAGGTTGGGCTAGGCCCTCAATTCCAGTGCAGACAGATTTTAATGTTACAATATGCAGTGATATGCTAGAGAATTTTATGCTTCCAACTTCATAGGAAGCTCAAAAGAACATAATTTTTTGAAATAAGACTGTTTTTGTAATAAAGTTAAAGCCCTTAGTCACTTTTGATCAATTTGATGCATTCTTGCTGAATAAAAGTATTTATTTCTTAAAGAAATAAACCCAAACTTTTGAACAGTGGCGTATGTTGTATATGGAAGTGGATGACAAATACAATCTGCCACAGTCAGTTGTCTTTTCCTGTAGTGCTGAGTCATTTTAGTGGGCTGCTGCCTCACCTTACCTGTCTCACTGGTTGGATTATACTTTATCCAGAGAACAGGAAATGCTGGTATTGTTCTCTGTTGCTTCATTGTTACTCCACAATGGATCTTATACCAAACTGAAATACAGGAATCTGTGATAAAAGAAGCAGGAGTGTGTATCAGCTCTCTTTGTTCTGAGATATTTTTAGGGCCAGAGTTTCATCACTATACTGAATGTTTAAATAACAACTAAATTTCTTTTTTTATGAAAATGTTTACCCCATTTTTTACTCCCAGAATAATTAGATTCTTATACATTCTTAGAAAGGCAAACACTATGGAGGTTGCATTATACAGGGATGACAGAGAGTAATACCATGGTAGTGAATGATTACAATATTTGTCAACCAATGTAAATATAGGGAGTGAATTGTAAAGTCGTCAGTTGAACCACTTCAAATAGACTCTGTGATGTTTAGTTGTTAGCCTGTGTTTTATGTATTTGGTCTAGTTATTTGGTCTTTTTATTTTGAATTTATGTTTTCTATAAGTTTATGTTATTCTATAAGTGTACAGTAAGTGTATGGGGAACGTTTTTATATATAGAAAAACATTTGGCATTTTCAATTAGTATTAATGGAGAAAACAACAGCACTCTTAGTACTTGGCATTTATTTACACATATTATAGAATAAATTGTAGAATAATATGGGAATTTAAAGTTTGAGACAGAATACTGCCATGGTACTTCTATACAAAACCATAGTATTAGTATGGTATCATATCCAAAAATGAAACCTGGTGAAAAATAGTTTTTTGTAAGTAGAGCTGCATTGATAATCCCAGTGTTGTGGAGACTGAAGCCAAAACTCATTCCCACCGAACTGTGTGTTGAGTTTGCCAGTGTTTCATTGACCTCCATCCGTTCCTTGTAAGATCCCATGACCATTTTGAACAGACAACCATTTGTGCAGCTTTAAAATCCTGAGGAGCTCTATTTGAGCAATTAAGAAAACGAGTAATTCTGGTTTGGGGAAATGATAGCGTGTCTCCGCTGCACTGCCGTGTGCCTGAGAATGACAAGCACGCCTAGGTTGTGTGGTTTGTGTCTGTGTAATAGCAGGCCTGTAGAGTGCTATCAGTCAGGTTGCTGGTTTGGTTGGGATGGGCGTTGCTTCATGCTGGGCCGGTGCCATTTTAACACACCTCTTGACATTTGTTTGAAGTTCAAAGCTGCTCTGTTCAGCCCAACGAGGGAGTATCGTGGAGGTCTCTGTGCTGTGTGCATGTAAAACTTTGTTCTGTTTGAATAACCTTGGCTTGTAATTCGTTTTCCATTTTGAACTGCTGTTCGTGATGAATTTGGTGTCTAGTGGAAAAGTACAACGTAACGTGTCTGTGATATGTGCATGGGAATGCATTCGTGTGCAAATCTCGGCCCAGTTCTGCTCCATTGGGTTTGAGATTGACCCTGTGCTTCTAACCCACTGAAGAGTGACGATTGAATCATTTCTGAGGACTGTGGGAAACGCATTGTGATCTGATGGTGTATGTCTGAGTGGATCAATCTGTTCTGTTAACATTGTTGGCAATGTTTTGAGGATGGAGGGTGAAGATATTAAGAGGAAAGATGACAGCAATTGGAAACGAGCACAGAGTGGATCATTCTGCTATTTTACTTTGAGACAGCGGATTAGACTCACGGCTTTTCTTAAGGTTCAAGAAATTGGTTCGATAAATGAAATCTTCCAGTCTCATGACCTCTTGCACACTAATTATTATTTTATGATTCTTTTCAGCCAAAGCAGAGTTTTCAAGCTGAGCCATAAGCACCACTGACATTGAAAGAAATAATATTCAGAATAATGGTTAAGTAATATTTTTTTTTTTTTTTTTTAATTATTACTGTACATGTCATTCACCCCAAGGGGTCAAATTTTGGCTTCTGAACACTGTCAAGTTAACGCAAGTCAGTTTGATTGGTGGACATATTAATAATGCTATTTCCAGCCATCAAAGTACAGATCATATCTTGAATGAATAAAGCCAGAAATCTAGTGTTTATGAGATTAAATTTAAATTTCAAATCAGGAACAAAATCTGATAACAATAAATTGTGCTCAAACCATGCAAACAAAAGAAATTTGTAGTTTTCTCTTCTTTTTAACTAATGCTAATGCAAATTTGTAAGTAAACAAACAGCCAAATGGCTATCGTAACTATAAAAACCTATTAACACCAAAAAATAATAACTATTATGATAATTATATCAGAATCCTCACTAATGAACAATAACATTCTGTTTATTATAAGCACTGCAGTCTTGTTTTCTGCCACTTTAAATGCTCAGGCTCTTTAAAGTCAGGTGGATTCTGATTGGCTGTCAATATTTTTATCGTTCATCAGCTGGAAAAAAGGTTATGAAACAATATTTTTCCTTTGTGTCGTGGTTATTATAGTTGTGGTGTGAACGTCACTATCTCTCTTAAAGGGATAGTTCACCCAAAAATGAAATTTTTTTAATTATTTACTCAGCCTCAGGTATAAATAAACAGTTGACGGTAGCCATTGACTTCCATAGTATGGAAAAAATACTATGGAAGCCAATGGCTACCATCAAGTCTTTGCTTAGCAACATTCTTCAGAATACCTAGTTTTGTGTTCAACAGAAGAAACACATACAGGTTTGGAACAACTTGAGGCTTAGTAAATGATGACAGAATGTTTATATTTGGGACCATCCTTGCATTATTACATGTCTTTATCATGGTCCAGTTATTACCTGTTGACAAAAAGTATGTTTCTCCATTGAGAACCATTCATAGTTAGTTGATGAGTGAGTTGAGTTGATGTTTTGGATGTATTTAATGAAGATGATTTGATCGTAATAATCTAATTTGCTGCTTGTTAAGAGATGTGAGATCTCAGAGTAGCTCATCATTCCTTACCCAATTAACACACACTTGGACACAAAAACATAAGAGCAAATGAATATGACTGCCTGAGCATTAGAGAGAGGTTAATCAAGTCTGTTGAGCATGTGTGCGTGTGAGAGAGCAGGAAGCATTAAGGAAATGCAGACGTTTCTGCATGTTTGCGAAACACAGTATCGCTGTGTCAGCAGGCAGTCACAGGGCACCTTAATTATCTTCTTTTTCTGTTTCCGCCTGTCTCTGGTATACTCTGTCCCTGGAGCTCACTCCCCTCTGTCTCTCCGTAGCTGTGTTTGTCAGCTCTGCTGTCATTGTAGTGTTCTGGGTCTTCAGCCAAATCTGGCTGCGCTGCATAACCTGTCCTGTCCCTGCATGCAGTGCTGCCACACGCTGCTGCCTACACGAGTGGAGACGTGCGGCCTGTGGGCTGCGTGTGTTGACGTTCTTCAGCATGTGGTGTTATTTTTGCAGTACGCATACCGTACAGCACGTGTCGTGAGCACATCATCACAGTAGTGCGATACACAACACACTATTGTGCAAACAAGGAACCAGGAATGTTTGTTTGTGTATCAGCTCACCTTTGTGTTAAAAGGGCGTTCTGCCTCCTACGCTCGTTATGGAATGAGTGATGATTGCCTTCTACTACTTAGAGTAATTATATGTACATACATAGTTCAATACGTACTATAAACATATAAAGTGCCAGTTAAACTTTTATATTTCTTTTATCATGTATTTTCCACTTTAGTTACTGTTTGCAAGTAGACAACCTACAATGCTGTTCAAAAGTTTGGGATCAGTAAGATTTTTAATGTCTCTTATGCTCATCAAGACTGTATTTATTTGATCAAAAATACTGAAAAAAACAGTAATATTGTGAAATATTATTGCAATTTCTAAAATTGGTTTTCTATTTTAATATACTTTAAAATATAATTTATTTCCATGATGCAGCGCTGAATTTTCATCAGCCATTACTCTAGTCTTCAGTGTCACATGATCCTTCAGAAATCATTCTAATATACTGATTTATTATTACTGTTGAAACTTTGTTTTTTGGAACTTGTGATACTTTTTCTTTTATTCTTTGATGAATAAAAAGTTAAAAAGAACAGCATTTATTCAAAAATATTTCTAACAATATTAATAATATAATTCTTTACTATCATATACTTTTTATCCATTTAACACATCCTTGCTGAATAAAAGTGTTAATTTCTTTAAAAAAAAAAAAAAAAATAAAAAAAAAAATTTACTGACCCCAAACTTTTGAATAGAAGTGTATATTGTAATGCAAAATGTCTATTTTGAATAAACACTGTTCTTTATAACTTTTTATTTATAAAAGAATCCTGAAAAAACTATCACTGGTCCCAAAAAATATTAAGCAGCACAACTGTTTCTAACATTGACTATAAATCAGCATATTATAATGATTTCTGAAGGATCATGTGCACTGAAAACTGGAGTAATAATGCTGAAAATTCAGCATTGCTTCACAGGAATCAATTATATTTTAAAGTATATTAAAATAGAAAACTGTTGTTTTAAATTGCAATAATATTTCACAAAATTGCAGTTTTTTTTCTGTATTTTTGATCAAATAGATACAGCCTTGATGAGCATAGGGAACTTCTATAAAAACATTAAAAATCTTACCGATCCCAAACTTTTGAACAGCAGTGTATGTCAAACTCAGAATCACTAGCATTTTAAAGTGTGGGGTCGGTAGGATTTTTAAAAAATAATAATAATAATTTTAAGAAGGCAAGCATGAAGCTCCATCACTAAACATAACTGGGGCAGACTGTACAAATGAGATCATATGAATTCATTCAAATTAGCACCAATTCACTAAACTGAAAAATAGTTACAAATTGCCATGAGTTTGTGTTGAACATACGAATGACAATCCAACAAATATAAAACAAATAGAACTTAAACACCTCCACATAATATCAACAAATGCTTTGTTTTGTTTTTAGTTTTGTGACTAAACCTTTGTTACTCTGGAAGTGAAAGGTCTGTTCTAAAATTGTACATAATAAGAGGCCACACATGATTCATTAAGGTCATGCAGGGAGTAATGGCAGCATGAGGTGTGTTGTCTTGCCTCCTCTGCAGGGCACCTTAGACACGGACCTGGAAACATAAAAATAACAGGCAGACTGACCCTTTAATAAGCCCTGTTTCCTTGCGTACTGTTGCTAGGCCTGACAAGCTTCCCCATTATTTCTGCTGCTGTCAAACATGAAAAGAGATGAAGCCAATTACCTCAAGAATTAATAAATAACATCTGGATGACGCATACGTTCATATCTAGTAATTATTTAAAAAAAAGGAAGGCTACTGAAGAATCAAGGCAATTACTTATAACATGCAGTCACTGAAAAAAATTAAAGCCTCATTTAAAATATGAGTGCAATTTTAAAACATTAATTTACCTTGGAGCAAGTCTTTAATGATGTTACAGTATACATGTTCATTTTTATGATGTATAGTTTAATCCACAGCATCCACTTCTCAAGATTTGGAAAAGGGAAGCTGAAGTTGAATGTCAATAAATTAAACAAGGATTCAGTGACACAGGAAACAGCAAATCTTCACAACACCAAGCACCCACAGACCTTAGTGAAATGTTTACGGATCCTTTTATGGATAAAATATTTCTTTAACTGGTCTGTCATGTGTGTTTCAGGGCTGCAGGGTCTCAGGCGTTTCAGAGGCTCGACACTGAACTACAGTTTATTGCTGCTGGAGGAGGAGGCAGGCCTGCTGTACGTGGGAGCTAGAGGGGCTTTATATGCCCTGCAGGCTAGTGACATCTCCAGCAGCTCTCCACAGACCGTACGTACCGACAAAACACATCAGCACTTAATTACAGAGCTTGCCAGGCAGAACTGTATTGATATTCCTGAAATATCCTATTTTTATTCATCTTCCGCTCCATAATTTTCTGCAGTTAATTCAGCAGAAAACGCTTAAGATGCAGACTCCATTCAAATGTTATGTGAACAGTTTCACTGTTAGGTGTCATCTATTTTTGGTTTATGCAAACTTCATACTTTTTGAAAAATGCAGGAATTTGAAAATATCTCAATGACGTACAATGCAAGAGACCATTCACACAATAAAACAGTACTTTAACAGTACATTTTGTTAAAGGAATTAATACTTATACTTTTGATTAAAAGTGACAGTAAAGACATATAGAATGTTTCAAAATATTTCTATTTCAAATAAATGCTGTTCTTTTGAGTGTTGTATTCATCTAAGAATTCTGAATTGTGGTTTTGAATTAATTTTTAAAATAATTAATTAAATGATTTAATTATAAATAATTTAATTATAATTATTAGAATAATTAATTCTTATGGTTTTCTTTCTTTTTTTTATTTGAATACCAAATTGCGATTTTTTTTTTTTTTTTTAATATATATTGGTGTTTTAGCACTGGAAATGAGTGCAAAAGTCACATTATGTGTTGCAGTTGCTTAAAATTTAAGCTTATAATATTTCATGAGGAAATACAAATATAGTGTAGGCCTAGTTACCATTTGTTTCTTTTTAAAGATCACTAAAGACACTTTATTAATAATTTGTAGATTCTTTCCTCCTGAGAATTCAGATTTTGTTTCGTTATTTTGTTCCAAAAAGTGTGCATAGTAAGTTAATGTGAGAGTTGTTTACAAACACCAGTTGGTACAATTTGGCACTGCAAACTGGAGCAGGATGTTGCTGTGCCAGGAAAGCATTTTTACAAGTCTTGACAGTTCAAGAATTCTTGTTAATCTTGTACTTGTACAGATTGACTGGGAGGCATCAGACGATCAGAAGCAACAATGCTTGAACAAAGGGAAAGATAACAAGGTTAGTCACTATCTCCATGTATTTTGTTATCTTCTCTAGTTCACATATTGACGTAAACGTCTTCCCCCTTACAGACAGAGTGCTACAACCACATACGGTTTCTACAGAGGTTCAACAGCACACACTTGTACACTTGTGGCACACATGCTTTCAGCCCTCTGTGTGCATACATTGTAAGTAACTGAGATGGCTACTTTTTATGCCTCTTAACACAGAGAGATCTTACTTTAGGATGAGAACCTTCATATGTAGGACTGTCTAAATAATTTTGTGTTTTCCAGAATGGGAGGGAGTTTAAGATCTCGTCAGCCTTTGAGGAGGGTCGAGAGAAATGTCCATATGACCCCACCAAAGGCTACACTGGCCTGTTGATTGGTATGGCATCAATAAATCAATTAGCAATATACATTTCACGCTCAGTTTGTTTTATTAAAAACAATCATATGATATTAAAAATGTTAAAAGCTTAAACTATATTTTGACACTATATTTTTCCCTTAGATCAGCAGATGTATACAGCATCTCAGTATGAGTTCCGGAGCTTTCCTGACATCCGACGCAACTCTCCAAATCCCATGTTGAGAACAGAAGAGGCTCCAACTCAATGGTTACAGGGTCGGTCCTGCTGCAGCACATTTTATTAGTAAAATATTTCATCCCACACCATCAACATTACCTTATGTTTGGATCTCTCAAGTCATAGTAGGTTAATGATATTTGGCCATTTAACATTACAGTGGCGTCCACAAGTCTGACACCACCATTTAAACTTCATGTAAAGTTTTAGGATTTAAAAAATTTAAAACAAATTCTGAATTATTTTAGGTCACTAATCAACAGTGTTGTGGGTATTGCATTACAAGTAACGTGAGTTACGTAATCAGATTACTTTTTTCAAGTAACTAGTAAAGTAACGCATTACTTTTAAATTTACAAGAAAATGTCTGTTTTCAAATAAGTAATGCAAGTTACATTGTTTTCCCATTTATTCACTGACAGCTCTCCTGTCGCCATGTTGAGAGAAATCGGCAATAAGTGCAGATGCAGAAGCACTTCCTTCAGCCTGAGGATTATTAATTTCACTTTTGATGTGAAAAGGCCTTTGCAGTGGCCAAAAACATAACTTTTTTGTTATTAAAAATAAATAAGCAAGCCCAGCTCAGATGACAAAATGTAATGCAGAAGTAACGTAATACATTGCTTTCCATAAAAAGTAACTAAGTATGGAATACTTGGAGAAACGCAATATTGTAATGGATTAATTTTAAAATAACTTTCCCCAACAATGCTAATCAAATGTAAACAAATATATATATATATTTTTTAAATATAACATAATCATATATTATGCACACTACCTTTTAAAAATGTGGGTATCAGTAACTTTTTTTTAAATAAATTAAAACTTTATATATGAAGAATTAATTAAAATGATCAAAAGTCAGAGTGTAACATTTATAATGTTACAAAAAATTCTATTTCAAATAAATGCTGTTCAGTTGAACTTTTTGTTCTTTTATCACAATTTCCACAAAAATATTAAGCATCAAAACTGTTTTCATCGTTGAAAATGATAAGAAATGTTTCTTCAAATCAGCATATTAGCATGATGTGACACTGAAGACTAGAGTAATGATGATGAAAATTCAGCTTTGCCATTACAGGAATAAATTACACTGTAAAACATAACTGTAAAACAGTTATTTTAAATTGTAATAATGTTTCACAACATTAATGTTCTTACTGTATTTTTGATTAAATAAATGCAGTCTTGTTGAGAATAAGATACTGTATCTCTTTCAAAAACATATTAAAATCTTACCATCTCCCAAGTTTAGTGTGAATTAGTATAATAAAATAGATATTTATTTTTTAATAACCATTGTGCAGCATTGCATTATATTTTGAAGTGTCTCTTGCTGTGATGTACTAACAGCGGTCTTCTGTCTTGTCCCACACAGAGGCTGATTTTGTGGGCTCAGCGCTGGTGAGGGAGAGCGTGAGTAGCTCAGTGGGAGATGACGATAAGATTTACTTCTTCTTCACTGAGAAGAGTCAAGAGCTCAGTCCATACTTCAGTCACAGCAGAGTCGCACGGGTCGCCCGTGTGTGTAAGGTATGAGGCTTCAGAAGATGTCTTCACTCCACAAGTCACTGTACCTGTTCTTTGTCCTCTGCATCTTAAAGCGGTTTAATCGAAGTGTTAAAATTAGGGGGTAGAAATCCAGACTGTGATAAACATGCTTTGCATAGTAAAGTGGAACAAAATAGTTAAGAATTTAATCTCTTCGATAAAAGCAAAAAACAACAAATGCTTGATTCTCTGCACAATATAATGATACACAACAATAGGGCAAGACATCATCCTCACATTTGAGTTGCCCTGCCCTGGAAAATAGCACACATACTAAAAAGTTCCTCACCAGTGCGTTTTTAAGCTCCAAACTGTTTCATTCTCAGCATTGTAAGGGCTCTGCCCTCAAAATGCTCCTTTATTTGAAGTGTGGTTTTCTACAGGTTTCCTAATAGGGTTTTACAGCAACGTTGTTGCCAGGCATCTCACTCTCTAACGGCTCCCTTCCCACGAGACTCGCCTCTCTGTCTCGCTTCTCAACCCATCAGTCTAGCTCTACACACTCAGATCAAAGTGCCAATTGAAAATGTCTGCAATTTCACATCTTTTCTAGACTGCTACTCTACAGTGTTTATTTACCATCTGATGTTTTTGTGCACATTCAGTGTGCTGCTCAATGATCAGTGCATATAAGTAAATAATTTGTCGAAGGCACAGAGCACCACTTTACGGTCTTAAAGGTCAGGATGTTGGTTGTTTACTAAAAAGGACATTTTGTGGTTGATAACTGGCTTAATAGTTCATTTAATAGTACAATTGTTTTCAAAGCATGTGCATAATATTACACTATTTGTGTACAATATGTATGTGAATTCAGCTTTTTTTTTTCTTCTTTAAAATAGGTTAAATCCTTCTACTAAATTATAGACTTGTACATATTATATACACTAAATATATCAACAGGTGAGAAAAGTCTACCTGTGTATTTTGATACTTGAATGTATTTTTTCTCTTATGGTCATCAAGGCTATATTTATTTGATCCAAAAACAGTAATTTTGTGAAATATTAACGCAGTGTAATTATCAAGGTTAGAAACAGTTTTTCAGCTTAATATTTTTTGTGGAATTTTTGTTGATGAATAAAAAGATCAGAAGAGCAGTATTTATTTGAAATAGAAATCTTTTGTAACATTATAAATGCATTTAGTGTCAGTTTTGACCAACTGAATGCATCCTTGCTGAACAAAGATAAATAGGTAACACTTTATTTTAGGGTCTCTTAACTAGTTGCTTATTAGCATGCGTATTACTAGAATATTAGCTATTTATTAGTACTAATTAAGCTCATATTAATGCCTTATTCTACATGACCTTGTTCTACATCCCTAACCCTACCCAATACCTAAACTTAACAACTACTTTACTAACTATAAGCAGCAAATTAGGAATTTATTGAGGTAAAAGTCATAGTTAATAGTGAATAAGCGTTCCCTATTCTAAAGTGTTACCGGTAAATAAAAAATTAAAAAATCTGACCCCAAGCTTTTGAATGATAGTGTATACAATAGTGGGTTAGATAACATAGACTGAATTACATTATAAGCCAGTGTATTGAGGCCGGGGCTGGTAAAGTGTGTGAAGCAGGCTGTTTGGACTGAGGGTAAAATCAGCTTCTCTGTGGCAGATCACACAGCAGGATCACCTTAATGAGTAGATTATTGTTCATTATCCACATGCTACAGGGATTGAATGTTGTTAATGCACACTAGCTGACACTGAGCTGAGGAAAAGCCATAATTAAGCATATTAACTCAGCTGTCAGTAACAGTCTGTATAAAGACTTAATCAGAATCAGAAATCAGAATCAGAAAGAGCTTTATTGCCAAGTGTGTTTACACACACAAGGAATTTGTCTTGGTGTTAGGAGCTTCCAGTACAAACAGTGCAGACAACATATAATTAAGGTAATAAAAACACTAATAATGAAGAGAATAGACAATAAATTATAAATAACAATAGTAATAAAAATAAAAATATATAGAAAAGAAAAATGTCCATAGACAGAACTGTGAATGTGCATGTGTCCCATGTACAGATGAAGGTTTGATGAGTTATTTACAGATGTACAGTACTGGGGTGTGTTATGTGTTGCTCAGGTGGGATATGGCCTGGGGGAAAAGCTTCATACTGGTGTAGGCTATAGTAATCACTTGCAGTTTTTAAATATCCAAAAAGATGGATTGCAGTGGATTATCGTATCAGTGCCAATGCATTAAGCTTTGGTTTCATATCACCATACATCTGCTTCTGAATATCACCAGCTGAGATGATGGCTGATCATAAATCAACATTCAAAAGCCAGTTTCCTTTTTTCCACAGTGGAAATTAAAGGCCATTACATTATAGTGTCAGTGTTATTACCGGAAACTAAGTACTGGGGAGACCAAGAATTGTTGTAAGATGCTTTGGGGTCCCGTCAAAGTCATTCCTTCATGAAGATTTATTCTCCTCTTGGGAGGCAGCATGGAAAATTTACTTGATCCCCCTGACATGATGGGGGATTCCTTTACATACAAAAAACCCCATCCAATTCAGTGCATTTCCCTTTCCCACAGTCACACTGGTGATAATGTTAGCTGCCACCAGCCATGCCAAGAGCCAGTGATCCATGTTAAAAAACTTATAAGCTTTCTTCTACTACTGTTTTGTAACACTCTTGAATTTTTCTAATAGTGCTGCTGAATGTACGATGTTTCTATCACTGCACCTAATGATAAATATTTTCATTGTTTTTATGTTTACTTTAACTGTTTACTTTCATTTGTAAGGGCTTTACATGCTAAATCAATATAGTACCATTCAAAATTTGGGGACAATAAAATGTTTTTGAAAAAAGTCTATTAGGCGCACCAAGACCGCACAATGCAGTAAAAACAGTAATACTGTGAAATATTATTACAATTTAAAATAACTGTTTTCTATTTTAATATAGCTTAAAGTGTAATTTATTCCTGTGATGCAAAGCTGTATTTTCAGCATCATTACTCCAGTCTTCAGTGTCACATGATCCTTCAGAAATCATTCTAATATGATGATTTGCTGCTCAAGAAACATTTATTATTATCAATGTTGAAAACAGTTGTGCTGCTTAATATTTTTGTGGAAACCTATGGTTTCTTTTATGATTCAATGCTGAAAGTTTAACGGAACAGCATTTATTTGAAACAGAAATCTTTTGCAACATTATAAATGTCTTTACTGTCACTTTGACCAATTTCATGTATCCTTGCTGAAGAAAAAAAAAAAAAAAGTTTCTTTTAAAAACGAAATCTGACCCCAAAGTTTTGAACAGTAGTGTAAATGTTAGTAAACCTTTCAGATAGGTATCTGCTGTTGCATCTTATGATTTTCTTTCAGCTGTTCTCTGTCATTTCATCTTATAGAGAGACAGAGGAGGTCTCCTCACACTACAGAAGAAGTGGACCTCCTTCCTGAAGGCTCGTCTGGTGTGTTCTTTACCTGACTATGAGTTTCACTTCAACGTGTTGCGGAGTGTGTTTTTTCTGGAGGGCTCCAGCTCTCAGGACTCTGTTTTCTACGGCATATTTGGTCTGGAATGGTAAGATCTCTTTTGTACTATTCTTTTTTGCATAATTGCGTATTTATCTGTTTACAATAGTGTTTCGATTTCATTGTGGGTGTCAATTACATTAGTTATCTGTCATGATGAAAGCCACTTCTTTTGGTTCACCTTCTCAGAAGGAGACCATCTTACTTAAATGATCCTGGCAGTTGTTTGTGGAAGCTTAAAGTGTTGTGCTGCCGTGCATTCGGGGTGGCATGCAAATGATGCCTCAGTCGATAGCGATTAAAGGATTCTGCCAGGGAGCGTCGTGTCATTTTGCTGTGACTGGCGGGTTTGTTGAAATGGATTTTGTCTATTAGTAAGTTCATCTGTCAACCCTGGCTCGCTCTGGCCATTTACATCAAATGAGGCGACAGCATTTACAGTCCACCAGGATCATCAGAATGAAAATTGCTGCACAGAGCATGTTTTATTCATAAGCTGGTCACATTCTCTCAGGAGATCAGAGAATTTGTTCTGGACACGTTATAAAGAGGCCCGTGAGCCAAGCTTTGACTAGTCATTGATAAAACTGTAAGATGTTGCACTTTGGAGCTCGAGGGCCACATTTCTGTTTTTGTCAGCATGACAGTGAAGCAATTTCTTTTTATTCAATTGTTTCCTTTCACACATTTCTTCAGAGCTAAACTGGTTATAACACATAGGTCACACACGCTTAGCGTCTGCCGCTTTGACTGACTTGACTGTCTTGACGCCCTGCTGAAACCAGAGGGGCGGTTCTGATGAGCTGCCAGGCAATCAATCTGTGGGTTGCGGCTGCCTGAGGTGCAAACCGCAAACATACGAGTAACAGTGATGAATGACAGGACAGGCAGGACTATAATGTGTGCTATGTTAGAAAATAATTAAGAGGCAGAAGGAGAGAGAGCGAGACAAGGAGAGACAAATCAGATGAGAATGAGTGCGTCAGCTGAGCTGTGATGACCTGATCACACTGACCTCTAGCAGGGTAAGGTTGAATGACTGTGGTGTCACCATGTCATCAGTTTGGGTGTAAAGTTTACTTTGACGTGCGTGCTTGTTTTCCTGAGTATTAGGCAGTTCTGATTCAGACATGGAATCTCCAGTAAAAGACCTTTTCTCTTAAAGGAAGAGTTCTCACAAAATTTAAATTTGTATCATACATGTACTCATGTTTTTTTTGTTTTTTTTTGGTGAAACAGTAAAAGGAGTTATTTAAAGGGGTCATGAACTGCCCTTTTTATTGTTTTGTACTGTTATCTTAGGTCCCCTTATAATGTTCTCAAGATTTTTACATCAAAAACATCATAATTTAGAAGTAATAAGCTATCTTCTGTCGTGTTTTGATCCCCCTTACAGGATGTTTTTATAGTACAGTGACCGCTTATATGTCAAATGATCAAGGGAATTTTGATTTCTCAGTTCATGACCCCTTTAACAGAATGTTAAAGTTGCTCTTTTACATAAAAAAGTGAATGGCACCTGAGGCTGTGGGGCTCCATGAAGATTTTTTTTGTGTTATATAAACTATAATCTCATTCTTGCAATTTTGCTAAAAATAACTATGTAACAATACACTGATGACATGTTTTAAATTAGGAAAATTTACAACTAATTTAGCAAAGCTTAAAGGGATAGTTCACCCAAAAATGAAAATTTTGTCATTAATTACTCACCCTCATTTCAAACCTGTAAGACATTCGTTCATCTTCAGAGCACAAATTAAGATATTTTTGATTAAATTTGAGAGTTTTCTGACCCTCCATAGACAGCAATGCAACTACCACGTTCAAGGCCCAGAAAGGTAGTAAGGACATCATTAAAATAGTCCATTGTTTCAACTGTAATTTTCTGAAGCTATGAGAATACTTTTTTGTGTGCAAAAAACAAAAATAACGACTTTATTCAACAATTTCTTCTCCTCCATGTCAGTCTTCGAAACCACACCCGCCTAGCTCGACGGTGGTGACAATCCACCTGTCACTCAAGTGCCCGTGCTCTTAATTATGCAGAACTTTAAGGATTCATAATTTAAACGGATGAGTTATAAAAAAATTCACCCCCTCACAGTTGTCATAAAGGGAAAAATTAGCTATATAGACCAAAACCACTTTTTGTACCAGGCTGTAAACATTTTTTTTCTGCTGTAAAATAACAGAACACATAGTAAGTTTTCTATGACTAAACATTGTAAATAATTATGTAATAATTATAAAATAATTAGGCGGGCTTGCAAATTACAAAGACACTAAAGACTGCAGCCTCTAGTGTCAGTCACTATAGTGCACCTCTTGAGATAAGGGGAGTGAAGTTTACCTACACAGCTCAAATTAGTGAAAAGACGGCTGATTGCCCAACACTGAGGTACCATTTGAACATATTGTTGAGCCCTACATCAAAAACTGAAATTTTAATTTTACTGACAATACTTTTTGGGGGGGTCATTTATGACATTTTCTGTTACTGTCTACTGTCATTGTATGGAAAAGAGCAGCTTGCTCTTTTTTTCTGCTGAATTTCTCTAAATTTTTCTGAAATTCTGCTGAATTTCTCCTTTTGTGTTCCATGGAAAAAGAATCATATGGTTTTCAAATGCCACTGGGTGAGTAGATAGTGACAGAACTGTAATTTCTAGTTGAACTTTCCATTAAGCTACTACTAGAAGAACTCTTTTCCCTCTATTGCTGTTTTTTCCCTATAGTCACTTCTAAGAAGTGCCCCTTCCTCACTAGGTTGTACTCATCACTTGAGGAGCTTTGTCTATGTTCCTGTCTCGCCCCCTCACTGTCGTCCCTCACCTCTCTCACACACTTTTTGATAAATTTGTAATCTATTTTTCGTGTTTCCATGGTTACGCAGTGGGCTTATGAGGGTTTTATGCCAGCATGCCAAGACCTTGAGAAACAATGAGCGCAGCACAGGCTGAGAGGCTCTTCGGTTAATAAACCCAAACGTACAAACTGGAAACTGAATCGACCACAAAGCACTCACACCTAGGCTGATTCACCACTTTCATGAATGCACCTTCTATTCACAAATTTTCTTTGTGCTCCCTTGAAATGTATCCTAAAGAAATGGCTGAGTGTGGGTGTTCATCGACCCAGTGTTAGCTCAGGGTTTTACCTGACATCATGTAGTGTTGGATTTCTCTCCTTTGTACTGCTTTGAAAGAGTACTAACCAGTGCTTCTTTTTCAGGAAAAACGTAAAGGCATCTGCTATCTGCCAGTACTCCATTTCGGATATCCAGTGGGCCTTTGAGGGGCCTTATATGGAGAGTAAAGAGGACTCCAGCTCCAAATGGACCCAGTACACAGGGAAGGTGCCAGAACCCCGACCTGGCTCGGTACGGCCAACAGTATCTATACTGGATTACAGTAATACTGATCCCCTGTTTCGTCTTACACTGGCCTGATTATCCTCATCTCTGAAACACTGCCTTCTTGCTGACTCTGACGGGGAAGCACAAGTCAGCACTTCATATGTTGAGCTACTAAAGTTCTCTAATCACAGTGTGCTTTACGCACAAGTCTCTGCTTCAGAGAGCACAGCAAGGTAAAGGTAAAGCATCGATCTGGTTTCATCCAGAAATCAGACGCTGATGAGCAATTTTATAGAGTGCACATGGAGAAAATGGGCTTATTTCATCAAAGCAATTTGCCATGGAGATTAGTAGCAGGCAGAAAATCTTTGCTGATTGGATGCATTATGAATTTTGAATCTGTGGTATTGCTAATGAGCGAGTCTGTATACGAGTGAGCAGCTTTAATTGCTGTTCAGAAGTTTTCAGAAATTTAAAGGATTTTGGTTTTCCTGGCCTATTTTGAGTTTTTGAAAATGAAGCATTTCCTGTAAGCTTTTCTTCACAAACGCTTGAACAGTGTCTGTCAGATAATTGAAATGACAGTTAAATGATGTCAATTTTCAGTCAAGAGGCCGAGAATAGCTCAATGTCCTACATTCTCAACAGGTTCTTGGAAATTAGTGTGCAATCCCACTGTGAGAGAAGAAGGGAGAATTTTAGACTTTGTATTGTTTGTGTCTGCTATTCCTTTCAAGGCTGTGAAAATATGGCAGAATGTATTTACCTTATTTTTCAACGTGGAAGTAAGCGTTTTCTGTGAATGTGCGAGACTTTATTAGCCACTGTAGGGAAATGACAAGAAGAATAACAAAGTGCATTAAAGTGTAAAACTTTGCACTACAAACCAGTGTATTCATAATTAAGACAATACATTTCAATATCTTAAGAAACACCAGTTTGAGATATCAAGCAGCAAAAAGAGCTGTTTTGTACAGCTAAATATAACTGGAAGCTCATGACACCGGAAGCCAGACACATTAAATTTACAAATGGCCACGCCCCCTGTTATGGGAAAAATAAGGTAGATATGTAGCTATTGTCAGAAATTAACGTTACCTTACTTTGTCTTCAGTGCATAACAGATCAACTTAGAGCAAGAGGCATCAACTCATCCACCAACCTGCCAGACGATGTACTTCACTTTGTCCGTCGCCATCCGCTCATGTACAAGCAGATCCTTCCTCAAGGACAGCACCCCCTGCTGTTTAGGAGGAATGTGGACTACACTAAAATTGCTGTACACAGAGTGACTGGTCTAGATGATCAGATATACCATGTACTCTTCATTGGGACAGGTAATCTGTGTTATAGTGACTTTTCTTTAGCTCTTATCTTGCAAGCACTTTGCGCTTTTATTGAGGGCAGCTGGGATCTGGGTTGTTTTGATGTTCCTCCAGATGAAGGTTGGCTGCAACGGGCTGTGAAGGTTAATGGTCAGCTGCACATCATTGAGGAGCTGCAGTTATTTGAGGAACCCCAGCCAGTAGAAAGTATAGTCATCTCTGAGAAACAGGTGAGAAATTAACCTGTGCACAACCTGGAAATTGAGTTAAATAAAAATGTCTCTAAAACCATCATTACAACAGGTTGTTTTCATTTTAAAGTCTCCAAATCTATTACATTCTGTTTGAACTGATAAGAATGTGACTTTATGATTTTATGTACAGCCTACAATGTGAATCTTACAACCCACTTGAACTTTTCAGATGAGTGTGTATGTGGGTTCGCCCACCTCTGTGGTGCAGTTGCCCTTGTCCACATGCAGCAGATACTCCTCGTGCTTTGACTGTGTGATGGCGCGTGATCCCTTTTGTGCCTGGGATGGACTGGAGTGTGTGGAGATTACGTCACACAACAGAAGGTATGAGTGCGTGGTCATGAATGCTAGGTACTTCTGCTGTCCGTTCTTAACTTTTTCATTAAATGATTGAGTGCCATTGTGACTGACATATATTTCAGTGTAGGCACTCTGTTAATAGAGCTCATAGCTTTATTTTGTTTATGTCATGGAACCACCCACTCCAGTGCATCTTGGATAAGTGTCTAGCTCAAATCTTAAAATGAATACTTATTTGATATCGGTGCATAATAATACTAATAATAACTTCTGTCTACAGAGCCAATCTGACACAGGATATTCTGAATGGAAACCAGGGCTGTGATGAATCCACAGCAGATGGTATGAAAAATAATTTTTATAATAGGCAGTGTTGAGGTGATGATTCAGTGTTGTTTTAGTATTCAGTGTTATTTATATACTTTCATAGCATTTATACCTATTTTGAATTAGCTTTAATTTTTATATTTTCAATTTTCACTTTAATTTTAGGGTAGGCTTTTGTCATTTTTGTTATTTTTTCATATTTCTGTTTAGCTTTAATTTAGTTTTATTCCATATTAATAATTTTAGCACTTCAACTTACACTTTTTATTTCAATTAGTATCCAAGGCCAAGTTGCCAAGTGTTTTAGAAATTTTAGGTTTTTCATCTAAGACTTCTTCATTTTATTTCAGCTTTATTTCATTTTACAAAAAATATTTTGAATATTCTTAATTTCAGTTAAAAACTGTGAAGATGAGTTTAAAACACTGTGATGATTGTGTTTAAAATTGGTCTTTTAATTCTTCAATGAGTCATAGCAAATTAAGTAAGATGAAGTAAATATGAGCCAATATCTAAGGTTGTGGGACATTCCAATTTCGGATTGTCCAATGAATCACCGTTACTGGGGTAATATGATCTAGCTAATTAACCCTAAATTATTCCAGTGTCATTATAACTGATGTGTGCGTGTCATCGCTCTGTCATAGACCAAGTGTTACACCGCTCTCGCTCTGTGATGGCGGGTGATGATGTGCTGCTTCAGTGTGAGCTCAGCTCCAATCTGGCAACCCCTGAGTGGATGCTGAATGGAAAGGAACTGCAGGGTTATGGACTGGACTCCGGTTACCGTGTTGGCACTGACGGCCTCCTGGTCATCGAGGCACGGCCTTACCAGAGCGGCGACTACTGCTGCTTTGCCCTGGAGAATGGTGTCCATGTTCCTGTGGTGATCTACAGCTTGACAGTTCGCCAGGAGCTTCCCGCACCTCCTCCTGTGGAGCCGATACGGCCACGCTTGACCACAGCGATCTACTGGACCATTCAAACTTCCCCAAGTGACTCCCCAGATGACTTCTATCCGACCCCAATGTCTCCTCGCTTCGAGTTCCTGTCTGTGAGGAACATGGAGGCCATGTATCTATCCCTAATCACTATCCTAGGAGGCCTGTGTTTTGTTCTAACAGTCGTCCTGCTCTACGTGGGATTCTGTTTGCAAGGACGCAGGGGTAAATACTCTTTACGGGCCGCAGCTCGTGCTGAAAGAAAGCGAGGTGCCCACATGGAGCTGAAGACCATCTCCAGCCACTGCAACGGGAAACCTGACGCTCACGACGGCTTGCTGCAGATTGTCCCAGGAGAAGCAACAACCTCACCCAACAAGGAGCTTCCTCCTGCTCCACCTCTCCCACCGCCTCCAGAATCAGAGTACGTCAATGGACTTTCTGCCACTTTACCCAGCGTCTTACGCAAGATGAATGGCAACAGCTATGTGTTGCTGAGACAGACAGATGGAGACACCACGTCTCCACTCTATTATTCCTTCACAGAGGAGCTCAACAGGATCCTGGAGAAGAGGAAGCACACACAGCTGTGTAGTAAACCTGATGAGAGCTCGGTGTGAAATCGAAATGCGTTTGAATTGCTCAAGTGTTCAAAGGCAGTGCCGTCATCTTATACCCCTTCTTTACACAGACTAACTTTAACGGGATGCAAATGAGTAGCCACAGCTGCTTTTATTGGAAGATAAACAAAACATTGGTATTCCTCTAAAAGGAACAAACTCCCTCTCCGTTTACATTTCAAATGTAGTGCTTGTGACTTTCAACAGACTGAGGAAAGCCCAAAGGTCACAAATAGCAAAGAATGGACACATACAATGGAAATTCTACCTCAGCAAACTGTATCGCATTGCTTTTGGCTTATTTCAGCATGCTTGCGTTAAATTGGAGTTGGAGTTGGGGATGTATAGTTGGGGACATGCAGCAATTGAACCTTCAAAGCAAAAGTGCCCATCTGGGGGAATCAAGTAAATGATTCAGTTACAAACTGGTTGGAAGAAACTTTCACAAGGCATCATTGTAAAAAAGCAACAAGATGAACTCAAATGGAGATATCGCATCAGGATGGAGCAAATGGTGTGAAAACTCTAGTGCTGTCGAGCACTGAATGTCTTTGATATGTCCTTTATTTTAATATTTTATAATTTATGCCAACACTGACCTTATCAGTAACAGCTTGTAATAATAATCATAATTAAAAAGAGCAGGGATAACAGACTTTAAAAACAATTGGAAATGCACTTGATGGTACTAATAGTGTAAATATGGCATTTATTGATAGTTTCACAGGGGTGGGAACCTAGGAAGATGACAGTATTAACCACTGAGATGCACTTTATGGACCGGTAGCAGTTGTTTTCCGTAAGGTGCTGCTTATTGTGACAGATCTGGAGAAGACGGAATGGATTACAAGGACAGGACTGTTGCGAAAGATGTGAAATGTGACTCTGAATGCGAGAGGGAAGACTATGTACACAGTATATGTTTAACCCTGAGAAGTGGACCCCTAAATATGTCTGGATTCATTTGACTTAAGATCTGTTATGTCTCAGATCTGTATGTCTCTTGTAGTATGATAAGTCCATATGCACAAGAACTGACATGATTCCTTGTCGGAATCCTTCATCGGAATTCTGGATTCATTGGCTGCTAGGTCTCCATGGCAACCACAGAGCAGAGGTAAACCTGATGCTGACCTTCTTAGATTATCCTTTTGACATGACCAATTATTACAGCACCTCTTACAGTCAGGCCTCGCAGTCTTAACAGGGATTAGCGAATTAGTGCGACGTCGTGAAATTGGGCTTCTGTTGCCAGTAAATAAACTAAATTCAATTCTAGTCAGGACATGATGAACAATGAGTATTGTAACATGGTGATATTGGGGGGTTTAATTATCCCCTCATTTCCAGTAAGTCCATTAAACTGTTGTGTAAATGTTCGTCCTGGAACTGCTCCAACTGCTCCGACTGCCCACACTTGCATGCAAGAGCATTTTGGCGTATCTCCCACTACTTAAGTGGAGCGAAGCACCTGGTTCTGTCTGTTTAGATCAGAATATGCAGATTGCAATGGAGCCGAGTGGAGAACATTAAGGCCACATGTTCAGAACAGAGCTAAGATGAGCACTGCTGATAGTGCAGCTTGCGCTCTCCCTTATGCTTTGTGTTCAGATCTATAGTTTTTGTCGTGTTTAGTAGGAGTTGAACCTTTTTTTTTTTTTCAATTTCTGTTTTTCTTCTAAAGCGCTCTAAGAATCAAAATAATGTCATTATTTAAATTTATCCTCATGCCATTACAAACCTGTACCTTGTGATTTTTACACAAAAAAAGACATTTTAAAGTATCTTTCTGTGGCTCTTTCTATACATTCAAACTTCATAGTGACGAAAAAGGATGAAATAAATACACAGCAAAAAGTGATTTTCTTTTTCAGAATATTTGTCTTGTTTCCCAATGCAAATATCTAAACATTCTTAAATTAAGAAAGATTTATTAGGGAAGCAAAATTACATAAAATTAAAGCTGCAGTCTGTAACTTTTTTTTTGGTTAAAAATGATTCAAAATCAATTTTTGGGGAAGTATATAACCAGCCAGTGTTCAAAATTTCTTACCTTAGCCTGATTCACAACAATAAGCAATAATGTTTTCTAATTTGAATGATTGGTTTTTGCGGGGGAAATACAAGCATGCCGTCATTCGCATTTGCGTCATTACGTCACGTCTGTAGACATAAAGAAAATGTCCCGGCTAGTAGGATATCTTGCACTTGAGGATGCTGCAGGTGGCAGATCATTATTAGCCTTTTCCCATAGCATAATAATAATTTATTCTTAAAAAATACTGCCAGTGGGCTAAGAAAAATGAACTTGTTTTCCATTTTAATTAATATAATTTTTTTTGTACTTCAATGACAGATATATTTTTAAATTAGATAAATTTTGATAAGGTGCCTTGTTTTATGAAAAACTTGTAATGTATTTTTGCTTCTCAAGTAAATGTATCTTGATTTAATAATGTTCTGAAATTTCTACTGGAAAACAAGACAAAAATATTGGAAAGAAAATAATTTTTGCAGTGTAGACATACAGCTCATATTCCAAATCATTTGAAGCCAGATTCAAAATGCATTGCATCTGACGCCAAAAAAAAAAAAAAAAAAAAAAAAAAAAAACAACATTGTGTGAGCAGATCTCTCATGATGAATATAGCACACAAGTCATATGGACGAATTTTATTTTACCTTTATAGTGCTTTGTAATTTTGAGCTTGACAGATTATATTTCTTGCCATTAATCTTTCATTTTATTTCCGTCCATTTTTTTCATCTCTCTGAATCCCCCAACACCACCTTTTTTATTACCATTTGACAAATGGCTTTCATGTCCGTGCATACACCTCCATCATAGTGTCTAATGAGAGCAGAATAGATCTGCATACACATCTGACCTCCACTTTCCCAGAGGGTCACAATCTGTGATTAGATGCTTGTCCTCATGCAGCTCATATGGTCTGTTCCTGCAATGTTTACATCCCTTGAGACTTATATTCCTATGAGAGAGGTGCTCCTGCGGATTCTTCTAACATGCCAGGACAGGTTTGTGGACGAGAAATATCTCGTCTACTGCCCGCATTCAAAGTGAATTTAAAGTGCACTGGAGAGAACAAGACTGACAGAGAAAGATCAAAAGAGAGTCTGGAGAATGCATTGAAATAGATTGAAAAATGGTCATTAAGCCTTTTAGTCTCATTTAGAGCAACTACACAGACCCTCAGCAGCGCCCGTATCTCATTCCAGATTCAAAAATGGCACGTTAATGTCGCTAAAATGCCATTGGTTCTCCTGGGTGTAGTAAATGAACACGATGCGCTACTTTTGGTCTGTTTTTCACATATTGCCTGGCTTCAGAAGACTTAATGTACCACATAAAGAGTCATATTGACTGCTTTTATGATATTTTTTAATGCTGTTTAATGGCAAGAGCTACATAATGATTTCAATTTTAGCAAATAATTGCAGCATACACGTTTGGAATGACATGAGGGAGAGAGAATAATGAAAGAATTCCCATTTCTGGGTAAACAAAAAAACACAGAACCTTTAGGCTCAAACATTTTTTTTTTTTTTTTGACAGAGAGAACAGTCTCAAAAAGTGAAATGTTGAAACATGATGTTATTAGACATTTCAGTCCTTACAAAACAATATATCTCTTTGCAGCGTAATCCATAAAGCATAATGGAGTCGCCATTGAGGTTTATGGGAGAATTGTTTTTGACTGAGTGTGTTACATTGTTTTATTGTTGTAGGCCTATTAAGCCATTCACCATTTTCAATATGAACTTAATACTTAATGAATAATTAAGGAGGTTTATGCCCTGTATAGATGACCAGAAGAGACATATATTGAGTTTAACTGGTCCCTTCAGTCATGCATACTTTATTATACAATATACCTGAAAAATGTGTCAGTGGAAATATTTATTTTATAATTTTGTACAGTTTTGTGTATATTTATTTTAGTAATGTTCCAAACGGTGATTTTAAATTGTGGTTGGTTAATGGTGCATGGCTATGTATTTTTGAGAACATTATTTACAATTTTTGAAAACCAAAAAAAAAAATCTATAATAGATATAAAAATATTATAAACATAATACTGATAAGAATAATGATAGAAATGAAATTAAACCCAAATAAGTCTAATAAACATGTATTAATTTCCATTATTACAGTATTTTCCAAAATTGTAAAAGTTGTTTCCAGTTGTATATGTGCTAAAATGTTACACCACCTTCCAACTAAGATGGTATGCTTCCTATTTCTCATTTTGTGTTCAGAAAATATTGTTAAACCTCCTGCAGAGCCGACCATGTCTCAGAGTCACTTCAGTGCACAGTTGTATGCCTCTTCAGTCGTGGGTAGGATTGTGTGGGCTGCCTCTGGAACTGCATTTAATGAAGCTGGTTAGACCTGTGCCTGTCACCATGGTGAAAAAGACCATAGAATTATTATCAATTCGCTTCATGTTTAATTTTCTACCACTTTCTCCATGCAAAATACATTCTCGACTATCTTGCCCTGTGCGCATTCAAACAGTCATAGCCCAAGGTATACATTTAATGTGTATGTCTTTTCTTTTGTCCAAGGGTAACGTGTTATGCTTTGTGTTTAATTAACACATTAATACTACAGGGACGTGCTTGCAGGGGAGGAAGCTGAGAAGTGTGAATTCATTATGTTCAACATTAGAAACTTGTCTGTTTACATTTTACCTAGTAAATTCTTTTAATAAACAGTATTGATGCTTCTGTTAGAGTCTCTTTTCTTTTTGGTACTGAGTCAAGCATAATATTCAAAATGAGGTTAGCATATCTCACCTGTGTTGATGTGTAGGTGCTACAACAAACAGGTTATTAGCACTTGATACGTCAAGTACAGCTGGAACAGGTTGTTCTGTGGTCAACCGGTATTCACCAACTGACAGAATCTTTTCTCTTTCTTATTGACTTCAAATCTGCTGCAGAGAATGAGTTGAAACAAAGCACTCTGTCACAGATCAGTCCATGTTTTAACTATGAGAGGGTGTGGGAGGTGTTTCATTCATAAGGGTAGTCACAAATCACCAGTTCATCCATTAAAAAGGAGTAGGTTATTTATTGTTTTATTAACAATGAGTAATGTGCTATAATCTAATTTGGCCCAACGATACCCATCTTGCATAAACAGGCATTAATCTGTGACCATCATATATTCAAAAGGCTTTTACTGATGGTCAGTTTTGGAACCAGAGCCAAGGAGAGATACAAATCTCTAAGGAGACTCAAACATTTAGGGCATCATAGTAAACCATGACGTCACATGACAACAGAAGTATGCAGGGTGGTTATGCTGGCCATTATGTTGGTTATCACCTGGTGGAATGATACAAGATAAGAGAACGGGAGATAAGCGGTGTTTGTACGTGAGGAGGAGTGTGGTTTTGTGTTGCTGGAGTCTCTATAGAAAGTGACTCATTAAAACTGCATTATTCTTTTCTGTACTCTACAAAAAGGTCCCAGTGAAAGCATTAGACTTCAGTTAGGGACATCCATGGTCTAAATTATGGAGCGAATTAAGATTTTGAATCTCAAAAAGAAATCACAACAAGGTTGGGGTGCCTTATAAGTAGCCTATGTTAAATAGCTGTTTTCAAACGTTTCAATAACCTCAAAAGTTAAGGTGTGGACTTCTAGACCTTAATAAGGTTAGACTGAATTTAACGCAGATGAAAATGAGACTGCGAGGGATAGACTTACAGTCTTTAAAATGGCACACACTGTATAAAGGTGTGAGATCACGTAAACTCACAACTGTTAAAACTGTGTTATGGATATTTTATTAAAGTTTCATCAACTGGTATGTTGTTAACAGTACAATCCATTGAACGTACCATCAAAGCCACGTTTTCATTCCTATCAACAGTTAAATATGGCGATACCTGTACTAAGGTCTAGACTTTTATCAGTTTAGACGCCATATTAAATTTAACACGAATAAAAACGAGGCTGTGAGGGATAGTCTTTTACAATTGCACCAAATATAGGTCTCTGCAGGAGAGTAATGGGAGTTACCAGATCGGTGGGAGAGGCCAAAACAGAGGGGCATTTTTGATCATGTTACCTGATTGGCTGAAGTCATAATAATGGGGACTGAGGTCTCTACAGAGCAAAAGTGGGCGTTTCTGACTTTTTGGGTGTTTTCAAACTGCTGGGTGTTTCTAAATCATGCAATCAAAATGATCCCCCTTATCTAACCCCATCCCTAAACCTACCGTAACTATGACGTCAGCCAATCTGGTAGCATGGTCTAAAAACTCCCTGATCTGGTAACTCCCATTACTTTCCTGCAGAGACCTGTACTTGTAGTGATGGGTAGGTTTAGGGGTGGGGTCAGGTAAGGGGGATCATTTTCATTGCATGATTTAGAAACAACCAGCAGTTTGAAAACACCCACAAAGTCAGAAACGCCCACTTTGGCTCTGAAGTGACCTCAATCTCAATTACACACACTGTATAAGGGTCCTAGATCGTGTAATATTCACAATTTACAACTTTAGAAAATTTTTCATGGAGATTTTGTCTACTAAAAGTATTTTTTTCGGAAAGATGTTTCATCAGCTGAACAATGATGATGTTCAGTGCAGTCCCTGACAGCCTCGTTTTCTGTCAGAAAATAAATATGGCGCTACCTAAGGTCTCACATGTCAATACTGAAATGTGAAGCACAACTCACACAGAAGTAAACAGCTTTCTGTTAGTCAGTGTGGTGATTCTGCATGACCATTGAACCCCGCTGCAAAATCTGCATGGGGAAATCTTTTGGATAGATTCCTGTCTTGCTAAATGACTGGATTTCTTCCCATGTGAAAATTCGCCAAACAACAACAGATGTGACAGCGATTTTGTCAGGTGACCATCCTGAACCCATTGCGAAATCTGCACGGGAGAATCTTTCACGTGGATTGCTGTATAGCTAAATGACAGTAATGCTCTTGCAGCCATATTTTGTCAGGGCTCCTATTCTCAGATAGCAATAAATACACTTGTAAACAGAAATCACTCTTTTTATTAATAGCGACGGTGCTCGAGCCTTTATCGCTGTCAGACAACACACTAATAAAACATAAATAGGCTACTATAAATAATGTAATTAAACTAGATAATAATTATAAATTTAAAAAATATATTAAAACCGTAGCTTCTGTTAGTCTAATCTCTGACAAACTGAGTGATTCACTGCTTCTGAAGATTCTGGACAAAGCACCAGACACCTGCATTTGTGCAGTCACACCATACTGAATTATGACAGCACTAGCAAAAGAAGTCGAAACTATGTCACTTGTGACTCGTGACCTTTTGCAGTTATCTTTATTTGCTTGGATATTTTTATATCTGTTATGTCACTTCCTAGTTTATGACTCATTGTAGTGATCTCCAGCTGTGCATAATTGTGTCACTGTCGAGTAAGGCTCAGTAAACATCATGTGTGTGTGTTAAAGGTTAAAGTGTAGTGATTCATGGTGGAAATCCCTCTAGTTGAACTTCATTCGATCAGCCCGTTGCACTTGTCACCACACCCGCTAGAATTACCCGTTCAGCTGCACTTCAGGTATCTCAGACTAGTTTGCTGTTTCAGTCAGTGCTGTACAGGAGAATTCCAGGTAACCTCTCTGAGAGAGGCAAAACAGAGTCTGAAGGGAACCCAGCATAATTCTACTGTATACTTTTATACACTCTGTGCTGGTATAGGGCAGAA
Source organism: Spinibarbus caldwelli (assembly GCA_039654775.1). Classification (NCBI taxonomy): domain Eukaryota; kingdom Metazoa; phylum Chordata; class Actinopteri; order Cypriniformes; family Cyprinidae; genus Spinibarbus; species Spinibarbus caldwelli. The sequence continues at coordinate 21,976,590 of CM077243.1, forward strand.
GTAATTGTCTAAGGTTTCCTATAAGATTTAACTCACCAGTTCATATTTTGACATAGGCTATGCATGTCTGGTCTGTAAAGGTATTCCTTTTCTGTTATCAGGTGACAATAACAAATTATAATATATTGACCTTTACAATGTCTTTCTCTTTCTCTTTGTCTGTCTATTTGTCTCAAATGTGTTGTTTGTTTTGCAGGCAACACCCTGAACCAGAGGAACAGGCTGTTCATCACGAGATATTTTCCATCATCATTTAGTGGCATGCACTTGCTCATCTATTTTCAAAAAAGACTTGTTTTGACACTGCATGGTGCATGATAAGAATCTGTTACTCCTCTGAAGATGATATACATGCAGGATCCTATTACAGTTGCCTTTTGGTTGATTCTTTATTATAATAGCTATATGGAAGAAATATGGGGTGATGTTTTCAGAAGGGTGTCTTCACATCTCAAAACATCAAAACTCTCATGGATATTTGGTAATACAATAGCACTATAATAAATTCCAGTAGACTCTTTTTGCTCAAGTCTCTCCTCGCACTCTGATGATCTTTTTGATGAAAGTATTGCGCCATCTAGTGATCCACCATGTGAGATACAAGCACTGCAAAAGACGATTTTAGACGAGGCATCATTTTTGGAATGGATATTTGGTAATGGATGTATGATAACGTGTATTTGATTTTACTGATAACGAACAGATTATAGATATTATAAGTGTTATAGTTTATTATTAACATTTTTCATTTTTGGTAAGGAATGCTTTATTGAATGAATAAAACATTCGTAAGCATGACACAAGTGCCACTATCAACTTGAACCCTAAAGTGCTAAATCATTTAAACTCTGTTAGAGTAAGTTTGGAATTTATATTAAATTCTCTAAATGTTGGTATAAATCAGTTTTCACTACAATAAATATATTATAATTTTTTTTAGTTTTCTGTTGCAATTGAAATATTTTGTGATTGAATATTATATGGTTGAAGGTTTGTACACAAATAACTGGTGCCTTAGCTTGCAAATATCATTATATCTCAGAATTCTTGTGGTTTGTGCCAAGAACAATATTTTTTTTTGGAAAAATCGCTGACTGGAACCTTTTCAGAAAAGTTATACTGTTGAACCTGATGAAGACTATATGAGCATAAACATAATGAAATAGTGAAAACTTACCTCTGTTTGAACCATGTGGTCTCTCCCTCAAATATAATGCCATGAAGATCAAATATAATTTTTAAAGGCAAGAAATGTTTAACTAAACAGAAAGTGCAACGTGAAAGACTGCATTATTCCAAATGCATTTAAAAAAAAATTAAAAACATTTTAGAAAAAAAAAAAAATAGAATTCTAAGTGAAAGTGAAATTAGATTTCTAGATTGATTCAGCATTACAAATGAATGCTATTCTGATGAAAGTTCTGATGAAATGCGAACAATAAAATTATTTTATTATTTTATAAATGACTAATATATAACAACAGATCCATGTTTTGCAATGCATTCTTATTTAAATATCTAAAAAATAATGTAAAAGTTGTGATTTATGAGTGATTTGTCTCAAAGAATCAGATGATTCAGCTCCCCAGGGCTGGTGCAGCTGGTGCAGTGAAATTTACATAAAAAAGTTACATCCTTAAAACAAAAGAGAAAGAAGTTTTTTTCCCCAAACACAGTGCTCAGACTGCGTTCTGTCTGTAAGTTAAACACTGAAATCTCAGTTTATCCTTAGAATTTTTTTTTCAGTATGTCATTTATTGAAGATGTGTGAAAACAGCTGCAACACTCCCCTCCCTTTCCATCCCTGTGATCTACATCCCGTCTCCAGAGAGATCAGACGCAGCAGTGCTCAGACACAAGCTTACTCTTTGAGTTCTGACCGCAAATGGAGTAAACTTTAATTGAGTTAGATGATCCTGCTGCAAAAAAAATCCTGGATTAGAGATTATCTCACAGGGCGTTTATCTCTCAGATGATGTTCCAGAGGGAATTAACCCAGTTAACAATACAGGCGCACTCAGTGTGCAAGTGGAAGCAGATGGCAGTGTGTTGCAAACTCAACTGTATAGACCTGTATCAACAGTGCTGTCCTCAAGTAAAGTTCACACAGGATTACTAGAGACCGGTCCAGAGTAAAATATACTGACACCTGCTGTCTGAGCTGTGCCTGTATTCAGTGCTTTACTGCTATACTTATAAAACCTATACACTCTCCTTTTTAAGTGTAGAGTCAGTACGAATTTTTTTATTTCAAATAATTCTGTTCAGCTAGGATGCATTAATTTGATCAAAAGTGACAGTAAAGGCATTTAAGGTTACAAAAGATTTCTATTTCAGTTGTTTTCAACATTGATAAATATTTCTTGAGCAGCAAATCAGCATATTTTCACAATATTACTGTATTTTTCCTTCAAATAAATTCAGCCTTAGTGAGCATAATGCATTTTAAAGGCATTCATAATGGATGATACAATGCATTATTATTATTTTATTTATTTATATATTTTAACATTTTTTTAATAATTGTAAAAATAGTTAAAATGCATTTTGATATTTACAGATTCCTTGTTGCACGTTGGTCATTCACGTGTTTTAATGCATTACAGTTAAAGTGTAAAAATGAAGTATTAAAATGTACTACAACTGTGGTTAATATAATACATAATTCATGTAGGCCTATTAAGAAAATGTTTATACTGCTTTTTAAACGTTTATTTTATTTTATATATATAAATATAAATTTACCTTTAAAAAAGCTTAGAAAATACAGATATAGATACAGATATACACAACTAAATAAAGTTGCATATATACACATGGTTACATTCTTAGCTGTGCTTCAGTCCCAGATCAGATAAACTAGAGACTGTTGTTTAGCAGTTTATTCTGTTTCCTCTTGTCCACTCACTGAACCATGTTATCTGAAACATCAGCAGTTTTCAGTAAACAGAGTAACGTTGCTCTGAACATACAAATTAAAAGGTGAAATTATAAACTATAGCAGCTCTGACGCTTGTACAATGCTAAAGATATACTGACTCTCTGAATGCTTTATCTTAATGTAAATGTCTGATCTGTTCATATATTCTTAAGAAATTTGAGCATGACTCTTGTTGTATTATGATCTGAGACACATAATCTCTGTCTCTGGCACAGAGGTTTTCTTTTCTTCATGTGTCATTCTGAACTGAAGCAGGGCCTCACTAATGACACAGTGAGGAATCTAAACCCCACATCTGCTGGAGGCTCAGGAGACAGACTGAGGCATTGTGGGAACCGTTGTGAAGAATGTGTAGAATGCATGCTTTGTGTTTGCTCATTAATTTAGATTCTAGTATTTAATATATTAATAATATATATTTTTTTATTTGAATGATTTTAAGTCATCCTGCAGCCCTGTGGGTTGAGAACCACTGACAAAACACTGAGATCTTTTTCTAGGAGAAAAACCTTAGAAGCAGGAGCCTTGTCAAAAGTCTGCATTTGATCTCATTGCTGTCAGGAGAAACAACTGATATATTAAACTGATCAACTTTGTGAGTTTTCTGTCTTATGGAAAAGTAGCTTGAAGTGAAAACAGCAAAGTGTCACGATGGGTTTTTAATGCAGCAGTTAAGATCCAGCCTGCAGCTGTTTATATCTCAATATTTCCACATGTCTTGTATCACCCGTACTCCTTCAGTATTGCAAATGAAAGCTTTTAAGCGAGTGATTGAGACTGTGAGGGTTTGTTTTTCTTCCTGATGAAAGCCCACTGGAGAGAGATGAAGGGGGTGGATAGTACGAAGAAAAAGAAGTGAACAGCTGCATGTAAGAGTTCTTGGAGTTTTCTTCCCATGTGGATACAAATGCCAGGGATGACAAACGCACAGCTGTTGAGGGGTTAACGTCAGTTCTCATCCCTGCACTCAATAAATGAATGTGAATGCAGTCACACATATGTAAACTCATAAACACATAAATAACTATATGTTAACACATAAGCTCCAGTTGTGTTTTGGGTTCACTGCAGACAGGAAATGGAGCTAAAAGCCATCGCAGACCATTCCACTGAGATAGGACCTAAATCAGGAGTGTAAGAACATTTCGGGTTAACAGCTCTGACATTGCTTAACAGCTTTTAATGTGTTTTCCTTTAGATCCCCTATTGGTGATTACATAAGGATCTAGTGAGAGAAAACTCACTGAAAATGAATGTGATTAGATAACATTTGTTAATGCAATACATTATCACCATTGTTAACATTAGTAATAAAATACAACTGTTTATAGTTAGTTCATGTTAGCTCAGGTCCATTATATAATATTAATGATACTATTTTTGGTTTTAATCATGTGTTAGTTAATGTTGAAATGTATTACTAATGTATTTAACTTATGTTAACAAATAGAACCTTATTGTAAAGTGTTACCATATAGCAATTACATTTAGTCTTCTATTTAACTTTCTCTTTACTTTTCCTAACTTTTTCATTCATTGAACTTTCTAGATGAAAGACAGAACTTTCATACGTTCTGTCATTTTCTCAAGACATTCATTTTTCTTCACAAGGCAATGCTCAATGAAGGGTCAGTGAGCTGGGGAATTAGTTTCAGTCTTGGACCCCCCATTTCCCCATTCTCCATTTACGCCAATTCTGTACTTTTTCATCATTATTAACTTTTATGCTCAATTTGAAAATATGAGTCTGCTGTGCTTATGTGACTGGACACAGTACTTATACAGTTGATTAAGAATGAAGTGTTCTCCATAATTTCCATTCTTCCATCACAAAGAGTGTTACTCTCTGTACCTCTGCTATACAATAATTAATAACATGTCTTATAATTAATACATTTTTTTTAAATCATTTGGTGGCCTGAACAAATGTTGAGTGCTCTAAATGAAAAGCAAAGTATCTTGTTGGATTAGCTGATAGCTTGCAAACAACAGATTAGTATGTTTGATGTTGTACTTTATTTGTATGTGTGTAGATTTACAGTTAGGCAATGTTTCTTTAAATGCATAATGCCTAAAATGGTCTACGTAATTTGTTGCTGGATATAGCAGACGTGGATGTTCTCCATGGGAGTTTCAGCCGTTCCACATCAAGAGCAGCTCTCCCCACACCCTTCACTTCTATTCCTGTCTTTTGACCATTTGTCATTCTGCAAACTTAAGAAGTCTAGGCTAATGCATTATTCATTCATATATACGTACACTAGTTCCGGAAGAATTCTTTCACATGTCTTCTGTAAAGGCGAATTTTAGCAATATTGTGGCCTTTTCCCAATTACGCTACACATATGATGCTTGAAAATGTTCATCTGAAATATTTATTCTACTGTGCATGTTATAGTATTGTAACACAAGTATATGAAGTAGTGTAAGTTTAGTACTGTACATTTGCATGCAGTTAATATGCAATTTGGTTGTGGATTATACAGTTTGGTTATGGAAACAGTCTATGCACAATACAATTAACATATAGCTTTTGTAATAATTAATTTTCCTGAATAATTCAAGTAACATAGACCTATAATATGAAGTGTTATCATCTCTTTTATATATGACTAATAACTAGTATCTAAAAATATTAGTTAAACTTTGCACTTTTAATCATACTTAAGCATAAAAAAAATTAACTTTTTCACTTCAATTCGAAAACGGTCTGATGAAATCAAGAGACAGAATTTCTCATTAACTAGTAAGTAACTTGAAAATTATTTGAGCTGGATGTAATTCATCTGTAGGACACACCAGAAGTCCAACTGAAACCTACATTCTGACACCTGAAATTTGTCAGCAGCTGATTTTATGATTGCTTTTCATTTGTTGTTTTATTATCTGTCATAGTTGTTTATAATCTGATCGTTACCCATGTTCATACTGAGATGGTTTATCCATCTTCAGTGATGGTTATATTTTATAATTAAGATGTTTTGCTTTATAGCTCAAAGATTGTGCTGTGGTGACTGATGAGGCGTTTCTTCACGGGGATGGGTGATCATAACAAATTACATTTTACATAAGCGTGACATAAATAACATTAACTTGGCTTGTCAACTCAGTAAGACTGACAAAAATATATATTTTTGTGCTTTTATTTTAAATAAATGCTTGTTTTCCTTGGAAATGTAAGTAGAATGTGTTTACTTACATTTCCAAGGAAAACAAGCATTTAGATATTTAAAATAAAAGCACAAAAATATATAAATGGAATTATTCTGTTTTAAAGTACTCAAGTAAAGTACAAATTACACACACACACACAATCAAAAAATGGTCACAGTTTATTTTAAGGTTCAATTCTCGCTATTAACAAACCATTAACTACAACTTTTGCTTCAATAAACTCCTAATTTGCTGCTTATTAATAGTAAGGTAGTTGTTAAGTTTAGGTATATTGGATTAGGGATGTAGAAAATGGTCATGCAGAATATGTGCTTTATAAGTACTAATAAACAGCCAATATGTTAATAAAAGGCATGCTAATAAGCAACTAGTTAATAGTGAGAATTGGTCCCTATACTAAAGTGTTACCCAAAAAACATATATAGTATAAAAGTATAGTAATGAAATACACAAAGTACTTTACAGCCCAGTACTTTACCACACTACAAAATACAGAACTCCTGCTGTTGTTGTTACTGTTTGTCCTGAAGCAAACTTACAAACTTTAAAGTGTCTGTGAGACAGCTTGGGTGGGGCTTCACTGGTCTAAGTACTAAAGCGGAGGGACATGAAGGTGAAACAGAGGGAGGAAACACTAAAAACAGATGCTTCCATGCCTCTAACCCGTCTCCTCTCATCAGTGCATTGAACGATCAGTGCACTTACTCCAGCGTTGCACCCTCATCTGCCCGCTCTCAGATGGGTTTCTAGAAACAGCCCACCTAAGACCAGTAGTGCTGAGATTTGTGCTTATATCCTTGAATGAATGACAACCTCCTTTGAGTCTTCCTAGTGTCCTTTTTTTACCCTTTACCCTCAGTCTTAACCCTGTCTCCTGTATTCATATAGTTTAAAACTCCATTCATTGTTCCTGCTTTTGAGAGACAGTGCATCTTTGCCAGTCATAGCATTATATTTTTTTATATACATTATAAAGTACAATCTTCCATGTTAACACTAATCTGAATATATTTTTAATGCAACTATGACAGAATGCAGTTATTTGATCAGAAAACAGATTTATTCAAAAACAGATTCATTCAGAAATGAATGTCATTATGAGTCATGCAATTATTTGCTCAACCGATTGGTTCAAAAACACAGATTCATTCAGAAACAAAACTAGTGACTTTTTGCGTGAATCACTGCATCATTCATTTAACAATTCATTCAAAAATGCTGATTCATTAAGGGAAAAAAACAAGGAATTCTCAATTCAAAATCTGATTCATCAGATTAAAATAAGTATGTTCCAAAGCATAGCATGTTGAAAAGAGTATGCCAAAAATCTCTGGACGGTCTACTATTTCAGTAGATTTTTGAAGTGTGGATCCATGCACACTCTAATGGCTGATATTGGAGACAGCCCATCATGCTTTGGAGGAGACACTGGTTCAGAAATACAAGCATAAGTAAAAAGAACTACAGACATGCCGGTTGTTTGTTGTAAATGTTATTTATTTTGTGTTATAGTTCATCTTCAGCAGCAGACTTAACTTTTATAAGATACGAACAACACAATAGTAAAAGAGATACATTTGGCCAATAACTGTTAAATGCATCATGCAAAAAAACAAGTTCTCCACATGAAAGACTCATGACTGACAGATCAATGTGCTACTTGTTTTCTTTCCAATCTGGAGAGAGTGGTGTAAATTGAAATAAAGAAAATGTGAAGTATGAGTATATGAGTGTCTTAACTGTGACAGGATGATTGAGAGGCTGGTTTATGGTGACAGATTACATGTTAACTGTGTAAATTTATGACATGGTATGGTAGCATGTCCAAAATCTTACTCCTCTGCCACACACTCAAACATATCTATTTTTTCTTCACAATAAGAGTACATTCTTGTAAGAGCATAGTATAAGTAGGTGAATTTTGGCGCAGCAATGCAATCACTCACTCACTTATTTGATTCATTCAAAAACACTGATTAATTCAGGAACTAAACAAGGGACTTTATGAGTGAGTCACTGAATCATTTACGTAACCGATTCATTCAAAATGCTGATTCATGCAGAAACTACTGTGTGTTCAATTAAGACACATGTCAGTTCTACTGTGACTTTGTAACTAATTTCATTGGAAGAACAAAACACACAAAGTAATGGCAATATTTTGACTAAAATCTAAGCTACTCAATATTAACAACTTTATTGAATTGTTTTATAAAAGCAATGTTACAATGCAATCATGCAATTTTTCGAACATAAAGACAGCTGTGATTAATTAACTTTGGTCATGTTGCTAAGGAACAATGACAGAACATCTTGTGTTATATTAGTATTATGATTAAACGTCACCAGTCCAAATATTCTGTAAACACAGCAGAAAAATATTATCCTTAACTGTCCCCATACAAAACTCTAAATCATTTTTCAATAATGATTTGGTACTAGAGAATCTGCCCCATTTGGCTGAATTCTATCACTCCAGAAAATGACAGTGCTTTACAGGTCACTCACGAAAAAGGCCACTGAGCAATAACTACATTCTGTGTGTATGTAAGTCAGGTTTTGCATAGATTATACTGAAATAAATGTTCCCACAAAGATAATAAGCCCCGAAATCACTCACATTGTAAAGCCAGCCAATAGTTCCCATGAAGAAATGAATTGATAAAAATATGAAATAATGTTTTAAGGAAAATCTACAAGATTTGTGTGAGAGTTAGGGTTCCCACTTTATATTAAGTGGCCTTAATTACTATGTACTTACATCAAAATAAGTACAATGTACTTATTGTGTTTATACTGTATTGCAAAACACTATTGCTGCTATTGAGGTGGGATACGGGTAAGGTTATGGACAGGTTTGATGGTATGGGTAGGTTTAAGGGTGGGTTAAGGTGTAAGAGATTGGTCAACAGTGTAATTATAAATGTAATTACAAAACTTAATTACAGATGTAATTACATGCTGGTATGTTTTAAAATATAAGTACAGGGTAAAAACAACACCAAATGATTAATTTAAATGTAAGTACATAAGGCCACTTAATATAAAGTGGGACCGAGTTAGGTTTAAATTATATAAAAAAACAAAACAAAAGCAATTGCAATTTAAAGTTAAAAAATTCTCCCTGTGTCCAATTCTCAACACAAAAAATAACCAAAAGATGTGTTAAAATATGCCTATCACAAGTTAACTGGCTGAAGAACAGGAAGCCTGTTTTGGTGGACAATACCAGTATTTGTGCAGGCATCAATGCATCATCCATGGGAACTTGTGGCTGTTAGCGCCATCTCAGCCAAGCATAACATTTCCACGGCTGCTGTGGCAGCTCAGGATCCAGCGTTCATTCTTTCCCGTGCTGAATTTAGGGACATTGCAGTGGCACACTATAGGCCTGTGCTCCACAGCATGGAAGAGGCCGAGTGCTTAGCCCACTTTAGTCCAAGTGTTACATCACTTATTGATGAATCCACCCATGTAATTTGAGCAAATCATTCTGTAATGCTGCCGAATGAGCAAGAGAGGAAAAACCCACTGGACCTTTTCCCCCCATGAAAAGTGCTGGTTCATTTTAGGCATGTTCTTTTCAGCTACAAAAAGTTCTCGCTGTAGAGTTGAATATCTCACATCCTGTTTATTTGTTACTGACTAACTGTACATTATACCCTACACAATGACTGCTAAACTTATTATAGTAGATGTCCTTGGCAACTAAATTTACACGCAGTGTTTCATGCATCACTAGTATCAGTTTTCAGTATTTTCAGTATAAATCAGAATTTCAGCACACTTTACCATGTTTATCTGCAGAATTCCATAGATTTCACCTCAAAATCAGCCTATAAACTGCAAAGAAAGTCTATAGATTCTATAGATCTGAGTAACGTGAATGCTCTACAGTGAAGTGTTAACACCTCTTATGTTATAATAATATTAAGAGGAGTAATATCATGACAACAAACACTCACCCATCACCCATTTATCAAAAGCCCACAGCACACAAGCTCTGTACACTATTCTAAATCCACTGACAGAAAAGAAAGGATGATAACAAAGTTTGAAATGACTTGAGTTTCCCCTGTGGTGAGTACAAAATGTCACTATAGTCAGTCACACAAATAGCTAAAAGTGTGCGTTTGCACCCAGTTAACAGCTGTCAATGCCTGTATGTCCTTGCATTTGTTTAGAGGCTGCAAACTCATGCATCATGGCCTAATGCAGACACCTGCTCTATTAAGTTCAACACAAGCAGGAAAAGTGTGTGTGTGTGTGTGTGTGTTTTGTGTAGTGGCAGTGTTATGTGAGATGCAGATGGATTGTGCCTCATTCTGTGATAAAGAATCTCTATTTATCTCTTTATCTCTGTCTGCTCCATGGATTTCAATAACATCACAGAGACAACTCTTTGTGCCCCACTTCCTCAATTTAGATCCTATCACCTTCACTGTAGATGAACATAAACTAGCCTTCCCAGTGCACCATATCTTTATCTTCCCTTATATGTTTCTTCATTATACGTCCTCACAGTTTTCTGCAGGTTCCACTGAGAATCCTTCTATTAGCATCTAAAGAAAGACAATGAAATCATTTTGTCACTGTCTCATTTGAAGCAGTCCTCAGGTATTTCCTCATCAGCTTTGAGATGTAAGAACGATTTAGATCTTTCACTTGCTGCGGTCTGTAGTTGCTAAGCATTCTATTTTGAGATCATTTAGTATCAAAGAAGCTGATGATGGAGAAATTGTAATGGTCCAACCCCACAGAGAAAATTCCCATATAGCACTGGGACAGCCTGTCCTTGACCAGCAGTGTGAGTGAAAAATGAGTGCACAGTTTTACTGTGCATGTATTTTATATTGCATCCTATGTTTTATATGCATCCTGTTTATGGAACCAGCATTTGTGGTCAGTAACTTTTTAAGGGATGCTAATACATTTATTCTGCAAGGATGCATTAAATTGATCAAAAGTGACAGTAAACTTTTACATTATTATCAAATCATCTGTTCCAAATAAATTCTATTTGCTTTCACTTTCTTTTCATCAAAGCATCCTTAAAAAGTATCAGTTTCCATAAAAATATTAAGCAGCACAACTGTTTTCAGCACTGATTATAAGAATTTTTTTTAATTAAATCAGCATATTAGAATGATTTCTGAAGGATCATGTGTCACTGAAGGCTAAAAATTAATTTTTCCTTTCACAGGAATAAATTACATTTTTTTTAAATATAACAAAGTAGAAAACAGTTGTTTTAAATTGCATATTCAATATTATTTTTACTGCATTTTATATATTTTAAAATTCAAAAATTTAATTTTTAGAATTTTAGAATTTTTAGACAGACACTCTTTTTATTTACAACCTTGCAACTTAATTGCATTGAAAATCCCCTTGGCTCAAAAATATGCACAGTTTTACCATCTTTAAATCTGTTCCTGCAGACTTTCCCAAATCAGTGCAGAAAAAGCCTACATATTCCATCTGGGCCTGTTTAACAGACGTTTCGTACAGGGAGCAGTGGCTCCTGGTTTCCACCCCCCTCAGGACAGCAGGGAGCACTTATGTAATGGTGACACATACACAGCACACACATGTGCACACACACAAATGTTTTCTCATATTAAAAAAACATGCCAATGTAGATCCACTACTTCCACATCCTGTTTTACTTGCAAAATCACACAGATCCAGGACACTGAGGCACACACCATTGACAGCAATGGAACAGCTTTGGCATCTAAACAAAGCAGGATTCAGCTGCTTAACACTGCACTCATTCCCCTTCTACAAGTCTGCAAAGTAGTGAAACAAAGTGGCAATGGAACCTTAGTGTCTGAAATTCTCTCACCGCTGATCTGAGACTCCACTCGTCCCTCTTCGGGTGTCTCAAATTAAGGCAATTGAACAGCAATGACATAATCAAGTAGTTCACCATACCATGAAAAGGGCCAGATAGTCTTAACTATATGCACAAAGCTCCTCTGTAAGCAAAGACACTTTTGTGCTGCTGCTCTGTGGGTCGGTTGGGGCTGGGTAGAGGGTTGCAGACTGGTTCTTTGAATTGAAAGGGTGCTTAATTTAGCCACACAATGGCTTCGCTTCACAATGAGCGACTCTGAACTAGTCTACTTTGACTAAAACTGCTCACTGTCAAGTTGCTCCACAGTGCCCGACTGAAGCAAACCCTACTGGGAAAACATCCATTTAAGTAAATGTATAATCCCATTTTGTGGCCATGTACAATCATAGGAATGGCAAGAATGTAGGCTACTGGTAAGAGTTCTCCAAAGGAGCTGAAGTAATTAACGTGTGGCACAGACTTAGTGTTAGTCTGCACTCATTATGTTTGGATTTCCTTTGAAGTCGCTTGATAGAGTAATTATGATCTTGCTCGGAAATGTACAGTATGCTGCCCAGTACCCTTAGTGCTTGCACTATTCTCACGTATAGATCAATTTAGCTTTATTCCCTATAATTAACTATTTGATTTCATGTCCCTTAAGTACCTCAATCTGCAGGGCATTAGTAAAATTTTCCATCTGGAAAAACTGTAATAAATTAGAAATTAGTACAAGCATGATTCTGTTTATTCCTAGTACTTGTTTGACGAAAGTCATGATGGTGTTCCTTGTTCTGGTTCATTATTGCAGCATTTGTGAAATGGGTAGTTGACCAGAAAATATGGCAGGCATTATAAAATATAGCAAGGATTTTCATCTACAGAAACCTTAAGGTATTTCTGTAAGCTCTCTCCAACAAAATGACTAAAGATCCTGTCTTTATCAATCAGATCGGATTACAAACTGTTCACATTATTGCATGTCAATGATTATGTTGGCTTTTTTGTTTGCTTTTTTGTTGCTCTTTCATCTGTGGGTGGAATGATAGTTTCTAAGAAAACGCCTGGTTTACAGTGGTAAACAAAGTGGTAAACAAATTAGTGTTTAGGCCAATTTGTCCAAAACATTTTTTTCCATCCACATAAGTCATCGTCCATGTACTATCACAAGCTATTCAGTACAGGAAGTATATGATACATTATATTTTAATACGATAACATCTGTTCCAAAACTTCACGAGGCTAAGATATTCCTAATGCACACCTGTTATTGGTTGCTGCCATTTCACTTAGACTTAGTGGTTCCCAACTAATTTTGCTTTGGTTTTTTTTTTTATTGGACATAGAGTGGCGAGTTTTATACATGTAGGTATAAAATAAGGACATCCTTAAAATTAAAGTTTTTATTCATTATTAGAGTTTTATTCATGCTACCACAACCTAATGATGGTTACACTTCTGATAGTCCAGCTTCATAACATTATGGTTGAACCACTGATGTCACATGGACTATTTTAACGATGTCCTTACTACCTTTCTGGGCCTTGAGCATGTCAGTTGCATTGCTGTCTATGCAGGGTCAGACAGCTCTCGGATTTCATCAAAAATATCTTAATTTTTGTTACGAAGATGAACGAAGGTCTTACAGGTTTGGAACGACATGGTAAGTAATTAATGACAGAAATTTCATTTTTGGGTGAACTATCCCTTTAATTTGCATCTACATGTAAACTAACTCTCAGTAGAATCTAAGTAGACTCTTAGGATTAGTAGAATAAGTTGACATACTTGCAAAGTTACTTATAGTCAGTAGAATGTCTGTTGGGCCACCATCAAAATAAAGTGCTGGCAGATATTAAACAGAAAATACCAATACTTCTACTAATATTCTAATGACTGCTTGTTAACATGCCAGTGCAAAGTTATTTACTTAGTACAATGTCTAAAGTGGACTATCAAATAAAATGTTACCCAACTGATTAACATGACATGGACTGAATAGTAACTTGAAAAACATACATGCATAAATGCATAAACAACAGAAAAGTGTTATTTAACACATGGAATAAACACTGGAGCAAATATTTTATTAGAATTAATCATATGGCCAAGGGAGAGGTGAATTTGCATCAGAAAAGATATGATAAATGTTTTGTCCCTTTCAAAGGTTGATTTTAAGCTTATTTTAAAATGCAATTTCCTATTCTGCCAATGCATCATCATATGGATAGTTTTTAGTAATATATGAAAAATTTTATTTTATTATTTTTTATTTGCAGTGAGAATCACAGACTTATTTTCAGCTGCTTCGCAACTGAAAAAGCTGTCTATCTTTATGCACCAAACTCTGAACCTGAGACTATTTGAAAGGTTAAATGAAGCCGCAGGAAACAAGGTAAACAGCTCATTATCTCTTGCTCTCCCTCTTTCATTCTATCCATCTTTGTCTTGAATCTTGGACTGATGGAGAAATTGGCAGGAGAAATGAGATGCCCCAGTTGTCATGTCCTATTTGGAACAGGTCCACAGATTACATTTACACTTTTTGTTACTTTCTAAGACCGAAAATGGATTGCAGTTTCTCAGAGTTTCTGAGAAGGAAAATTAGACAGAAGCACATTTCCAACTGACAATATTAAAGCCTCATACAATATCTGCTGAAGAGAATGTCCTATGACGTCCAGAAAGTGTTGTTTGTGACATACATATTGAAAGGCTTGAAACTGTTTTAAATAATCTTCAATGTGTAGAATAAAGTGGACAATTATCTCAAAGCACTTTAGTTGTATAATGTGTATGACAGTTCTGGAAAATCTACAGGCTATATTAATAATTCACACTGATGGTCATCCTATTTCAACAGCTCGGATTTTCCCAAATGTACAGACAAAAAGCAGCTTCAGTTATTATAAATTCACTTCCCGGTATAAAAATAGTCTGAGTACAAATAATGATTTCTTATGTCTACAGAAAAGTCCAAAATATATACTCTAATTGTGGCTTGTTTCAATTATTCTACAGTGTGAAATCACTGTTTGACTTTGTTACTCATATTTAGCAAACAAGTCTTAATAAAAGGACAATGCAACAATTAACAGCTTCAAACAAGCTGAGGAGAAAAATAGACTGTAATTGGCCTAGTTTCGTCCAAACAGTTTTGGGGAAGTGATTAGTGGACAAAGCAATGAGCTTTGTGTGAGAGGTCGTACAGTACAAGAGTGTACAGTACGTGTGAGAATGTTTATGCTGCAGTGCGCGCCGCTGATTTAACAGGTTTTGAATTATGCAAATGAATCCCTTCAGGCTCACTACGTTGCTCTGAAACTGAATATCTAATTGAGCCCCATGACGTTTTAGTTTAACAAACTCATATGAACTAATAGCCTTTATTTTTGTTTGTGACAACCCTGGCTCTCCACCAGAACTGTAGTTGAACTTTATAAAACTGCAAATGGTAAATAACTTTTTTTCGTATTTGAGTCAGTTATAAGAATCAGTCATGATTAACTTAAATAAACTTTAATTATAATTAATTTTAACACATTTATAAATACTCATATAATAAATATATATTTTTATTTTTAGATTTAAAAATGTATATAAACAAATGTATATATTTTAAATCTCTGAACATATTTTATAGATATGCGCAATTTATGTATGATCTATACAGTAGGCATATATTTAAAAAATGGTTGACCTACAGTTGCAGTGTTTCAAAAATTGTCATTTTTTTTAAAGATCCTATACAGAGACTACTTAATCACATGTCATTAGATCTGTTGTGCTTTTTCAATTCTTGTTATGGTTTGGTTAGCATTATTACTGCCTTCAGTCATGTTTTTTTTAGCAATATTACTGACTTTGAAGTCATATTGTAAACAATGAATGATGGGACATATTTGTTGTCCTGCTGAGACCCCCAGTAAGCCCCCCACAGCCTTAATACTGTATATATATATATATATATATATATATATATATATATATATATATATATATATATATATATATATGTATACTATATGTACAACATATAGACATTTACATATAAAGTCTGTTTTTGATTACCAGATGTGACATGCATGTTGATGTGCTGTCAGATGTGACCCTTTGTTAATATGTGAAAGATAAAAATTTGTTTTGCCCTGAGAAGCCCATAGCAGAGTCACTGGACAAGAACATGTTGTACCTTCATGATACAACAAATACCACTCCTTTGGTCTTTGTGCCTCAACCTTTGTGCTTATTTAGTTCTTTACCTTAAACAGTACTGAGTCATATTTCAAAGACTCTTCCAGGCCAGAGGACTGTATAATAGACTGTTACAGAAATCAATAAACAATATGTGGGATTGTCAGTATGGGTGGAGATGGTTATATGTCTTGCTGAATAGGGAAGACTGAAGCTAGTTGTCACACTTTTTAGTTTAGTTTCTCAGGGTGGATTTGTTTATGAAAATCAAGACATATATATATCTTAAAGGGATAGTTCACCCCAAAATGAAAATTCTGTCATCATTTACTCACCGACATGTCGTTCCAAACCTGTATGAGTGTCTTTCTTCTATTGAACACAAAAGAAGATATTTTGAAGAATGTTGGTAACCAAAAAGTTGATGGTAGCCATTGACTTTAATAGTATGGAAAAATACTATGGAAATCAAAGTCTACCAGCAACTGTTTTTGCTGTCTTTGCATCTTTTCTTCTACACTCTTAGAAAAAAAGGTATTAAGGTGTTACTGGGGCAGTACCCTCGGGTGTAAAAGCTAAAAGGTACATCTTTACACCTTGTTTACCCTCAAATGTACCTTTATCAGTACCTTAAAGGTACATATTAGTACTTTAAAAGCACATACCCTATTAGTACCTAAAGTGTACATATTAGTACCTTTTGAAAGGATCCCTGACAGTTCTGTAACTATTTTCTTTTTTATTGCTCTGAAAGAACAAAAAGATAGTTTATTAAACAGATGTTTACAGGGCATGCTGTCAAACTATAGGGAGTTGTCACAATAGAACCTATTTCAGATTTACACAGTAAAACAATTATGAAGCATGAAACAATTCATTAAACAGCAAACTATAACAAAAATATCGTTCACACTTTATTTTAAAGTCCAATTCTCACTATTAACAAACAATTAACTACAACTTTTGCCTGACTCTAAACTCCTAATTTGCTGCTTATTAATAGTTGAGGTGGTTGTTAAGTTTAGGTATTAGGTAGGATTAGGGATGTAGAATATGGTCATGCAGAATATAACAGCCAATAATAAACAGCCAATATGTTAACAATAGGCATGCTAATAAGCAACTAATTAATAGTGAGAATTGCTCCCTATACTAAAGTGTTACCAAAATATCAAACCATTTTGGGCAACATATAGGCTACTGTAACTAATAACTGGACTGACAGATTTATAAAATAAATATGCGACAATATCCCTCAATAAAAAAAGGTAACACATTGCCTTATGCGAACTTAAAACCTTGTCATAGCTCTAGAGATACAGCAATTCTGACAACTTCCCCCGGTGTCCTCTACGCCTGCATTTTCTTTTTATCATGACTCATATTTTTATTAGCCTAATATGAAATGTTTGTAGTCGACATATTCTAGCGTCAGCATTTAAAGCGTCCAATAAACAGACTCAGCAGTGCCAGTTTACTGCTGGTTCGACATTAATTACAAAAGAGTTCAAGTTGCTTCCTGAACTTGAAGGTGTCGCCCGTCGTGAGCCCCCGCGCATGTCCACTCTCCCATAGCCTTACAGCTCGTCGAGATCAGCGGTCGAGAGCCAATGCGAGGCGCTGCTGCCGGCGGCGGTCCAGTGCGGAGCGGAGCGGAGCGGAGCGAGGGGCAGCGCGACTCAGCAGCGGCGTTCAAGCCAGTCGCTTCCAGGAGGATGCACGCAGAGATGTGTAGTGGCTGCGCGAATTAACCTTCAGCAACGGGAGTTTGTCCTACTTTAGAGAGAGAGAGCAGCTCAGATCTGCGTGAACTTCACCAGCCTTTGGAAGCTGTGAAAATAGCAGGACGCTTTCTTCAGACGCGTTGATTCTTTATGGACGCTATTGCTCAAGCGCTCTTCACGCAGTAACGGTGAGTGACTCAAATCTGCTTGAAAACTTTAGTGCGAGTTTGAGCCCACAGCGTTACAGATGCTTCATGTTTAATTTTTGATGTTTTGTTTATGAAAAGTCTTTTTAACATGCATTGCTTACAAATAACTGGCTATTTTTGTTACTGTAGTATTTATTTTTGATTTTGAGTATAGTGACAGTATGCTTCTTTTTTAAGATACTGGGACTTATTCATTAGATTACTTAAAAGTGGCTGGTATTTTCATTAGTCAGTAGTAGCCTACTTGTTCCTTTGCTATTCACTATCCCAACAGTGACAAACGATTGTTACATTAGTAGTGACAGATTACAATTTTTGACATAGAATTGTATTTTTGTCACTAGTACCTTTTCCAGTTTTAAAATGATACTATGTTTATGAGATACATGTGTTTTTCATTGTTTACTGGTAACATTTTGCAACCATCAGCTGTTACTATTAAATAGCATCTCATTACAATTTAATGTGTAATGTAAAATGTGTTAAAATCGTAGTAAGTTTCAAAGTTAAGCTTTATTATTTTAATTTCCTGACTTCTTGTGTAAAATGTTGTGTTCTAGCAACATTTGTACTAGTAACACTGTAATTTGTCTTACTAATTTCTAGAATATAAAGTTCATCTTTTTCATTTGTGCTTATGTATGTTGTTTTTGCTGTTCGTTTGGCTGTGAGAGTGAAGTGACTGAGTGCTTTATCTTACAAAGGTCATAATTATGTTGAATGTAGGCAGACTCCAATTTATCCCAGCAAAAGTAATTATGGCATCCCAGTGTCTTTTTTAATTACAGCATATGGAGCGTCCCTCCTGGAGACACATTGTCTGAACAGTCTTTGAATTCAGCTCTGAATTCTCTGTGTATTTAACACATTCTCACAAATCCCCATAGTTTATTCTCAGTAGGTTGAGATCTCACCTTTGACTAGATGCACTGTTTGATAATTGTGACTTGTTAATTACCCTTAACGATGTTATCTGAGAATGAATGCAGTGTGTGTTTGTTTCACGAAACAGTTTGCTTCCAAAGGTTTTGTTGGTTTTGTCACATTTTACACCTCTACCCCCACTTCAACCCACACCCCTCCCCCCAAAAAAGAAGTCTATTTACTAGATTTGCATGCAAATACTGGAGTTATTTGGGAATTTCTGTTATTCTCAGTGAGATTTGATTCTCTGTGATATTCTAGATACGTTTTATGTGATTCACCCACTTACTGTAATGTTACTTTGCTACTACAGCTTTCTTCAGCCAGCTGTTGTTATTTAAAACAGCGTTTGTTTTATGTGCTATATGACAAGAGTTATGGTACATGTTGTCTTAATTGTAAGACAGTGTATTTAGTGACTGTCAAATCAGTTAAATATTCCATATTGCATTTCATATTGCATTGGAACAACTTAAAAGTGAAGAAAAAGACATAAAACACCCAGTCATTTTAATGTAACAATTCAAGTGTTTGTCATGCTGAAGTGTCCATAATACAAGAAGAAAATTAGTAAAGTTTTTCCTCCTCCTTTTTTAAAAGGCTTAACTTTGACCAACTTACCTGTCACGCTCACCACAAAACAGTTCTGTTTCATCTATCAACATAGAGTAAGTTCTTATGAACTGAAATCACAAAGTCCCTTATAACCAGACTCTAGGAACCCACTTGTGGTTCCCATCAGTGGAAGATGAAATATTAGTCTAGATACGATTCTTCTGTTATAAAGACATTCACCATACTGTCAGAAAAACCCCTCTCTGGACGTCCAGTCTTATTATGAGTCATATTTAGCAGTATGTTTATTTTTTTTATTTTTGAGGGCCTTAAAAGCTACAGTATGTGAAACAGGATAATGCAGCATTCATGCACCACTATTGCTTGTACTTGTAGCCATCTTTAAAATTTTGAGGCTCCAGTGGCTACATGCTGACACTCTGATTTCTGGCACTGCACATGGTCTGCCATACCCAGCTGCTTTCAGGCATCCCATTGGAATTATTTAGGATGGAAGTGGGTGGGTGAATGTTATATTTCATGTTTTATATACTCCCTATGCCATGTGTTTGTATGAAAATGCATGCTGGTTGTTTCAATCAGTCTCTGTACAGGAAACCATTTATTGATTGTGTTTATCATCTTACAGTTGATATACTGCATAACAATATGAATGAGAATTGACAAACTATCCTGGCAGCTTTATTTAATTTCAAGGCCTGGAGTCTTTGAAGTATAGAACATATAGCTTTGGGAGTCAATTTAAAAGTTATTTTTGAAGATTTTTCAAAGAGAAAGATGAAATGTATAAATATAAATTGTTAATATTTGAGATTTCCTTAATCCCCCTGCAAAAATTGTTTTCCTCCCAAGAGAAAACAGTTTTGCACGCTGTATATTCCTGGACTTGCATTGTATGTAGTTTTATAATTTCACAAGTGCAGGCAGTTTAATATCAACAGACTGCTTTTATGAGTCAAGCCGAAGGGAATCACTCACATGAGCTGTCAGTGTGTTTATAGTGTTAAGAGAAGCAAGTCAATGTGCTGTAAGGCTGATCACACTATGAAAGCCCAGCTGTTGCTAACAGTGTGTGGGAAATGGGAATCAGAGGTAAGCGCTCAATGATCACTAGGTCATGTGACATACATTCCATGTAGCTCAGATAACTTTTAACCAACTACAGTGACTGCCTTACTGAACCGGGCATGTGAAGGTCTTTAGTGTTTGATTGACAAATATAGAGACTGATAAAAAGAACAAAGCATCTGTTTTTTGGAATGAATTTGGCATCTGCTGCATGAATGAAGATAGAGTTTGTAAATTCATAGGGTGTTGGATGGCTTTTGGCAGGCATTGCTTTGTAAACTTGCCTGCCATTTTTGTCTTGATTGGAAGTGCACGTCAATACACCGACATTCTAGGGCACCAAATTTACGAGGTTATCTCCAATATGGTCGGTGTGGGAAAAATTCAGTGCTGGCACAGAGAATACCGTAAATCTTTGATTTAGTTGCTGGAGTGGCTGTAACATAGCCATTTATTAAATTCACCAAGACTTTGCTGCCTGAATTTTGAAAGAATAATGGTATTTTTATGTGATTGGAGTCCTGACAGTAGATCTAGTGTTCTTGAGGTTGATTTGCTGAGAAATGCATATGTGTCTATTTATGGGTCTGTGTGAATGTAAGCACTTGATCTGTATCATGTTGGGGGAGGAGCCATCCATTAATATTCCTGAAAGAAAATCAATGTGCGCCACACTGTTTTCTTGGTTTTATCTTTCACTTTCAACTAATAGTAAATGTAAATGTAAATGTAAACTAATATATCACATTGATTACGTTTCTTTACGGATTTACAAATTGGAACAGTACAATCTGCATTGCTCGGCTCGATTACAGGCCTCTCTGTGGCTGTAGATTGGACCCCTCAATCTCAATCTATCACAAAGCACTGGGTAATTTTAGTTCAGGCAGAAATACACCGAATAAATGAATCAAACGCAGTGCTTGAATGTTGTGATAATGAGAACTGCGAGGAGCCATTATTCTGCTAAATACATATAGTCAAGATGTCAGTGTAATGCTGACTGTTGTGATGTTGAGGACAAGCAAACCTAAGCTTCATTACTGACCTCAGAAAGTGCAGTCAGCACAGTGATAGTGATAGGCTGTTAGCTCCTCCCACAAAGATGCCCATCCACTTCCTGTGGAGGTCTTTGGAGCAGCAAGACTAGTGATGTGTGATGTTATGTACTTTGTCCATTTGCATGATGAGAGAATTAGAGATGCATTATAGGGGTGCATCCCTAACTTGATATTGGCCAAAAATTATATCTTGGTAACAATAATTAGCCAATATTTTGCTAAGTGTGTTTTTTTTTTTTTTTTTTTTTGCTTGTACCTTGGCTGGTCATGGATAGCTGATTCCCAAAGCTTCTCATACTCTGTGTTGTGGTCAGTTCACAAGAGTGACAGAAATTGACTTTTTATTAAGGAGTGAGATTTGCTATCTTAAATTGATTTCCAGGAGCATTTTTTACCTTTATAGTGGCATTTTTCTAAACTCATTAGATGTCTCTTTTTATGTCAAATACTTACATTTAATCAATAAGTTCATTTATCAACAAAATCAATTTTTGCACAGCAGAAGTGGCACAGAACCTGCATCTGAAGCAGCATTTACATGTATTTAGATGTATGTAACACTAATAATTACAATAATTACAATGAAATAATGTGATTAATGTTTTAAAAATAATATATTGAATGTTGAAATACAGTTTAAAAATTAAATTGTCACAATGTCAGTTTCTGCTTATTTAAAACCAAAAATTACGATATTATCATTGGCGATAAATATTGAACACCACAGGGATGTGATGCAATTTTAGGGCAAATAATGATACAACAGTCAGCAGCTTTTTGTGGCAAATAAATTAACTGATAATTTTACTTTTTGTGTTTCAACTGTTTCAATTTGAATGACTATATATAAGTTATAATGAGGCTAATTTACATGGAAAGGAGATGTAAAAAGGACAATGAGTCTCATTCAAGTGTACACACACTTTTTGTGCATAAAATATATTTGTGCGTGAAATTTATGAATTTGTTCATGAAATCTATGAACATTTTCACAAACAAATCATAACCAAATAACTTTCATACCAAAATTCACTCAAAATTTACAAAAAAAAAAAAAAGTAGGAACAAGTGAAACCAGAAAACTCACATACTGTGAATCTCTGTCTGTTTAAAAATCTGCAGTTTGAAGTGATTTTGAGGATGACATACTCTCCATTGCTCGATGATCTTGCTGCACATGCTCTCATGCGAAATTGTATGGAGCCATTTCAGTCTCATTAATAATTCACGCAAAAGACACGATGCACACATGCGTAACCAAATTCACATGCATGAAACCTAATTCACGTGCACGAAAAAAAATCTATAATCACAAAAACCAATTTACGTGCACAAAATAAAAATATATATTCATAAATTACATTTCACAAACGCAAAACACAATTCACAGATGTACAATTGTGCAAAAAATTTTTGAATGTTTAAAATTTATGAGTTCATCCTGGACTGTGAATGTGAATCGCCTTGGATTTGTGTGTGTATTTTTGAGACTTTCCTGGCAGCGAACTCCTCCCACGCGGGTCACTCGTACTCTTTAGCCAATCAGATTTGAGCCTCTCAATCGACCAATCATAACCCGCCCTGGGCGTGCCTACCTGGATGTTGCGTCATCAGCGCGAGACCACAGTTCAAGTCATGCTTCAGCAGAGGTATGTGCAGTTGAACGTAGTAAAGGTGTATTGTTTTATTTTTTAATGTTTACTTAAGTTTAAGAAGTTAAAGCGGTCGTGTAGATACACTGGCTAATGTAACCAATGTAAGTCAGCGGCTGCTGTTCAGTCCAGACAATATTGTGATATAATACTGATCGATTATTATTTAATACAGAATCATTATTCACGTGGATACCATACCATATTATGGTATCCACGTGATACCATAATATGGTATGGTATATTATGCCATACCATATTTTTTTCGTGCACGTGAATTAGGTTTCATGCATGTGAATTTGGTTTCGCATGTGTGCATCGTGTCTTTTGCGTGAATTATTAATGAGACTGAAATGGCTCCATAAGATCGAGTCTTTAGAGAGCATTGTATGTTCAGTGAGAGTGACAAAAGGCTGTAAAGGTTGTCTGTAAAGTCTTTATATGGAGAAGGTTTGTGTGTGTTTTATGGAAATTACTAACCTTAGGCACTTGGTCGCTCATTTGGAATAATCCAAATTCATTAACTTTAGAACGAGTTAAGAACAAATTCATATGCATATGCATTTGTTGTGAATTATGCAAAACATTTTTCTGTGCATATAAATTATTAGTGAATGAGACCCAATTAACCACTGTTATTAGTGAACAAGACAAATTAATGGCTGTAATTTCATTATCAACATTAATTATAATAAAAAATGTTACCTGTTATTAAAGAATAATATTTTGGCCACTGATATATCGTGAAGGAAGCATACGCTGAACTAGCGCAGCATCTCATGCTTGGCCTGCTTTCTATTAGTCAGGAATCTGCTCTGTCAAAGGGCTCTGCAAATCTGCACACCCCCACACTGAGAAAGAAACATTATCAAAACACTGTCCTTTTTGTGCGTCCCCTGATTTATGATCTTTGGCCTGCGAGAGATGTAAAGCATGCAGCACTTTCTCTCCATCTCTGTCTCCAAGCTGATGCAACGCAGGGGTCCTCGGCTCACAACTGTTTCCACTGCACAGTGCGTCCCATGGTGATGTGAGTTATGATAGGAGACAAACCGCTCGCTCTGCCTGAGGCTCGCTCTGACACTCACCTCTTTCTGCTGTGCTGCTGGCTTGTCCAGTGCATCTCCCACTGACTACAAACAAGTAAACCGTGCAACATGCCAGAGTTTCCTGCTTTACAACTACTGACCTTGCCTGCATTTTAACCTCTGATCTGTAGTTAGGTGTGTAAACATTAGTTCAAGAGCAGAAGATGGTAGGGGAATGCCAAGTTTGCATTCTGTTTTAGGAGAATCAGATTTATGTTTGGAGGCACTGAAGCTGTTTAACCAGTATGTCATCACCATTTATACAGAGCGGCCCTTTAATGTCTCTCTTGTATGTGTGTGGTCAACACCCACATCTAGTCTACAGACCTCGCACAAGGCCAATCCAATAAGGAGGTACGTAATTGTCAGTATTTTTATTCTCATTCAACATGAGTCACAAATATAGTCACATTAAATTCATGTCAGTTACATGTATTTTGTTGATAATTTCTGTAGTGCTTCTGCTTAGAGGAGTTGCTGCTTAATAAAACTGTAAAACTGATTTGATGAGTGAATCAGCAATGTGATGATAATTTTTGTCCTCTATAAAATTAAAAATAAATTAAAATAGTGATTTCAGAATATCCCAATGATCAACTCGTTTTAAAATCCTAAATGAAAAACAAAATTTATTTTCATAGTTTTGTGTGAAATTAAGTTAAAAATGTAACCATCCTGACATTATAACAAAGAAAAAAATTCTTTGGATGCAATTCTATAAATGAATGAATGAATGAGTAAATAAATAAATAAAATATAGTATAAATTACATTAAAAATAAATAAAATGTTCTATCATTTCTTCTATATTTATTTGTTTATTTGTCTTTGAAGTTATTCCCATGTTTTTTTTATTTGTTATATAGATCAGAATCTTTTAATGTTACATGAATAGAAAATATAGAATATATTGTATGCATTATTGTAAATTGTATAAAAAATTTTGGTCACACTTTATTTTAATGTTCAATTCTCGCTATTAACAAACCATTTATTATGACATTTGCCTCAATAAACTCCTAATTTGCTGCTTATTAATAGTTAGTAAGGTAGCTGTTAAATTTAGGTATTGGGTAGGATTAGGGATGTAGAATATGGTCATGCAGAATATGTGCTTTATAAGTACTAATAAACTGCCAATATGTTAATAATAGGCATGATAATAAGCAACTAGTTAATAGTGAGAACTGGTCCCTATACTAAAGTGTTACCATATTTTCCATGATTAAATACAAAGAATAATGATTATATTTCATGCGCAGATTTTTAAACGATGTTTAAAGACTCTTTTTCATAAAAACTCAAGTGCAAATTGGCTCTTCTGAACATAAAGTTCAAATAAAGTTCATGAGATGCCGTAAAGGAGAAATGCTATGCAGATAGCAAATCAGTTATAGAGCTGATGAAATCCTATTGACGTCCCCTCTGAAGGTTTTAAATAATCCAGAAATCAATGTTTAGTGGAATTTGTCAATTTTATAATTGATGGCTGCATGAGAATCTCCGGTTAAAAGAATGCTGATGTATAGTTTGAAATTCTGCATCTCTGTCTTCGACACAGCAGGCTGCATAAACCAGAGGGCTTATGATCAGTCCAGTCATGCTGAACCATGACGGCAGTCTCACAGGCATGTCTAAAGAGCCGTGTAGGCTTAGATTGCCCCGTCTTGTGAGGGGATTACCATCCACACAGCCTAGCACAGCAATCTAAACAGCTCTCATTTTGTGTCCTTAAACACCCCCATCCCACATGCAGGCCGTCAGACAGTCTTATTAGCTGTCTAGATTATAGAGACCTGAGTCTGGAAGTCACAGCTTTGTAGAGCAACGTGAAACTATGACGTGTTCACACTTAATCTCCAAAAGCCTGGAGTGACTGCAGCAAGGTTGTTGACCTCTCTCGATGGCCTTTTTAACCTCGCTGCTGTTCCCATGTTGAGAGGCATCTGTGAAGGTAATGGGATGAGGTCAGAGTTTCAAAAGATGGTCCAGCAGACACAATACCGTTTCAGTGCTGGCCATTATGACGGTGAGCGGGTAGCATCCATAACAGGCCAGTATTCAGCCCTGGAATGTGTTGACCGATGGAGCAAGCATTTGGCAGGATGGCAGTGCTTAAGAGTAGCAAGCAGAACTGAATGCCGAGAGCCCACTAAATGAAGTACACATTTTTCTGACATACCATTGGCTTGCACTGAGGCATTGTGTGTAGAAATAAAGACTTATCTGGGAAGTACTAAATTGGCACACAAACAAAGCCTGAATCCCCAGACATCTTGATTTGCTCATTCTTCAGTTTGTTCTTAAGTGGAATTACCGTATATTGGATTCTGCAGACTGACATATGAATCTGGATGGGGCTGTACATTTAGCATGTATCATACTCTGTAATTGCTATCACTTTATAAATCCATATATGCATGCCATTTATCCACTGTTGCTCAGCTACTAACTAAACTCCTTTTCAGTGATGAATTTATTGGCCAAACTGATTAATCGGCCAAAATTTGGCCTTTTATAATGGCTTGTCCGGTTAACAGAAGCATTAGCTCCAATCCCCTTCTCTGCATTTCTCCTCTGCTCTAATTTATTTCCTAATCTAGTTTTCTAATAAACCTGACATTGACACTATGAATATTGTGTGTGAGTAAATGCTGACAAAACTTTCATTTTTGGGCAGTGTTTCTGTTCTTGCAATATATTGCTGCAATAAAACAAAGAAATTATTTGGATTTTTTAAACTGCCAGTTCCATCTTTCTAAAGTCAATTGCTTTTTTGAGTGAGTTTTTGGTTAAATGCCTGAAATAAGGTCTGTGGTTAACACAACCTCCAAAAATTCTTGTTCAGCATGTTAAAAAATCATGTTAAACAGGTAAATTCATCTACTTACTAGTCGGCTTTTACAGCTTTGCTGTGTTTACAGTTGAGGTCAAAAGCTTACACCCCCCTTGCAGAATCTGCAAAATGTTAATTATTTTACCAAAATAAGAGGGATCATACAAAATACATGTTTATGTATTTTACATGGGGGGGGGGTGGGGGGGGGCAGAACAGAATGAACAGAATGAAGATGTGTACGTTTTTCGTTTTTCTTATTTTGCCTAAATATCTTTTTTTTTTTTTTTTTTAATTTAGTACTGCCCTTCAGAGGCTACAGAAGATACTTACATGTTTCCCAGAAGACAAAATAAGTAAAATTTACCCTGATCTTCAAATTCAAAAAGTTTTCACCCCCCGGCTCTTAATGCCGGGTCATTTTTATAAATTCAACTAATATTGGACTATATGTAAACCTCTTTTATGTGAAATATCTTATTCAGTTCAGTACTAAATAAACAATAAAATACATTTTGTATGATCCCTCTCATTTTGGTAAAATAATTAACATTTTTTCAGATTCTGCAAGGGGGATGTAAACTTTTGACTTCAACTGCATACTCACGCTCTTGCAAACTATTCTAACTCAGTCTTTCCATCTCATAGATTTTATATAAAGATTGAGAAAGTTATCAGAAGCTTAGTGATGGAAATCATGCGAATGTGGTGTAGTTCTTCAAGCCTACACTTAGATTTTGCTTCTGTGGTTTGCATTTATGCTTTAAAATAAATAAAATTGTGTTCATTTGTGAAGATTATCGTGATGAACAAAACGTGTTAGAATAAAACTTTTGTTGTTCACAGAACTTATTTTCTGCATTTATCAAAAAAGTCAATGTAAGAGTCCTATTGGCTAGAAAACCGAGGTTTCAAGGAAACCGAGGCACTCTCCTTGCAGCACTCTGTACACAACTTTCCTTGCTTCTTTGAACTCTTAAATCCTAAAAAAATGGCACATTCAGGACATTGTGTTTCATAGGATGCATTTTCCAAAAGTAAAGGTTCCTGACCAAGTTCCTCATAGCCGGTGAAATCAAATGAACTTTAACAGCATCACCATATAAAGAATTTATGTGTATGTGTGTTTGTGAAAGTTTGCACTTAGTGTAATTGTGGGAAGTGGGGTTACTGTGAGCTCCATGTGGATGGAGTTTAGTGAATGACTCTGCTAGATCGCCTGTGGTGCTGTTCCCTCTTCAGCCCACTCCATCAGCTGACTCTCATCCACTCTCCCTCTCTCATGTCTTTTTCCATTCCAAAATTAAAAGAAAATACGGGCGTACCATAAATTGCCTGTATGAATGTTACCACTGTGCAGATTATTCACATTTTACCATAATTGCAGACAGTTGGAAAATGAAGAGAAATAGTTGTTTTCTCTCTCTCTGTGGTGTGGTGTCCACCCTCTGGCTCTCTCTCCTCCACCCCTTCTCTGGAGCCAGGAGATGAGGAATAGTCTCTTTGGCTGCTGTTGTTTTCGTGGCTCCGCCTGTACGGTAACACCACAGTAATTTTATTACCCCTCTCCTCAACAACACATACTATACGAT
Organism: Spinibarbus caldwelli; assembly: GCA_039654775.1. Lineage (NCBI taxonomy): Eukaryota > Metazoa > Chordata > Actinopteri > Cypriniformes > Cyprinidae > Spinibarbus > Spinibarbus caldwelli. The sequence goes on from CM077243.1 coordinate 22,005,467, forward strand.
ACTAAACCTCTACTCCCACCCCATAACTTTGATTTATGTCACTACAGCCACCTTGTCCAAAAACTTCCCTGACATTTCCAGGAGACTTTCTGAATCACAGCATTCACGACTGAGATGAGCTGTCATATAAAACTGTGATGGGGCAGACAAATTCCCACTGAATACTTTTTGATTTAAATGCATGGTTGATTTTTTTCCTCATGCTGTTTGGGCGCTCTATCTTTTTAACTTATTTTTGGGGATAGGCTGATGCTGCTGCTCTGTTAATGGAGGAATCAGTAATGTGTGTGTATTTGTTTGAGCCAAACAGTCTCTCATTTAGTACTCAAATCCACAAGAAAACATGTATTGGAATAGTAACATCAAGTAATTCTTTGACCAATAATCATAATTAGTTTGGAGTGTCATATTAATCATTTTTTTGTATTTATTGTTTCAAAAAACATACACTACCATTCAACATATGGGGTCAGTAGGATTTTTTTAATGCTTTTGAAATCTCTTATTCTCACCAAGGCTGCATTTATTTGATCAAAAATACAGTAATATTGTGAAATATTATTACAATTTAAAATAACAGTTTTCTGTTTTAATGCATTTTAAAATGTAATTTATTCACGTGATGTCAAAGCTGAATTTTCAGTATCATTACTCCAGTCTTTAGTGTCTCATGATCCTACAGAAATTATTCTAATATGCTGATTTGCTGCTCAAGAAACATTTCTTATTATTATCAATGTTGAAAACAGTTGCGCTGTTTAATATTTTGTCAAAACCGTGATATATTTTTCAGAATTCATTGACTAGAAGGTTCAAAAGAACTGTTTGAAATTGAATATTTGAATATTTTATTGTAACATTATGAATGTCTACTGTCGCTTTTGATTAATTTACTGTGTCCTTGCTGAATAGATGTAATAATGTATCTACTATTTTAAAACAGCACCTGTAAGCTATTATCTGAATAAAACAATTGTAGTAAATACAGTTTTAAACCATATTTCACATCCAACAGCATTTTGTGGGACTGTTGTGCACATATCATTTGTCCTAAGAGAGCAGTAATGGATTTCCTGTGGTCCGCATAGAAATAGGAGTCTACCTTAACAAAAAGGCACAGATGAATAACATACATAAATATTTTGAGACATTTAATTTTCTCAACGCTCAGCTAAAACTTTAGAGTTGCACTGCAACTATTTATCAATGTCATGATCACATTGAGCAGATAAATGCAAGGCTTTTTCTTTCTCACTTTGGTAGTGACGCCTAATAAACAAAAAGCCACACAAGGTCTGTTTATCACATAAATCTATCACGTTTTTTAGAAGACTTAGATTTCTTTTAGGATGTCAATCAATTTTCGAAGTGTCAAAGTTTTAGTTTAATGGAGTTAAACTTGGACAGAAATCTCTCAGGTTTTAATAAAAATATCTTCATTTGTGTTTTGAAGATGAATGAAAGTCTTATGGGATTGGAACAACATGAGGGTGAGTAAATGACAAACTAATCCAAACCCGCTGTTGATGACAAATGACTATTATCAGCATTCATTGCAAAATTAGTTTTTAGAACCTAACCATAATCAAAGGGATAATTTGTGTGACCTTTATCATGTAGTATGACCTCCTCTTCATGTAGGTCAGATGCCTAAAGCAAGAGTCTGTCCTGAAAGTGTAAACTTTAACCTGTCTGAACCTCTCGGAGGAGAGTATGAGAAAATGAGTCGGGTTTAATTGAGCCTCACATTGCTTGTCATTGAGGCAGCAGCACAGAGAGGTGAACAAAACCAGGACAGCACATCTGGGAGACCAGTCAGTGGGAATGTGGTTGGTGTTCACCGGTCACTACAGGCCACTATGTGTACTGCTGCCAAATTAGTGCAGAATACTGAAGTTGTGTGTCAGTATTGATTTGAGAGGACTTGGGTTTATTTGGTGACTCAGCATCCAAACAGGATTTGGATCTCAATATCACAGTACTGAGATCAGCTCATTTGCTTGACATTTTAATCTTACACCGGTTATTTCTGATTCTTCGTGATTTATGTGGAAAATAAGACTTGGAAAATAAAATTTGAGGGAAAATATTGAAGTCGTTTTGTTAGGCTATAAAATATTAGGCTGCCAGTCATTAACATTTTATCTCTATTAATCACAATGTTATAAATGCAGTTTCTGAAAAGCAGTAATTTGAGATAGATAGAAGCTGTCCTGACTCTTTTAATGGTGAAGCCGTTTCTTCTGTTTTTGTGCTGCATAGCAAAAAGGATTAGAGTCAGTTACGTAACTCCCCCCAGAGCCTCTCCTCACACATGGCCGTCTGGAGCAGAATATCTAAATAATGATTTTGGGGTTTATTTATGCTTAATTTGCACAGTCCCTTTTGTTTATCAATGCATCTGCCTTCTTTTCATGTTTGATGAGCTAAAATGAGAGAGGGGAGAAGAGAAAGAGGTAGTGATGGGGTATTTATAGAGTATCCTGCTGTGGGGCTGGCCGGTCTGTCTCAGTGAAGCATTGCGTCCTGTCAGACCCCATCAGATCTCCATATGGACTCTAGCTCTCACAAACACAGAACACTACAACTACATCACTCCTATTAAGACAATCAGAATTTTTAGTCAAAAACATGTTTTGACTGTTATTTTGTTTTTAAGAAGAATAATTTTGTCCCAGAAGAATAATAGTTATTGAATAACAAAATATATTACTGTAAATGTATCCAAAAATTTTAAAATAGCAAATAGACATAAAACATTCAGCAAGTAATAATGAACAATATCATTTAAAAACCTTTTAAATGATTTATTAGTAGGCCTAAAACTTAAGATTAGGGAGCACATATTCACTATAAACTAAGAGTTTTCCCTCAATAAACTCCTAATTTGCTACTTATTAATAGTTAGTAAGGTAGTTTTATTGGGATCTAGAATATGGTCATCCAGCATTAATATGTGCCTAATAAGTACTAATAAACAGCCAATATGCTAGAAATATGCATGCTAATAAGCAACTAGTTAATACTGAGAATTGGTCCTTAAAATAAAGTATTACAGATTTTATTTATTTATTATGTATTTTGATGTTTTTTTTTTAATTAACTCATGATCCTAATATGCAGTTTTGTGTCTCTTCAAGTAATATTTATATATTATTATAGTATTATTTTGATTACTATAATATATATTTTGAATCGGGTTTTATCTAAAAAAAACTGATTTATTTTTGTATTTATCTATAATTTATTTTTATTTCAGTTTTAGTAATTTTAGTATTTCAACTTTTTGTTTTTTTTATTTTAAGTTATATTTTATTTCAGCTTTATTTAATTAACAAAAACTGTTTTATTCAACAATACCAATAACAAGATTGTTCTCAAGCTGATTTTTTACTGGAAAACAAGACATTTTAACTGAATATAAATATTGTTTTCTGTATAGAGTGTCTTAAATACAGTGGTGTGAATAATTAAATATGATTTGATATTTAATATGATATGACATCCAAAATACTCTCTGAACACACTCTTTGAGATTTCACTGACACTTATACCGGAACAAGAAAGAAGGATCACATTTCTCCAATCTTAGCATCTTTACATTGGCTTCCTGTAAAGTTCAGAATCGATTTTAAAATAGCTGTTTTTGTGTACAAGGCGTTAGCTGGCCTTGCACCAAAATATATCAGTGACCTTCTGATTGTTTACTCTCCTCAAAGAGCTCTTAGGTCCAGTAATCAGTTTCTCTTAACGGTCCCACGTTGTCGCTGTAAAACCAAGGGTGGCCGGGCTTTTTCAGCTGCAGACTTTGGAATAGTTTGCCTATAAATATGAGACTCGCGCCTTCATTAGCTAGTTTTAAGTCTGCTCTCAAATCTTATTTGTTCTCCCTGGCTTTTGAATAATGCCAGTTATGTTAGCCAGTTTGGTTAACTGTTCCCAATTTGGCTTAGATTCAATTTTTTTTTTTTTTTATGTTACTATTTTATGCTTTTTATATACTGTATTTGCTGTATTATATTTGTATTTGTTGTACAGCACTTTGTTGTCTGTATTTTATGCCTTTTTATATACTGTATTTGCTGTATTACATTTGTATTTGTTGTAGAGCACTTTGGCGCAACTCTGTTGCTTTTAAACGTGCTATAGAAATAAATTTTGACTTGACTTGACTTTGATCTCAATAAATTAGAATGTTGTGGAAAAGTTCATTTATTTCAGTAATTCAACTCAAATTGTGAAACTCGTGTATTAAATAAATTCAATGCACACAGACTGAAGTAGTTTAAGTCTTTGGTTCTTTTAATTGTGATGATTTTGGCTCACATTTAACAAAAACCCACCAATTCACTATCTCAACAAATTAGAATATGGTGACATGCCAATCAGCTAATCAACTCAAAACACCTGCAAAGGTTTCCTGAGCCTTCAAAATGGTCTCTCAGTTTGGTTCACTAGGCTACACAATCATGGGGAAGACTGCTGATCTGACAGTTGTCCAGAAGACAATCATTGACACCCTTCACAAGGAGGGTAAGCCACAAACATTCATTGCCAAAGAAGCTGGCTGTTCACAGAGTGCTGTATCCAAGCATGTTAACAGAAAGTTGAGTGGAAGAAAGTGTGGAGAACCGCAGCCTTATGAGGATTGTCAAGCAAAATCGATTTAAGAATGTGGGTGAACTTCACAAGGAATGGACTGAGGCTGGGGTCAAGGCATCAAGAGCCACCACACACAGACGTGTAAAGGAATTTGGCTACAGTTGTCGTATTCCTCTTGTTAAGCCACTCCTGAACCACAGACAACGTCAGAGGCATCTTACCTGGGCTAAGGAGAAGAAGAACTGGACTGTTGCCCAGTGGTCCAAAGTCCTCTTTTCAGATGAGAGCAAGTTTTGTATTTCATTTGGAAACCAAGGTCCTAGAGTCCTAGAGAGGAAGGGTGGAGAAGCTCATAGCCCAAGTTGCTTGAAGTCCAGTGTTAAGTTTCCACAGTCTGTGATGATTTGGGGTGCAATGTCATCTGCTGGTGTTGGTCCATTGTGTTCACTGCACCCATTTACCGAGAAATTTTGGAGCAGTTCATGCTTCCTTCTGCTGACCAGCTTTTTAAAGATGCTGATTTCATTTTCCAGCAGGATTTGGCACCTGCCCACACTGCCAAAAGCACCAAAAGTTGGTTAAATGACCATGGTGTTGGTGTGCTTGACTGGCCAGCAAACTCACCAGACCTGAACCCACAGAGAATCTATGGGGTATTGTCAAGAGGAAAATGAAAAACAAGAGACCAAAAAATGCAGATGAGCTGAAGGCCACTGTCAAAGAAACCTGGGCTTCCATACCACCTCAGCAGTGCCACAAACTGATCACCTCCATGCCACGCCGAATTGAGGCAGTAATTAAAGCAAAAGGAGCCCCTACCAAGTATTGAGTACATATACAGTAAATGAACATACTTTCCAGAAGGCCAACAACTCACTAAAAATGTTTTTTTTTATTGGTCTTATGAAGTATTCTAATTTGTTGAGATAGTGAATTGGTGGGTTTTTGTTAAATGTGAGCCAAAATCATCACAATTAAAAGAACCAAAAACTTAAACTACTTCAGTCTGTGTGCATTGAATTTATTTAATACACGAGTTTCACAATTTGAGTTGAATTACTGAAATGAACTTTTTCATGACATTCTAATTTATTGAGATGCACCTGTATGGCTTGAAACGGCATCAGAATACACATCTACAAAAATGTAAATGCAAACAAATGTTGTTGCCTTATATTCATACACACATACAAAGGCTTCCTTATTTGATACAGTAAGCTCTCATGTTTTATGAATGTGGATAAAAACACAAAACAAAAGCTCTTTATCACTAACTCATTATCCTATAAATGCGCTAAACATGCAGCTTTGTATATCCTGAGGTTATCCAGTATCCCAGAAGGGATAAGATAGCAATATATGCCCATCTATTTCAAGCTCCAAAAGATTCATTTTTGGTGTTTCACCCGTGCATTTGCTTAATTTCTGTTGTAAAATGCAGTTTTTTCTTAAGATCCTCTCATAAGTAAGCCATGAAGTCATTACACTTGATTCTGTGACCATTTCAGATGGCTGCACATCGTTGCATGTTTATACATATGTCAGATCCTGTATTTGACAGCAGTAACACAGCAATGTCTTCATAGCTTTGATCTCGCAGAGCTCCCCATCTGTTACAGAGATTATGCACTGAGAGAGACAAAGCTGACATCAGTGTTTTACGCATTCAACTGAGCTGCACAATGCATCCTATATCTCTCTGAAGTTTCATCAGTGGTGCTCCTACATGCATGTGTAATTGAGACACACGGACTTCTGTCCTCTAATGCTTACTAGAGCAGTTTGTTTTAACCTTTGGCCTTTGAATGGCTCTCTCTCAAATACACATACAGAAACACGCACGTTTTCCTCTCGCCCTGCTCTGTCAGGGAAACTGAAGGCCTCCCTTAGGGTGCTCAGGCAGATGACTTCATTGGCCTTGTTTTTTTTTCTGCCCTTGGGGCTGGAGGAGAGGAGAGAGAGAGAACGCCAGCTCATCCTGACACTCCAGCACAGGAAACAGTCTAGTCCGGGCTGGAAACAGACGCTGAAAGAGCCCTTTGGAAGCAGCATTCCTCTGCTGTCTGCCTTTACAAACATCTGGTTTCATGTGGGTAAACTGCCATCATGCTCTGTGCCATCATAACACTAGAAGTGTAGATGCCTCCTTTATGCGACAGTTTTTGAATAAATGAAAAAAATGTTGACAAATAAGGCCTACTGGTCTCATGATGAAAGCGTACCTCTAGGAACTTTTTCGCAAGACGCAAAATACGTACCAATAAGTACATATCACTGCAGTTTCCAACAGAAATGAACACTAGAGCACCCACTATCCTTGGGTACGAATCCCGTCAAAAACATGACACACGATGAAAGAGCTGAAAGATGAGATATCAAAAAACAAGCTAAAATGGCATGCTTGTGATTGCGTTTTTATTTCACATTCACTTTTGTTCATACTATCTTCAACTATTTTAAAACGTCACGGAGCATTAGGCGTATAGCGCCACTCAATGGACATTTCAAGTCAGAACTGCAATGACACGTACAAAACCAAAGTCACACAAAACTTACCATAAAACGTACGTTCATCTGTTCTGGGGGAAAAAAATCAAACACTCTTTTAACGCCACTCAGTGGACATTTCACATCGAATATGTCACGAAACGTGGAGGTACATATTTTGCATCTTGCAAAAAAAGTTCCCAGAGGTACATTTTCGTCATCAGACCAGGTTGCATAAGGCCTATTCACACCACAAACAAAATGTACAGTGAAATGAAATGTATACGAAAATCTGTTGACACCAAGAATGAAACAAAAAGTCATTTACATGCTTTTATGCAAGCATTTATCTGAATGTCAAGTCAAGTCAATTTTATTTTAAATAGCAAATTACCAAAAAATCATGATGTCACCTTTGTACCGCAATGTACCGTAGTATATTTTGCGAAGATACAAGCAATCAAGCAGTTGAGATTAGCTATATAGTATATAGCATCTTACTCAAGTACATGGCAGACAAAGTTGGTAATTCTTACATATTTAACTTTATATGAAGAGCTGGGCGATAATATAGTTACAGTTTGCTATGAAATAAAAATCAGGCCATTGAGATTTGCGATTTAATGCATTTCACTTTAAGTGAGTATACTGTATCTGTGCGAATAAAGTTGTTTATAATATATCCAAGTTTATATATATATAAGGAGAGTTTTGTGACAATATGAACAACCACACAGCTGAGATTTGCTATAGTATATATATATATATATATATATATATATATATATATATATAGTGCTTTACGTGATATATGCAGGTAAAGCTGGATGTACTATATTTCCAGCTTTTAATATATTGCTGAGTGATTATATGGTTTACATTTTTCGACAAATGGATGTACTTATAGTAGTTGTATCATTTGTTTTATTATTAATTAGTTAATTCAAGTTGTTATCTGATGATATAGAGAATTATGAAAACTGAGGTTTTTTGTTCAGTTTATAACATATCTTATTGGACAGAGTTTTGTTCACTAGATGAAAGAGTTTAGTTTGCAGTGTTTTGTTTGCAGAATAGTTTCAGAGAAATGCATTGTTTTGAATAATCGCAGCATGTTTTTGTTAAAAATATAATATGTTTTGATGAAAACATCTAATGTTGATGTTTACCTCAAACATTTGAAAAATGATTGTTAATAACATGCACTCATGCAGTCTTTTGTTGATGTTTGTGGACTGAATGTTTGGATTCCACTGTGTTTCTACACATTCTGCACAGTGTGTTTCATCATGGTCCAATGGCAGTCATTTTTCAGGAGTACGCCCACAGCGACACAGTCGAGGATTTACAGGGTTATATATTGCTTTTACAGTTATTTAAAAAAAGTTTATATCTCCCCTACCCATTGAGTTTGTGGGATAAAATCTCTGTAATGTACTGTAATCTTGTTTCAGTCTTGGCTGATGTGCAGTTCCGCTTTCTGATAGGAGGATGTGATGTTTATTTGGCCTATAGAGGCACTTAGATCTATAATGTATTATTCAAACGAAGACTAAGGTCACTAAGCGAGAGGTCTGACAGACTCCATTTCAAATAAAATGTCTAATTATAAGATACTTAGCTGCCAAAGCTGCCAAATTTTGGCCATTCCAATCAAATGTCCATTAATACTGTAAATGGAGTCAGTTGGGCGGTTATGAAGTCTTGGATGACTCATTACAGTGAAAGTGGATTATACAAGGCTCTGATTGTTCAGTTTTGGAAGGCAAAGTTAGAATAACAAACCCACTGTACAAAGCCCAAACAACTCAGAGCCCAGTTCAGTTCAGCAGTGCTGTCCTGTCTGTTCTTTTACTTTGTGCCCAGACAAATACTGCTCATTTTCTGCTCCAGATGAGAAGTCAAAACAGATGTATGGGCTGAGTCATTGGCTAATGCCAGATCTCAGTGTCCTCTCTGATGTGATCTCAAATGAAACCAATGATTTAGAACGAGAAAATGAATGAACGTGTTTTATCATTACATATAGAGTATGAACTTACTTTGATACTGAAATACTGTACTGCATAGGCTGCCCTCATCTGTCCCTCTTTTGTTTCTGTGTGACTTGACCTACAACAACAAATTCTTCAATTCCAGCAAACTATTGAACGGCTGCACAAATATCAAATCTGAGATATGTGTAACTGGTCCTTGGTCCTGTTTACTCACTCCCTCTGCCTTTCAGCAAAATTAGTAAGAGAAAGAAGGAATCTGAAGCTGCTGGATGGAGAAAGTGAGAATGGAGAGGCAGACGGAATTTGTGAGAAAATTATTATTTTAGGGTTATTCGATAGGCAGAGATGTTAAGAGAAGCTGCTCTCTCTCTCTCTCTCTCTCTCTCTTTTTACATTTTAAGTTTTATTCGCTCATCAAGAATGATGTTGAAGGCTAACTGAGGAATTTCTGGAGCAGCTTAGAGGAAAAATCCTCCTAAATTGTGCACTCTTTTTCCACACTATTATTATAAAACTTCATATGCTCTCATATGTTTTTAGTTGTGTTCCCTCTGGTGGTCTGAGGCTGAACTGCTATTATTACTACTATTTTAAAACCTGAATCCCTTTGGAGCTCTAATGAAAGAAGAGAGATGCTGAGTAAATCTAAAAGTACTATTTATGGGAATTTGTACTGAATATTTATATTCCAAAGCTATTTCATTTCTCATTTCTTACAGCCTTACATTGTCAAGACACTTGTTTTGATTAAACAAGTGCATGGCAGGGTTTGTGCATCAAAGGTACTTTAGTGAGAAAAGTCTTATTTTTTTATTTCTTTATGCTCTCAAGCTAATTTTTAGTTCTTGAATACAATTAAATGTGAAAACAATTTAGTTTCAGGCAGAGTTATTATTAACTAAAACTAAAGACATACACATAAAACATTTTCATTACTTAAAATAAAATAAACAATCTGAAATAAAATAAAATAAAAATAAACTTAGACTTATTTGTCAAGGCAATATTTCTCATTTTCATCTAGTTTAACTTTCATTTAGTTTATCTTTAACTACTAAAATAATTAAAAGTAAAACTGAAATAAAAAATATATAGACATATTTAAAAAAAAAAAAAAAAAAACCCTAGAAATAAAACAATCAAAACACACAACAAAATTACTAAAACATACAAAAAAAAAAAAAAAATGGAAAAACTAATTGAAAATATTGATAAAAAAAAACTAATAATATCCCAATGATTCTAAAATACCTGGTTTCAGGCAAAATTTGATTTGTAATTATGTCAAAGATGCTGTACTAATAAAACACAAGCATATTTCATACTCTATAGTATGTCATGATGATTATGTAATATATTGTCAACACTATTTTATGTCATATTAATGTTTTCTGTTCTCCTGTGTCCTGTTATCCAGTGTAAATATTTGTCTTGTGTGTATTTGCCTCATGCTGTTTGTAAAAGTCAGCACTTCAAGATGCATAAAATATAATCACTTAGTGTTTTTTATTGCTGTTACATATTTGATCTGTACGATTCTTTCACAGAGTCTCTTAAAACTCTTTTAAAATTGTGTCCTGTGTGGGGTTGTTTTAGCTCGAGTGTTGTCTACCACCAAATCAAACTGAAAAAATCTGAAAATTGAAGCAGCAAATCATCTTTTATTTATGTGTGCTTGCACAATGAATGCAGTGGAAACTAGGACAGACAGCGGAGCATTAGGACAACAAAGCTGCTTTTACTTTCCTGGAAAACAATTCTAGACACAAAATAAAGAAAATCAGAGATTTACTGCTTTTACTTATCATGCAGGATATAGGGTTACAATTGCATAACGAATTACTGAGATATTTTTATTCTTGTTGTTTTGAGACTACAAATAGTCCTGAGTGAGCAGAACAGAGAGATGAGAAATCTCTCGGTTGGTGTTATAAGACTGTTATGTAACTCTCTCTCAGGCAGCTGTGTCCTTCATGCTTAAATCGTGGCTGTCTTGGGACTTAATGTGAGGTGTCTCTGCAGTGATGATGTTAAAAATGAAAAGACAGAGAGAAGTACTATGGTGGACGCTTCCATGGTCACACTACTACACGCACTCCCTTAGGAACTCGAGTATAACTGCTGATGTACAGCGGTGAGAAACGGTGTTTAAACTTGTCAGGACCCTGACACTGGGAGTCATATTAGAGGTCTGTAAGCATCTTAAACACAGAAATGGCAGATGTGCGCTTGAGCGCTGAGCATCACTCACATCAGAGCTGTGCTCTTGTGTGTCCTTGAGTCGTCTCTGAGAAGATTGAAGACGCTGCGTGACTTTGACACCACTGCGCTGCTGTTAGACCCATCACAGCCGCCTAATGACACAGCTGTGGAGATTAACAGAATTAATTAATTGCAGTGGGCCGTTCGGTTACTGACACTGATAATCTAAAGTACGTCTGTAGAAAAGAGTACAGCTTGCTGCTGTCATAATCCAGAGTTTCAGATGAGAAATGTTTCTGGGTTTTTTGAATAATAAAATACTACGTACAGTGCTGCTTGAAAGTTTGTGAACCCTTTACAATTTTCTATATTTCTGCATAAATATGATCCAAAACATCATTAGATTTTCACACAAGTCCTGAAAGTAGACAAAGAGAAGCCAATCCAATGAATGAGACAATAATATTTTCCTTGTCATTTTTTTATTGAGGAAAATGATCCATTGTTAAATATCTGTGCGTTGCAAAAGTATGTGAATCGCTATGATTATCTGTTAGAGTCCATCTGTTCGGAGGTGTTTTCATTCAGTGGAATGACTATCAGGTGTCATTGCCTGCCCTGAAGTGAATCATGGCATGAACAAAGGAGATCTCTGAGGACCTCAGAAAAATAGTTGGCTGGAAAAGGTTACAAAACCATCACTAAAGAGTTTGGACTCCTCAAATCCACAGTCAGACAGATTGTATACAAAAGGAGGAAATTCAAGACCACTGTTACCCTCCCCAGAAGTGGTTGACCAACAAAGATCACTCCAAAAGCAAGACATGTAATAGTCTGCAAGGTTGCAAAGGACCCCAGGGTAACTTCTAAGCAAAAGGCCTTTCTCACATTGGTTGATGTTAATGTCCATGAGTCCACCATCAGGAGAACACTGAACATCCACGATGTGCATAGCAGAGTGACAAGAAGAAAGCCACTGCTCTCCAAAAAGAACATTGCCATCTGCAGTTTGCTAAAGATCTTGTGAACAAGCCAGAGGACTATTGGAGAAATGTTTTGTGGACAAATGAGACCAAAATAGAACACTTTGGTTTAAATGAGAAGCGTTACGTTTGAAGAAAGGAAAACACTGCATTCCAGCATAAGAAACTTATCCCATCTATGAAACATGGAGGTGATAGTATCATGGCCTGTTTTGCTGCATCTGTGCCAGGACAGCTTACCATCATTAATGGAACAATGAATTCTGAATTATACCAGCAAATTCTAAAGGAAAATTTCAGGACATCTGTCCGAGAACTTAGTCTCAAGAGAAAGGGGGCCATGCAGCAAGACAATGGCCCCAAGCATAGAAGTCACTCTACTAAAGAATGGTTAAAGAAGAGCTAAGTTAATGTTTTGGAATTACCGAATCAAAGTCCAGACCTTAATCCAATTGAAATGTTGTGGAAGGAGCTGAAACAAGCAGTGCACAGGAGAAATCCACCAACATCACAGAGTTTAAGTGCTTCTGTACTGAGAAATGGGCAAAAAATCCAACAAGATGTTGTAAATGACTGATCAGCAGTTACAAGAAACTTTACCTGCAGTTATTGCTGCAAAATGGGGTCACACCAGATAATGAAAGCCAAGACTCACACACTTTTGCAATGCACAGATAGGTAACAATGGATCATATTTCTCAATAAATAAATGATGAAGAAAATATTTTTGTCTCATTTGTTTGATTGGGTTCTCTTTGTCTACTTTCAGGACTTGTGTGAAAATCTGATGATGTTTTGGGTCATATTTATGCAGAAATATAGAAAATTGTAAAAGGTTCACAAACTTTCAAGCAGCACTGTAGCTGTTTCATATTTTATATATATATATATATATATATATATATATATATATATATATATATATATATATATATATATAATTTTTGCTTTAAGGTCTTTATGATATCAAAAGTTTTGATACCTAAGAAATTTCATAATTCTTGTCACCAGTGTCAATATCACAAAACAATAATACTAGCCTAAATAAAAAATAAAAAAACACTCAAGCTCACTGAAGACAAGTAAATAGTCAGCGATTAAATAAGAATAAGAAACTAATTACAAGCAATAGGACAAAAAACTAAAGTAGAACAAATAAATAAGAAATGCTACATACATTGTATCAAGTAATCAAATGTATAAAAACACTGCTTATTCTTCTCTGTGTAAATTAAATATGTATTTCTTCTTATTAAAGTTACAAAAGTGATTTAGTCAAGAGCAGTGAGAGATTTTCTCTCTTTTGTTGTTTGATTAACATGAATGACAGAAAGCAGAAATATTAGACTGCGGTCACTTTAAGAGCTCCCCAGATCCAATATAATATTACACATGTTTTCTTTCTCAGCTGTTTGCTTTCACTTAAGACCTAACTTACTGTGTTTACAAGGATACTTGCAAAGACGGGAATTTTGACACATACAAGTGAGTATATTTAACCGTTCAAGACCTATTAAGCGGCAAAATCTAATAACTAATATTTCTGATTATGTAATCCCTATGAAAGTAAAGCGGGACCAGTCTTTCCCGTATCTTAAAGCTTGAAGTTTCTACTTTTAAATGAACGAATTCAAATCGAAAACGAATATTCCTGATTATGTAATCTGTATGAAACTAAAGCGAGGTACAGTCTTTCCCGTATCTGAAAGCTTGAAGTGTCTACTTTTAAATGAACAAATTCAAATCGAAAACAAATGTTATCTGATTATGTAATCTGTATGAAACTGAGGTACAGTCTTTCCCATATCTGAGCTCATTATATATGCAGTCACCTGCACACCCTCACCTAGATACAAAAAAACAAAACAAATCAAGATTCATCTAATTTTCATCATTTTTGAAAGAACACCTACTATGGGGAATTTACCTCATAAGAACAGCGCGATCTGACGCTGCTTTATTCAGCAGAGAAGATCATTTCTGTCATTTATTCTTACCGACATTAGTTAGTGTTATTTTGACATAAACCTGTACAGATTTTGCTAGTGGGGCCCTTCCTGAACATCTTGCCAAACTGAAATGTATTGTTTAACTTTTAAGCTTTTTTGTTATTCAGATATTTTGCAGAGTATTTCTATTTGTTGACCAAAGAAGGTTACATTTTTTATAAAAACGTTTAAGTATTACAGTTGTTTTAAAGCTAAAAGGCTAAACTATTCTATGTTTGACTCAAATTGAAAGAATAAAGAGTTTAATTTCTATTAAGGTTTATAGGGATTTTAAGATGTAGCCTAATTAGCGATTTGAATAATTAAGTTACTTATTGAGTAACTAAGTTACTTTTCAGACAGAGTAATTAGTAAAGTAATTTAAATACAATATTGATGAAGTAATTAGTAACTGTAATTAATTACTTTTTGAAAGTAACTTACCCAACACTGACACACACACACACACACCTATATATACATATATATATATATAAATATATATATGAGTTCAGACACTTTTAAGCCCATGAGAGCATCCTGTCCCTGAACCAAATTGCAAGGCTTCAGTCAGAGGTCAGCAAATGTGGCTCAGTTGCTAGTTTTATGAAAATTAAAACGCTAATGCCATCCCAAAGCTCAGAAGCAGTGCGAGTTGGACAGTAATCCGATTCTCCATGACAGAAATAAAAAAATAGCACAAAATCCACAGTTGAGTTTTTCCTCATACCTGAAATAGCTTCTGGCCAGACTTTCTCTTATTATGGGACTATAAACATTTTCCACCCACATACCTTGCTTAAAATTCTTATGTTTTGCATTATTTTCTAATTTAATAATATAGAATATTGTAATAATAAATTAATAATTCTCTTTTGGATGCTCGTATGTCATATATTCCTATATTCTACACTATTGTTCAAAAGTTTAGAGTCAATATT
Organism: Spinibarbus caldwelli; assembly: GCA_039654775.1. Taxonomy (NCBI): domain Eukaryota; kingdom Metazoa; phylum Chordata; class Actinopteri; order Cypriniformes; family Cyprinidae; genus Spinibarbus; species Spinibarbus caldwelli. The sequence continues at coordinate 22,020,667 of CM077243.1, forward strand.
TATTTGTTTGTTTGTTTGTTTATGGTTCAAAAATGAATATCTCATTCATCAAGGATGAAAAAAGTAACCACAGAAATATGAATTGGCACAACAGTTTCTTGAGCAGCAAATCAGCATATTAGACTACTTTTTGAAGGATCATGTGACACTGAAGTAATGGAGTAATGATGCTGAAAATTCAACTTTGCATCACAGGAATAAATTACATTTTAAAATATATTCAAATAGAAAACAGTTGTATTAAACTATAATAATATTTCACAATATTACTGTATACTATACTTTTTACTGTATTCATCCCTTTTTTTATCCAATAACTAAAGACATTAGAATTGAAAGTGGCAGTCTGGACTCATTAGAGTTCATAATCCTCAGATCAGCATTAATTGAGGCCAGTCTGTGACCCCAGGCCGCTTCTCTCCATGTGGAGGTGTCCCATAACCCCTCGTAGCTCCCAGTCCATGAATTAAGAGGTCAAAGTAAGTGAGTCAGCGTCTGTGTTGTGGTGCACGGCTGGCGTTGTATTGTCTTTATGCGTGGTTCTCAGGGATGGGAAAATAATGGGAGAGATGGAGCTGTGTCCTCGTCTGGAAGGAGGGATGAAGGGGTCAGAGAGGAGGTGGTGGAGGAGGAGTGAAGTGGATTGATGCCGCTCAGTCCTCGAGTCCCTGACGCTTGGCCCTCGCCATCTGTCACCCTGCAGGCTCTCTCTCTTTCTCGCTGGGCCCAGAATGGGTCAGATACACATTTACCTCATCTAACAGTACATTTGCCTACTGGAGCAGGTGAGCAACAGCCAGACACTATAAGGTTAATGGGGAGAATGTAAAGAGGATTGTTCACCCACAAATGATAATTGTCATCATTTACAGACCTCATAGTGAAACACATTATATTTTTATGTGCATAGAACTCACAAGGAGTTCTCTACAGTAGCAAAATTTCCACTCTTTTACATATAATAAAAGTGGACGGCGACCAGTAGCTGTCAAGCTCCAAAAAGGACAAAAAGCCACCATTCAAATATACCATCTGCTATTTGCGATACGTTAACAGTATTTGCATGCAGCAGGAAGTGTAGCACACTCATATTCAGTACAGAAAAAAGGGAGATCTGTATCTTGAATGTGCTAGAAAAACTGGGGCAGAAGGAAAGATATTTAGTAAATAATATTTTAGATTTCGTTCTTTTGCTTTGCGTAGGAAAATATGGTAACACTTTGTTTTAAGGTCCAATTCTCGCTATTAACAAACCATTAACTATGACTTTTGCTGCTTATTATTAATTAGTAAGGTAGTTTTTGGGTAGGATTAGGGATGTAGAATATGGTCATGCAGAATATATAAGTACTAATAAACAGTCAATATTTTAATAATAGGCATGCTAATAAGCAACTAGTTAATAGTGAGAATTGTTCCCTATACTAAAGTGATACCGAACAGATATAATAAATGATATGGCTTCAGATGAGCTGGAATTTAGTGCACAAGTTGTTTCACTTTTCTGTTTTTTGTCCTTTTTGGAGCTTGATAGCTTTAATGAAAAGATGAAAACACTTTAGCATACTTATTAGAGTACTTGTTACAGAAATAATATACTTTAAAAGAAAACAGTGTATTTAACACTTAATTGTATATTAATTGAAATAAAATGAAAATATAATTTAATTTAAATTTATTTTAACTGCAATTAGTTGAATTTATGAGTGACTTAGGAGTTTTTTGACCCACTTAACTTGTATGTCATATTTAAATGTGTTTGTAATTGTGCATTTGTAAAGATAAAGTTGCAATTTAATACATTTAAAATATATTATCTTTAAATGTAATATTGAATAACACACTAGAGTTAAAACTATATTCAAGTACCTTACATGTGCTGCAGTATGTTAGTCACATCAAAATAAATGTACTTCTTTAAAGCATAACAAAAGATTATTAAAACGATGATTTAAAATGTACTTTTAATCTGATATTATTACAAAGCACACTTTAAAAAGTGTTAGGAAACATGAAAGTGTCTCTCTTTAAGTACATTTACTGTAAATGTCATTTTATTTCATTAATATTGTATAATCTGCAAGTACAGGTTTTGGAAAATATACTTTTAAGATATGTGCCCATTCAGTTCAATTAAGTGCTCCTTTTCACAAGTACCATGAGAGTCTGACCTTTGTTGAACTGTCTCCTGTCAGTCAGGCAGATGTTCTGCTGTCACATCCTCTGTATCTTGTATCAGCTCAGGAAGTAATTTTATTGCACTTTTATTGTCAAGAACTAGAGCCTGTTTTTCAGATGGAAATGAATCTGCTTGAACGATAGTAGAGCAACTTGACACCAAAGAGCTGTTCCAATTAACAGGCATACGTTTATCTCCGACAGGCCAGTTGAGGTCATGGCAAAATCAATGGGCCATATTGTATCCGTTTGCAGACAGTGGCTCAGTGATTAACTACTGCACAATGTGTTTATGTTTCTGTGTGGCTGATAAGGGAGAGCAGGAGCATACGAGTCAGAATGAAAGTTATTTAAGAATCAATTATACATAATAGTGTGCTGTACAGAAAAAAATCTGTAGCATGACAGTAGTTCAGCTTTTTTCAAGTCTCATTGTGTTGCGCGCACAAATAATCAAGCACACTCTCCTCAATTATTCTCTCTCGTGATGTGTTTAGGTCTAATCTTTTTATAGCAAAATATTTACATATTCAAGTTATTGATATACTGTTTTCGAGATATGTTTTTAAATAGTGGGTATATGCTGCTGTTCAAAAGTTTGGAGGCAGTAAGATTTTTTTATTTATTTTTTTAAATGTTATACTTTTAGTCAGCAAGGTTGCATTAAATTGATTAAATTAATAAATCTACTTACTTATTGTTACTAAAAATCTATTTCGCAAGCAAATACTGTTATTTTGGACTTTCTATTCATCAAAGAATCCTGAAAAAAAATGTATCACAGTTTCCACAAAAATATTAAGCAGCACAATTGTTTTCATCATTGATAATAATAAGAAATGTTTCTTGAGCAGCAAATCAGCATATTAGAATGATTTCTGAAGGATCATGTGACACTCAAGACTGGAGTAATGATGCTGAAAATTCAGCTTTGCATCACAGGAACACATTTTTACTGTATTTTTGATAAAATAATGCCACCATAGCATAAAAGTCTTATTTTAAACATGATTTGTAAATGATCATCTTATATTTAGTCATATATTTAAGCTATATAAGCAAGAGTATTGACTATTAGTACAGCTCTAATTTCACTGTAGCCACGAGTCCACAGTTGTTTCATATATTTCTTATAATATTCCCCTTCAGTAGCTTCAGTATGGTTAGCTACTTTTGTTAGTAGATTGTACTGAAGCTAAAAACTTTCATGTAACTTGGAAAGCTGCAGTTTAAAAATAGTTTCCACCCTAGTGTTCTTTGTGTTTTGCTTAACTGTCTTAGACCTCATTCACCCCCTTTATTTTCCCAGTCACTCCCCCTTTCTGTGAAGCAGACAGGCTGAGGCACGTGTTATCTACCGTTTCCCCTCTCCTCTCCACGTGTGTCTCGCAGTTGAATGTATGTGTGTGTTCGTGTGTGTTTGTACATGGCTGGCAGCCTATGTAGATGTGACCCACTTTAGAAGGGGTAGCACACACTAGATGAGACTGTCGATAACTGAAGAGAAGAGATAACCACAGACACATTCCTCTCTAATCTCCACTTCATTCTTCACTGGTTTTATTAAAACCAGAGTATACACTAACTAGCATTCCTGCCTAAGTGTATAAGGGTAGAGAGAGGACAGTCTCTGCAGATTCAACCATAGAGGACTATGGGTAATCCCAGTGGTGATATCTCATATCCCTATTTGCAGTTATGAGCAGGTATTGTGGTTGTAGGTGGTTTTTATGTATTTGTACAGGAGTGTGCAGCAGGTTTGAAGTGCTTTTATTCCAGCGAGTTTATATACTGGTGTATTAATACTTTTATTATTATTATTGAAAGACGTTTTGCCAAGACTGTATTTAATGCAGTAAAAACAGTCATATTGTGAAATATTATTTTAATTTAAAATAACTATTTTGTATTTTCATATATTTTAAAATATAATTTATTCCCGTGATGCAAGGCTGAATTTTCAGCATCATTACTCCAGTCTTCAGTGTCACTTGATCCTTCAGAAATCATTCTAATATGCTGATTTGCTGCTCAACAAACATTTTTATTTTCTGTGGAATTTATTGAACATTTTTTCAGGATTCTTTGAATATACAATTCAAAAGAACAGCATTTATTTAAAATAGAATTTTTAAACATTAATGTCTTTACTGTCACTTTTGGTTCAATTTAATGCTTACTTCATAAATAAGCACTGATTTCTTTCAAAAACAGCAGCAACAAAAAAAAGATCTTACTGAGCCTAATCTTCTGAACAGTAGTGTACCATAGTCTTTCAGATTTTTCACACTTAAGAAAGGTTATGTATTAGACCTTGTGTTTCTTTCATACACTTATGAACATGGCAGAGTGGAAAAACACTATGGATAGAGGTTTGTCACATATGATACACACACTGAAACTAACTAATTCCTTTTAAATTCATTTACTTCCAAATTCAGGATGTCTAAAAAGTCCTGAGTCACAGTGGCTAAGTTTTATATTAGTTATGGTTTCTCACACAGGTGGGTCGGTAGTGTTGGTTGGTATCCAGTGGGGGGCAGTGTGCTCTTCCACACCTCTCACATATAACATGTACTGAGCAGATATTTCAGTCTGAGCAACTTGAAACTTTCACAGATTATACTGTACCTGACAAAATGCGATCTCTCCTGACTTTATGTCCACTGAGACCCATGTGAACTCACTGTCTGATGGCCAAAGACAAAGAAAGAAAAACTACTGGCCCCTCAGAAAGCCATGACCTTATCATGCTTTCACGGTAACATAATAACAAGCTTTTCACCTTGACACCCTGCAACTAATACTCCATAGCAGGTGTGTGACGCAAAGTATGCATGCTTGAACTCAGTCATATTGCTTGTAGAGATGAACAGATGGTAGAGGCTAGATGTTCTCTTAAACGTTATTATTGTTTTTACTAGACACATGGAACTTTTTAATAGTAATTATGAATTTTTCCTCAGCCTTCCTCTGGTGAATGTGTTTTGCATGCTTCAGAACTTCACCTAACCCTGTGTATGTGTGTGTATCCCTGCAGGAGTGTGTGAGCGGAGGTGGACGCTGCTGTGGGACTCTGGGGATGTGTAAAGTCTCCATCCGTCCTGGATCTCTGCAGCTTTTTAGGAGCTGCTCTCTGGGCCTTTGTGCAAGGTAAGACAAAAGCATATCTCTCTATCCTTGCTGTCAGTTCTGGAGAAACAGACATGACATGTGGAATTGATTTCCATCATTCATTTAGTCCAGCCATACAGAACAAGCAGGCTTTAATGGACCCTGCCATCAGTGTCATAACTTTTACCTCTCACCGTGTTCGTTTTAATTAGGCTCAGTTAATTAAAGACACTAAAAGCTAATAATCTGTAAAGCATGATGAAAATGCACTCGTAGTTGTCTTAGATCAAGGCGAAGGGTCTGAAAAGGTAAGGGAATACATTATAAATCTTATCAGCCTTGCTCATGAATATTAATTAGGTGATGTAACATTTGACAGTAGTCACACAGGCTGGCCCCGCCCACACAGAAATCTCATTGGAATGCAGTACCGCTCTTCATGTATCTTCAATATACTCGTGTTTATTAAACATCAAACATGGATGATTGTGGAAGTTAAGAAACATATTTTGACAGATTCCACAATGAAAACTGTAAAAATCATGTCGTGTTGAAGAAGCTTCACGAAAGTTATGAAAATACAAGGTATATGTTTAACAAGTACGATCATGATAGATATCATAACCACAAATTAAGAATTTGTTTCTGTGAAATTGATTTGTTTGCTTATTTTATTGTGGGCTTGTTGGTACTAGCTCATTAACTCATTTTAGTTAATTATTAGTGTCCACGATTAAACTGAATTAAAATAAAGGAACAAATTAGTACAACTTAGCAAATTAGTATACTCTTTTTATGTAATTGTGGCAATATTTATATAATTAAAGTGAGGGAACAAATTAGTACAATGTGTGAATTAGTACAGTTTGTTCCCTTGTTTCAGTTCAGACATGGCCATGATTTAACTAAATTAAAACAGGGGAACGAATTAATGCAACTCGGCCATGATTTAACTAAAACGAGGGAACAATTTAGTAAAATCTGACCATAGAAAAGTGCTAAAAAAGAGAACAAACCATGGGCACCAATGTTCTCTAAGATCTAGGCTTAGCTGTGCAGTGATGGGAGTGAAACCAGGCTTTTTAGAACTTTGAATCAAATGAACCAATTCCTTTACAAATTGATTCACTCGAAGTGCTTGAAAGTTTGCACGCTGAGGAACTCTGCTGGCCTGTAAATGTAATGAGAACACTTGCAATTGTTTTGACAATGTTTAATGACATGTTCTTCAAAATGATTGCAATTTAAGTCTATTACAGTGTAATCTATGATATTAGTAAATTCCATATTTACTTATTAGTAAATATTTAGGCACTTTGAAATGGTGTGTAAAGAAGCCATGTTCTCTGAAATGACGTTTGAGTTCATTTTGATATGTGCTCTGAATCACTGATTAGAAACAAGTGATTCATAAGGGTATCGAATCTTCGCGAATCAGTGTTTCGAACAAGACCGCCACTAGTGTTTTGTGACCAATGGTTCTTGTTGTTTCAGTTTGTACAGATGAATTGCGTGTTAAAATCTTGTCAGGTAACACCTAGATAGGAAACAGCAAAACCACTGTATGAAAAGGTGAGCGACTGCTTTAAATCTGGTGAAATTCAACTGACTAAAATAAACATAATCTGCAAATATTGTGTTGATGTCAATGTTACAGGCATCAGCAGAGTTGTACTCAGTGGGAACAAGCATTTCCTCGCTGTCACAGCTGATTATCGCTTCTGCGGGAGTCTGGACATTGATTAATAGTGTGAATATGTGTCTAGCTGAGTTTTTACCCCACAGGGAAATTTCAATAAAGGTCCCATCCAGCACTTTGAAGTGTATTTTGTACGGGGGTCAGATTCATGATGGATGACCAGTGCAGAGTGTGACAGTGGCATGGATACTGGCCGACCGGAATCTAGATGGGAGGGGCTGTAAGGGTCAGAGGGCAGGTTTTGGAGGATGGGGATTATTATTCACAATAGTTTTTTGAACATGGCACTGTAGTAATACCAGTTTTGATGCACTACCATGGTTGTGGTGAAATCACAACTAGGAGAGTGTATTTTCCAGGAGAGTGCACTTCTTCAGATGAAAGATTTGGCTCCTTTGGCTCCCCTCATCTGGTTAGTATGCAGTTTGAGCACATGACTGGCAGTTTTTCAGGATTTTGTGTTTCATGTGTGTGTGTGTGTGTGGTCTAAGCAGCTGCTCCATCCCTGCAGCTCTCAATCTATGCTCACTCTCGTCTTAGCAGCTGTCTGTTTCCTTCAGGAAACCGACCTCTGTTCCTCTCTGTGGTAGAAATGGCATCAGAGGCTTAGTTACTGACCAGAATTTGTGTTTTTGTGTATTATATTTTATAAGAATATTTCCGGAGATATATGAATGTTTTCTTATTGGTACAGAGGGAGGAAAATCATGTAAATGAATAAAAAATGTTTACTTATTTATTTATTTAGCTTGAAACCTCTTGATTTTAGAGCCAATAAGAGTTTTTATATTATGACATTATTATTGTATTTGATTTTTTAGATGTTTTTTAAAAGAATCATACCAAGGCTGCATTTATTTGAACCTTTAAAATACAATAACTATTTATTTTATAATACATTAAAAGTAATATTGAGAAATATTATTACAGTTTAAAATAACACTTTTCTATTTTAATACATTTTAAAATGTAATTTATTCCTGTGATCAAAGCTGAATTTTCAGCATCATTACTCCAGTCTTCAGTGTCACATGACCCATCAGAAATCATTATAATATTGCTACTCAAGAATCATTTCTTATTAACATCAATGTTGAAATGTTTTATTCTGTGTAATATTTTTGTCAAAACCATGATACTTTGATTAATAGAAAGTTCAAAAGAACAGCATTTATTTGAAATAGCAATATTTTGTAACATTAACTTTTGTTAGTAGTCACTTTTGATCAACTTAATGCATCTTTGCTAAGTCTTTCAAACAATGGTCCATATTTGTAAAATATTTAATGTCATTTTTGGGTGAAATGTTACGTGGACATGTTCGCTAGAGATAATTCTCATACGATCATTTATGTGCGTTTCATCAAACTATGTCATTCTCATAGCATTTCACATGGCTGGGAGCCGCTGCTGTGTTGGCAGAGCTGGCCTGACCCTCCCTACATGCCAGAGGAACATAAACAGCGAGCATGCTGGGAGTTAATGGGAAATGAATGAAAAGACAGGCAGAGTAAAGAGTCTCTGACACATTGCCTGCTCCCACCTCTGTCCTGCTAAGATTTACTGAGAGGGCGCAGAGCAGGCCTGAGATTTGTGTGTGCACAGCTTAAAAGACACCACACGTTACTCCCTTTTCCTCTGTCCTATAAAACCAGAGCAGTGATATTGTTCCCCTCAGTGATTTGTAACCTTTTTTACTGAATGACGTGAGAAGCTTCACATGTCTAACTGCCCTCTGCTTTCCCCTGCGCTCTCTCCATAGACTGATGAATCACTTTGTTTAGTCATGGGAAATAACTGTCTGTGTAAAACATCTTTCAGTGCTTATCTTAGCAGCTCTCCCATAGCAAAGATGAACTGTAGCGGTTATATTCTTTTGAAGAAATCTATTATTCTTTCCATACACTGTTAAAGTGTGCTGAGGCATGTCAACCCTATGTTGGCATTGACTCACAGCACTGATGAAAGCCCATGACTCTCTGTAAAAATGTTTTCATGATTTGAAGACATCATCTTATTTGTCAGTGTAACCTTTGTTAATTGTGATGCTATACTTGGTGTTTTCACCTGAGGTCACGTCGTGACTGAGACCACAAACTCGTGAACTATTTTAAAACCCTGGTCTTTTGACCTTTGACCTCACTTGACCCTTTACACCCATAAAACAGCATTGGCAGCTCTTGGGTTTTACAGACTGTGTCAAGAACAGGTGTTTTTCTGATATCTCTCTTGATATTTATCCCCTTATTTAATTTTCTTTGCAGTGCCCGAAATAAAAATTTTGAAATATTGCACAGAGGTTACTCTTTCATTGCTAAGGAAACTTAAAGGAATAGTTGACCAAAAAATTTAAATTCTGTCATTAATTACTCACCCTCACGTCGTTCCAAACCCATAAGACCTTCATTCATCTTCAGAACACAAATTTAGATATTTTGGATGAAATCTGAGAGCTTTCTGACCCTCCATAGACAGCAATGCAACTGCCACGTTCAAGGCACAGAAATGTAGTAAGGATATCGTTAAAATAGTCCATGTGACATCAGTGGTTCAACCGTAATTTTACAAAGAATACTTTTTGTGCACAAAGAAAACAAAACTAACAGTTTTTCATTTTCAGCACATTGAGTAAAAGGGTTGAAGTACATCACACCCATATGTCCTCCACTTCATGCCCAAGCTTTTTTTTATATAATAAGTTGTCTGCACTCCCACTCAACAAAGCACAAAAAGGACACAGAGCTCCCTCTCATCTTTCTCTACTCTCCACATGACCTTAGTGGTCTTATTGCTTTTCCATGGCAGGGAGCAGAGCAGTAAAAGTAGATTGGCTTGCAGTGCTCAGACCTGCTGGCAGCTTTGCACATACAGTTTCATTACACGCCATCCATTACAGCAGCTCAGACCAGGGCTCTATATATGTTTGTGAAGTCTGCTTGTGTGTCTATGTGACATTTCTGGCACTGTAAGTGTTGATGTACTGTATGAATGTGTGTTTCTGTCACTGATGGTGTGCATATGTGGAGAGTGTATGGGATGTGTTATGACAGCAGATGTGTTTGGCATAAGCTCAGTGCTTTGTGATGGAGGTCTGTGATCCTGGGGGGTCTGAGCTCAGGGAGGTGTATATACACAATGCCAGATTTGATGTCCTTTTCTGAACTCATGATTTTGTTATGTAATCTGCCTCCAGTAGAAAGTTAATCAAAGATTAGTGAGCATTCCACACTGCAATCTTTGATCATGTAGATGGTTAAACATGTTTTCCTTCTTCTAGGAGTTGATTTTGTCGGCATGCTCTTTTCATGCCCCTCAGGGGTGAAGAGGAAAGATTCATGGGTATAATGCACTGATCCAATATACATTTTGTGATTTGTTGTTCATTAGGAGGCACTAAATTCATTGCAGATTTTTCTAAACATTTTTATGCTGATTTTAAAGGCCAAAATCTGTAGGATTACTCTATGTAGAAAGTGAACATGAAACGTAATATTTTTGAAAGAAGTCTCTTATGCTCACCAAGGCTGCATTTATTTGATCTAAAATACAGTAAAAACAGTAATATTGTGAAATATTTTATATATATAATATATAATATAATTTATTCCTGTGATGGCGAAGCTGAATTTTCACCAATCTTCAGTCTTCAGTGTCACATGATCCTTAAGAAATCATTCTAATACGCTGATTTGCTGCTCAAGAAACTTTTCTTATTATCATCGGTGTTGAAGATATTGTTCTGCTTAATATTTGTTTGGAAACAATCAGTATTCTTTAATAGAAAGTTAAAAAGAACTTATCTTAAATAGAAATCTTTTGTAACATTATAAATGTTATTGCTGTCACTTTATATGAAGACTTTATGCTGTCTGTAGACTCCTTGTAGCTCCATTATATTACACTGATCTAATATGTACTTTCTAAGTCGTTTTTTAAGAGGCCCAGTAAGAATTTGCAGATTTTTTTTCACATTTTCTGTGCTGATATTTGGAGATGATATCCACTGACTTATGGGGAAATTCAACATGAAATATCATCTGCAACCCATTTTACTTCCTTAATGTGAAATATTTTAGGTTAATGAAACAGATTATACAAAAAAAAAAAAAAACACTTTTGATTGACTTGCGGTTTATATGTGACAAGTGGGTGGAGGAGATGAGTTGAAAAAGTGACGCCAACTATGGTTTGAGACCAAGCATTTTAATGCATTCTTATCAAAGATTACAAAGACAGACATTTTTTAGGAATAAAAAGCACTGATGAATCATGTCCAATAAGTGCTTTTAGAAAGTAAACAGTTTCATAAAGTGTGTTAAAACAGAGCAGTCTTATTGGCAACTGAAAACATAATCAAACTGAACTAAATATTTATTAAATGAACACGCAAAGGGTGTGGAATATGTCAAATTTTCTGGCGATGTGCACCTGAATTTGCAGATATCAGCCGAGTTCTGCTCATTTTAGCGATGAAACTAACGGAGCCCCCCAACACAACCCCAGTCTGCCACTCAACAGTTGATTTGCGTTTTTGCCCCGTCTCTCTCTCTCTCTCAGTAGATGAAGGGTCAATTGTTTTATTGGAGGTTTTGAGGACCTCTCATTTTGTGTGTGTCCGTCTGCATGTGAGTGTACATGCTTGATCAAATTAGTGTGTGTGTATGTGGGGGGTGGAAGGGGGATTAGGTTCTTGTTCAGTCTTTTGTCCTTCGCTATCATTAATTTTCTCTACCTTTCCTAACCAACTCTATTCCGTTCCATTTCTTCCCTTCTGAACTGAATAGAGACAGCAGGACTGGGAAGTTTGGGGGGGACTGAGAATTCCCCTTCCCCCATTCATACTTAATCAAGGCTGTTCATTACCCCACTAACAACGGCTTTAACCAGTACAGTACTGGAAGAAACTAAGTTTACATATCCACAGTGTTCTGAAAGCAGTGCTTTGCAGATTACTAATAAATTGTAGTCCATTACTGAATACAAAATACATAATGAAATTTGTAGTCAATAATATTATCTATTACATTACACATTTGATGTAATCTACTGTAATCTGACTACGTTTTGATTACTTTTGACCAAACTTGTTTACCACATTGTTTAAATAGGATAATATTGTACCATATTGAATATGTTCTGTTATTTGTTATCAACAACATGCAGTGCATTAAACACTGTATATATATATATATATATATATATATATATATATATATATATATATATATATATATATATATATGTATGTATATATACTTTTATTTTTGGAATCTATATTACATATAATAAGTTATACCCAGCAGTGTGTGCAAGCATTGGTGCACGTGCGGAGAATGCAGTTGGCCGGATGTACTTTGAGATATGTGTGTGCACTGTGGTTGAGAGTATCATGTTAAGTCTCCCTAGTGAGTATATGTGGAGTGTATCTTCATATGATAACTTCCCTGGAGGGCAAGTGTCCATTAATTACTCGGATGCTCATCTGTTCCTAATGCTTCATTAGCTCTCCTTCCTCCGTCTCTCCCTCTCTCTGTCTCTACCCCTCTCATTCCACCTTTTCTCCTTTTCACTTGACTTGAGTGTCCCACACTCACTTAGTATCCCTGTATTTACTGTTCCTTGTGAATGCAGGTTAGCTTCCTTGCTTTTCTTTGGGAATGGCCAGTAAATGAGGAGTGGAGTGGTAAATGATTTAAAGGGGAGAACGAGTGAATGGGGCCTGTTGAAAGGCAAAACGTTAGATAATTGGCTGATTCTTCAAATACAGCAATTCTTTGTCCCAGGGATTGGTTTGCATTAAAATGCTTTTACTTTTTTATTTATTTTTATTTTTAAGTACTATTGTGAAAAACTATAACAATTTACATTTTTTCTATTATATTTTAATATATTTTAAATGTAATTTATTTCTGTGATGGCAAAGCTTGAACTTTCAGCATCATTACTCCAGTCGTCAGTGTCACATGATCCTTCAGAAATCACTCTGATATGCTGATTTGGTGCTCATTTATTATTGGTGCTTAATTATTTATAATGCTACTTATTATTATCAATGTTGAAACCGGTTGTGCAACTTTTTTTTGTGGACACCGTGATACTTTTTTTTTCAGGATTCAGAAGTTAAAAAAGAAGAGTAAAAAAGAAAAGAAAGTATTAATTTCTTTAAAAAACTTACTGACCCCAAACTTTTGGATAGTACTGTATATATTTTTTTGAAACCTTGTCCAGACTTTTTAATATTATTTTTATATCATAAAATATTGAAAATATTATTTTTATATCATAAAATATTGAAAAAGAAAATTTTAATTATATTAATTATTTTTAGGACAAAGATAAAAAGATAGGGTAAAATAAATGTAAAAAATCATTTTGATATAAGTGTGAACATGACTATTAAGGAGAGATCAGTATCAATGAAGATTTGATGTGTGAAGAAAACAAATACAAATCAAGGGAGTGATACAATAGTTTTGTTATTTCAAACTGTAATGTTGTCAAATGAAAAAAGTGTGAAAGTATTATTTAATTGGGTGTCTTTATGCCCAGTTATGTTATTACAATCACCATCATTTCCATCACATTTGTTAATTCATAAAAAAAGTTCATAAAATATGTAAAAAAGTGGCCGAATTCTCCTGTGATGCATGTATATTCACTGATAGAGATTGTTATTAGACATATTAAACAAGTAAAAATGTAAAGTACATTCATATAAAAGTCCAGAGGGACAAATTTGAAAGAAACACCCAAATGTTGTTTTTCAGTCCTTGTCCTCCTCACAAAGATTTGATTGGATCCCTGTGTTTGCTTTGCATGAAACGTTCAGTGTGATGTCATACAGCACAACAGACCCTTTGTGATGCTCTTTATGTGTGCATTTGTGGTGACGGCATGTGTTTACTGCGGTCTTTCATATGTTAAAGCATTAACAGGGCATGTGGACATGTGATGAGTCAGTGTTAAGAGTGAGTCATGTGTTTATGTCCCAGCATGCCTTGAGATTAACGTATATCCCAGGAAAATCCACTAAACAGACGAAGAGTTTGACTTGATTGGAGAGGTTTTACTCGATTCCAGTTAGTGGACAACATACTCTTTACACACGGTGTTTACCTGCATGTGTGTGTGTGTGCATTAGTCACATTACCCTGTAAAGCTAGAAATCTAAAAAATAAAAAAAAATTAAGTTTGCAAATGTGTTTTATATCATATTTGATATTTGGGTTTGCTCATAGAGTGTGATGTAGGAGAATATGGAGCTAATACTGGCAGAGAAAGGCTCCTCAATTTTATTCAGGGGCCCAAACTGAGGAAAAAATATGCAGTTTGGTGCAGTTGCTGATATTTATATGGCAAAACAATAAGTAATGTAATTTTAACAACAGCATGACAGAACACTTACATAAAAGTTGTCAGTATCTCCCAATATTTTTGTTTCTAAAAAATTACGTATGGATAATCACATAAACCTAAGTAGATTCAGTCCAGTAAGTGTTCATCTTGAAAAATAAAAAATATTCTTATGTTTACTTGATAAAAACCACTAAAGTTTCTACAGCAAAAAGACGTGTGCAATGACCTGAAGGGGGATGTTTTTACACTTAAACTTTTAAAGTTTTTTTTACTTGCTAAAAAAGTATAAACTGTCAGTCAGATGACAGAAGGCATGTAGTATATAGGTTTTTCAGCAAAGTTTCAATCATGTCAATAATTTAGGGCCTTAGAAATATGCTTATTAAACATGATACAGAAGGCGTTATAGGGTTAAAGCAGCCGCTGAGGGTCAGTCTTAAAAACAGGACACAGTCTTTCCATTTTCCACACAGATTGTAGAGGACAGAGATGAAGAAAAGAAAAAGGTAGAAGAAAGACAAGGGAAAAGAGAGGGAGTGAGCACGAGGAGGGATTAAATGTGAGTGAGGATGGGGGTGGTGGAGGAGCAAGGGGCCATAGTCAAAATGAGAGAGGGAGGAGGGCAGCAGGAGAAGGGGGCGGTGCTGTGGCGGCAAACAGCAGGGAAATAGAGGAGAGGACAGGACAGAGAGGAAGGGGATTTCTACCAGAGAAAAGAGAGCAAACTTTGGCATGAGGAGGAGGAGCAGAAAGAATGAGCGTGTGAGAGAGAAGGAAAGAGATAGAAGGAGTGTGTGTAAGACTGAGAGAGGAGTACAGTGAGCAGACTGGGATTGTACCTCCAGGACAGACTGGGGAGACGCGAGGAGGCAGCCATGCAGAGCACTATGGGTATGTCAGCAGCACGACTGTATTTATTACACCCTCTGAATGCACGAGAGTTCAGATTACCACTGCAGCTCACAAGAGCTTTGAAGTGATGTGAAATGAATGATTAACTTTCTTAAAGCTGATAGCACTGGGGTGAGAAGAAGCTCTGCTAGCACTGTTAGTGCTTTCTGTTGAGAAGAGATCTGTGGGAGAACGATTGGAGGGCGAAGTTAATGATAATGTGTTATTTTAACGATAAAGCTAGTACTCAGAGGATTTTTATTGTTCTGTCAGAGCTCAAAAGACATAACAGAGATCTCATTTATGTTTCATTTAAGTATAAACTTTGTCTCAGATGTTTCTTCCGAAATTCCTAGTCTTTGGATAAATAGGCAACATGAAATGATTGTTGATATACAGTAAGAGTAAAGATCTATAAAATAAATGTGAAAGCTCAGATCATTTGATCTTGGAAGAAGCTGATGAGAAATGTTTGAGTTTATATAGAGATCTCTGACTTTTGGTATCTTGTCAAATCTGAGCTTAGTTTGAAACTTTGAGATCTTTTCTGGAACTCATGTGAGATTACTGGGGCTTTTCCCACAGGAGAAGCATCTAAGATGCATGACGCTTAAACAAAAGTCTTCATTTGCTCTCCTTTTAATGTAATTGTTGTCTAGGGGACATACTGTACATGTGATATCTTTTGTGTTTTTTGTTTCCTAAATACTTAAAAATAAAGTTTTTTTATTGGCCTCTATGGTTCCATGAAGATCCGTGGAGCCTTTCCATTCCACAAAAGGTTCTTTAGATTTTTAAATGGTTTAATTTAGGAAATGTTCACTGAAAGGTTCTTTGGAGAACCAAAACTGGTTCTTTTATGACATCACTGTAAACCCCCCTTTGGAGCCTTTATTTTTAAGAGTGTGTAGGAATTTATATCTGTTGTAAAGAGTGTTTGTTGAGCTGTTAGGTTGCTGTAGCTGGTTTGTTTGTGTGTGTGAGCAGGGCCTTGTGAATGGATTGATTTACAGGACTCAGTTAAGCTGTTTGATTTTTTGTTTTGTGGAGACTGTCTTTGAACCACACTCTTAAACATAAAGGTCCTTTATTAGCATCTACAGCTTCATGAAGAACCATCAATGAAACTTTTCCATTGCATAAAAGGTTCTAAAGATTTTTTTTTTAGAACTGTTCACTGGAAATCATTCTTCTGTGGAATTGTAGTGAAAACCCCCTTTTGGAACCTTTAATAGTGTGTATTTTTTGTGAATATGAAGTAAAAAGTTGGCGTATGAACAACTGGCCTGGATTGGAACGTCCAACGTCCAGCACACACTCCAATCACTCCTCGCCCAGTGCTTACACAAAGCTTCTTCAAACTAGTCAAACACCACTAAGCTTCTTGCCCAGCATGCGGCCTGATCTATTGACATTTCGTTTTCGAAAGGGATGAAGTTTAGATTGAAACGCCCCCAAGTATACTGAGATTCCCATTTGTGTTTAAAGTGGATGTGACTCAGCTCATGGCACATTCTTTTGCAGTATAAAAGCCTGAAATAGAGCGGCCCGTTACTGCGTGTCAGCAGCGTCCAGACTCGGCTCCAGATGAGATCACCTAGGGGGGGTGGAAAGGTGCTTGCGTCAGTGAGTTGGAAAATAATAGACGAGTTAAATCATTCTCATATGTTACAGGGCTCTGAAATACAGCCTTAGTAAATGCGGTCAGCTCACTGTCTTTGTAAGGACAGTATGTGCTTCACTGACTGACTGGCTGTGTCTCACAGGTCTCCAAAACACCTCTTACCATCTCCTCTCATTGCTTTACTGTTTCTATTTATGAGATGCTTTTATGTGCCAAGTATTTATGTAAGGCTATAGCTTCCTGCAGACGTATATACAGAGGGAGAGCTCATTAACATTGACTCAGTCTCAGCTGACTGCACTGAATCACAACTTTCCATGCCACTCTTTTCCTCTCTGTCTGAGCTCGGCTGGAATCTGTTGGGACAGTGTCTGTACGTCCACATCCTCTTGCGGCTGGTCCCACTGTGGCGAGTTTTCATGTCCAGCTCCAAGGTTGTCTTTTTTTCTGTTTGCGGTTCCTGCGTGGTTCGCCATCTCTACACTTTTAAGATGAATTACATATTCATGCTGGCATAGTTTGTCTGAGGCCACGCTGGTTATGTAAGCGCTGGTGTGGAATTAATTTACCGGTATGTGCGCTGTGCCACTTTTCCCTCCGACTGCAGTGCATTTCTGTGCTGTGATTTCAGTTTGATCATGAGACTGATGATTATGGCTTGTCAGAAACACCGCAAGATTATTTATTTGTCTCTTTCTGCTGATGCTTGGTTCAGAAAGGAGGCAGAGAAGCCATTTTGAGAAGATCAATGGCTACAGCCAGTAAAGAAGTACTTTGACTTGAAGAGGCTGCACATAAAAGTTATCTGTGGTCTATTTAAAGAGAGACCAGAGTACCAATCATTCTTTCATGAGACGGTAGCAAAACACATCTTTCTGTCTCTAACATTGCTCAGTTTCATTTATCTACCATCTCTGTAAAAAATACCCCATTAAATCCTATTGAATTTAATCTACTTGATCTACCAAAATCTTGCTTTTTACATTAAAATGGATAATCACCATAATATTACAGGTAGCACAATAGAAAGCCATGATGAATGAGAGTTCATCATAAGTGGTGTGTTTATAAAACATGGGCAATACTCTTATATAGATGATGCACAGGGTCATACACACAAAGACAAAACACCATCTAGGTAACACACTACACCAAAATAATGCAATAAACATCAACTAAATAACAAAATGTATCACAAAACACCCTAATGTATACAATAAAAAAATAAAGAAACAAAACTACTTAAATAAAACACAATCATGTGATGGCATGCAGGGACTTTAGTTTTTCCCTGTAAATACAGTAATTCATAGTTTTTCTCCCAAAAACCATTAATCTGACAGTTTTTGACAATAAAAATCCATATAATATGATGTTAAACCATTTTCATTTTTTCAATGTATGGTAAGGTTACAGTTAACTAGTTAAGTTTTTTCTTTAAAAATTACCAAATAAATAAAAATATGGTATATGTTTTGTTTTCCACATTCTAGTTAAAAAGTACCTTGGTATTTTCATAGATTTTTGACATTGATTTATTTGATCAATGTTGAAGAATATTACAATGACAATAAAGGTTTTTACACTAAACATTTTATTTTGAGCCTTTGTAAAACACAATCAGGCTACATTATGTACTGTGATTTATTTAGCAAGTCTGGATAAGTGTTTGAGATTACTTTTTTATATCAAAACCTTTTGAATTTGAAGAAACATTGGCTAACAGTTATTTCTGCTGGGCAGTAGCTTGTCCTTACAGTAACCCAGCTGTCTGTCCTCTCCCCAGTTCATAACTGAGGGTCTGGATTTCACTCAGTAGTTTTTTTCAGACCATACTCAGTACATTTTAAATACTTTATCACTTTATTACCATCCTAACAGTGGCATCTCCTCAAAATGGCCACTCTCACAGCTCCTCTCCGTTCTACTGTTATTCCAAGTGTCTGTTTCTGACCACTGGATTGAACTGGATAATCATTAGTGGTTGGAAATTCCTACCGTGGCAAAGAGCAGCTGACTCAGAAACAACTGGCTCCTGGATGTTACATGGCCATTCCAACGCTGGACACTTTTCTGCTGCTCACAAATGCCCAGAATTGCAATGGGTAAAATTGACCAAGTATTGTTGACCACAGAGTGATAGACTGACTAGTCTTGCATAGCCAGGCTTTCAGCATAACATCTGATCTGTTTTGCATACTTAGGAAGATGCCTTTTGACCATCATTTAAAGCATCCAGTCACAGTTCATATTGTTTTTTATATTCAGTTTTTTGGTAAGTCCAGTGAATAGTTCTTCCTTATAAACCCTCATTGAACTGTATCTCAATCCAGTATGCTGCAGTTTTAAACTGAATTAGGTAACTTTGCTATAAAGGTGAAACCAAATAGGTCAAGTTGTATTAACACAGAATCTAAATTGGATGCAGTGGTCAAATCAAGTTTACATTAGCTGTCTTTACTCAAAATCGTTAGTTCAAAAGTTCGTAAGTTTTTGGGACCAGATTTACTAACAGCTTGCGTCAGCGCAAACCGCCTTTTGGCATTAAAATAGTACTGTCAGGATTTACTAAAGACGCACAGTGAAGAATTAGTGCTGAAAAAATGTGCCTGACCTTGTTGAATATGCATTTGTAGGAGTTTCCCTTTCAGACGCAAAATTTATGGGAGGAGAGTATTAAAATGAATCAAATTACCGGTATTTGCGGCATTATTTAATGCTCAAAAAAAGCATATCTTAAAGCAGGGGGTAATTTGCGCTGCTCTTGGTAGATTGCGCTGGTCATTATGAAAATGATCTGGCTGTGTCTGTGTTCTTTAATGTGCGCATTGTCTGTAAATCACATGCAGAAGTTTTCCCTCCCATCTGCGCTTTTATGGAAATGCGCTCTAACGCTAATTTGCCCTGTTTAGTAAATATGACCCTTTAAGTATCTAAAAATTAAAAATACACAAATATATCAAACCACCTCTAGCTCTGCACCCCTTTACCTAAATTCAGTACTTCAGACCTATGTGCCCTCTAGAAGCTTGCGTTCTGCAAGTGAACGACGCATTATTGTGCCATCCCAAAGAGGCACAAAATCACTTTCACTGACTTTTTCATTAACTGTTCCCACTTGGTGGAATGACCTGCCCAACTCAATCCGAGCAGCTGAATCCTTAGCCAGTTTCAAGAAACAGCTAAAAACACATCTCTTCCATCTTTATTTGACCCTCTAACCCTCTAAGTACTCTCTATTCTAATTCTATTTGATCTATCTGTCTTATTTTTTATTTTTAAAAAAAACACAAACATGATCCTCTATCACTTGCATATTTATTTTCTAACTGCTAGTTTTTCTTTGAAAACTAACACTAGATTTCTTTTTTTCCATTCTATCTACTTGTTTCTTTAAAAAAAAAACACTAGGTTTCTTTCTTCTATATTCTATCTACTTCATTTCTTTAAAAAATAAATAAATAAATAAAACCTTCCTAATGTGCGTTAGGCTAACTGAGACTTGTCATTTCGCTTGCATGTTGTTGCTCTTTTGTTGTTTTTGATTGCTTCTATTGTCCTCATTTGTAAGTCACTTTGGATAAAAGCGTCTGCTAAATGAGTAAATGTAAATGTAAAAATATAATAAACAACAAATATAACATTTTTATGTTATGCTAACAACAAATATAACATATTGCTACTTAAAATAATTTATTAATGTAATTAATGTCTTTTCTAGTATTTAAATATACTTTTCTACTGTCTCTGGTACCCTAAGCTATTTATTTACTTCAAAAACTTGCATATTCAGGCCACCATTCTGAGTGAACTTGGTGTAATAATGAAGGTGATTTTGAATTTAAAAAATGACTTTGTTTAGATCACACAGCTCCGGAGATGCTTACACTCAATGTAGTTAGCAGTCAGGCCAAGGGAGGTTGTCCCCGCTGGCAGATGCTCAGTAATGGGCACCACGGCTGGCGTCTGGGCCTGTGCCAGCGGACTCAGCACTGCACACTGGGTGAAACAAAATGTCCGCTGTTGATTGGCAGGTAGTGTCAGTCCAGATGGCAGCAGCTCCTGTGTGGTATTGTGCGAATAACGTCGCCCGCTGCATCTCATTCTGGAGTTTGAGCCAGCCGGCTCTTTTCTGAAAGGCTCGCTGGATGGGATGCCCAGGGAGGCTCGGACAGTGAGACAGGAGAGATTGTCTTCGGGAGGTTTGTGAGGCAGCTTGTGCCCCTGTTCAAGGGGGCCTTTAATAGAGCCCATATGCTTTGAGATGCTAAAGAGCCGACCAGCCCCCTGTCTTCCCTAAACTTTGAGTTGAGTTTCCCGCTCTCGCTCATTCTTTTATGGGTTCCTCTACTTCATTCTGTTGTTCACCTGCCTGCAATTGATTTATGCATGTTCACTAACACTCCACCTGCTCAGGTTTGAATTTGCCGTTCTCTTATGCTCTGTCGTTCTCTTTCCTCTCTGTGAAATTCTCCCTCTGTTTTTGTTGCAAACTCTGGCTCCCTCCCCCTCTCGCTCTCTTTCACCCCAGGCAGTGCACATGTAGGCCTCAAGTGTCATGGCAACAGCCCCAAACAGAGCCAAAAGCCAAAAGACTGCAACAGCAACAGGTTGGCAGTGAAACTAGCAGGGCCAATAATGCTTGTTCTACAGGCAGCGTTTCCCTGCCGCTTTTAATTCGATCCAGCGTTTCAACAAAGAAACATAAAATTAATTGAGTTTAGGAGGAGAGCTACAGGGATTTAACATGAAAAATGAGTCGCTTTACATGGAGAGTTTAACAGCGGCCATGTGGTCTCTGGGAAACACTGTTGTAGGGTTGTTGTATAAGACATTTGAAATTTGAGTGAATTATTTAGGGCTAAGTTGAATTTGCAAACTTTGAAACTCTTGAGATGTTGTGTTGTGTTTCACAATTCTCACTCTATTATATATATATATATATATATATATATATATATATATATATATATATATATATATATATATATATATATATATATATATATATATATATATATATATATATATATATAAACAAAAAACAAAATAGATAATGGTTTTCCTTAATATTTTAAATTGATTTATTGATTTCATTTTATTTATTTATTTATTTTTTACTATTCCCTCTATGAAAATAAAAGTTTGTGCTTGGGTCATTTATAAATAACATGGGCATGGACAGTTTTAGATTTTAGTATGAAATAGATATAAATGTATAGCAGAAAGAGTTTTAGTTGCTGTAATTATTTAGCATTTCCTAAGTTTTAACAATTTTAAATTAGTTTTGCTTTTTTAGTTTACTAAAAAAAAAAGTCCTGCAGTATGACAAAATATGATAACATAATAAAATAATCTTATGATTTATATGGAAAAAGTATATTTTTAGATTAAAATACACTACTATTCAAAAGGCTTTTTTTTTGAAAGAAATTAAAAGTTTTATTCAGCAAGGATATCTTGATAAACTGATCAAAATCGACAGTAAAGACTTCTAAAGACAAAAGATTTCTATCTTAAATAAATACTTTTTGAACTTTCTATTCTATTAAGCAGCAGAACTGTTTTCTACATTGATAATAAAAATAAATGTTTCTTGTGTACCAAATCAGCATAAAAACCTTATAAATTACATTTAAAATATATTTAAATAGAAAGTAGTTGTTTGAAATTGTAATAATATTCACAATATTACTGTTTTACTGTATTTTTAATAAATGCAGTCTTAGTGAACATAACAGATGTTTTTCAAAAATATAAAAACATTTTACTAACATCAGAGTTCTAAAATAAGATGTGAAATACTTTTATGATATCACACTAAAAGATACTGAAATACCTTTACAGTCCTTTACTATTGTTCATGATTCTTGTGGAAAGACTTTCAAAAACATTTATTAGATATTGCAATCACAAATCAATATTTAGTTCATGAAATATTTTACTGTTGTGCATATCTGCAATAATCTGTATTTACTATAGAATTGTCACTTGACTTGCATTTTTGTTATATCCATGAGCATGAGAACCATGACACATACACAAGTATTGTATAGGTTGAGACATTACCTAAGACATCAAAAAGAGGTTATCATCTTCCTTATCAATAAATCACACACACACGCCCTATGATCTCATTCTGCCTTGTTTTCCTGACAAAGAGAATTTTACACACATAATTAATAACAACACACTTTTGTGTGTTTTTGTATGCGTGCCAGAAAGAATAATCCTCATTCTCAGACAGCATGTCTGTGAAAGTGTGATCAGTGACTCATTGTCATCTTTCAGAATGAAACTCCTGACTGAGAAATGAAGGGATAAAAGAGGAGACTGCATCTGTTTATTTCAGTCCATCAGAGCATTTTAGCACACACCGAGGAGGATATTTGGGTCCGCTGACGGCAATGACTCCCTCTCTCTTGCTCCATTGACTCTATTATTGCAAATGCGTCATTCATGACTAAACTCTGTTTCTCCAGACTTGGGCGCCGGTGGACTTTTCAGACTGGATATCAGCGTAATTCAATTTATCAAGTCTTTAACTGATTCATTTGAGCCGGTCTTGCACATTAGCTAATAAGGACAAAAGAGGATGTATGTAAAAAGTGACTGACATCCACATTTCCAAAAAGACTGAAGCTGAATCCTATTTTGTATACTTTTACTATCCACTAAGAGTATGTACTATGCTGGTGATGGGAAAGTGCATACTTTCTAGTATGCAGAAACACTGTACACTAATATTGTGTACACAAGCATGTGTATTTAAGTGTTCATTTAGCTAAATTATTTCTACAGAGATCTGTCACAAACTCTTCAGTGAGGTTGTGGATCACATTAGTCCTAAATGCATGGATGCACACTTCAAAAATCCACTGGAAAAGATATGCTATTCAGGCTCCTTTGACATACTGTTTTCATTTTTACTATGATTTGGGACACTAATCCTAATCTGAAAACCATATAGGATGGATCGAATGCGAATTGGGATTTAGCCTGAAATGGGACCAGTAGCCTATCTAATTATCATTAGCATTGCAATGGTAGCATGCATTCTGAATCTAGATCATTCCTAGAATCATCAGCTCAATCAAACCCACTAACTTAAAGGCATAATTCACACAAAAATTTAAATTCTGTCATCATTTACTCATCCTCATGCCCCAAACTTGACTTTCCATTGAACACAAAAGATATTTTAAGGAAAGTTGGTAAAGTTTTGGTTCCCAATGACTTCCATTATATTTTTTTGGCCATACAATTGAAGTTAAACTGTTTAGTTAGAAAACATTCTTCAGAATGTCTTCTTTTCTGTTCAGCAGAAGAAGGAAAGTCCTATAGTAGTAAACTGATTTATAGCAGTCCCACTGGTATCTCCGATTAGGACAGCCTGTCTCACCTTAATGGATTCACAGGTGCCTTTTTTAAGGCAGTTAGACTCAAAAAAATAAAAGCACTTTTTTATTTATTGACTGAATTTATATGACCCTTTAAATGTATGACAATTGACTGTGCCATTTGGCTTTTTGTAGTAACTGTAAATTGCTAATTTCCCTCATCCTAAATAACAAAGACTCTGTTAATTAAGCCTAATTACTGCTACAATTACTCTCCATGGCATATATGAATAATTCACGAGCACACGCACACCTTGTAATTGCTGCAACCTAATGTTTTTTCAAAGTAGGTCCTTCAGATCATTAACAGTGTGTTTAGTTTTCTGCTGCGGCCACGTGATTGTGATCTTTTTTCGGTGTGTTTGTGAATGTAACTGAGTGTTTTCATATCATCATGTGTGTTATCTGATAGAGGGGACAATAACAGTGCAGCTGGCAGGAAGTCTCGGAGCGGGGCCGCAGGCTGCAGAACGGCCGGTCAGAGCTCTCTGGGGGGTCTGAACGTGTGACTAGAGCAGGACACTGATGCATATAACTCACACTGATATACATGTAACATGTTTAAATGTGGGACAAATGGGAGCTAGTGCTATATGATGAGAGGACACAATGTGACAGGAAAACTGAGTAAAACCAAAGGAACTAGTAAACAGTGTAAAAGCACTTACATTAAATCTCTGATTTTAAAATCTAAGTCTAAATCTCATTTTTTTGTGGTGGGACTACTACTATGGGCAGACAAACCTTTTCATGACAGACATTAGTGTTATTATTGTTAACTAAAATGAAAAATATTAACTTTTTTTCAGTAAATGAAATAAAGCAGAAATCAAATAAAATATAAACATTGGATGAAAAAAATAGAAATTAACTCTAACTC
Organism: Spinibarbus caldwelli; assembly: GCA_039654775.1. NCBI lineage: Eukaryota > Metazoa > Chordata > Actinopteri > Cypriniformes > Cyprinidae > Spinibarbus > Spinibarbus caldwelli. Next base: position 22,045,809 of record CM077243.1, read on the forward strand.
AATTTATAAAATAAATTGGAGTACTAAAATTGTTAAATAAAAAATAAAAATGTATTAAAATTCTATAAAAATATTATATATATATATATATATATATATATATATATATATAAATGATAAAAGCACATAACAAAATAATTAAAACTTTAACTAAAATTAAAACTGAAAATATGAAAAATAAAGCAAATTACAATTATTAAAATGCTATAAAATATATTAATATAAATAATATAATATAAATAAAAAATATAAAAATGTTGTAATAATGTATAAATAATGCTAAAATAACACTGCCAGGTGTCTAATAAAAATGTAGTGAATGGCTGTTTTTGTTGTTGTACATCATGAAAGTATGCAGACAACACAAAGGAAACAGAAAGTTTACATTCTGTCAAATTACCCGCAGTTCCACGCAAACAAGAAAATGACTTACCTTTCTTTTTAATATCCTGTAGACATTGTGCAAAATTTACCAGGTTTACAGGCAACATTATGCAACAAATGCTGCAGATAAGTTGTAATGAACCCAGGACATTCCTTTACGGAATGAAAATGAGCGACTCAAAGGAGAACAGGAAGGTAGAAGAATGATTAAAAGAAACTAAAGGAATGGATAGAGTGACTAATGAGAAAGACTAGAAGGTCATCAGGGCATAGAGATCCCTTAAGAATGTAAATAAACACAGTTGTCTACTTCAGTCCTCAGATGCTCCTGCTCCGCCGGAGGCCTTATTATCGGTAAACGCAATATCATAAGTTTCACTGATCACTTTATGGTTCTCACTTGAGTGCACAGAGAATATGCAGCTCTCACTTTTCCCTATTCAGAGCACAAGGAGTCATTCTTGTGGATTAATTGTCTACTTTTCATCCGAGCATGTACTTTTGTCCTCTCTATTTTTGTGGAGCACACACACAGAGTTCTTGAGCATGTGTGGTTGCATTTGCAACAGTCAGATGAGGTAGTAGATGAGGTCAGCATTTCCTTTGTTCTGCTTCCACTTCTCTTTAGTTTCCTGTTTCTCTGGATGTTCATGTGCCTGTGAGGGTTATGTAACGTAATGTTTATTACGTTTTGTCTAGGGTACTTTGAAAATGGTCTTGTTTTGACAGATTTGCATGACATAAAAATCTTAAATTAGCTTATTCACTTGGCCTCTTCTGGTGGAGTGAGGAGGATACTATAATAAGGTTTGCACAGTTACGGGAAAAAGCCTGCCGTTATCAGAACAAAGGCTTTGGTGTTGGATGCCACAATGTCATGTCTAACGTCTCCATAGGGAGAGGCTTTGATCGGGATCTTCACACACATCAAATATCCTGCCCCTGCAACTACACTTGAACCAAACAGAGACCGAATGTGATTAAGGGTTTAGGGATTTCTGCCCGGAGATTTGGAGCTCTGCTGGGTTCCAGGCTCAATGCTGGCATTCCATCCTATTCTGCTTCAGTCTCCACAGAGAAGCTCCGTGATTCCCAGGGGATTCACACCTCGCCGCTAATCCTTTCCGGCAGCAGAGGCGCTATTAAGACTTATCATAACGAGATTTCAGCCACCAGCCACCTCACTGTGGAATTTGATTAGAAACACCTGCAGCACAGAGATGCACAATTCTCTCACTGTCGAGACAAGAGATCAAAGACTGAGCGAGAGTGAGAGGGATGCTTGTGCTTGTATATTATATTATATTGTATTATAATATTATAATTATATTATTTTAATGTAATAATTAGATTTTAATTTATAAATAATTGAATTTTCATTATATTATCATTTAAAAACAAACAAAAATGAGAAATGTCTTGGCTGAAATAGGTTTACATGAAAGTACTAAAATGATTCAAATTAAAACTGACATTTAATTTTTTTTTTAACTTTATAGAAATACTTTTAATGAAAAACTTAAATAAAAATAACAAGCACATAACAAAATTACTAGAAGGAAAATGAAAACTGAAAATATAAAAAAAGCCAATTCAAATTATTAATAAAAACTGTAATATTACTGTATATCAATAATACTAAAATAACACTGCCTGGTATCTGGTAAATAATACATTTATGTAAATAATACACAAACATAAAACAATACAAAATAAATCATTAAAAATGCACAATACAATATGGTGTCTAAATAATATAATTAAATACATAATATAAAATAGGTATTTACAGAAGCTGCTTTCTAAAGGCTAGTCAGAAATCATAATATCAATCACAATTATTTAATTTTGTTAACAGGCAGTTTTATATTTCTAACTATTGTAATTGTGGGAAGAAAAAATATAATGTCAACTTAAAAGAAACTAAATATTGTCCAGATAATATTCATACATGAATATATATATATATATATATATATATATATATATATATATATATATACGATTAAAAAGGTGGTATGTCATAAATTATATTTTTCATCAAATTAGATAAAATATCAAAGTGGCATTTTTTAAAGACAAGCAGTATAAGCACACTTTTTAATGAAATAAAATAAATTGGAGTACTAAAATTGTTAAATAAAAAATAAAAATGTATTAAAATTCTATAAAAATATTAATATATATATATATATATATATATATATATATATAAAATGACAAAAGAACATAACAAAATAATTAAAACTTTAACTAAAATTAAAACTGAAAATATGAAAAATAAAAGCAAATTCCAATTATTAAAATGCTATAAAATATATTAATATAAATAATATAAATAAAAAATATAAAAATGTAAATAATATAATTAAATACATAATATAAAATAGGTATTTACAGAACCTGCTTTCTAAAGGCTAGTCAGAAATCATAATATCAATCACAATTATTTAATTTTGTTAACAGGCAGTTTTATATTTCTAACTATTCTAATTGTGGGAAGAAAAAATATAATGTTTATGCACTTTTTAATGAAATTATGTCACAAAATAATGTTTAAGTTTCCAAAGATTAGACAAAACCAAAGTGAATAGTTTTCACACATGGCTGGTTAGGGTTCAGAGGGAGTTTATATGGAAGAGGAATTGAGGAGCACAGCAACATAATTAGCCTTTGAGATTTCAGACTGCAATGAGGAGGAACTGAGGAGAGATATCTGGGGTCATTCAGCAGGGGACAGGTCTCTGACCAGCTGGTTTGAAGTTCACAGGGTTGAAAGGGGCCGATCCTGAGGGGATCTTCTCATTATATCATCACAGGCTTTAGGAGAACGTCCAGGGTTCTGTTTGGAGTTGTGTGTTTGTATGAGGTGCAGCTTGTACTGAGGCTCTGCGAGTGGTTTGGAGGACATGCAGTTCATTTTGGGGTAACTTTAGGTTACCAGTTGGAATCTGGGTGGAAACGGTGAAGGTTGGGTGTAACAAAGGGTAAGGACTGGCTTTGAGGAGGGGGTGGAATTAAGTTGAAGAAAGTTTAAAAAGAGTGAAGTGATCCATGATGATTCCAGCACGATGTGACCTTGTCTTTTTCTGCTCTTGGACAGATAGTTCTCAAAAACTTGATTGCAGACCATATCGTTTTCCCCTCAAGTGTCAGATTTATTTTTGAGTGAACAGCTAAAATCACTCTGAATCTGACATTTTAAATTCTGAAAATGGAAATGGATATGTATCAAGATTTTTTTCTTCTTTTATTATGCAATTTGACTTCAGTTTGAGGAGTCAGATTGAAATTTAGGCAATTTTATGTCATTTAGACATTGAGATTTGAAACAGCAGAATAGGTGTGATGGAAAAACAGTCACACAAGAAATTCAGATTTGAGCAGGTAATTGTGCAGAATGACTCTCAGAGTACATTGACCCTGAATGACCTCAGACACTTCATACACCTTGCCCAGTATAAACACTTTTGTACAATTAGTTGCTCTTTGTTTTTGTCCTAGTTGGTGTTTATTTGCATTAAGGACTGATTGTTGTGCCCTGCAGCAGAGCCACAGTGCAGTTAGAGAGCTGGACTGGCTGCAGGAACATACTTTATAAGAAGCGCTGAAGCAGAAGTACCTGATAGCCACGTTAGTGGAACCATGTGCGTAAGCACTCGCAGGGAGCCGCCCTGGAAACTGTTACTCTCAGCGAGTCACGCTATCCCTCTTTCTCCTCTCTCTCAAACTTTCTGTTTAATCTCATTCACAGCACTGTTTTATCCAAGTATTCTGATATTAATATCCACATTCTCAGCTGTGACAGAGAAATTCCCATTGCCATGTCAGTATGCTCCTGGATTTATTTAGAGGAACAGAGCAGAATCGCCCGTCCAACCCTCTAGACAATAGGTGTCCATCCTCTAGAGCCATATTTTTTCCCTCAAGGTACATAAAATAAAAACTTTTACTTTTTTTATTAACTTTTTTCTTCATAACTTAATAATAGATTATCTGTTTGAAATGTATGGTAGCACTACTTGTAGTAACATCTGCCTTGGATTAATTGCTTTCGTTTGTAGTGTTTCCATTAATAAATCACATTGGATAAAATTAGAAAATTATATATTATATTATTCAGTGTTGTGAAGGTTACTTTGGAAATGTAATAGGTTACTGATTACGTTACCGTTATTTAAATTGTAATAAGTAGTGTAACTATTTCAATTACTTTATTAAAGTAATCTAACTGATTACATTTGATTACTTTTTGATTACTTAAATTCAACTAAATTTGTAATGTTTAAACTGTTAATCATTTTCAAACATTTAAACCAGGCTGGGTTAACTTTACAGTACTCAACACTGATTACTATCTGACTTTCAAAAACTTTCATCAACTGAATTAAGATTATAATTTAATTTTAAAGCACAGTCACCACAAAATCAGACTTTAGCACCTCTTTTTACTTTGAGATCATTCTGAGGATAAATACAGATTTAAAATCATAACAAGGAATAGTTTAATAGCTATTATGCTCTTTTTGAAATCAAATCTTTGCATAGCTATGACAGGGAACACTGGCATCTAACAATGCCTTGGGAAAAAAACAGTTAATCTTAACAAATAAAGCATATACATAAACCCAAATAGGAAATAAAATAGTTATCGAATAAGCATGTGTCCAATTTTGTGTCCTAAACTCTTGGAACATTGAAGTCAGTGCAATTTGGGAAAGAAATCAATTAAATCTGTGTGAGTGTGTGTGTGTGAAAATATTCAGATGTTAATATAAATATTCAGATATTAACCCCCTTTGTAATCGTTAACAATTTCATAAGTAACTAATTTAATTACATATTTTTCTCAGTAACTGTAACAGATTACAGTTACATTTTTTGTAATTAAATTATGTAATGCCATTACATGTAACTAGTTACTTGCCAACACTGATTATATTATATTATATTATATTATATTATATTATATTTAGACTGTATATCCCAGGATGCACCGCATGCAGTTGGTTGAATAGCTGTCAAGAAGTGATCTCAGCAGTGGAGGTTGGCATCTCATTTCACCAGAGAGGAGCAGATAGGGTGAAAGTTTTGGAGAGTGACTTTGTGCCTCATTGTGAAGGAGCAACAAGGCATCTCTTATTAAGTAGCTGGCAGGAGAGAGTGTGCACTTGTAGGAATGAATTAAGGTAGGGAGGTGCAATCCCAGTTGTTAAATTGGAGAAAATATTAATAATAAGGGTTAAATAGGTCCAGCATTTTGACTGGTAGTTATTACCAGAGAATGCTAATTCATTAAGGCCACAAGACCATCAGATATTCACCCAAATTTAAATTCTTCCCCACAGAAAGTAATGGTACAGTATGACAGACAGGAAGGGAAGGTTGAAAAACACTGTCCTCCCATGCTGAAGTCTGCTATTTTGACTTCATCAGAATTCAAACCTCAGCTAAAATGGCATATGAGGGCCTGCATGTGGATGAGTGAACAGTCTTATGAGAAGTTTGAGCCAGACTGACACTGGCTTTCTCTTTGCCTGTCTGTCCCGGTGGCAGAGAGGTCATTAGGATGGCAGTGCAGTCGGGTGGTCTGATCTCTCCTGGCGACTCAAGACTGTGTTCCTCTTGCATGTGGCTCTTTGAAGTGCATTGGGAGTGTGTTCTGAAGAGCACTGAGGGTGTGTGTAATTGATTGCACTGGCAGGCTCTTTGCAGATTATTCCACATGGTGAGACTGCTCTTAGCACACTGCAGCAGGCTAAATATATACCCCTCAATGCCCATCCGAGAATTAAACTCTAACACTGATTCACAAATACATAACTCACTGCTAATGCTTGCTTATCCGGTTTTAACTGAGCTGTTACATTGCTCATTCATTTTATGCTGTGCTAACTAAGGCCTTTACAGTTATGGGATGTATTAGTAGAACAATATTGAGGAAAAGTGTCTTTGGTGAGGTGCACAAGTATGTTAGTGCCCTCTTGTCCCAAAACTTATAGGTTGCTGTTCAATCCCTGCAAAGGGCACCATCACCATTGTGCCCTTGTAAGCATTTTTTAAATTGATTATAATTATTATCATATAATAATAATACATGAACAGCCCTAGGCTCTGTGAATAGCAAATTTCTATGTAAACAGATAATTGGGGTAGGACGGTTATTAACAGGTGGTATTAAGGTGAGGGACATTCAGTAAAGAGAAACACTAAGTTTAAATTGCATCTACATGCTAAGTTAATTTTGTCTTTAACATTTTTTGGGGGAAGAAGCAACTATTAAAAAAGTCCAACTACTAAAAATCGTAAAAGCAAATCACAACCTGCAGTTCAACTACTTTTTTTTTTTTTCCATCAGAACTAAAATTAAGAGTAGAAATGGCATTTATTGTGACACTTTGCTCTCTTTCTCTCTCTCTCTCTATATATATATATTAATGACATTGATAAAAATGTTTTTTTACAGTGTACAATATAGATGGTCACAAAGAAAACAGACATTGACTAAACGCTACAGAAGTTGAATTTTGATCTCATGTGGTCTTTAACCACAGATTGCTGTAATAACTCAAGGCACTTAACCTCAGTAACCTGTAATAAGACCATGATCTCATTCTGTGGCAATATTTTCTAAAGTTACAGGGCGAAATTGCACCACTTTGGTCGTGTGGCCATGTCTAAAGATTCAAGATTCTTATGTGTTTGAAATCAAAAACTCTGCAATTATATAACCTAAACTTATATGATCCATTTTAAAGTTTACATGACAGTCAGCCCATTTAGACTGTATTCTTAATTGCTTGTCTTCCTGTTTTTCTCTCCACAGAGTGTGTGTCCTGGGAGTGTGTTTGCCATGGCTCTAGTTCAGGCACTGCCTGTGCCCACTGATCACCCAAAACCCAGCGCTGACGTCCAGCAGTGCTGCTCAGTGTCTCACTCCCCCACCGTAGCTGCGGAAGGCACCATGGGCTCCGTCAGCAGCCTCATCTCTGGACGTACCTACCAGGAGCGTCACTGCCGAGCTGCCAGCGACTTTGGCGCCAAGTATCGCAAACCCACACCAGCCACGAGCTGCTTCAGACAGCAAGAGGGCACGCTGCACAGCGCCAGCTCAAAGGAGCAGCTTCTCACCAGCCAGCCTCCTCTACCAGCGAAGAAGAAGTCCTCCTCTGCTGGCAATGGCAACTATGGCTATCTGAGTGATGAAGCAGTGGGCGACTGGAATGATAATCATGTGACCACATGCAGCCCGTCCAGTGATACTGAAGAGCCTCCTGATAACAGAGGCATGAATGGTAACATTGGTGGCCCTCCTCCCAAACTTGTCCCAGTGTCAGGCAGGCTGGAAAAGGTGAGTCTGGGGGTGTTTGAGAGGTAAACAGAAAAAAAAAATTTTACAACTCAAACAAGAATAAGCACAAGTGCTTGAAAATTAGTACAATCTACACGTTATTTTTAACTAGACCATTTTTTTTTAGTAACTAATTCAAAATTCTGACCACTGTCATGGTCTCATTCATTTGTTTTACTGTAAAGAATGGTAGTTTTGCTAATGCTTCATTACACACAGTGTGTAGTACATCTAATTGTCTATTCACTTCTATTAATTGAAGAGAGCCTTTAATCACTGCAATATGTCAATATGCCATCATTTACTGTACACATTTAATCAATGAGATCAACAAAAATAGAGGATGCTGTTGTTGGCTTCATGCTTGAGTAATTTATTACACTACCATTCAAAAGTTTGGGGTCAGCAAGATATTTTATTGAAAAAAATAAATAAAAAAAAATTCAGCAAAGACACATTAAAGGGATAGTTCACCCAAAAATGAAAATTCTGTCATTAATTACTTACCCTCATGACATTCCAAACCTGGAAGACCTTTGTTCATCTTCAGAACACAAATTAAGATGTTTTTGATGCACATTCTTTGATTTGCGCATAAAAAGTATTCTCGTAGCTTCGTAACATTATGGTTGAAGCACTGTCGTCACATGGACCATTTTAACAAGTCTTTACTACCTTTCTGGGCCTTGAACGTGTCAGTTGCGTTGCTGTCTATTCAGAGTCAGAAAGCTCTTGGTTTTCATCAAAAATATCTTAATTTGTGTTATGAAGAAGAACGAAGGTCTTACCGGTTTGGAATGACATCAGGGTGAGTAATTAATGACAGAATTTTCATTTTTGGGTGAACTATCCCTTTAAGGACAGTAAAGACATTTATAATGTTACAAAATATTTATTTTAAGTTCTTTTAACTTTCTATTCAACAAAGAATCGTGAAAATCAAAATCATGGTTTCTACAAAGACATTGATAATGACGATAATAATAAGAAATGTTTCTTGAGCATCAAATCGGCCTATTAAAGTGATTTCTGAAGGATTATGTGACAAGACTGGAGTAATGGCTACTAAAAATTCAGCTTTTCCAGCACAGAAAAAAATTCCATTTTAAAATACATTAAAAAAACTAAATAGTTTCTTTATATTGTTATAGTATGTTATGATATGTAGTTCACAATATTGCTGTTTTAATGTATTTTGATCAAATAAATGCAGCCTTGGTAAGCATAAGAAAAAATCTTACCAACCCCAAAGTTCTGAAAAGCAGTGTAGTTGGCGTTTTTTAATTAAAATACATGTGTATTTAGTTAAAATATGATTTACTTTTGATCACAGAGTATGGAGAAGATACTGATCCGTCCCACTGCCTTTAAGCCTGTCGTGCCCAAGAATCGCAACTCCGTGCAGTACCTGTCTCCACGTTCAGGGGGCAGTCTGTCTGAAAGCCAGGGCAGCCTCAACCTCTTACTTCCTGGCACTGGAGCAGGGTTGGGCTGTCAGGAGAAGCGTAACTCTTACAGTGGGGGGCGCAACGCACGGAGTAGCCAGTCCTGCACTATGTCCGACTCAGGCCGCAACTCACTCTCCAGCCTACCCACCTACAGCAGCACAGGGTACAGCCTGGCACAGAGCGAGGTACCCACCGGGCACATGGAAACCACACGCTCCGGCGGTGGCCACGGACACTCTAACTCAGACAGTGGTCGGTCATCTTCCAGTAAGAGCACGGGGTCTTTAAGTGGCCGTGGCCAGCCTCTTTCAGACAGTGGATCGTGTGGCCGCTCCCCGGCTCCAGGAGAAGGGTATGAAGGTGTCATTCGGGAACTTGAGGAGAAGCTGAGGGAAAAAGACCTGGAGCTGCAGCAACTCAGGGACAACCTGGATGAGAACGAGGCAGCCATCTGTCAGGTGACAATCACAGTTTTCTACCAGTTATTACCCTGTTGAAAAAAACAGCATATGCTGGTTAGGTATGTTTTGAAGCATGGCTGCTGGTTTGAGCTGGTTTAAGCTGATCCTTAGCTGGTCATGTGGTGGTCTTAAGCAACTAGCTCCTGCTCAGGACCAGCTTAGGCCCAGCACATGACCAGCTTAAACCAGCTCATGACCAGCTAAGGACCACCTTAAACCAGTTCATGACCAGCTAAGGACCAGCTTAAACCAGTTCAAACCATCAGCTATGCTTCAAAACATACCTAACCAGCATATGCTGTTTTTTTCAACAGGGTTGTGCCATTTGACAGGGAATTTTTAGATACAGTGGATACAACGTAAGTAAAATCATGTGTCTGTTCCATGCAGGTATATGAGGAGAAACAGAAACGTTGTGAGCAAGAATTGGAGGACCTTCGGCAGAGCTGCGCATCGAAAATGAAGCAGGTGCAGCTGAAGGCACAGCGGGCATACCAGGTCCTGCAGTTGCAGGTGTTTCAGCTGCAGCAGGAGAAGAAGAAATTGCAAGAGGACTTCTCCCAACTGCTGCAAGAACGAGAGGCATTGGAGAAGAGATGTGCCTCTTTTGAGAAGGAGCAGACTCAGCTAGGTCCTCGTCTAGAAGAGACAAAGTGGGAGGTGAGACCTTGTAGCCATTTAGATCTAGCAATGTGCAATTATTGCATTCAATGAACTTGAATGCTTCTGTATTGCAGGTCTGTCAGAAGTCAGGTGAGATCTCTCTGCTGAAGCAGCAGCTGAAGGATGTACAGGGTGATCTTGGCCAGAAGGCCAGTGAGATTGTTGCTTTGAAGGCCCAGTTGAGAGAGGCTCGTTCCGAGCTTCAAGCAAGCCAGGTTCGCTCACAGGAAGCCCATGCCACAGCCCGCACTCGTACACTCGAACTTGAGGTTTGTGAGAATGAGCTGCAGCGCCGTAAGAGCGAAGCAGAGCTCCTGCGGGAGAAGGTAGGCCGTTTGGAGGAAGAGTCCATCCGTCTTAAAGAGGCATTGGCAGTGCCCCCGTCCCAAACTCTATCTTCTAAGGGTCAGTGCATGAGCTTGCCCCTTCCCCAAAGTCGAGGGGGAATTGCTCATGTGATCAGCCCTGCTTTCCGGGACAACGGCAGCGAAGAGCAGTTTCTAGCATACGAGAGCGATGAAGCGAAGGTGCAGCGTCAGAGCGTGGATGTGCTTCACGGTCTCCGTCAGCAGGTGGACCGACTGCGGGCTGAGCTGATGTATGAGAGGAGGCGGAGTGAGGACCAGCTGGAGGCCTTCGAGGATGAACGCAGGGTGTGGCAGGAGGAGAAAGAAAAGGTGATCCGTTACCAGAAGCAGCTGCAGCAGAACTACATCCAGATGTACCGCAGAAACCGAGACCTAGAACGTGTGATGAGGGAACTTAGTCTTGAGCTGGAGAACAGGGACATGGAGGAGTTTGACATGCGTAGCAATGAGATCCATTTCGAGGAGATCACTGCCACTGAAATCTAACTCACATCTCACTCTGCCATCACAATATGAATTTTCACTGTGCTTGTGTGAGGAGCACTGGCCTTCACTACAGTGTCATTTGGCATGCTTCTCCACACTATTTCAGAAAGACTTATGTTCAAGGCAAGTTATTGTTGTGATGTCCGCAGAGGCCAATAAAATGTTTGTAGTTAGACATCTTTATGATCACTTCCTGCCTCGGAAACCTGTGAGTGACTTCAGATGAATGTACAGTGACTGTGAACAGCAGTTAATTGATGCCACTGGTGAAGGGAAGGATGTCCTCAAAGATGGTGCTTTGTTCTTGACAAACCCCTATAGTACAACTTATACAACTTATTTCTGAAAAAAAAATAATTAAAAAAAAAAAAAAAAAATCACTTTTAATCCCCCGCTGACCCGAAACGTGAATTTTTCACACAGGAAATTCACAAAATATGTTTTTCCATGCAAAAGCATCTATGCAGTAGTGCAGAATGCAGGGCTCTCAAGATGTTATTTTCAAAGTTGAACTACTTTGAAGTATGCGATATTGACATAAACAGCAAGATGCGACATAAGGGCCAAAGACTTTTGTAGCATAGAGCGAATGGTAGAATGTGTCCTTTGTGAACTACCTTGGGCTGACTGACAAATCCAACTTCTAAACTTCTAAATCTGAATTTGGTTACTTAAATTACTTAATTAGCAGCTTCAATTAGTTTAACTGAATACCTTACACAATCAGAAAAGACTGTCCCTGCAAAGAAATATACTGAAATGGCTATGAAATTGAAGAACCAATGGGAAGAAATACAGCATGTAGGCTAAGGGTTTTATGGAGTTTCTCATATTCTATGTAGTACAGAGCACACTACTTGCCTCGCCCATTGTACCAGCATTAACACTGATGGGAAGAGACTTGGAGGCACTCTATTGAGCATCTCATGTTAGGTCACAGAAACCGCAGTTTTGTTGCATTCATTCTTGGTGTTCTAGTTGTGCTGGTGTTAAGTCCTCAATAACATTGTGTCATATCTTCTCAGCTATTTACGGCACTATGCAGCAAGAAATGTCACCTCTCATCTCACAGCCCCGCTGCTTCCGCTACATTTGATACTAATCACTGATGTAGAAGTGTTATTTTTATAATTAGATGATATATTAGCAGATATAACTAACAAATATAGAGGCAAATATATTTTTTCTTTTCTTTGTGAGTATTGCCATGCACACTGTACAAAGTGAATAGCATGTGTGCATGACACCGTAGCATTTCTGTGGCCAGACAGTCTGGCGTCGAGTCACGTTATGGCATCACACAGGTCAACTGGTTGGTTTTTCCCAACCAGTTCTGCTCTGTAATGACATAGTTGATGAGTGCATAGACATTATGTTAGATTTGCATACAATCTGAGAAATACTAATCAAATGTTTGTGGTAATTTTGTTAAAGGGATATATACACTACATAAATTTGTTTTTACAGAACAGATTCTTTAAAAAAAGAGAGGAAGGATTAAATATATATGATGTATATTTTTATATATAGCACCTCAAGCTATTTTGTGGTAACACAGGTAACTTTGTGGGTTTAATAAATATGAATTGCATATTTCACACCTTTTTGTTCAGAAGGGTCATTTCCCATAGCATGTTCATGGGGAGCTCTGACTGTATTTCATACAGTAGTTAGTGCTTTCATATTCTCATGGAGTATTTAGTATGTCCTTCTCTGATCATAACATACAGCATTATTACATCATTTTTGAGCATGTTGTAGAGACGTGTCAAGAACATTGCCTGACAACAAGGCAATGCTTGAGACACTAGCTTTTTTGACATCAGGGAAGAATTAATGGCAAAAAAAAAAAAAAAAAAATATGAAATGAGGAACTCTCACTGCAAAATCACATTTTAGCCATTGCAACCAAAGATGATCTGTTATGTATTTTCCATATTATCCTTATCAGCTCATAGTTATATTCATATACACATTTTTCACTCGGAGCTTCCTTTTTTTACAAAACATAATATACTCTCAATGATCCTACAGTAAAACAGACACTTTATTTATGTGATAATCACTTTTATATTTTTTATATTTTTTAATATTTTCAAATTATTAATTTCAGTATTGGTCAGAATGGTTCGTTTATGATTAGTCTAGTCTTGTATCGCTTCTGTTCAATTTTATCTACATTCATCATTGACTACCTGAGAATCAGAAGATATGATGCCATATTTTTCTCACCCTGCTCAGATTATCATCCTTTATGGTGTCAGGATCATCTCTGTACCACAGATTATGTTATGAGTGCACGAAAAGAGCTCTCTTACCCCTGGACAATGTCCTGTGCATTTCTTCCTGACGTCAATCACTCCCCTGAAAAATACGTGTGTAAATATTCCTCATTATGTAATATTATTGACATATTCAATATATTTGTTTTTAAACACAAAATATTTTGAAGATGTAACCACTGTGAATAGACCAAAGCAGATTAACGTTTAATCTTTTTCCCTCATGTATGTGCTTGTGTATGTTTCCTTTGTCAATCTGTAGTCTTTGTAGTCATGTATGTATATTGTCCTGTTGTATATTTCTTGTAAAAATGTGTTTTTAATTAAAGAAAGTTGCCTCATTTTGAGTCTGGTGTTTTTGAAAATTCACCTGCAGTTTAACTACTGAGTCAACAATTTTACTTTAAATTTTTAGAGTTTTCTTTTTCAATTGCACCTTTAACTGAAAACAGTTCGCAAACAAAAAGGGAAAGCAACAGTGCGCGTAATAAAACATGAATCAACACAAGCTTGGCTTTAGTTTGCCAAGCATCACATTTGCTGAGCATTGACTGGGTTCACAAAACAATGTTGGTAAATGCTGGTAACAATGCCAAACTCCAAACCAGTTACTAGTAGGCTACTTTGATCCATTTGTCTATAGATAGCCTACTAGTTAAAACGGTTTACAACCTTTTTTCCTGAACTTATACGAATCTCGATAGTTAATTCTAACGTCAGCACACTGGTAAGCATTTGTAATGTTATTTTAAAACAGTTATTTTCATTAAGTCAAAGAACCTGACAGATAAGTTATCCTACTTACCTGTTGCTAAGACATATTTGTGGTATATCCGTCTTTCTTTCGTCATTTATTGATTCGATCAGGCACACCTGTGCGCTTCAAACAGTCAGATTCTTCCGCGTTGAATAGCCAAAGCACAACTCACGTAATCAAAACCTGCGCATTGTAAAGTATGTGTAAAAAGGGTACACAATGTAAACCGGCAATATTAACCTTTTTATTTATAACCACACAATGACTTTTGTAATAAAACAAATTGCAAAAATGCAGACCAGATGCTTTTCACATGCTTTCTTTAGATGCGTACAGAGTAAAACGTTCAGTATATAACACTGATCCTACAATCATCACAATGTTTAGATCTTAATTGCACAGTCCATATGTGCAGCTTTAAGGCACAAATATAAAAATGCTAAGTATAAGCATAAGTTGCCAAAAATAGAAATTCACTTAGAGCACAGGATGTGAAGTGAGACAGTGATCCTCATTTGTAATAATCCCCCAGACATTCACTAAACCAAACCAGCAATTTAAAAGAAAAAAAAGACCTAATCTCAATCTCAATCCATACTGTGGCCATGTGTAATCTCTCTCAGGCATGACTGTGGAGAGTTTAACCCAGATGAATGGGTAGTGTTATGACTTTTGATTATCAGCATGTCATGCCAGTGCGCTCTTATCTAGCTTCAGGCTTAAACCAAAACTAAAAATAGAAACCCACAATATATCATGTTTATACAGTGTTTCAGATCCTTTAATGATGGAAGTGATGAGTTATGACTGTTTTATTAGATTTTATAGAGACTGAAAATAACTTTCAACAGGAAAGGAAAAGGTCAGCATCTGTGAATGGCCAATAGCACTCTCTGGAAGCCCATTTTTGAATTCTTGCTCAATGGTTTGCCTCGACCCCCACCGGACATGATGGCATGATTTCTCTTTCAAACCAAGCATGTGTCCTCTGTTTATACCCTGCAACACTAAGGCCCCGATATACTTTAAGCAAAATTCAAGAACGAACTGGTGTTATGTCATTTTGACCAAAATCAGGCCAAAAGTTAGTTAGAGTTCATTTCAGGAATTCAAAGCAGCTTGCCAAAAAAGTTTGCTTCGGCTGTAAATACCTTCAAACTACCATTGGTCTGTGGCGATTATGTAATACAGTGCAAGTGTGCTCTAGGGCTCTGTCTTCTTTGATGGTGAAATCTTCTGTTCATTTCCTCTGTTCAGTCTGCCGAGATTAGACATGAGTAAAAACATGAACACACTGGAGAGCTGCTTTATAGAGACTGAAGTTGCAATTCTAACTGAAAGTGACACTGACACGGTTTATTTAATGTTTAATACTGTAAATCTGCTTGCTTTATCTATTGTATAAAGTGCTATATAAATATGACATGACTGGAGTGCCGAATTGCAGAGCTTGTGCAAACATATCCACTTCGCTATGATCAGATACTTTCTTAAAGGAATAGTTCACCCAAAAATGCAGAAAATTTGCTGACAATTTACTAACCCTCAGGCTATCCAGACTTAACTGAACTGAACTATTCTTTTAACTTCTGTTTACCACTGTCATTTTTGTTCTGTTTATTTTGTTATTGAGAGAAGAGTGTGCAGAACATATTTGCATACTCATCTAATCTGTGTTCTCAGCAGCGTGGGTGGCATCATGACGTTCGCAAACAGTTTACCACTGCTCAGGTATTTCAAACTTCTCACTGAGTTTCAAGCTGTTTCAATCAGTCTCTTGGGTTCTTGGGAACTTTGACGATAAACTCCATGGGGTCTTTGGCCTTGTTGCTGAAAGCCCTTCGAATGGCATCCACCGCGTGCTGATGTGTAATACCTTGGAGGGACTCTCCGTCTACCGACACCAGCTCGAATCCAGCCTACACACACACACACAAAGAGAGATTTCTAGAAAAGTTCAAGTGTAGGACTTGATCATTAATGCAGATGTCTGTTTTCCTGACACATCCCTGAGTATTTCTGGCAGAGCGCAGACAGGCGTGCGCTGTCTGAATGGCAGGAAAAAGCAGATGTTGCAGGCACAGGATGCCACTCGTTTCCTTTGTTCTCCTTCGTTAATACCTGTGAATGATCTCATCTGGTCTGTTTCAGACTGTGTGTGTCAAGGCTCTGCCAGTGGATGACATCAGCTTATTCTACTTCAGAAATGGATGTTTTTCTCTGTGATTGTAACCACTGGCAGACCCGAAGCACAGATGTTTGAGTCTTTCAGGTCAAAAACACATGACATATCCATCAGCTCTCATCTAAACTCAATCTCCACAACTAACAGCATAAAACTAAGTCACATATAAAACAGTCAAATCGGAGTGAGCTCTAGGTGTACATAACCCAAAAGTTAAACACTCACACAGATGCAGGAGCGTGTCTTTGGAATTATGTCTTTCCTGCCAGGAAAAAAGTACAAAGTACAGCTGAGCTCACAAACGCACTTTAGTTCAAAGTAGGCACATTTCCTCAGTCACGATCTCTTACCAGGATGCACCTGTTTAGTGAACTCTCTACACCCATCCTTAGCGGTCAGGGTTTGTTTTCATGCTCTTCATTGGTCACTGCTGTCCTCTTATAGAGACATTATATTTTTCTGTTCACTCTCACATAAACAAAATTGGAAAACATTGGCTCATTATTTTCAGCTAAGAGTGTAATTTCTTCTGCGAAACACAAAAGAAGATATTTTGAAGTAGAACAAAAGAACTACTTAAGAGCATTATTAAGAGCATTTCAAAACATTATACTTAATGCAACACTCTGTTTGTGTACCTTTATGGCCATTTAGGGGCCTAAGATTTGTTTAAGCTGACATTCTCTTCAAACAGCACTTACATTAAGGAGACTGCAGAGACATCATCAGTCTTTTTTGTGTGCCATCTGCCTTTTTGACTAAAAACAAATCACCAAAGCATTCTATGGTTTCAGAGGACAAGTGGAGTCATTTATCAGCGTACAGCAGAGTATGTCACTGTGTGCGTGAGGAGAGAAAGAGAGAAAGAAGATGACTCAGGGAAGAGTTAAAGTCAATGTGTTTGGCGCTCCTACAGCAGAATAGAAACATTTTAAAATATTTTCAGATTGTATTACTTTTGAATTCACAAATTTGGGCCAGGTTAAAAGTTTCTAAAAGACTATCAAGATCAACACAACAGACTATAATCAAGATGAAAAAGAGAGAGCTGGACTAATTACACATGAGCCGAATGAGCAGACTCTATGGAGCCCCAACACATACACAACATCTGACCTCCGTCTGCCATGTGTGTCAACAACGTTTGATAAGAGGGATGTGACTGCAGACAATGTGTGACAGAAACCTGACCTCCATGCTGCCAGAGCATACTTGCCGCTCAGATAATACAGTTATCAGTTAGACAACAGGAACAGGAAGCATGTCAACAAGGTGCTCCACACTTTCCCTCTGCAGGCCTGTTAATCTCCAGAGCTCAGTGAAGATAGCCACTCTGAAGAGCCTCTCACGGCTTCAGGGTGAGACAACAAGTGAATTTAGTGGAATGTAAATTAGTCGGCCTTTGGTATGAATGGAAATATCCACTAGTCTTTCACACCATGTCCAAGCGGAGGCCAGAGATGAGTGGATGTTCTTGGCAACTCAAGGGTTTTGAGCCTGACACCAGATCTCCTGAGTGTGGCAACACAAGCCTCTCACAGCAGGCCAGGGAAGTGCTGTCACCTGATAGGCTGTAATCGACAAGGATGCGGCTTCTCTTGACAAACATACACACACACACACACACACACACAAGCATACATACACACATGGGATTCCAGGGTTTTAACCTTTTATGCTGGGTCACAGAGGTGCCACAGAGGTGCCCTCAACTTCTGTGACCTTTAGCCTTCATTCTGCCTCACTTCGTACAGATGCAGATACCTGGATATTGTTTAGACACGGTGGTATATTAAGTGTATGTACACCTGCTGAAATGACTAGCATGACAACCAACTTTATCAGAAAAAAAGTGTGTTGGTCTACCAGCAAGACCAGCACCAAACTACAACTAACCAAAGTAAACCAGCCTGGACCAAGCTGGTCTTTTCAGAAGAGATGTACAGCATGTGTTCTTGTGGCCAGAAAGCTTCCTTAAAAAGAAGCAGCTGACTCAAATATTGTGTTTTCTGGCCTGGTTGATGTAATTCATCAATGATGAATGAGTTGCACCACATATAAAAATGCCTCTGCGCTCAGCTAACGTAACTGAGTGCTAGTTATAACCAAAACAGAAATCACGAGGCCTGCAGCCGTTGATCATAACCAGACCCTCCTAAAAATGATTGGGAGTCAAACACACAATGCTAGGATGAATCCTACCAGCAATATCCTTACACATCATTTGCAGCAATAGTATAGAATCTGTTAAAAGAGTTTGTGTGTGACACTTAGTTGCAAGTAGACTCTCCTCTTGAGAACATATTCCATCTTGTCTTATTCGATTTCAGATTTTTCTGCTAAAAAGCAAACTATGGTTGGTCACTGGAAACATTATGCCCTGTGCGTACTTTGCATCAGTGTTAGCTTTGAGTTGGACTCAACCTAGTTGCACTTCTTTTCTCTGTCTCAAATAAGCTTGTCTAGACTACAACACTGCCCACTGTAGTTGAGTCTATATGAGGATCAGTTACCTTCAGAACATCACTGGTAGATGCAGCTCCTCCTGGAAAGATCTTCTCTATCTTCACCATTGGCTGCACCTTTGACTCAATCCCACCTGAGATGCTTATTCCTGCAAAAAGAATAAGAATCATCTAGTCATCCACATAGCTCTCTATATATGCATGAAACAAACACTGTATAACCAATTAATCTAAATTATTGATGTGGACAACTGAGCTTTTGATTGTGCCATAAAAGTAACAGATGCTGATTCCAGTCCAGCCTAAACATATTAGAGATGTCAGCAGATGTCCACCAGCTGAGCAACTGTCTTTAAGATTAATAGAAATAATAATCTTTAGCTTTCTCCAGGTCCATTATAGTCTTCTTGAATGGGAGTGCACTCTATTGCTGGTGCGTTACTGGTTGCACTGGGCAATTCACTGCCATTTTCTGGTGAGGTGAGAACAACAACTGAAGGAGAATCTCTTCTTTAATATTAATCTATCAGTGACTGTATGTTCTTTTTTTACACAAAGTTCTTGTTTCTAATTTTGTCAGTGTACACTA
Organism: Spinibarbus caldwelli; assembly: GCA_039654775.1. Lineage (NCBI taxonomy): Eukaryota > Metazoa > Chordata > Actinopteri > Cypriniformes > Cyprinidae > Spinibarbus > Spinibarbus caldwelli. The sequence continues at coordinate 22,065,248 of CM077243.1, forward strand.
CATACTCAGGAAAAAAAGGTACAAAAGCTGTAACTGGGGCAGTACCTTTTCAAAAGGTACACTTGTGTACCTTATTTACCTTTAAAAGGTGCATACTAGTACCTTAAAGGTACATACTAGTTCCAAGACTGTACATATTGGTACAATTTTTAAAGTAACCACCCCAGTGACAGCTTTTGTGTTTTTTTTTTTCTTCGAGTGTAGGGCATTGTGGGTCCAGAATGAATCACATTCTCTGCATCTCCTGTATTAATAGGCTTTAGTCATACTATTACTCATACTAAGAAACAGAGATCTGAACAAACTCTAACCCTAAGTATTAAACTCTGGTATGTTACTCATCCAGCACTGTTTATATTACTGACAATAATTGGCCTTTTGAGGACTTTTCTAAGTGATCAAACTTATCATTTTTCCTTGGTAAATTATACAAATGTCATGACTCACAATGAAGGAGGGACCTAAACTATGTCTATGGGTCAAAATATAATAGAGGCCTGAATGTGGGAACTTGGAAACCACCAAGAAACCCAGAACACTATAATCCACATAGCAACATGATTTAAAAGAACTGCAGAGCAACCTGGCAACCACCCAAAACACCCTAGCTTTGTGAGGGTGTAACTTTTGCATAAGCAAGCTGTATTAACATTTCATAAATATATAATCAAGTTATTTTAGTCAGAGAGAAATGGGATGTTTGTCACTTAAGAAACAAGACTCCAAGTAACTCACCAAGGGACTGTTTGGTCTTAGAGATAGAAACTGTGGTTAGTTCGTACTCTTGCTCTGGTGGGGTTTCTTGGCTGTCTGAGTGTCCATTCACTGGTTCTTTCCAGTCCTGATCTGAGCTGGGTGCAAACACCTGGGTCAATGGTGTCCTACTCCGGCAGTGTGCACTCATTACGGTATGCTTTACCTCTTTACCATTCTGGGATTTCATTCTATGTCCATTCCTATAAGGGGATCTCCCTCGCTCTGGGACAGAATCACCCCTGCTGGATAAAGAGTCATGGTGTGATGTCCTGGGGAAACCTTTGTCTCTTCTCTGGGGGGAGCGTCCGATGCGTTCCGTGCCACGAGGAGACTCTGAGTGTGTCCAGCTGGGCTGAGCAGGACTCAGTGAGTGATTACGGAGCGAGTCTGTTATGTAAGTGTCCACCGGTACATCCAAGAGAGGTGTGAAAGCTCGAGGAGGAGGAAGTCGTCCAGTCGGTAAACCTGCCAAACGCAGCCGTTCCAGATCTTCAATGAGCTGCCGTTCTCTCTCCAGATCCTGCACTGGCTGAAGGTGGAATCCACCACGGTAATCTGTGATACAGGAGGATATTAAAACCATTTCTCATACATTCTAAGGTTTTTCACACTGAGCTTAACCCCAGGTTATCATCGTTCTAAACCTCGCTTTTAACCACAGGTAAAGAACCATTACACACATGTAATTTAAGGCTGGAATACACTACACAACTTTTTTTGCCCCGATTTACAATCTAGAGAAGTTGATGCTAGTTGCCGAAAGCCAGAACCATTCTACAGATTTGAGTTCACAGATTTCATAGAAAACCGTGTAGTGTATGATGGTCACAGATTTTTTAGCTTCAGATTCCATCCAGTTGGAGGATATGTTTGATATTTTGAGCTGATTTTAGAACAGGTATTGTTTTCATTAATCATACTATTTATCTCCTAGGTATAATGCTCACATTTCTGTGCGAGTTTGTTGGGATCACAAAGATTTTCAAGTCTGGTAGTGTAATTTTAAAGTGCATGATGCCTAGTGTTTTAAAATATGTAAAAAATTAAAGTCGTGTACTGTATTCCAGTTTTTAGTAGAAGCAGAGCTGGGTAGATTACTTAGAAATTGTAGTCCATTACTGATTACATGATGAAAACTGTAGTTAGTAACGTAATCTAGGTTACTCATTTTAGGTAATGTATTCTGACTACTGTTTAGATTACTTTCATATTACTTTTTATCTAACTTGTTTTAATTTTGCCATTAAATACAGTATATTGATACAAAACAGCAAAGAGAAAGATAATATATTTCATTTTTTGATATCAGCATCATAAAATGTATTAAACATTACATTAAACCAGGGTTTCCCAAACTGGGCTTAGTGTAAGAACTGCAGTGGGTTTGTGAGTTGATAAAAAGCTAATAATTAACTGAATCTTAAAAATGTAAAATAAATTATTTAAACATTTGAACATTAAAAATAGGAATATTTCATTTGTTTACCTGCATGTCAATGTGACCATTAAGCAACATCGAACTGTAAATATGCGAATGTGTTAAATTATTAAAATATAAACTTCCTGACTGATATATCAAGGAAATATTTCATATATCAAAGGGGTTTGACTGACAAAAATGTTTGGGAATCCCTTTGTTTCATACATAGGCTAATTGTTTGAGAGGTTCAGAAGCATGGATCGCAAAATTGTGAATGTAAATGTCAAAATTATGACATTTACATGACCATTCAATATTGTGAATATAGTCAAAGCTAAATAGCATGACAGATTTTTCGAAAGGAAAATTTAAAAGAGCGAAAAGAAGAATTAGGGAGAATCAATAAATTATGAATAACTTAATGCCATTGTGTGCATAATATGTAATTGCGTAATCCATTAAAAAGTAACTGTAATCTGATTATGAGCATTATAAATTGTAATATACTAATTACAAGTACTTGATTTTTGGAATCTGATTACATAATCCAGATTACATGTAATCAGTTACTACGTAGCTCTGAGTAGCGGTGTTAGCACTGTCTTTTACCTGGAATTATGAAACCAGTCTCTTGAGAAGGGTTAGCACCACTTTTGTGCCGTTGAAATATTATGGCTAGATGCTTAGCAACAGACATCCAATCACATCCCTCATATTTGAGTTAAGAAGAGACTGATTTGTTCCTACCATTTTAGTCAGAAAGGTCGATTCAGAGCAATATATAAGGTTCTGTTTACCCAGGGTTTAGAATGATCCTGAGTTAACTATTTCAAGTCCTTTTTACCCCAACTGTGTAGGTGTAGCTAAAATGTCCAAATATGTTTGGGGGGCTAAAGGTACATGGTATTGCCATCTGATGTCATTATTCTACCATAGTACCACTATAGACACAGGTAAATTTACAGATATATAAATACAACTGAGACATCAGAATCAAAGAATTTATCATATTCACACACAAGTTACTCCTCCCATGAATATACAAGTGGGATAAAAGCTGAATTCATTTACATCTCCTTAAATCAGTGCAGATGTTACGAAACCTCACACACACACTTTCCCTTTCATCCAGAAATGTGAGCGACAATCACACATTCATATCCATTGAGTAAGCAGCGGTGTGGCGTTGCATACATGCACGTCTCGCTCAGATTTCAGGGGCCTCTAGCACAGAGTTTTGAATTACTCCTCTGTGGACATTACAAAGGAGCTGCATTAAGCCTCAGACCTGCGTGGGTGGACGCTTGAAGGTTAAACAATGCAAGGCGCCTTTCTTGCATTTCAGAAACGACTTCCATTCAAAAGTCAGAGGCACATTACAGCCCGACACTGTGGACAATGACAGCGGGCACTGTGCACTCCAAGGTTAGAGGTTAGGAGGTCATGCAGTGTCAGCAGCAGAAAGAAACAGACAGGCTATCTGGCAATAAGAGACAGATTATCTTCTTTTGGCAGTGGTGCATGATGGGCATCCTGCAAATGATGCATTTGTGTCCTAAATGGCAGCTTACAATAAAGAAACCTGCACAGGCTTATTATTAAAAAGTGATGGTAGTGTACAGTAACAAGGATTTTAGAATGAGACGGATCGTGTGTGTGTGTGTGTGTGTGTGGGTTAAATATCAGCAACAGGATATTTGTAGTATATGTATGTGTCAGACATTCATTTCAGGATATGAAATGGCTGGTGCAGAAGAGAGTTTGTGTCTTCTGGTTATATAATTTCCTACAGGGATCAGTTTGAGGACATTGCACAACACTGAAAAATGGATGAGTAAAAACAAAGAATAGACTAGAATAGAATAGAATAAGACATTCCAGTTCACACCAGCAGGAGGTTACCTGGGATGGGAGTTATTAGATGGCGACGGGGTGTTCCACCATGATGAGGAGAACGCAGGACAGGAGACCTTGCTGAAGAACAACAAAATGATGATGAATAGTTCACATTGACTGGATTCAGATTAGAATCCAGACTTTTCACCATCAAGTGCTCAGCATATATAAACACTAGTTCAATACTATTAAAATCATCCCAGGACGCTGTTTGACAGAAGCTCAGCTAAAGTATTGTTTTGATTTGGGGTTTGTTTGGTCATTCCCATGCTTGTAATATTACTCTAATTTATGGAAAACATTAATAATAGAAAATTAATAGGTATCTAAAATTTTGACTAATAGTATATAGGTACTACTCAAACATGGCAGCTAAAATTTAAAAAGCTGAAATGTTTTCTTACCGGAGCGGTTTTTTAGTATATCATAGGCTTCAAGCTCAAAGGGCAAAACCATACTGTCAAAACGGCCCAGATCTGTGGGAGGGATGATCATTCTACATAAAAGAAAGTGGATGTTAAATTAAAACATTCCACACAAAGTACAATAAGTGACTGCATGAATAGTGCAAACGCATGCAGGAGATACATGAATATGCGCATTGCAGACGCTGACAATGTAACACTCCTTACCTAACCTCCCTCAGCAGCAGAAGCTTCTCAGGCTTGTCCAAGATAGCCAGCAAGGGACGCACCAGATCCTCAACCACACGCTCAACAAGAAACTAAAGAACAGGAGGAGATGCCCTAGTTCAGCGATTTAGATCTGATAATGTGAACTAGTCACAAGCACTGGGTTTAGAGTCTAAATCTTACCAAATTTGTGTAAAGCACGAAACATTCTTGCAATTTAGCGCTCACAAGCTGTCAATGAAGTACTACACAATTTTGAAGTAATGAAGTAATATGTTCTGCTAGTATTTCAAGAATATTCTGAGGATAACTGTGGCATTGTCTATTCACTAAAAAAAAAAGTTTGGTGTAGAAACTATTTTCACTAAATTTGACAAATAATTACAAAGAATCTGAAAGTAATTCATTAAATGTGATGTTTTTAAATGGAAAGACTTAAGTATTTTCTCGTAAAACATGCTCCAGTAATCTTTGTTTTAATTACAACTACAATTTTTTACTCTACTGTAGAGTTCAGATGATTTGGATGACTTGATCTCAAACATTAATGGCAAATCAAATCTCTCTTTTGTAAGCATAACCAGCAGGCACAATAATTAGTCAGAAATATACATTTAGCAAGACAATAGAGTCTTTTCTAAATGATCACATAAACATTTGGAAAAAGGATAAACCTGTAAACCTGTATAAAGTCATAAATGAGACATTTTTTCACCAAATGAGATTTTAGATGACTTACCCTTTTACAGTGTCTCATGACGGCTGCCACCTCATCCTCATTGAGCAGTTTGCGGGCCATATCCTCCAACACAGCCATGGTCTCTGGGCTGGGCATGGGGCTGTGCTCTCTCATACCAGCACGAGTCTCTCTGGGAGAACTCAACAGGTTAATTATGGGTCGACCCCGCTCTTTACCTGAGGACGCAAATGCTAGAGTCAGTCTTTGAGCTGTAATGACAGCAATTCTCATTTAAAGATCTATGGTTTTGGAATCTGTGGTTCCATAAAGAATCCACTGAAGCTTTTCATTCAATGGATTCTCAACAAAAGATTTTTTTATAGTGGAAAAAAAGGTTCTTTAGGTTATTAAAATGTCCTTCACATTCTGAAGGAAAAAAAAAAAAAAACTTTTAAGAACTATTCACTGTAAGGTTCTTTGGGGAACCAAAAATAGCTCTTCTATACTAAGGGTGTCCAATCCTGCTCCTGGAGGGCCAACGTCCTGCAGATTTTAGCTCCAACACACTTGCCTCGAAGCTTCTACACTGTGTTCCAGTTCATTTTTATGCTCTTCCCTCGCTAACTTCTCTCTGTCTTGTCGACTCAGATGTACATCATTGATTTTGATGCATGAGTGCCCACTACTGGCGGAACACTTGCATGGGGCTGAATTGGAACGTCCTGAGTCCTTGATATTATAAACAGTGTTGGGGAAAGTTGCTTTTAAAAGTAATGCATTACAATATTGCGTTACTCCATAAAAAAGTAAATAATTGTGTTACTTAGTTACTTTTTAATGTAAAGTAATGCATTACATAACTTTTGTGTTACTTTTCTGTCACCTGGGCTGGGCTTGCTTATTTATTTTTAACAAAAGAAAACCCAAAAGTTATATTTTTGGGGACTGTAAAGGCCCTTTCACACCAAAGGTGAAATTAATAAGCCTCAGGCTGAAGGAAGTGCCTCTGCTTCTGCACGTACTCTCAATTTCTCTCAACACAAGACAAGAATAAATAGGAATAAATAGGAAAAGAAAGTAACTTGCTTATTTGAAAAAGTAACTCAGATATTTTCTTTTCTTGTAAATAGTAACTTTACTAGTTACTTGAAAAAAAGTAATCTGATTACGTAACTCGTTATATTACGTAAAAAAGTAACCCGATTACGTACTTGTCATGCGTTACCCCCAATGCTGATCATAAAGTTGTTTGGGGTTGGGGAAAATTAAATGCGATCTGCGGTGACGTCACAGTCATGTTGCATTGTGGTATATAGAGCAGCCTGAAGTGTACATATGAAGCAGACTTGCTGCCTCGGTCAAAATCAAGGGGTCGAGGGTCTGTCCATATAAACTTCCCTCGTCTTCTTCACAAAGTGGAGCGCACTTCAAAATGGCAGCGGATGGAATGCAGAAGTGAGTCTGAAGACCTTGATTAGCTGGTTCAGGACAGTGGCCCTCCAGGATCAGGTTTGGACACCATTGTTCTATGGCATCACTGCAATACCCCATTTTTAAAAGTGAACTGATTGCAAATATGTACAATAAACTGTAACATTACAAGGTTAAACATTACAAAAAGACACTGGCAAATCTGACTGGCTGACAAGCTTGGAGTTTTCAATGCATTTCTAAGTTTTTAAGTTTTGCTGCAGTAGGCACTGTATAGAAGGAAGCTATGCAATTCATCATTAGCTGAGCAAAACCACAGGAGTTGGACTCAAGGTCACTCCAAGGGAATTACTGCAGAACAGTGTACAGTAAAGCAGCTCTCTGATTTAGCTTCTTAAAAAAAATTATTATGCTGCTTTCTGGATTTTCAAATGCAAAGATCTTCCTGCAGATATTCCCTGGTATCCATAGAAAGTGATTCTCATCAAAGTCTGTTAAACCATATTTCACACATGACAACTCTCGGAAAGTTTTGGCATGGTGATGGATATGATAATGTTAATGTATTTGGTTTTGGAGGAATAGATCTGCTACGCTGCTGCGGCTGCTGAATTGCTGCTGTTGTTGGTTATTGCTGTAGTTGTAGATTATTGCTGCTGCTGCAAGCAAGTACAGGAACTGCTACTGCCAATGCATATGGGGATACGGTCCTGCGAGTATTCAAGACATACTGCTGCTGCACAAATAGCATAAAAATAACCCCCCAACAAAGCTGGAAGAAGAAAACAAAACAACTAAATATGATAAGTATGTGGTGCTGCACGAAACCTGCTGTAAGCCCTGTTGAATAAGCAAAGTAATAAACGCCTATTTCACTTTAAAGAGTTTATGTACCTTCCATGAGTTATCACTAAAATTTCATGGAAGTGTAGCGCTTTCTGCTGCTGCTGTTATATTAGCTACAATAATAACTTGACTTGCTATGCATGATGCTGCTAATATTATTTGTAACCTTGCATCTGAATTTGCTATGCATGCTATAATATTCATTAACATTGCGAATAGTTATGCATACTAGAGGTCGACCGATAGTGGATTTTACCGATACCGATAGCTAGGTTGGACCACACAGGCCGATACCGATTAATCAACCGATAGTTTTCAAAATGGATACTGAAAGAAAGCTAGTGCTTTACTATTTAAAAAAAAAAGCAGTAACAGTACTGAACCATACTTTGTAAATGAATAAAAATTATTATTATTTACTATATTGATCATTAAAGTTATTTCATAGTTTGCTAATGTTAAAAGAAGAAACTTTAAAATTTAAAAAATGTAGCCTATTAGTAGCTAATAGTGAATGTTGAAATGAACACTCTAACAAGGAACAATACTGATATTGTTACTATTGTTACTTCGCCAACTGCAAACCGACCCCACTAGTGAGGTGTGCATCTGAAAGCGATCCGTTCGAGGTTAAAGCAGAAATGAATGCCCACAGAAGATATTAAAAGCATCGGAGGTTTCAAGCAAATAAGGTAATCCCCAATTCACTTTACTGTTGTAAAATCCGCGACGCTTGACGTTGTATTCTCACATACATGAACTAGAAAATCCTCTTGCTGCTGCTGCTGCTAATGCTGCTGCTGTTATATGAACGAGACATGCTTAGTAATGACTCCTCTCGCGAATAACTTGCGCGTAGTTTTACAGCTTGTATGTTTTCTAGTTTAAAATGTAAATCTAAAGAATGTAATAATGCACTGAAATCAGAGTGAAACCGTTTACCGTGCGCTTTCAGAGAAACTCTGAAAGCGCACTGCAGGAATCTCAGGTGAATGCCAGCCAGCCATATAAATGCAAGGCAAGTAAGCTCATTGGCTGCATATGCAACATGAAACAATCAGCTTGTGCCAATTTGTTTAACTCTGAATATCATCAGTTACGTTAACAACCCTTCAGTCTGCACCATCTAGAGTTTCATGACTGAACTATACACGTGGACTCACCCGGTTCGTTATCTAAATATTTTGGGGATTTGGATCTTCCTCTGTGTCCGTCCCCTGTCCCTTTGTCCTTCTTGTCTCTAGAGGACGACCTTTCCCTCCTGCGTCCGCTTTTAAAGAGCAAGCTGACAAAGGTTTTGGAGCGCTGCAGGGTGCTTCCCTCCGTCTCTACCTTGTCCTTTTGATGCTTCCTTTTCTTCTGCTTGTCCTCTGATCAACATTCAAACACAAACATGTCAAAGAGTGACCTCCAGGCAAAAAAATCTGAGTTAAATTATATACTGAATAAATAAATGTTCACAAGGAAAACTTTAACATTCTCAAGTGATAAAATACATGTATTATAGGTGCCAAAGGTTGCAAGTTCAGCCCTGAGCAATGGTGACCCAGAAACTGGAGAGTTACTGAGATCACAATCCACTTTCATCACTACTGTGTCCTCGAGAAAGTCATTTAACCCCAGGTCATTGCAGGACAAGAGCACTTTTTGGTTGAAAAACAGCTACTCTGAATTCTCACAAAGCCTGTCATGGATATATATAGAGATATATATATATATATAGATAGATAGATAGATAGATATATATATATATATATATATATATATATATAGATAGATAGATAGATAGATAGATAGATAGATAGATATAGATATATATATATATATATATATATATATAGATATATATGTGTATATAGATATATGTGTGTGTGTATATATATATATATATATATATATATAGATAGATAGATAGATAGATAGATAGATAGATATAGATAGATAGATATATATAGATAGATAGATATAGATATATATATATAGATATATATGTGTATATAGATATATGTGTGTGTGTATATATATATATATATATATATATATACACACACACAGGTGGATCTCAATAAATTAGAATGTCGTGGAAAAGTTCATTTATTTCAGTAATTCAACTCAAATTGTGAAACTCGTGTATTAGATAAATTCAATGCACACAGACTGAAGTAGTTTACGTCTTTGGTTCTTTTCATTGTGATGATTTTGGCTCACATTTAACAAAAACCCACCAATTCACTATCTCAACAAATTAGAATACTTCATAAGACCAATAAAAAAAATAAAAATAAATAAATAAAAACATTTTTAGTGAATTGTTGGCCTTCTGGAAAGTATGTTCATTTACTGTATATGGACTCAATACTTGGTAGGGGCTCCTTTTGCTTTAATTACTGTCTCAATTCGGCGTGGCACGGAGGTGATCAGTTTGTGGCACTGCTGAGGTGGTATGGAAGCCCAGATTTCTTTGACAGTGGCCTTCAGCTCATCTGCATTTTTTGGTCTCTTGTTTCTCATTTTCCTCTTGACAATACCCCATAGATTCTCTATGGGGTTCAGGTCTGGTGAGTTTGCTGGCCAGTCAAGCACACCAACACCATGGTCATTTAACCAACTTTTGGTGCTTTTGGCAGTGTGGGCAGGTGCCAAATCCTGCTGGAAAATGAAATCAGCGTCTTTAAAAAGCTGGTCAGCAGAAGGAAGCATGAAGTGCTCCAAAATTTCTTGGTAAACGGGTGTAGTGACTTTGGTTTTCAAAAAATACAATGGACCAACACCAGCAGATGACATTGCACCCCAAATCATCACAGACTGTGGAAACTTAACACTGGACTTCAAGCAACTTGGGCTATGAGCTTCTCCACCCTTCCCCCAGACTCTAGGACCTTGGTTTCCTAAAGAAATACAAAACTTGCTCTCATCTGAAAAGAGGACTTTGGACCACTGGGCAACAGTCCAGTTCTTCTTCTCCTTAGCCCAGGTAAGACGCCTCTGACGTTGTCTGTGGTTCAGGAGTGGCTTAACAAATTCCTTGACACATCTGTGTGTGTTGGCTCTTGATGCCTTGACCCCAGCCTCAGTCCATTCCTTGTGAAGTTCACCCAAATTCTCGAATCGATTTTGCTTGACAATCCTCATAAGGCTGTGGTTCTCTCGGTTGATTGTGCATCTTTTTCTTCCACACTTTTTACTTCCACTCAACTTTCTGTTAACATGTTTGGATACAGCACTCTGTGAACAGCCAGCTTCTTTGGCAATGAATGTTTGTGGCTTACCCTCCTTGTGAATGGTGTCAATGATTGTCTTCTGGACAACTGTCAGATCAGCAGTCTTCCCCATGATTGTGTAGCCTAGTGAACCAAACTGAAAGACCATTTTGAAGGCTCAGGAAACCTTTGCAGGTGTTTTGAGTTGATTAGCTGATTGGCATGTCACCATATTCTAATTTGTTGAGATAGTGAATTGGTGGGTTTTTGTTAAATGTGAGCCAAAATCATCACAATTAAAAGAACCAAAGACTTAAACTACTTCAGTCTGTGTGCATTGCATTTATTTAATACACGAGTTTCACAATTTGCGTTGAATTACTGAAATAAATGAACTTTTCCACGACATTCTAATTTATTGAGATGCACCTGTATATACACTGCCCATCCAAAAAAAAAAGTCACACACTCTAATATTTAGTTGGACCGCCTTTAGCTTTGATTATGGTATGCATTCACCTTGGCATTGTTTCAATAAGCTTCTGCAATGTCACAACATTTATTCCCGTCCAGGGTTGCATTAATTTTTTGCCAAGATCTTCTATTGATGAAGGGAGAGTAGACACTAGGCATGATGGGTGCATCACTTCATCCGCCTCTCTTCTTACCCTGATGCGCCCATCAATCTGGAACAGGGTAAATCTGGTCTCATCAGACCACATGACCTTCTTCCATTGCTCCAGAGTCCAATCTTTATGCTCCTTAGCAAATTGAAGCCTTTTTTTTCAGATTAGCCTAACTGATAAGTGGTTTTCTTAAGGCTACACAGCTGTTTAGTCCCAATCCCTTGAGTTCCCTTCACATTGTGCGTGTGGAAATGCTCTTACTTTCACTATTAAACATAGCTGTGAGTTCTACTGTTGTTTTTTTACAATTTGATTTCACCAAACTTTTAAGTGATCGGCGATCACGATCATTCAAGGTTTTTTTCTGACCACATTTCTTCCTCGAAGATGATGGTTCTTCACTATCCTTCCAGTTTTTAATAATGCGTTGGACAGTCCTTAACCCAATTTTAGTAGTTTCAGCAATCTCCTTGGATGTTTTCTTTGCTTGATGCATGCCAATAATTTGACCCTTCTGAAACAGATTAACATCTTTACCATGACCACATGATGTGTCTTCCGACATGGTTGTTTAAGAAATGAGAAGCTATTCACTGCATCAGTTAGGGTTAAATAACTTGTTGCTGTCAGGCTTGTGTTCGTTTTGTGTTCGATATTCTGTCTATGTGCTCCCTGGACTTTGGTTTCCCTCTTGTATGCCCTTATTTGTTTTTTCCTGTTTCCTGTTCTTGATTAGTTTATTAGTTTTCAGCTGTGTTTTATTAATTTCTAGAATTTAAATCTAGAATTTACCTGTGTATTTAGTTCCTGCCTGTTCAGTTAGTTTTCGTCTGGTCTACTCGTTACACTCCCTGTGTGTCTCAGTCCTGCCTTGTTTTGCACTGTTGTTTTGGATTAAAGACTGTTATTTTGAAGTTTACCTCTTGTCTCCTCGATTCCCTTGTGTGCACCGTGACAGAAGACCAGACCAAAACAGTAAGCGGCGGCCATTCACCCGGTTTGTTTTCCGATTTTTAAAGTCTTTTGTTTTTCTGTTTTGTTTTTGTTCTCCCCCGCGGCATGGAAGTCGCCGCTCGTCATTCCGCCCAAGCACGCAAAAGCTAAGCGTTGGAGTTTGGCGGGACAGCCACGAGCGCTGCGAGTCCGCTGGCCGCTCGTCAGTCAAGTTCGACTGCCGTTCATCTGTCCAGTCCGCCGGCTGCGGCTAACCCAAGCCCGTCGGCCACTCATCAGTCAAGTTCACCGGCCGTTCATCTGTCCAGTCCGCCGGCTGCGGCTAACCCAAGCCCTCCGGTCGCTTGTCAGTTAAGTTCGCCGGCCGATCATCTGTCAAGCCCGTCGGCTGCGGCTAACCCAAGCCCGCCGGCCGATCTTCAGTCAAGTTCGCGGGCCGCCGCTCGATTAAGCCCACCGACTGTGGCTCCCTCAAGCCCGCCATTAGTTCCAAAGTCAAGCCACCAGCTGCGGCTCCCTAAAACCCGCTGGTAGTTCCGAAGTCAAGCCGCCGGCTGCGGCTCCCTCAAGCCCACTGGCCGCTCCGACGTCAAGCCCGCCGGCTGAGGCTCACTTCAGTTCCAAGTTTCGCTCCAGTGGATCCAGTTCCCCAGTTTCGGCCAGGAGTGCCGTTCCTAGTCACAGTGGATCCAGTTCCCCAGTTTTGGCCAGGAGTGCCGTTCCCAGTCCCTGAATCCAGCCTGTGACCAAGAGTCCAGTGCAGGCTCCAGCCCCTGACCAGAGTCTTGTCATGTCCCCTAAAGTATTGTCCACAGGAACAGTTTTAATCAAACTTGTCTTGTCTGTTGGGGTTCTCTTGTTGCCTCAATGGAAACGGTTCCTGAGATCACCCCTGAGAGGGCCCCTGACTCCACGTCCAGCCCAAGGAGGGCTGTTGTGCTCTCGCCATGCCCAGAGAGGGCCTCAGATTCCAAGCCTAGCCCTAAGTGGGCTCCTGTTTCTGTGGATAGCCCCAAGGAGGGCTCCTGTTCCTGAATTTAGCCTAAGGAGGGCTCCTGTTCCTGAGTTCAGCCCAAGGAGGGCTCCTGTTCCTGAGTTTAGCCCAAGGAGGGCTCTTGTTCCTGAGTTTAGGCCAAGGAGGCCTCCTGTTCCTGAGTTTAGCCCACGGTGGGCTCCTGTTCCTGAGTTTAGCCCACGGAGGACTCCTGTTCCTGAGTTTAGCCCCAATTTCTCCCCAAGTTATTTTTGAGGAGGGCTAATAAGATCCGGTCGTAGAGGCCGGGGCGAAGGATGAGGCCACGGCCACGAAGACTGACTGCCATGGCCTCCAGAGCTCCCAGCCCAGCCAGGGCCTCCTGAGCTCCCTACTCCACCATGGCCTCCTGAGCTCCCTGCTCCGCCATGGCTCCGGAGTCCCCTGATCCGTCCTGGAGGCCTCCCCCGTGTCTGTCCTGAGGGGCATCCAGAGTGCCCACCCCCAGTAATGTCAGGCTTGTGTTCGATATTCTGTCTATGTGCTCCCTGGACTTTGGTTTCCCTCTTGTATGCCCTTATTTGGTTTTTCCTGTTTCCTGTTCTTGATTAGTTTATTAGTTTTCAGCTGTGTTTTATTAATTATCTATTTACCTGTGTATTTAGTTCCTGCCTGTTCAGTTAGTTTTCGTCCGGTCTACTCGTTACACTCCCTGTGTGTCTCAGTCCTGCCTTGTTTTGCCCTGTTGTTTTGGATTAAAGACTGTTATTTTGACGTTTACCTCTCGTCTCCTCAATTCCCTTGTGTGCACCGTGACAGATGCCAGCTGAAACATAATAATCCATAAAGTGATTATCCAGTGGGAGGCTCTTACCTGTTTGCTTAGTTAAATCCAGGTGGTGACTTTTTTTTGGATGGGCAGTGTATATTATATATATATATATATATATATATAAAATATATTAGTATCACCTGCTTTAAAGACCATTTTGCTATTGCTATAATGTGAATGTTCTAAAGCCTTTCATTAATACAGTTTTTTTTAAGTCATTACATTTTTAAATTAAATTTTTAGTTCTATAAAATTGTATGAGAAAACAAACAAACAAACAAAATAATAAATAATAAAAACATCAGGATACATTAATGATAATTGAGGAAAATATACAGAGCCCCACAGATGACATTCTGGGGGGGAAAAAAATAAGATATTGAGGCCAATTTGTTCCCACAATTTGTTAATTGGTTCTTCTTAAACTGTGTTCTTCTATCCACAATTTAACTAAATTAAAACAAGAGAACAAATTAGTTCAACATGACCATGATTTAACTACAATGAGGGAACATCATTGTATGTTACATACAATGATGTAAACATCATCTGCATGTTAATGAAAAAAAGTTAATGGTCCTAAAATAGGCTTCTTATTTTTAAATTTTTGATTTGGGGTGAAATATGACCTGGACATGTTTATGTGAGATTCACCCAAGAAGAGCTTGTTATGTTACGTTGTGAGTGAATGTATTTGTTAAAGGCTACAAACCCTCCAGTCATTTATCTCCACAGTGTAAGGTATTAAGCCTGGCAAATAAAACAGGATGATATACACTTTGCTGTGTGGATTTTGAGCATACATTTCTCAAGGCATCAGATTCTCCAGTCTAAACCGTTAATCTTTCACAGGAAGATCCCATGCAGTAATGCTGATGTATTATGCATTCAACAGAGTTCATTTAAATGCAGAGATACAATGGCAGCACACTGCTATATATTTGACAAACAGACGTAGCAGTGTGACTCTTAAGGTCAATTGCTGGTTTTTGACAACACATTTTCTGAGCGGAGCTTCCACAGCATGGTGTGTGTATCAAATAACCCAAGATCCTCATCACTGATCTGGTTGTGACCTTGGGCCTTAGCACTACAACTGAGATATGAGTTACATCAGTGACACAAACAGAGAACGGCCTTGTGCAGCTCACCTCATTTTGATTCACAGCCTTCTGGAAGACTGTTTTTTTTTTATCTCTTCAAACCAGCCTTACTGTACCTGACACAGTGATGTGACTCTGGGATCGGCGAATGGGTTTGCGAGGCTTGCTGAGAGCCATCAGGACTGCCGTTTTAGGAGAGTCCAGAGTCTCTTTATCCCCGGCAGAGAAGGTCCTTGTCCGAGATTTGGCAGTCCCACTGCGGATCACTGTGTCTTTTAACAGGACAGTTTCGCCAACCGTTCGGCTGGTTTCTGTGGTTAAGACCCTACTAGATCCTGATGTGGCGTCGGGCTCCGGCAGGTCGGTCTGGATGGCGGTCTCTATCTGTTCAGAGCTGGGCTGGCGTGAGCGGTCCTCAGTGGAGATACAGACATCCACCATCTCTGAGCCGAATACAGGAGGGAACATGACCTGCGAGAGGCCGCTGAGAGAGCTGACTGGTGTCCCGGAGGAGAGAGAGGAAGTGGAGGAGTAGGAGTCTGAACCCTGAGAGGAAGAGGGCTGGCCTCCATTAGCCACTAAGGGGGGAAAGTAGAGATTTATTATTTTTAGAGATAGAGTTAGATCACTCAGTGCACTGGAGGTCTGTCATTCACTTCATTACACTTGAGAACTTAAATGCACAGTACTGTCTACAGCAAAACTTCAATGTAACTTTGATATAAATAAAAATTTTGAATCTTTGATAATTGTTACACAATAATTTCAAGAAAAGAAAGTCTGTTTCGTCTAAAATGCTGTGGCAGAAATCATCATAATTATCATACATATATCAATGAACCATTAAGTTGTTCAGCTGTTTTTTTTTGTTTGTTTGTTTTTTTTTTCTTTAGGTCAAGTGTTATCTCATTCTATATTGGAAAAAAAAAAAAAATTCTAAATTAACTGATTTTACTCCAGGCCAAAATATGATTTATCTCATTTATTTATTTAACTTGTTTATTAATAGATTTATTTTATATATTGTATCTATCTATCTATTTATTTATTTATTTATTTATTTATTTATTTATATGTGTATTTATTTATTTATTTTTCTATATATAACTGGGTCCAGCTAAATACATTCATTTATAGAAACAAAATTCATTTTTATTCATTAAATCAGATATCAGATTTTTATTCATTAAATCAGAATAGCTTTTTTGGGTAACAACTGCAAGTTGCGAAAATAAAATAAAATAAAATGGTAACACTTTACTTAAAGACTTTATGTATAATGCATTATAAAAGTAGTTTTAATGCATTAATTATGCATTGTAATGCACCTTATAATGCATTGTACAATCTCATGAATAATTGTAGCCACAATTAATAAATTACAGCACTTATAAATTCATTGTTACACTATGAATTTTAAATTAGGTTATAATCATTTACAACAAGATATAATGTGCAATGCACATTATGAATAATTCTAATGCATTATACCCTTTAATAACTCTTTATAATGCATTATACATAAAGGCTTGAAGTGAATTGTTACCAATAAAATATAGTACTCAGCATCTGAAGTGGATCAAAACCTTTCATCAAAGTTATACATGAATTTTGAACAATACCCATTCTTGTCTTAGGACAACTTTGACCAACTTTTTTGATCCACTTCAAATGCTGACTACTGTAAAATAATAAAATAAAATAAAGTTAAATAATAAAATAAAATAAAAAGCTTAACAAATAAAGCAACAGACATGGTGTCTAAAAGCCTCATAAATTTTAAAGTTCTGATGTACTTTTACATCTGAATGAACAATATATCAATATCACTAGTGTTAAATATGGAGCAGAATTACATGAACATCTGTCTTGCAACCTAAATACCCCTGAATCACCCTGATGTTACCAGAGGTGTAAAAAGTACTCAAAAATTTTACTCATTTAAAAGTACAAGTATCTGGCCAAAAACATACTTGAGTAAAAGTAAAAAAGTACAACTTTAAATTGTACTCAAGTAATAAAAAAGTAGAAGTGCTTTCTTTTCTGACAGACATTCAGAGGTTTGGTTAAAGGGAGAAAACAAAACAAATTGCAATGGCACAGGTCAAACACGTATGTGTCGAGTGCAACAACAACAATTAAAATTCAGCACAGCGGAACACAGGGAAAAAAAATACAGGGAAAGGGATTAAAAGGAAACTCCATCCTTTTCACCCTCATGCCATCCCATATGACTTTCATTTATCAGTAACACTAAGAGTTTTAGAAAAAAAAATCACGTGTATGGGACATCTAAAGATTACACTTCAAAAACTACACATAGTGAATATGACAGTAACTCATTAATGAATGTTAGTGAATCAGTGTCTTCTTAAGTGAAATGATAGGCATATGTAAGAAGGATACAAATAGTAATATTTTAAACTTGACCATCATGTTCACTTTGTGTGGTTTCTGAAGTGGTTCTGTCCCCTTGCATTATCTGGACTAAAAATCTTTGCTTGTGTTCATCTTAGGCTGGCCACACACTAGATGATTTTAAGCCCGAGTTTAAGCCCAAATTGCACCCCCGAACAATTGGGGAGTGTGGCCCGATCCGCAGCTTGTCGCAAGCGATTTTTTTTGTCCAAAAAATCCTCTATTGTGTGGTGTCATTACGATTATTTATCTGCTCCCGATCGAGACAGTCCTAATTACTCAATGTGTCATATAATGACATATTATAAATACAACTTATCCACTACCTGGTAAGAACATCACTAAACATGAATTACAATTAATTTAACATACAATGTTTATTTAAATAACAAAAAAAAGATTCCCACAAAAATATTAATTGTATTTAAATTCTCATCACTGATCTTATTTGCACTCAATCTTGTGCATTCAGCTAATATATTACACAGCTAATCGCTCTATCAAAACAAAACAAATAATGAATAAGCTTTTTTTTGGGGAAAATGCAACTTTGCTTCATCAATATGCTTCCTCAGATTTGATGGTGAACTTTTGAAACCAGACATTTACCTGATGAAAGTCATAACTGAAGTATATATGTGTGTGCTTGATGCATGAAAACAATGTTCATTGGTTCTCACATCAGGCACGCACGTTTGAGCTTCTGTTTACCATATTTAATGTGCATAAGATAAAATAAAAATGTAATGTACTTTTCAAGATGAAATAAAATTGTAAGGAGTAAAAAGTACTGTTTTTTCTTCAGAAATGTAATCAAGTAAAAGTACAAGTAGTCAGTTTAAACTGTACTTAAATAAAGTACAAATCCCCCAAAATAATACTTAAGTACAGTAATCAAGTAAAATTACTCAAGGATTTTACACCTCTGGATGTTACAAACATGCACAATCCCGGACGACTTATCTGAATGTGAACATTATGATCTAAGCCGTGCCTATTTTCAGACACTGCCATCCATATTAAATGGAAAACAGAGAATCAGAGGGCAATGAAAAAATCTGGCTTGACATGTGGCTGGCTAGCGTTCAGCTTTAATCTGGGGATGGACCATCTCAATACACCATCAATTTAATTATGAAAATTGCATTTCTATAAGATACAAGTGAAAATGAGTGGGTCACACCAAGCACGCAAACTATCCATCAATGTATGTACTATTAACAGATAAGATATTAAATAGTGAGGTTTGCAGGTAACGTTTACACTACATACATTTATTTAGCCAGCTGTACTCCGCCACCATCTCCTTGTAAGCAGGATATCGGCCAGCCTCCTAAGACAGGATATTACACAAGACATAATCACAGTGAGAAAAGAAGCAACAGCCTTAATTATGCAAGTTCAAAAGTCCTGTGTTGGATATAGTTCATTGTGCAAATGAAGTCTAAACAGCCTAAAAATGACTTCAAACAGCATTTTCCACCAGTCAAGTCAGGAGGATATGACCTCATTTCTGATGCCCCAGGTGTACGCTGACCTCACTACGGGCTCGCATGAAGTCACAGTTAGTTTGTTACTCCGTAAACATAAAACAAGCTTGAACATCATTAAGATGATGGTAAGAGGCAGCCTGATCTGCCTTGCAGGAGAGTAAGCTGCTGTGATGACAGTGACGTCATGTAGGAGCTAGATTCGAACAGACTGCAGCAAAGCTCAAAAAACATCCCTTTCTCCTTTTGTTTTGACCCTTGTCTGACATTTTCTCACTTCACTTATCACAAGCAGAGCTCGTATTACCACCACGAAGTGGCATCAATAGCTAACAAAGCAGGCATTTAGCAGCCCTATATACTTATAGCACCACTGTAGGTTTGATAGAGCCTTGCCATGGGGGCAATGAGAAAAGGCCATAAAACGAGGCTTTCTGCTGATTATAACTTGATCCCTAAGGCCTGGTGAATAATGCACACCCGCTGGCTGTTTTTCACAGGTGGAACCTGAGCTCTGCCTGAGTAAAGCGAACAACCAGGAATGTGACGTCTAAATGCCAGCTGTCTGCTTTGCTATGCTTTCTCACTCCCAGACGCAATAAGAGGCAGTGTTGTTTTGGCAATTAATATGCCAAAGCACTCTGGAAATCATTTGTCTTGCTAAACTAAAAACTAAAATTTTCCTGATAAACTAAGGTGTGTACACCGATGTATTTTTTTTTTAATATTGTCATTAAACAAAGGACACTCTATATTATTTATTTGTAATATAAAACATAACATAAGGCTGGTAATGCTGATAATCTTAAAATGGTCAAATATCAAATCTATCGCTAATGTTTCAGTTATTCTCACCTTGATGGTCAGCATCACGTGAGTGTGACTCTTTAGCACTTCTACTGCATTGCTGTGTGTGATGTCCTCAAAACTCACTCCATTGGCTGCCAGAATCTGATCGCCCATTTTAATTCCATTTTGCTCTGCCAGGCCACCAGGGTCCAGCCTCATCAGAAAATTAAACAAATCATCTAATTAATAAAGTTCAATAATTGATCAAAGCATCTAAAAGTTGTCATGAAGTTGTCAGACATTGAAATGTATCCCTCAAACCCCCAGTCATTATGTCTTACTTTGAGACGTAGATGCCCAGGCCAAACTCTTTGCCACCGCGGATGTTGAAGCCCAGGCAGTAGTCATCTGAGGTTGTGTAAAGGTGCACTATTCTGCGCAGGGCTCCATCTGAACTGGCCTCTGAAGGTGTGCGACCACTTTCTTCCACTACCATCCTTCGGTGGATCAAATCTACCCTGCACACATACATTCATATTTGTTTACAAGCAATAAACAAATAAGTGCAACAATAATTTCAGTCATTCTACAAAAAAATAAACACAGGTTCATCTTCGGAACACAAATTAAGATATTTTTGATAAAATCCGAGAGCTTTCTGACCCTGCATAGAATCAACTCAACTGAAACTGTCAAGGCCCAGAAAGGCAGTAAGGACATTGTTAAAATAGTCCATGTGACCTCAGTGGTCCATGAACCTTAATTTCATGAAGCTACAAGAATACTTTTTGTGCGCAAAGAAAACAAACAAAAGTAACAACATTATTCAACAATTTCTTTTCTTTCGTGTCAGTCTTCGACGCACGTTCATGAGAGTACCGTGACACATGCGTACGTAGAACGTAGAACCCGGATGTGCTGCACATTATTTACACCTTGTCTTTGTAAACATGTCTGAAGATTTCGACAGAGAAGATGACTTGCAATTTTTTTGCCCAGCCTTACTTATTTGAACCAGAATATACAAACAATGAACTAAGAAAGATAGACGTTTTACGTCAGAACACATGCGTTGTGGTATTCTCTTGAACACGTGTCGAAGACTGACACGGAAGAAAAGAAATTGTTGAATAAAGACGTTCTTTTTGTTTTCTTTGCGCACAAAAAGCATTCTCGTAACTTCATAAAATTAAGGTTGAACCACTGATGTTACATGGAATGTTTTAATGATGTCCTTTCTACCTTTCTGGGCCTCGAACATGTCAGTTGCGTTGCTGCCTATGGAGGGTCAGAAAGCTCTTGGATTTCATCATAAATATCTTAATTTATGTTCCAAAGATGAACGAAGGTCTTACAGGTTTGGAATGAGCAATTAATAATTTTTGGGTGAACTAACCCTTTAAACTGATCAAAAGTGGCAGTAAAGACTTTTTACAATAATGAAAGAGTTCTATTTCAAATAAATGTTGTTCTTGAACTTTCTATTCATATAAGAATCTTAAAAAAGAAGAAGAGAATTTTTCAAAAAATTACTGTTTTTACTTTATTTTTTTATCAAATTAATGCAGCCTTGATCAGTATAAAAGACATCTTTCACAAAGTTTTTGAAGGGTAACTACAAAGTTTAATATAAAAGCTAAAGTGTGTAATTTCTGCATAGCTAGTGTGACCAAACAGAACTGTCCCACCCTTTCATTATTCAGACAAACTGATAACCCCGCCCCAAACTAACGCCATTGGTTCCATGTTGCTGTATTGAGCTGGTCAGGGTGCTCTGTTTTAAATGTTTACAGTGTTTACATTTTGAGGAAATCAACCTACAAATGTTTTACTTATAGTTGTATTTCCATATTAAGTTAAGATAGGAGAAAGTGTTTTAATATAAATAATTACACATTTCACCTTTAAGTAAAAATCCAGTGTTGTAAAAACAAGCACACACACATAGATTTTCAGGTAGACACATATACACTTCTATAATAAATTTGCTCACTCTACTATCAGTTAATGAAATGGCTGAGAAGACCACTGAGGTAACTCTACCACTGCTGTATGCTGAAACAGAAGCTGAAGGAAAAGATAACAAGTAAAGGCCAAGAGTCACAGGGTTTCCACCCTGTTAGTCAAGGCAGGCCCATCACTACGCTCTGCTTATCTTCAGTTCAGTCAGTCTAATTAAACCCCATCATTCAGCAAATCTGCAACAAATAAATGCCTAAAAACAGTATTCCAAACACCACAAGAACCTCTAAATGTTCAAGCACAAAACTTTCTCTTCTGTTATGAGTTGTCAAAGGGTATTTGGACAACCTCCAGGAGGCAGGCTTGTGGGAGACAGGTCAAGCTGTCATGCAAACAGCTACTTTTCTTGCATAATACTAAAGGACATGATGCATTTCATTACTTGTTTGTATAACTATGAAAATAAAAAGAATTGCATTTTTTAAACTTTTAAATTCACAGATACACAATATCTCGTGAAATATACAATATGAAATATAGAATGATACATCAGCAACAAAATCATCAATGGTCCTCAACCAAGAAACTTCACCAAACTTCCACAAGATGGCTTAAAATTCTTTAATAATTTAAAATAAAAAAGTAAAAACCTGAAAAAAACAAACATATGTAAACTAAGAATAGGTGTATTTTACCCTTTAATAATTATTGTTTTTATTGAAGAACATACAGAATCAGAATCTTTAATATTCTGGAATCAAAAAATTAATTGTGATTGATTAATTTAATATATCAACACTCCTAGTTTCTGTTTAAAAAAAGTTTGAAAACAAGCAATGTCATCATGATTATAACAGAAATAGCAAAGAAAATATGGGGGTCTTTGAATAAATGTGGACAATGTTGCAGAAATAACATTATAAATGATGTTCAGCCAGATAGAGTATGCTTAGCCTAATATAAAAACATAGAAAATAGTACAAGTTCAAGTGATGACAAAATCTTTACCATAAAATCACTTACCATGTAGTCTTCTCTTTTGAATAGCGGATACCAGGCACCTTTCCCACACGTCTTACCACCATGCGCAGACGATTATTTCCTGTCAGGACTTTTACGGCACTGCTCATGGTGATGCTCTCCAGACTTATGCCATTCACCTCGACCAGCTTATCCCCAACACACAGGCCTGCCAACTCTGTAGTGTGGAATGAGAAAACAAAATCACATTAATATGAAACTCACCAATAGCTAATACATACATACCTTGTTATAATAAATCTTAAATCTCAAATGCAAATCTTAGCTCTGTGTCCTCATCAGTTGTAACCCCTCTGTGTACCTGCAGTGCTGTCATCCTCCACTTTACTGACAAAGATTCCCAGGCCGTGTTCAGAGCCTCCCCGCACACTGAAGCCCAGCCTGCCATCCTCACTTTTGTCCACAGTAATTGTGTGGATGTCTTCACTGTCATCCCCACCTACAGTGCACCAACATCAACCACAAATAGAACATTCCTTTGAAAATAAATTCTTAATACAAAGCTTATTCATGTATTCCATCCCAGCGAAAGATTCTTTCTCGCATAATATAATATAATATATGTAAGAATTTGCAATGTAAGAATTTCTTAAAAAAATAAATAAATAAAATAAAAATAAATTTTTTAAAACTAAAGTTTCATTACATGTTTTTAAATGGAAGGAATGGCAGCCAACAATTTTACTGCATTCAGAAACCCTTTCAATCACAGGATACTGTTTGTGTTATTTTGTAGTTTAATAACACTACTGTTATTGTCCTAGGGATGCATGACATCCTAATTTATAGATATAGATCTGGTTGATACCCTTAAGCAGATAATAATTTTCATGTTATGGCCGATAACAGATAAATGGCAGATAAAAAAAATTAGTAAACTATATAGTTTACAACCACTTACTATACTATATATGCTATACTATTTATTGTAACTGTATACTATATTTTTATTTAATCTAAAAAAATTAATTAAAAATATAATGCTAGAAATATAAATTAACTATTTTAAAATATGCAATATTGGCTGAAACTAATTAATAATAATAAAAAAAACTTGAATATTAGCCAATAACTGATATAGTACTATTATATTTTAATCCTGAAATGGAATAAATATACTTTAGAAACTCAACCTCAACCTGATCTTATGAGAAATTGTATATATTTTTTGAATTGGCATTTTTGTATAAATTTGTATTATTTAATTCTTTGACAAATTGCTTTTTATGGATGAATGCATCTAACAAATTTATACATTTAAATGTACAAAAACGTACAAATTTTAGAAAAAAACACTAAGCCATTTTGTCCACCCCTACATATAAAGGGTCATAGGCAGATAGTATGAAAATGTACTACCAATTCACCAAAACATAAAACAGCTATGAATTGCCATAAGAATGCATTGGTTACCTGTATCTAAATCAAACTCTTGTAGAAGACTCACCATCGACAGGTGCATTGATGAGGATGACCCTGCCCATAGGAGAGGAAGATCTCACTCCTCTCTGGCGCTGCTGCTTCTTGTGCAGGTAGCGTGGTAGAGAAGAAGTGCCCGAGGGCCCTGGCTGGGCACTGGGATGAGCCCCATTCGTCATGTCTTTGCGTGCCGTGTCAGACGAATGAGCCATGGCAAAGTGCCGACCTCCCCTCTAACCCTCATCCAGGGCCTGAGCTTCTAAAGGGAAGGAGGGTGGATGGGGAAAACTAGAGGTCCGGTGGGTCAATACCAGTCACAAGGATTAGAATCCATAGGATTAGATCCACAAAAGGAAACCCCACTGCAGTGGTGCAGGAAGAAGATGCTATGAATCCAGCATTGTTCACTTTAGATTACAAGCCATGTTGTGACTTGTCTTCACAGAGTGGATTGATCCAAAGGACTCTGACATAATTATAATCATTTCATGAAACAGCTGGTAAACAAATTCTATA
Source organism: Spinibarbus caldwelli (assembly GCA_039654775.1). NCBI lineage: Eukaryota > Metazoa > Chordata > Actinopteri > Cypriniformes > Cyprinidae > Spinibarbus > Spinibarbus caldwelli. The sequence goes on from CM077243.1 coordinate 22,090,231, forward strand.
ATCCAAGAAGTGGCAGAGCAAAGTGTATCCTTATGTGCATTGTTTGGAAGAGAGTCTCACAAAAACAGAGGATGTGGAATAGTTGCTCAGGTCTTTTTGTTGAGTTGAAAGTCTGCTGGTTAGACTGGGGCATTGGGCAGGAGTCCTCCTCACTGCCGGTGGAGCTTTGCTTGGCAGAAGTCAGTCATCTAGTCCTCCCAGGCCTCAGTGTCTCACCTTTACCTGCCAGTGATCCAAGACGACAGAGAAAGATCTGTGAGAACCCAGCCGCGCAATGACTAATTTCCCATGGGAGGTAAAGTGATATCAGCAATTATTGCATTCGGGAAAGCTAAGAGTTGCACTGTTTCCACAGCAAGAGATACTGAGCCGATGTTGAACACATATACTTTTTTAACTTCTGAATGCATAAAGGGAGTTCCCTCAACAATGTCATCTACATATAATTGTTTACTGATTCAGAAAAAAAAAAAACTTTTTATTAATGGATTAATCAAGATAATTACATTCAATTTCGTTTGTGAATATTTTGTTTTCACTCTCATACTTTGTTTTGAAAATACATTTCTATACGACTAAAAGTGTGTTCCATAACATACAGTATCTTTTATATGATACGTTACCAATACAAGTACCATTTTGTTTTTAAATAGACATAATAAAGAGCCAATAGGTGTGTTCAGATGACCAGTATTAAAATCTCTTTCCCTCAGAAGGAAGCAGTACAGAATCTCCCTCAAATGGACAGAAAGTGCAGATTTCAGCTGTTTTTTTCTGACAGGATCATAGTAACATAATCTGCAGAAGTTTCCAGCACATTTAAATTTCTCATGTAAACACACAGGTTATAGTTATCAATATAAATTTCATTCTTTACTTTGTACATGTAAAGTAAACAAATGAATAAAACTATATACAAAAAAAAAAAACGTGTATAATCAAATTCTTAAATTATTCCTTTACCCTTAAAGTAGCGATAAAACAGGACTCATTTTCCTTAAAGAAACTCACTGAATCCAATGAGCATCATCTTGACCCCTTATGCGTTCATGTAGGTTTTTGGGTCAGTCAAGAAAAGAAGCTGGGGTTGTTATTTTGTTAGTCTGAGCAGGAAGTTGGCGCTGGCTGACTGTCTCACCATCAGCACCTCGGACAGCGCTCAACCAACAGGTTGAGTAAAGCGCATCGAAACGCTTCAGTGAACAATATAACAAGACGACATTCTCAGAGATGAAGGGTTGTCTCACTTCTCCAGAATAAATAGCTTGGTTTAAAAGAATCAGTGTGAGAAGATCTCAAAACTATACAAAGATCTTCCTCTATGAGACCCTTAAGGCACAGATGCAGTCAAGAAGGTAGTAGGAAATTATCACTCTTACATTTTCAGTAAGATTTATCCTAAATTAAAACTGATTTACCTTATTTAGGCTGTTGTTAATAGGATGCATAAATGCGAGAAAAACAAAGTTGTATACGCCGTTACCTGTCTCCATGTTGTGCCGCATGACCTCACCTGAGACAAAGACAATATTAGCCTTCTTTAAGCCCGCCTCTCAAGGCATGTGATTGGATTATGTGGAGCATCTCAGAAGGACACTGCACAAACTCATTTGGTCCAGTGGTTGACAGTCGTCACTCATAGCATGAGAGTATTATATGAACAGTGGTCTTGTGGAACAAGTCCAATTAAGTCTCACGTTGGTCTGCAGGTAAGCGCCCGTTGCCATCAGACACTAAATGAAGCGTCAACAAGATATAGCCTATTCTCTTTTGTGCTTAAATTATCTATGACTAAATGATTGCAATTAGGAGTGTCTGATCTAGAGAATTTCTTTTGATCAAATGGTGAATGTGCTTCAGGATAAACTGTAATTGATCCCCTTTGGAGCGTCAAGAAGATCGGAACATCTTTCATGACACTATACTGCCATGTAGTGGTCATTTAACAATTTTTTTTTCTGTGAATTTGGTTAAAATTGTATTGCAGTGTCGCTAGTGAAATTAATAATTAACTTTTTTATTTATTTTTTTCACCCAAACTGTATACCAGGTACATATTTGATACCATATGACTGAAATAGGTGTTTTTAGATATTTCACCTGTCTGTGATAATAATATGCTTTGTAAATAATAATATATTTAAAAGCGGCCCGCCCTTGTTTGGCCAATCAGAAACGTTCTTTGCCAGTCACTCATTTTCCCAGCGGTCTTCTCTGCAGGGCGGGATTTTGGATCAAGTGCCCCTCATTGCGGACTGTAACGTGATGATGATGTACGGATTGGAGAGAGTGTGGATGAAGCAATAATCCGGCTGAAATTTTGCAGAATCGCCACTTTTTCAAAAAGCTGAAAATCCCCATTAGAGAGATCAGCGCTACCAATGAAATATCTCGAGAATTCAGGAATCAAATAACCAATCACAGCGCAGCTCACTTTCACGCCCAGTCTGACGAGCCACCGCCTTTTACACAAAAAGTGTCTTCACTTCAACATTCATTCATCATTTCATCATTCATCATCCAGCTCTCTTCTTCAGACGGATTTTCAAGGCGAGACCGGAAGTGCGTTCAGTGTTTTGTCATCACGCGGAGGAAAGCAGTCAGCACCGAGGTCATCTGCTTCAAGGTGTACCTGAACCTTACCTGCGGTGTTTTAGCAAGGTCTGTGTCAGATATATTTTACTGAATGACTCTTTAAACAAAAATGCACGTTTGTCTGTTTTGATATGGTTGCTGTGTTCGTGTAACGTTATGTGAGATTATGTTGAAGCTAGCTAACGGTATTTTAGCCCGTTGAAAGGGATATGAGTTTGCTCATAATTGCTTATTTTATAAGTTAAGTTAAAAATTGCACATACAAAGCAGTTTAACAAAGTGACAGCTTCGGTCAAATGAAATTAAATTCATGTCATAGGAAATGTCAGTATTTTGCATGTCCTTGTCAGTTTACATCACACCAGCTGAGCAGCTAGCATTAGCTAAAGTAACTAGCTAAAGTAACTCGCTTTTCCATAGAAGATAAACAATACTAATACCTTTAGTTAATAAACATTTTAGTTACATACTTTCTGCAGTAAACAGCTGTGCAAGTTCAACAGCCCCGTCTTCTTCTTTTGATGTTTATTGCTAATCTCACACGTTCATCTGTCAGGCGTTATTGTTTACAGGTGTGCATGGCAGTAATAGTATTAATAAATATGAGCATAAACAGACAGGGTCCGTCTTGTTTTTTAGTAAATATGGTAAAAGAGCTGTTACTTTTAATGTCCACATTCATTCATTTTCTTGGTTTTACTTTCACCTTTGAAACTGTTTTATGTCACCCACCACAACTATGTTGGCATAGCTGCAGTTCAAACATTCATCATGACAGAGACCTCAATCATTTGTTCTTGAGTCTAAAAATGACCTTGTTCCCACAAATCAGGATTTAACAACTTCTAAACCCTCTTTTGTTTCTCTGTCTAATTGATCGCTATAACCCAGACTTCTTTGTGATCTTCACAGAAGCCGATAGGATGTCTGGAGATTTGCCTCTGAATATTAACATTAAGGAACCACGATGGGACCAGGGCACGTTTATGGGCCGAGCTCAGCACTTCTTCATGGTGACGGACCCCAGAAATGTGCTGATGTCTAGTGAGGTTTTGGAGGATGCCAGAGTTACTGTGGAGAACTACAGGTCTGTGATCCCTCTGGTCTGTTTTAATGCTGTATCTGTGAACTTTAGGGGTGAAATCCTGTATTTTAACATAATGTAGAAACTGTAAATACCAATCGCAACATTACTGGAGGATTTTTAGAGTGCAATATAGAATGTTTGTTTTCCTTTTTAAATTAAAACACTGTAGCATACATTTGTTGTTTCAAAACTAGGCCCTGCTAATTACATCTGTGCAACCTCTTGTTTGTCTTGTTTTCATAAATAGAAAAATGTTAAAATAATAACAAGTCTTTTATATAATGAACAATTAGTATTCTTCAGAACACTTTTGAACAGTGGTATAAGACTGTTTTTGAAAGAAATTAATGCTTTTATTCAGCAAGAATCCATTACATTAATAAAAAGTGACAGCAGAGACTTTTACTTTGTTACAAGAAATTTCTATTTCAAATAAACGTTGTTCTTTTAAACTTTTTATTCATCATAGAATCCTCAAAAAAGCATCACAATTTCCACAATGCAATACAAAATGTATCTTAAAGCACCAAATCAGCATATTAGAATGGTTTATTTAAAGATCATGTGACACTGAAGACTAGAGTGAAAATTCAGTTTTGCCATAATAGAAATTAATTACAATATAAAATGCATAAAAATAGGAAATGGTTATTTTAAGTTGTAATAATATTTCACAGTATTATTGTTTCACTGCATTTTTGATCAAATAAATGCAGCCTTGGTGAGCATAAGAGACTTCTTTCAAAAACACATACAAATAAAAAAAGTACCAATCCCAGTCTTTTGAGTGGTAATGTGTGTGTGTGTGTGTGTGTGTGTGTGTGTGTGTGTGTTTTACCTCCTCTGATGCCCTGTGAAGTCTTATTAATGGCTGTTTTCAAACACTCCCCCATCTTCCATTGTTCAGACAAACAGATACCAGTCCCACCCCAAATGCCATTGGTCAGAGCTGCTGGTTGAGATACTCAAACAAAAATAGCAATGTTTTGAAAGTGCCACAGAGCTTTTAAGAGGAATCAACCTACGAATGTCTCTCCAAATTAATCTGGGATAGGAGAAACTATTTTAAAATCCAAAAATTACACACTTCACCTTTAAATACTGTTTCAGCTCTCCATGCTGTTGTCAGTTTATCATAGGATCAGTCTGTAACTGTTACTGTACTGCTGTGCCCTCCTTTACAGGTTGGGAATCGTGAAGCCTGGGCTAACAGAAGATGAACTATGGAGAGCCAAATACATCTACGACTCTGCTTTCCACCCCGACACAGGAGAGAAAATGCTGCTAGTTGGACGCATGTCTGCACAAGTGCCCATGAACATGACCATTACAGGTTGCATGCTTACCTTTTACAGGTAAGCACACTGTCACACTGGATCGCTCATTGTTCTGGACACCATATGGGCAGAAAGTGTATATAGACCTGAAAATGTTATACATTAAAGCCAGAAAAGGAAACTGAGTAAATCTTTCCATAGCCTGGGATCTTTCCATCCCTGCTCAGTTCTGTGAATACTTCCTAAATGAGTCATCATGGAAAAGACAGCACTCCTACTGAATAGCTTAGTTTGGTGGTTTGATTCAGGGTTAGAAGGTTGACTGTTTTATAGTAATATTTTGTGCTCTTAAAACATTGACCAAGAATAAAAAAAAAAAAAATTTTTTTTGACTAGTTTTGTGGACCTTTTTTTGTTTTGTTTTTTACTTGGATCAGTGAGTCATCTGCAAATGAGTAATTTTAAGCAAGACCAACATGTGACTCAAATTACAGCCTTGTGTGGGAGATTCTTATGACTGCAGCATTGTCTATGAAAGTTTTTTTTATTATTATTATTATTAGAAATAGTCTTATAATATTTAAAAAATATGAATTTTTTCTTTTAATTTAATTAATTTTTTTCTCTCTCTGTTTTCAGGACAGCCCCAGCAGTGGTGTTTTGGCAGTGGGTAAACCAGTCCTTCAACGCTATTGTCAACTACACTAACCGCAGTGGAGACGCGCCAATCACCGTGAAGTATGAAGGCTAAGATCGCTACTAGAAACAATCTAGATGCAGGTTTCTATATGGAGGCCTCATGGCAGCCCCTCTCTTGATGGTGTGGTGTTTCGCCCACACTATGTTGGTATATTGCACAGTTTAATTTCCTGAAAGCTGTTGCATGAGCCAAATTGCCATGATGATACAAATGGTGGAATCTGTTACACTTGTATTCCGTGAACTTTCATGGAGCAGAGATGTCAGTGTTTCGTGATCACGACACACTCTGAATACAAGCAGATTCAGACAGCATGCTCATTTATTTGTGTTTCCATTCTGACCATGTGTTTATTAGCAGTTTATCATCTAACAATGTAATTGCCTGAATCATTTTTTCACTAATCATTAGTTGTTGGATTTACAGGTTACGCAGTGAGGCTTGTATTGTTTTAAAATTGTTTATGACACATGCTTTGGGGATGAACACGTTACTCAACATCATAGCTTTTTCTAAACCCAAGTCTTGATAAAGGAGAGTTGTGCATTCTGTAATATCAGTAATTATGAGCTCCATGAGAAATATTAATGGTACTGATCTGCTCAGTAATACTTAAAACATGCATTTTATTTTAACTTTTGCAGTCAGCTTGGAGCAGCCTACATTAGTGCTACCACTGGAGCTGTAGTAACAGCCCTTGGACTGAAGTCTCTAACCAAGGTCTGTCCTTTCACTAAACTACTCAATATTTATAGTTAATTACAGAGTGACTTTAAGCAAACAAAATGAATATTTTCATATATACACTACTGTTCAAATGTTTAGGGTCAGTTTTTTTTATTTTTATTTTTTATTATTTTTAACATTAAATTAATTGATTGATTTGAAAGTCTTTTATGCTCGACAAGATTGTATTTATTTTATGAAAATTGTGAAAAATAACATTTTTTAATTTAATTCTCAGCAGCCATGACTCCAGTCAGCAAAAAGAAAAAAGATGTTTAAAAAAATTTAGACAGTGGTTAAATATTTTAATCTTATAACCCTGTGCAAAAAATTGGTTTACCTCTTTCTTGGCTGTTGACTGCTGTTTTTACATATGGCAGTAGTGACTTGAAAAGTTATCTTTTCTCAGCGCTTGCCAGCTATTATGGGGCGTTTTGTTCCATTTGCTGCAGTGGCAGCAGCAAACTGTATCAACATACCCTTCATGAGACAAAGGTAAGTGAGAAAACTGGTTTTTAATTAGTAAAATTTTGGGGTTGAATCAACCATTGAATTAATTTTTCTCTTTTCTCAATTCTTCTTCTGCAGAGAGCTGAAGTATGGTATTCCTGTTACCGATGCTGAGGGAAAACGTCTTGGAGAATCAACCAAAGCTGCTCAGCAAGCCATCGTACAGGTGGTGGTGTCTCGTATCGGCATGGCAGTGCCAGCCATGGGTAAGCTTTTGTAGACATTTTTCACATAAATATTTTGGTTTTATTTTTTTTATATTTTTTTAATAATACATTGATTTTATCTACCTCTTATTCACAGCCAAATAAAGTAGTTAAAAAAGAAATTAAGAGAGTATATTGTGAATTTTTCTCAAACAGCTATTCCTCCAGTTATCATGAATGCCTTAGAGAAGAAGGCCTTCATGAAGGTAGGGAATCACAAACAGACTAATTTTAAGAATCTATCTGAATCTGAGAGGATGTGTTTTTAAACTGCTTCGTAAAATTTGTCAATTGCTCAGCGGTTCCCGGTTCTCAATGCCCCTGTACAAGTTGGACTTGTTGGACTCTGGTGAGTTTTTAAGGCAGTGTTTTTTTCGCTATACATTACAATCATGGTTTAAAACAGTGAATGAATGACTTATTTTAAATATCAATCTCCACAGTCTGGTGTTTGCCACTCCGCTGTGCTGTGCTCTGTTCCCACAGAAGAGGTGAGTGCTTCTAATTTAGAAACACTCTTGCTGTGGTTTGATTGACATGCTGATTTGGGTTGTTTTTCTGTCTCTGTGAAGTTCTATGAAGGTGAACAGCCTGGAGCCAGAGCTTCGAGAGAGGATACGACAAAGCAATCCTAACATCACTACTGTTTATTTTAACAAGGGTCTGTAGAGAGGTCTAGGTTGCAGCCCATGTTGATGTCCTCCACTGCACTGGAGGTTAGTGGGCACAACTTGAAGGGTAGAACATATTTATTTTTGTTTTGCTGTTCTGAGTTATATATTTTCATCAATTTTACCCATGTTATTGTACTATCCAAAATGACTATATGTACAGTGAAGGTTAGAACTTCCTGCTGGATTTAGTTAAAAATGCTTGAATGTTAACTGCTGCATTGCTTTACGCCTCCATCTTCCGTTGACCGCACACACATAGACGTTTATTTACCAGTATATTCATTACTTTGATTTACTCTAGATTATCATATGCATGTTTTATGATTTTTCTTTTTTTCACATAGTGATCTTTGGCTCAGAACCTTCTAAGATTTCCTGGTTTGTGGCTCAAACTGTCCAACTCCATTCTCCCATGTGCATTGTTACTTAAGGCAGTTACAGAAATTGGGTTTTCAACTTTATTCTGCCAGAAGGAGTATTTCCACCTTTTATGCTCCACTATGTGCCCATTAAGTGCACTTACAAGATGTGCAAACACTCCTTCATGAGCACATCAAAAATTATTGGGTGACTATCACTGATATCACTTCCTGCAGGCCATTCTTCATTATTTCTGTTTAAGCCTTATAGACCTGTGTGGTTTGAAGTCATCGCAAATGTCTCCAAGACATTTGGTTGTGTGGATTGTAGTTTGTGTACTGAAGAAAGGTCAAAATAATATTTATTGAAATATTTAATAGCATTTGTGATTGTATGAATAATTTCCCCAAATAGGACAGAATGTGTCTGGGCTTAAAGACAGAAGCACTACATATCTCAGGCAGCAAGAGCAAATGATAAGAACAGAGTTTGCTCATGTTCAATAGAAGAAAAATGCTCAAAAATGTTGCTTCATATGCCCTGCTTTGATCATGTATTACATCTCAGACATGTACAGTTATGGGAACAATAATCAGACTTATTTATTGTTGTCATGGGGGAATCTATTATGTGTTTTATTAATATTACAAATATATGATGATGTCAGTCATAGTGTCTGTAGTATATGATATAACCATTAGTAAGTTCACTAGCCTCTGGTCCTGTAACCTGAGCGCATATGATCAAACTTGTTTTCCCTGATGTGTTGTGGTAATGTTACGGTGTGTAGTTTATGTTGTCTGGTTCCTGTTGTTTTTGTGGATGAAGTTAACAAACCTTTTCAGTGTTTTTTTGCCATCAGACTTTCACAACTCTGCTTTTTGGGTGCAACGGCACAGACTTGTTGTTATTCTCATCATATCCTCTAAGAGTCAGTAGAGATCTGTTGTTTTTGACCTAAGTACTCCATTGTAGGCAAACAGTTTAGCCTAATATCTAAGCACATTATGTTACATAAGTATGCTGTTGAAAAAGGTAGCCCAGTTGAAAGCAGTCAGGGATTGATGCTTGCTTTATTTAATGTACAATTTCCCTGTTACTATGAAGATATTACAAAAACACGTCTAGGTTTGATATAGACAAGTGTTGGATTTATGCAAATATGAATATTTGATTGTGATTTATACAAAACTGCCTGATTTCTTCCTGGGATGTCCTGTTACACAAAGTCACAGACCAGTTTCAAGAACCACCTAGTGTCAAGACTTGATCTTCCTTTCAAAATGCACAGTGTACCAGCAGATGAAGTTTGGTTGGTTGTGTAATGCTCACCAGCATCACAATGCTTTATAGTGATGCTCAACATAATAGACGCAGAATTCCAAACTTAAACCCACAGACGTTATACTATCAGTACTGTCATAGCATCCTCAACCACAATGATCCAGCTTACAGTCTGTAATATCAGCAATACACCAAAATATTTAGCAAAGGTGGTGTTTCAAGATCTTTCAAATATTTTATGATTGTAAATTGCACTAGACCACTGACAATGTTTATTGGATGAAAAACCATAATTTTATAATTGTACAGACATAATATTATGTTAATGAACTTACAGTGGTCATGTATTATTTTCTATATGCAATTAGAACATTATGGTTGTCCATCAAATTGTTGTATGTCAATCATAATAGATTAAATCAAAAATAAAGATTGTCACACCAAATAAGACCTCGCCAAAAGAAAATTATGATTCACTGCACATATGCTTGATGCTTAGAGCACAATTTACTGATAGGTCTCCTATAGTGCGAAAAGTGCAGACAAATGCAAGTGCAATAACTGGTGTGATGTAACTTGCATACAAATTTTGCACCAGGAAGACCCACTTCAGCACAATTATTTTAGTTATTATTGGTGCTTATTGTGTTTTCTTTTTTCCAGCATTTTATATTGTTTTGTTAAATCCTTGTGCGCATTTTATCTGGAACAATGTAATAAAGATATTAAACTATGTCTGAGACTATATTTTGTTTGTCAGCCTTTGCTATAGAAGAATATCGTACTCAGAAGAATCAATAACAGTTGATTTAAAGGAACAGTTCAACCAAAAAGTAAAATTGGCCCTCGGGTCATCCAAGATGTAGATGAGCTTGTTTTTATTGGAATAGATGTGGAGAAATTTAGCATTACATCTTGCTCACCAATGGAGCCTCTGCAGTGAATGGGTGCTGTCAGAATGAGAGTACCTTGATGAATTTGTTTCTCACAAACACAGCTTTTCATTTCACAAGATGTTAATTGATGGACTGGAGTCATGTTGGATTATCATGATGCTTTTATCAGCTGCTTCAATTCTCGTTCTGAAAGCACCCATTCACTACTGAGGATCCACTGGTAAACAATTTATTGAAGGGGAGTAAATTTTAATTTTAGGGTGAACTATTCCTTTAATCAGACATTTTCTGAACAGGATGGCTTGGCTTCCCCAGATTTCTAATTGAACGAGATTAAACAACAAGCAAAATGCTATCATTAGGGCTGTTTCAAAGTCCTCTGCCTTTAAAATACAAGTGTACCAGTAGGTGGGCAAAGAAAAGCAGTTTGTTGCATGTGCAAATATACTAATCAGGGATTAGAGCTGAATTGGCCCAGTAGCAATTTGTGTTGTACAGAAATATAATGTAAATGACTGCAATACATGCAGTTTCTCACAAGGATAAACAATACTCAAAAGAACTTCAAATGAAGACAAACTGAATTTTTGGAGATGACATGTTTGTTTATTGTGTCCACCCCTAGCTGAAACTTTGGCTGCTCACTGACCAGAAACCAGCAGGTTTGTAAGCATGTGTTTGCATCAAATCTGCTCTTTCAACATGGAGTTTGGAGACAGACTTTCATTAATACACATACCACAGAAAACCACTAGTGTGGCAGCAGGCAACCAAAGGAATGCAGTAAGGTGAAAAACAAAACGATTCATGACAAGCAATTTCTAAAGTGCAAAAACAATATTACTTAATTACACAACATTAGTCTCATTTGTACACACTAAAGTACCAGAATTAAAATGAGGCCACATGCAACTCTGTGGCATTGTTGCTTAGCTCTTAAATGAACCAGTCAGTGCTAACAATTTAACAACCTGAGCTTTTCTCTCTCTTCACAGCATTAGTAGAAAAGGTGAATTGTGACTGTAGATGGACTCAAGGGAGAACTTTCCTATTTTAATCAAACTTGGCAGCTTTGCTGCACCTGACAAACTTGGACAACATCTACTTTTCTACCACAATTTTCTTAGCGGCTTCCAAAACGGACTCTATGCTGACTTTATCCCCAAACTCCTTTTCTCTGTGCTCCAGAAGAACCCCCTGAAAACAACAAAAAACAGGATATGTGAGGACAAGCAAGTGGCTGAAGCTCTGAAATGCACTGCAAAAGCACTCTTTTGCTTTGTAATGGTGCTATGAAGTATCTAATAGATTACCTGTTCACCAGATCCGATGACAAACACCCCTCCCAGGATGAAACCTTCTCCATTCATGTTGCCTTGATAACCTGACCTCCAGGCCCTTATAAAGTTTTGCCAGACTCCCAAGCGAATGAAACCAAGCCCACCCATCTTCCTCTGTTGTGGCCCATAAAAAGTTTGCTGTGCACAAATAGACACCCAGGCAGAATGAATAATGAATAGTTAATTATTGGTAGCTTTATGCTGTATTCGGTAATAAATCATGCAGGCACGATTGAGCTTCCGTTTACCATTATTGATGTGCTCTATGTATGTGTGTAGTGTTCTTCAGAAGACGGATTAAACAGCTAAATTCATATGGATTGCTTTTATGATCTCTTTATGAACTTTTTTAAAGGTCAAAGTTTTGGTTTCGTGGACTTACAATGAAGGCACAGAAAACTCCCAGGTTTCATTAAAAACATCTTCATTTGTGTTCCAAAGATGAACAAAAGTCTTAAGGGTTTGAAATAACATTTGGAAATGATGACTGAATTTTCATTTTTGGGCAAACTATCCCTTTAATGTTTACTAACCTTTTCATCCAGGAAGATCTCCCCTGCAAAGTGAGGCCTGAAGCCTTGAATCTCTGTACCTACATTCTCCTTCACAACAGCATACAGAGGGACCCCGAGCTCATCCAGCTGGGGCTTCAGAGAGGACAGCTCAGAGGCCTCCTGCAGATACACAGTCACGTCATCAGCAGCCCCATATGTTCATGTATTCATTATTTAGACTGATGTGTTTATGCTTTTAGCAGCTAATAGCAGTGTAGTATTCTTAGCTTCTTTTCAAGGAATAGTTCACCCTAAGATGAAAATTTGCTGAAAATACACTCAATCTCAGGATGTCCAAGATATAAATGAGGTTGTTTCTTCATTGGAACAATTTTGGAGAAATTCATATATATATATATATATATATATATATATATATATATATATATATATATATATATATATATATATATATTCATTATAAAATGCATTATATCACTTGCTTACCAAAGGATCCTCTGCAGTGAATGGGTGCTGTCAGAATAAGAGTCCAAACAGCTAATCAAAACATCACAATAATCCACAAATAAATGACTCCAGTGCATCAATTAACATCTTTTGAAGTGAAAAGCTACGTTTGTAAAAAAAAAAGAAAAACAATAACACTAGCATGCGAGTCTCATCTGAATCGGAAGTGAAATATGCACAGATCAAGCACTGCTTGCAAGCAGAAACAGTCTGAAATAGTTCGTAAAAAATATGTTGGTTGATATGTCGGATGGACTTTTTTACTGGAAGAAGCTCATATATCAGAAGCAAAGGTAAAAGTTAAAACGCCTTGTTTTGTTTTTTGTTTTTTTACAAACATGCAGCTTTTCACTTCACAAGACATTAACAGATGGACTGGAGTCATGTGGATTATTGTGATGTTTTTATCAGCTGTTTAAACTTTCATTTTGACGGCACCCATTCACTGCAGAGGATCCATTGATGAGCAAATGATGTAATGCTAAATTTCTCCAAATATGTTCTGATGAAGAATCAAACTCCTCTTCATCTTGAATGGACTGAAAGGGAGTACACTTTAAAAAAAATTTAAATTTTCATTTTTGGGTAAACTACCCCTTTATCACAGATTTTTCCCCCAAATTAGTGCTCAGACTCTGTCTGGGCAGTGAACTAGAGCGTCTGACTGAACTTTATTATGAACATGATCACTTTACCTCTCTGCACAAAAATCATCCAGGTCGCCGGACAGCCATGATCACCGCACCAGATTTCTCCCAGAGAGTTTTTGCTTTTAAAGCCCTCTCATCTAAACGGATACAGATAAAAAACATTCAATAAAGACTGTCTTTCCTTCACTTGCTCTTCACGGCCAAAATTTTATTTCAAAAATCCCTATGATCACTTCATGGGGATTTCAGTTGATTTCTTACCACTGTCGATGGTTTTGAGATCAGCATTCCCTAGATACTCTACAGTAGCAGGTGCTGATTTCGTCAGCAAGAAGTCAGTGTTTGCAAGAATTAAGCCGGCAATGGCGGCCCCCACAGCGCCAAGGCCGAGTGACCACATGCCCATAGCAAGCGTCTCACCCTCCAGGACAGACGATGACACTGTGGGGAAAATATGGATGATAGGTTACATGAAACATTGTTTCAATAACAAAAAGTAATTTATGGAAACCATGTTGTAATATTCTTTTCACGATCAACCCAAGTAAGCATTGAAAGAATATCATTGCACCCAAAGAGTCTGTTTTTTTAATCTCACATACAGGTGCATCTCAATAAATTAGAATGTCATGGAAAAGTTCATTTATTTCAGTAATTCAAATCAAATTGTGAAACTCGTGTATTAAATAAATTCAATGCACACAGACTGAAGTAGGTTAAGTCTTTGGTTCTTTTAATTGTGATGATTTTGTATTTGTACTAAAGGCAAGCATGTAATTGCTATAACAACTCTATACCAAGACATGCTGGGGCAGGAGCAATACCTTTTGTCTTTCTAAAGGGAGACTGGCTGTTCTGGCTTTCCCTTGGGAAGTGTCGGTTGGTCGAAAAAGCACGCAAGCATTTAGAGTTGACAGAAGTGGGGAGCACTAATGTCTCAAATGCCGGTCGGCATGTAGTGATGGTCAGCGGGAGACACTTTGGAAGTAAGTTATGAATTACAACTGTCTTATCAAAAGCTAGACGTTGGGGGGACTGGGACACAGAGACTCTGTACCTGACATCACTATTATTCACACAAAGAGAAAATCTTCCTCTTGGTGACAAAAGGGTCAAACGCTTGGGTCGTAGTCGTATGAGGGCCATTGCTAACATCCAAGGTGAGTTTAGCCAACCTTTCCCAATCAGGTAAAAGTGCAGTTCAGTGGAAAGCTCTGGAGATGAAAGGAAAACAGTGCTTTACCTCTCATTGTAGGCTTTTTTAAAAACTAAAATAAGCCCTAAAACAAAAATGAAACACAGAAATAAGGACTCTCTGGTTGTACACACTTGCGAAAAAGTAGTACACTTTTAAAAAAAAGCATACTTTTAAAAAGTATTTATTACAGAAATAGAATACTTAAAAAGAACATATTCAACTGCTAAATAAATGTAATGTTTTTGGACATTTAATTGCATGTTGCAATTCAATTTAAATTTATATTAAATGCAATTAAATAAAGGACTTAAGGACATTAATGTATTTAATAATTCTATTGCCTTTGAAATATGGTTAACGTATACTGTTGATTGTACTGACAAGCAATTATGGTAAACTGAAATATAGCCTACTTTAATATATTTTCTACTAAAATTTATATGTCATGTAATTATATAATTGTAATGATGAAGTTGCAGTTTGCAATAGTGAATAACAATACAGTTAAAACTACAATCAATCACTTTACATGTGCAGTAGTATGTTAGTAACACAAAAATAAGTGTACTTCTTTGTAAAAGTGTACTTAAGTGTGTTAAGAAACAACCATGAAAGTGTTCACTCTTCAAATGCACTTAAATGGCAAAGACAGTTTATATTACGTGTATATAAACACAACACCGCTTTAAAAAATAAAAATAAAAAATTTTATGCTTCTCCCAGAATGCATATTTGTAGGTTTCTTGATAAGAAAATCCGTAATTTAATAACTGTAAAGGATATTTTTATATAGGCACACGTTCAAATGATGTTTAGCTTGACTGCCAATACACTGTTTATCCAGACACTTGTGCTGATTTCTGAAAGCGTTACCAAACTCAATGTTACAGAGTAATACAGTCGTCTAGCCTAATCTGTTTACATTTGGCATGGAAGTGTAGAGACTTAAAAATAATCAATAAGTTATAACTTAATTGTTTACTGACATTAGTTAAACCGTTGCAAAATGGACTAAGATATACATATGCTAATTAGACGTAAGGATACTACTGTAAAAGTATACTAAAGCAATGCGATAGGTAATGGTGAGTCAGCACGGAGATGACTTTATATTGTGAACTGCTTGCACATGAGGCTAAATTACATTGAGCTAACACCTGCTGGCTAGCTTGTTTGACTAGCTAAAGAGTTAGGTTGTTGTTGTAATGCCAGATACAAGCATTAAATATTATATACATTATTATCTGCATTAATGCGCAAAAGTTAAAAGCACAACAAAACGAATAATACTCACAGCTTGCAGTTCAGCGGCTGTGTGTCAGCTGGCTGTTGATCCGCGGTGTGAGACAGAAGTGTTTCGTTGAAGGAGTACTAGCCCGTCTAACCACTTAAAGAGACAGGCAACACAAAAATATGTACTGCGCAAAACTTTACAAATCCTTTATTGTAGTTTAATATACAAATTAAAAGGCACCGGCTGTGATAATGATTAAATATAGGTTCTTTATTGTGAGACATTCTTATTGACACATGCTTATAAAAAAGTGTTAGCATTAGGCCTGGTTTTCTGAATGAGTGCTTGAGTAAACACTACTCATTCATAAACACACTTTCAACCACTCAGACATAAAATAGCTGCAAAATATGTTTTTCAGAAACATTAAATAGGCTAATCCTGCCAACCCCAAACTTTTGTATGTTTATCTTAATTATTGGTAAAATATATATTATATAAAAGTTTCATAAAATCATAAGAGACTAATATCTGCTGATCAAGGCCAAGAACAATCACAGACAAGAACTGTAGAAAGGAAATATTTCTATTTTTATTTAATGACATCAAATGTGATTTATGAATGCATCTTAAATGGCAGCAAGTAATGACAAGAACCATACATTTGAGTCATTTAAACAGGGCCGCTGCTGACCAAATGGGTGCCCTAAGCAGGATTTATTGTTGTGCCACCTCCCTTAAATATTATGGAAGTAAAAAAACACTTACTATAGGGGTCAAAATAGAACTTTAATAAAATATAAAAGTAAATAAATAAATAAATTGTAATTAAATTTTATTATTTACAAATTACAATTGTAGCGCTAGACAGTTACCTATGGCTATTATTTCATTAATACAGTTGTCTGATTGATTTTATGGTCTCAAGCATTCAGAAATCACGCAAAAGAAAATTAAGCAGTTTTACTACAAAAACCATGGTTAATTTTTGTAAGGGTTGTGAATGTGATGTCCACATGTCTTTTGTGGAAGAAATTAGAGGCTGTGTCATCTATAGAAAAAAGGTGGCCAAAAATGAAAGATTAAGTGGATATTTGAATTAAATGTTTGGTCAATAGCCTATTAAACAAGGATATGATCGTCCTGTAAGTGTAACAGCAGCAATTACCAGGCCTTTGGGGCCCTTTGCAGGCATTTGTAATAACATATAATGTTGAAAACAAACAAACAAACAAACAAAAAAACAATAAACACCATCACAAAATTAGTAATGGTTTTACTGGTTATAATGGGACTTGTATTGGTTTTAATGGAAACTGTAATGGACCCTGGTCTCTACTGGTAATTGGTCACTTTCTATTAGTGGCTTGTTAAAACCAATAAATCCTAATGGAATATGTCCCAAAACACACTACAGAAAAACCATTTTTTAATGGTTTTAATGGTTAAAAGTTGATGGTTTGTAATTTTTGTAATGGTATTTGTGATGGTATTAGAATTTTCTGTGATGGTTCTATTGTTTCTTTCAGCAGGGTTGCCTCATTGTTTTTATATAATGAATTTTAAGTCACGTTTTTTTTTTTTTTTTTTTTTTTCTTTTTTTTTTTTGAGGAACCAACAAGCTTGTCCCCCCCTTTGGCCCCCCTAAATTTGGAATCATATTACAGCAAACAATTTTGGGTGAAATGCGCAGTTTGTCCTGTAAACTATATGTATATAAAAAGAAAAAAAATCACCAGCTGCTAAATTCAAATCTGTGTTCGCTGGCTGGCAGAGAGTCAGAGGTATGCACGTTTTTAAAGCACTGCGCATTATAACCAATCACATACGATTCTGTTGAGCTTATGAATGCAAGGACCAATCAGAGGCGTTCAGATGAGTCATCGCTGAAACACTCTGTTTATGTCACCGCGTGCGCTGGCTGACTGAATTCTCTGATCAATTCTCTCATCAGAAACAACAAAGTGAACCCCCCAGTTACTGTGGTCTAGAACCACCCCTGCCTATGTCTCCCTTAACAAAAGCATACAGAATGACCCTACACTCTAAAAAATGCTGGGTTGTTTTAATCCAACTTTGGGTCAAATATGGACTAACCTAGCTGTTGGGTTAAATTTTTACATTATTTTTTAACCCAAAAGTTGGATTAGTCCATATTTGACCCAAAATTGGGTTAAAACAACCCAGCATTTTTTAGAGTGTAAGTTCATCCAGCTGGGGCTTCATAGAGGAGAGCTCAGAGGCCTCGGAGATGACAGGATTGATACTGAAAACAGATTGATTTTACCTCTCTACACAATAATCATCCAGGCCTTCACACAGCCATGATCACTGCAGTCTCCAATTGTTTTGCTCATCTGACTAAGTAGCTGGAAATAAGATATTGACATTCTGTAGACACACACACATGTAAACTAAACACAATATAGAGATGACATCAATGCAGAAAGATAACTGATAACTGCTTCTGTTAGTTTATATATAAAAATGTAACATACAGTAAATATACATTTTTAAAGACTAAACGTGAAAAACTGTGCTATTCCCAAATGTAACAAAGGAAAATAATCACTGTTTTGAACTGAAATTTATCTGAAAACATGTACAGGCTGGTGTTTCTCCAACTGAATTATATTTGTTAAATTTTCAATTAAATACAGATTTATTGCAAGAGAATTCCATGATCTAAATACATTTCAATAATTTTAACTTACCTAAACATAGCCTTGTAACTCTAATATTGCAAAGAATACATCCTCTGTTTTCATCAGACTGCTAATCTATTCATTCCCACATGGACCGCTCACATTTGAAAATGTATACTGAGGATATTAACGTGACCAGCTGTTTACAGAACACAGAAATTAACAGCTGGAAACCTAATGAACGCCTGGAAATTAAATTGTGACAATAATGAGAATTAGATTCATGATCTTAATTCACGATTTAAAAGAAACCCAAACTATTCACAACCATAAAATCCAACTAATCTTTAGAAAAACCCGTAGTTCTAGATTATGCTTACACTTAAAGTAATTTGAAGAAAGCTTTTTAAAGACATACTGTATTTTTGATCTAACAATAATTCATGACTTAGATATAATGCTTAAATGACATACAAAATATTAACTATATTAATGAGATTAAAAACACTTAAAATAATAAAATAATAGAAATTAGTTTCTGTATTTTTAGACTGTGCCCTATAACAAGATAAGGTCATATCAGTATGTTGTAAAATATGGAACTGGTCATGAAGAAAGTTTGTATGATTTAAAATATATATTTTAGGATTTAATTAAAAATATATATGCTGAATGTTAACCAGCAGTATGCAAGGATATTTTACCTGATGGCATTCCTCCTAAAACATCTTTTCCTTAGCCTTTATTTATATGTAGTAGAATATCTGCCTCATTGATCTGAACCTCGTTGAGTACTGAAGGTACTGTGAAGGTACTCCTGATATAGCGCATTATTGCCCTCTACAGGCTAATTTACAGCCATGTACTTGGAGCAGCTGCATTATATACTGTATAACATTTTGCACATCACACTGCTGTGAATACGGTGACGCATTGCTGCCACACACATATTATTTTTTCCACTCAATTATGTCGTAATAACGAGATCTTTTCTCGTTAAAACGACATCTTTTCTCGTAATAACGAGATGTTATGTCGTTAAAACGACATAATTATCTCGTTAAAACGACATCTTTTTCTCGTTATAACGAGATGTTTTGTCGTTAAAACGACATCTTTTTCTCGTTAAAACGACGTATTTTGTACGTGACGTGACAACGTTACGTTAAGCCTATTTCAGCCAATTAGAACTGAGCTGCTTGTGTTGCTACATGGTAGTCTAATAAGGCAGCCCATTAAAGTCAACAGTTATCATAGTCAACTGTAATAACGTTAACATGGAATTTTGGAGTTTTCTTCGATATCGTGGGGTTTCAGAGGAAGATATTCAAAAAATGCAACTAGACAAGGTAAGTTACTGAATTCTGCTAATGCGTACGTTAAACAGATTTGGGCCAGAGGTGTAAAACATTATTTCCTGGAGAGCCACAGCCCTGCAGAGTTTAGATTAAACCCTAATTAAACGCACCTTATCCATTTAATCACGTCCTCCAGGCTTATTTGAAAACTTCATGGTAACGTTATGTGTATTGGAGCAGGGTTGGAACTAAACTCTGCAGGGCTGCGTTTGACACCTGTGGACTACACAGTACATTAACTAAAAATATGATTTAAAAAAACTACAATATGTTCGCTGCACGCAATGTATAGCTCCTTTTAATAAATGTGTTTGCCAGTCGTTCATATCTTGTGCAACTAGTTCTGTATGGGATTTACAATAAATTTATAGGCTATAATAAAATGAATTTATGTTATAAATAAAAAAATAAATAGTGATACAGATTAAAGGTTTTTAAATGGTATTAATCCGTTAATTGAAATTTGAAATTATTTTTTTAAATACGTGAAATGATACTCATGAAACTAAAGCCGCGCCAGTAGGTGGCGGCATGTCACTGTCTTAATGAGTGATTGATTCAGTCATTCATTAAACAGATTCGTTCATATGGTACTACAGGAACAAGCCAAATGACTGTCTTTTATGAATAGATTACCTCATTTAAATATGGATTTATTCAGTAACAAGACGCTGCTGTGTGTTGCTTATACACGTAAAATTCTGCTGTGGCTTTAATTGGAACTATTTTTATTTGCAAAATACAGCAAAAACATAACATAATGTAATAATAGGAAATAAACGAAGGAATAAATTCACTGATAAAACAAATATAGTTCATTTTTAATAATATTTAATCCTGAATTTATTCTTCGTATTACTCATCCACCCCTTAATTTATCTTTTTCTGTATGTATTTTTAATTTATTTGATTATTAATTTTACTTTTATTTAACTTTACTCATAATAATAAGTTATTAATGTTGTCTATGAGACATTTCCTTTTTGTGGATCTACTAAATCTTATTTCTAATATCTTTTAACAGATAGATGATACCACTGTAGGAGAGCTTGATGATGACAGCTTGTCAAGGTACATTCCCATCTATGGTGATAGGATTGCTGCAAGGCGCTTCTGTAAGGAAAATGGCAACAAAAGTGAATCACATGCTACAAGACAGACTCTGCTTGAAAAGCTAAGACAGAAGATGGGAATAAAGAACAGATCAGAAGCTGATGAAGATTCTTCTGAGAACTTCAAACGTAAACGCAGATGGCACTTGAAGAACAACAAGATGGCTGAGAAAACAACAAGAAAAATTGAGATAGGATGGTTTCACGAGGGTAAACAAGTAAGGAAGCGCTCAGGTGGAGGAACTAGAACCATTGATATCTCTAAAAATGCAAAGAAATCTGATATTTTAAGTCAAGCAAAGGAACTGTTCTTCCCAAGAGGAGTATCCAAAAAAGGTCTGTGGGAGAACTTTAGTCATGACGTTTTTGATTTCCAAGAATCAGAGCTTGAAGATGACATTACTGTGGGAGAACTCTACACAGTACTTAAAATGGGAATGCTAAGATTTTACTTGAGTACAAAGTGCATCCCACATGATGATGAATTTAATGTCAGTGATACTGAGACACAAGCAGAAATGCATAAACCACAAGAACAATGTGAAACTCCTATTATTTCTGTTGATTCAACTGACTCCTTATCTCAGTCATCTGAAGTTATAATAGGCCCATACACAGGTGAATCTATGGTATGCCATCTGGATGACACTTTGCTCTATGAATCGATGCACTTGCCTGTCACACAAGACTCTGACTTAGCAATCACTAAAATCATTTATCCATCTACAAGCGATGCAGTCAGTATGATTGATTTGAGTTTGACAGAGGAGGCTTTCAGTCCTGTCGCAGATCAAGTGGATGATGCAGCTCATGCAGTCAACTCTTCAGCTTCTGAATATGAGCTCCTGCATGTAACCATAAAACTGCATAGGATCACTCTTTTAGATGAGATGATTGGCCAGTTTAAAGATCCAAGGATCATAACGTACAAATTGAAGTACAGTATCATAGATGAAATGGGAGCTGATGAAGATGGTGTGTCCAGAGATGTGTACTCAGGCTTTTGGTCTGAATTTTTGGATCGTGCAGCTGAAGGGGAGGATATGAGAGTGCCATCACTCTCTCCAAAATGGCAAGAGGAAGACTGGAAGTCAATTGGAAGAATCTTGGCCAAAGGATACAAAGACCAAGGATATTTTCCAACTCGTCTGGCTACAGCTTTCACAGTGGCACTCATTTTTGGAGAGCATTCAGTCACAGATGAAATGATGATTGATTCATTCCTTTTATACCTGAGTCAGTCAGAGAGAGATCTGGTCTCCTGTGCCTTAAAAGAAGATCTCCTTGGAGATGACAAAGATGAACTGCTGGATCTTCTGGATCGTTTGGGTGTGACCACCATGCCAACACAACAAAACCTAAAAGAACTGATGCTGAAAGCTGGCCACAAACAGATCATCCAATTACCTAAATATGCTTTGGACAACATGTCTAAAGAAGCCAAACATATTTTCGGAGAAACATTCAAAAGTCCAGTGGACGTTCTACAGATGTATGAAGACAAGAGACCAACAACAAGAAGGTTTTTGAAGTTGCTCGATGTCTCACCTCAAAGTCAAGCAGAGAGCAAGTGTTTGCGTTTCCTACAGCAGTACATCAGAGGATTGGATGTAGTGGGGCTGAGGAAGATGCTCAGGTTTGTAACAGGCTCTGATGTTGTCTGCGTCGACAAAATACAAGTGATTTTCACATCTTTGGATGGACTGGCAAGACGACCAGTTGCTCACACCTGCGGTCCAGTTCTGGAGCTTCCTTCCACCTACAGCTCTTACCCAGAGCTGCGCTCCGAAATGGAAAGTATATTGTCAAGTACACATGCGCTTGTCATAGACATTGTCTAAATCATGACCTAAATGTTGACTGGAACATATGGTGCTGATTTGTTATTGAGTTTACTAAAAAGAAGAATGTTAGAGTTAATTGTTAAGAATTGTTTTAACTCCTTTCTGTTTGCTTGATATGTCCATGGTTAGGGGTAATGGACAAATGGCTACAAATTAATGTTTTTGTAAGTTCATTGCTTAGAATTGTTCATATTCAGTGGATAAATGTAGATAAGCAGATAATTTTGTTTTAAGTTGAACTGCTTACTTTTTTGTCATACCTTCTTGTGTAATTCAACTGAAACCTTCCTCTGTCACAGTTCATGTTAAAACATTTCAGTGTGGGGGCTAATGGAAATTTTCTAAAAAGCCAGGGTTAAATTTACAGTTACATAAATAAAGAGTAATTCATTTTTTCAATCAGTTTGTACTTTTATTACATTATTTACATTGTGTATTTCATATTTCTCTTTATAATTTCATTACAACGCCAGTTTTCTTACGGAGTATGGTTTCCTCTATGCATTTAGTATTTTTACTATGTGTGTGTGTGCCTTCTCAAATGATACACCTTATATATACTGAATACACACTGAATGACATTCATTGATTTACGTTTCTAAATTAACACATTTTTTTTGCAGTTAAGAAGATACCCTACAGATTACTATGTAC
This sequence comes from Spinibarbus caldwelli, assembly GCA_039654775.1. Classification (NCBI taxonomy): domain Eukaryota; kingdom Metazoa; phylum Chordata; class Actinopteri; order Cypriniformes; family Cyprinidae; genus Spinibarbus; species Spinibarbus caldwelli. Next base: position 22,113,603 of record CM077243.1, read on the forward strand.
AACAAATTCAAATAAGAAAAATATGATCTTGCAGATGAGCCACAGTGTCATGTTACAATGGTTGCTTACAAATTTGAAACTATACAGTTCCTCAGAAACAGGTACAATTCAATCGCTTCATCAGGTGTTGTGGGTGGATGAAGATGGTTCTCTTCCATGAGAAGACAGGATAAAGTAAAAACTGTCTCATCACATGAGTATGGCCCTCTCTGAAGACATTCCTCTCTACAGGCTTCTACAGCCTCCTGAGAGACTGGCTTCAGGTAATCTCTTGCTCCAAATAGTTGTGGCAGGTGATACATCATGAGAGGACGGCCATGGGGAGCCACAGCATTTCTGCAACGACGAATTCTGTGAGTATTCCACAAATGCAGGACTTGTTGCAGCTCTTCCTATAACAGTGAAATAAACAGACACGTTCCACGATTTCATTAGTGGACAGAAGTATAATCTAAAGCAGGGCTGGGCAACTCTGGGCCTCAAGATTAGTTTTCCTGGAGAGTTTAGCTCCGGCGGCCCTGATCAAACTCATCTCTGCTTGTAGCTTTCTAGTATTCCTGAAGACCCTGATTAGCTTGTTTAGGTGAGTTTGATCACGGTTGGAGCAAAACTCTGCGGGAAAGTGGATCTTAACGGCCAAAGCTGCCCATACCTGATCTAAAGGGATTTTTAAAGGAATATAAAAATAAAACATCTTATAAAGACCACTAATAAAAGGGGCTGAACCTGCAGAATTATATACCTGATCTTACATTTCATGTGTGATCGACTTAAAGCGCCGCTACATGCCGAACACATCTTGTGAAGAACATGATGCAGAACATTGATGTAATGCAGTTATATGCTCGTAAATTCAAGATATTGGGGAAAAACGTCCCTGTATGAGATTTTGTCTCATATTTATATCATATTATATAGTTAAGCAATATCACATAAGTGCTGTTTGTGCCCCGAATAGCAGAGTGCAAATTGATTTTATAGGCTATAACAGTTTTTGTTGTTGTTGTTGTTGTTGTACAATTTTGTTGTATTCACATTATTGCCTGTTTTTGGTCAATTTTGTCAACGCAAATAACTCTTGTGAGTATTCAAGTAACACAATTTCTGAATGAATCTGCGTTTTGAACACTGATCTATAATGACATAATCTATTTTAGATCAGTGGTTTTGAACGAATCGGGTGAACCAATGATTCAATTAACGGATCGAATGAATGAATGAATGAATGAATGAATGAATGACTCAAAGAATACACTACACGACGAGATGAATAATTCACGCAGGAGCGCGGCAAGCTTAGAGTCGCCGCGCAGCTGCCGCGTTTTCTCGTAGTGGAGGCATTTTGTGCAGTGGAAACGGAGGTCGCGTAGCGGTCTTGGAGCTGACGTTGTCATAGTTACAGTCTTCACATTTGTATTTAACAAAAACTAAATAAATCATAAAGGAAACCAGTGTTTCTGTTATTCTGTCGTTAATTACTAAATTATTAATTACTCTCATTATTTATCTTTTTTTTTTCGTTTGGCACAAGTGATGATTATGATGATTTGCCTAAAGAACGTCATTAGGCCTATACCTGTGATGTCCCGATTGATATTTGAGGGAAATATGATTTCATGGCACCAAGGTTAAAGGTTCAATAGCACGATTTTCTGTTTCTATTTGGCTTGCTATTTGTACGTAGAAATTGACTTTAGCGTGCATATGATCAATTTCTGCATATAAAAAGCAGGCCTAGGCTATGCCAATTAGAAATCAATTTATAGTCTACATTAAGTCCGATGTTTCTCTTTCTTTTTGGAATTATTACTGGACACATTTCATTGTCTTTTCAGATATGTTTAATTGCCTCACTTTTAACATTTGAAGCACTGTTTTTAAACTGTTAGTCAAGCAATAAAATCGTCCTTATGTCACTGAATCCCTAAATCATTGATTGAAAACGAGTTGGTTGTGAGTAAAAACGGTATAAACTATTTTTTTCGTTACAGTTCTCGAGTTACCGTTTAGAAAGAAACAAAACATTAGCCTACTGCTCCGAAACAAAGGTCATTTAAAATTATATTTGTATATTAAAATTTTCATTGTAGCCAATTAGAAAACGTTCATGCTCCAAATGCTGTTTAATGGCGCTGTCAACACATTCGGCAGATAATTTCCTCATCGATTTAACACACACACACACACACACACACACACACACACACACATATATATATATATATATATATATATATATATATATATATATATATAGGCTATAATTAAACTGTATATGTGAAATGATTTTATTACAGGTGTCATATTTGTGATTTTTAATACAAAATTGTTTTGAAGAATAGTTAATTGTTACCTTGGTATATTCGTTATGAAATAAAATCCGTTATTGAAGAATATTCGTTATTAAGTTTATTTAGGCCTATATTCAAGACTAATTTTAAGAAAAAGTTAAATGTTAAGACAAATAGAATTGGTCTGTATTCTATAGATAGGCATGTGGGCTAATTCTATTTTTTTCTTAACTTTTATTAGACTGCAGATCAAAATAAAAAAAGAATTTTTGATAATATATTTAAAATGAGAGATATCAATGACATTCTTAATTTAGGCCTCTTTTCTTTCTTCGACCGCAGAAAAAAAAAATAGTCTAAAACCATTTAACTTGCAATGTTAGCTTATGGAATAAAAGAAACATCAAAACGAGATGTGTAATTAAGAAAAAAATATTTAACAAAATTACAAAATTAACGATGAATTAGGCCTATGTTAGACAGTGATCTCCACATAGCCACATGGCCTACAATATACATTGAACTCAACCAGTTAAGTACAAATAACCAGTACAAATAAGTAAATTGATAAATAAATATGGAAATTAACACGTCTGAATACATAAATATAAATATAAATATAAATAAACGTTAAAAAAGAATAAACTAATTTTAAAATAATATAGAAAATAATAAATGAAGAGAAGAAGTAATATAAATTCAGGATTAAATGCAATTAAAATACATTATATAATTCATTTTAACTACATTTAATCCTGGATTTATTTTGGATTCTTCCCTTCATTTATTATTTTCTGTATTATTTCTGTATACGTAGGCTATAGGCTATACATTTCTGCAGGTTTGGGCCTCCATAATGATTTTGGAGGTCAACACTTTCGGGCCTAATTTTAGGCTAATACATTAACTTACCTCAATGATATTCAGACAGGTGAACAATATTAACTGCTTGTCCAGGAAACCACCTGTGAAGTAATCTTTCTCCTTCAAATCCTGGAAACGATTAATCCAGTACTGAGCATGCTGTTTTCTCATGAATGCCCACCAGCTCTCAATGCGCTGGTTGTGGTTGCTTGAACCATAGATGAAGCAGTTTTCTGCATATTCGTCATGGTCATCATAGCGTAGGAACTTCTGCATTTGTTCCACATAACGGTTCTCTGTTCCCAGGTCTGACCTTATTCTGGCTGGTGTCCCCATCCTTTGTCCAACTTCATTAATAAAATAGCTGGCGATTACCTTCGGGTCAGAATTAGTAGAATAAGCATGGAGCCAAATTACGATCCTAGAAAATCCATCGATGGCGCCGTTGATGCAGATACCAAAAGGTTTCAGTTTGTCATAGGAGTCCATGTGCCACATAAAATTGGGGCCAGGATTTCCATACAACCGACGACTTAAGCGATTTCTCCTTCTCATTTGTACTCCATCGGGATCCAGGATGCCTAATAAATGTCGAATGACACGTTGACTGACAACAAATCCAGCCTGAATACACTTCAGATGTAGTAGTTTATATCCATGTAGCTTTCCATAACGGTCTAGTTCATTCATGAGGAATAATGCTACTTCTAATAGATCTGTTTGATTCCTTCGTCTGTACAGTCTCAGATGTTTAAGATACCGACGTAGTGTTCGCATACTAATAACAATCCTGTCGACGTGGCTCAATGTTAATAAAATGTCTTTGTGACTTAAACCGAGAAGAAAGTAAAAATAAATCAGTTCATTTAAATGTGCCATGACGACTCTAGCCAAAAAGAAAGTTGAATTCTTTTACCGTTCCAGTATTCCGTAGAACTATGGCTGAAGAAAAACGGCCTGTCATGTCACGTTCAAAATAGGCTACGTCGTTTTAACGAGAAAAAGATGTCGTTTTAACGACAAAACATCTCGTTATAACGAGAAAAAGATGTCGTTTTAACGACATAACATCTCGTTATTACGAGAAAAGATGTCGTTTTAACGAGAAAAGATGTCGTTAAAACGACATAACATCTCGTTATTACGAGAAAAGATGTCGTTTTAACGAGAAAAGATGTCGTTATTATGAGAAAAGATCTCGTTATTACGAGAAAAGATGTCGTTTTAACGAGAAAAGATGTCGTTATTACGAGAAAAGATCTCGTTATTACGAGAAAAGATGTCGTTTTAACGAGAAAAGATGTCGTTATTACGAGAAAAGATCTCGTTTTAACTAGAAAAGATGTCGTTATTACGAGAAAAGATCTCGTTTTAACGAGAAAAGATCTCGATATTACGACATAATTGAGTGGAAAAAATAATATGTGTGTGGCAGCAATGCGTCACCGTATGTGAATACAGAAGATCTATTCATCCAAAAATGTATATCTGTTGTTTATGTCATTCACCTGTTATTGCTTTATATACAAATAAGATATGTCACTGTGGTCCTGGTGCTCTAATCAGACATAAAAGAGTCTCAGTTTCAATTACAGGCTTAACATCGCAAGACAATCAAATAGATGTCAGTCACACAATTACCATATTTTATAGATTACCGTAGGTCTAAGGACAACTGCATGTGTTGCTACCATTCTTTGTATATGACCAAAAGAATGACAAAAAACCCCAATAGACCACATTAAAGCTGAATGAGACAAAGAAGTTAAAAAAGTGAAGATGTGTGCCCATGTTTATCTTTGCATTATGATAACCACGAAACCATAACATTATGATAACCACGAAAGTCTAGTATACACCATGCAATGATTTATGTGATAACAAGGACATATAAAAACAAGGTATGTTTGTATTATTAAATTTGTGTTCATATATTAAGGCTTTCATACTAATCTCATCCATAAAATTATATATTTCACAAATAAAGTGAACGCCACACCTTTCTGTGAATTTCACACAGACCTTTGAAAAATATGTTTGTCCTTCATGAGTTCCTGAGCTCTTTCCACTACACTAGCACAGGTATGTCAGTCCTAGGTGTGTTTGCTTACAAGTGTTAAGAACTTGATTATGTAAGATGATACAGTTAGGTTAGTGGATTTGGGCCAGCTCTGTTTTGGTGGTAATAGTTATTTTTAGGGGAGAGGGGCAGAGGCCATTTGCTTCTGGCTGCTGTAGGCTGGAATGTGCTGAGATGAAAGTTGTCCCAACATCCCACCCTCTCCTGCAGCTGCTGCATTCCAGCCGACTGCCGAGCCAATGTGGGAAACCTCCTTCGTTTGTTATAGTAACAACTGGGGTTGCAGTATTTGTAGTCGATTAGTAATGACAATGAAGCAGTAAGACAGTGCTTAATTGTATTTTTGAATACAAATAACTGTAGAATAATTAATCTGTGTTCCATGCTTCATGCACAGTGACTTGGCTTAATTTGAAGACTCTAAACTGGCAATGAGATGGCAGTGAGTGTCGGGGTGGAGACTGCATGAGTTTATTGATCTATTGTGTTACACATAATGAAAGGTCATAAATAGATGGTACAGTTTCAAATGCAAGACGCAGCTTAGGTTTCATACCCAGCACCAGCTGTAAAGTTCACCTAGGTCCAATTCACTGGAACACTTTCAAGATTTCAAGTCTTACCCATGTGTCTGAGTAACAGGCCAATCAGCTGTAAGCATTCGTACCCCACCTACTAAACGTCCTCATCTCAGTTAGCCATTGGCTGATGCACTTCACTCCTCTATGCTTATCAAAAGAGCTTACCTTTAAAAAAAAATGGGGCAGGGCAGGTGACCACTTGTGTTTATCAAGTGTGTACACCAACCAGCATCAGCCACGTATGTTTTGTACCGAGAGAACGGTAACAAAATATAAACAGATGCCTGTCACCTCAACTAACATCAACCTTTCAACCAGTGTATTTCTACCACAATTACATCATCATCTTGATACAAAAACTGACCTGCCTAATGACGTAAAAAAATTGCATATATCCACATAGTGTTTTATATACAATATATTCTATTTCTCAACATAATATCTTGTGTTATGCATTATACATTATGATATTATTATGAAAAAGTATTAATTCCCTCTCTTGAAGCAGAAGCAACAACACCTTCCTGATAAAACTAAAATGATGCACCTCATCCATACCAACTGGAATCATATTCTGAATAAAAGGATAAAGATTAAGTGACCATTTTCAATGAGTGAACCTGGTCAAAAAGGAAGGTAAGTCAAAAGGATTAAAACACACAGAAATGCCCACAAAAGGAACACCTGTAAGCAAAGCCCCAAACAAGCCAGGAATACTTTTGAATAAGCCACAGAGTTCAGAATCCGACTACCCTGTAAAGGTGCACCAGTCAACAAAGCTCTGCATAACAGGCCTGTGTGGGTGAGTGAGAAAAGAAGCCAAATTTGAAGTTTGCCAAAAAAGCTCATTAGCAAGACGTTGTGGTCAGATAACCACAAATCCAGCTTTTTTAGTAAAAATATATAAATCCAAACAATGCCCATGCACACTTCAAAACTGCAATATGACGATGACATTCCCTAGTAGAATGTCTATATGTCTTGTTGAAATCAAGTGAGAATGGATGGAAATACTATTGGAGAATGTCCTACAGTCTGTTGAAACTAAAGCGTGGGAGAAAGTTAATCTTTTAGCTGGACAATGATCACAAGGACAAATGAACACTAGGGTGACACATGAAAAAAGGTGAATGTCCTACAATTGACCCCATCACTGTCCAGTTGAGAAATTGTGGCATTTTCTGAAAACTGAGTTGGGTCATCCCACTAAACTCTGTTCAGAGGAATGGGTCAAAATCATATCTGGACAGCCTGCAAAACTGTCACATACTTATGCCAAAAGACATACAACTGTTGTCACGAAATATTAACATGTAGGGATTCATTCATTTTGAGTTTAAGTACTTAAAATATTATTGTACAGGAGTTTTAGGTACAATGAGAGAACTAGAATGCTGAACATCTGTAACTAAACATTTGGTAACACTTTTATTAGGGACCAATTCTCACTATTAACTTATTAGCATATTACTAGCATATTGGCTGTTTATTACTACTTATAAAGCACATGCCTTATTCTGCATTACCATATTTTAGATCCTATAACCCTACCCCATTCCTAAACGTAGCAACTACCTTACTAACTATTAATAAGCAGGCAAAAGTCATCATTAATAGTTAGTTAATAATGAGAATTGATCCCCAAACTACAATTAAACACCAAACACACAAGCGTGACCAACAGATACAATTACAATTAAACACCAAAAATTATTTGGGCTCAGTAAATTTTTTTACATTTTTTAAATTTCCATGTGATTTCAAAAAACAGCAATAGCTGTGGATTATTGGACATGAATAGTTCTGTCATATGTGTATTCAGGAGTGGACCTGTCATACACACAATACACAGGGCTAGTGACTGTCAGCCATTCCTGAACTTATAAACCAGCGCATTTATAGCCCTGCTTGCATCCGTTTTCTGATCCTGTTTGGTCGAGTTTGTTTTCTGACCAGATTGTTGGGCCATCTCTGAACAGCTAAAACATATCTACTCACAGCTGAAGGATCATAGTTCATGAAATGTGTTCCCATGTGCTCACCTGTTTGTCTGTGTTGTTTACATGACACGAGAAATCAATGCTGATTTTCACATTTTTGTACTTTTTATATTACAATGAATTATTTCATAATGTAATAATAGTTATTAAAAGCAGGGCATGAGATTATTTCAGGGGAGGGCCCTGCATTTACTGTACTAAAAGTTGCTTTGTAAGCATCTACTAAATAACAATAAACTATTAAACTTGCCATCTGTCAAGTCAAGTCACCTTTATTTATATAGCACTTTATACAATATAGATTAGTCACAGTAATATACAAAGAAATGAAAGAATCAGTGATGCAAAGACAAATTCAAATTCTACTGCAAAGCAGCCCTACAAAGACAAGTGTCATTATTCAGCTCAAATTCATATATTAGAGATCTTAAAATATCTTGGTATGCAAATCAATAAAATGCCCTGGATCAAAGAATGAAACAGCAAAATAAAATGTATAAAAATAAATTCTATACACTCTTATAATAATTACATTAATGTTTGCAAAGTTTTGATCCAGTGGGTCTTCCTAATTTGACATTTCAACCCTTGGTCACATCCTGGCTTGAACCATATGGCATCTTTGAAGCTTTGAAAGTAAACTTTTAATTGAGAATGTGGAACTCTTAAAACTACAATTGACTGCAGAAAAAAACAAAACAAAACAACAACAAAAACAATAGAAAGTGGTCGTATCAGGATACATAATAAACCAAAACGCACATTATAAACACATCGTGAGCATAGACAGTTCAAAATTTAACAAAGATCAACACAACACAGACCTTGATTGTTATATGTTAAACCATTATGTTTTTAAAGGGTTTTGCAATGCATTTATTACACAACCACAAAAAAAAAAAAAAAAAAAATACATTTTTGCCAAGCACGTCTTTTTCAAATGAGAGGAGTGCTGTATCATCCAATCACATCTGCAGTTAACTTCACCACACCCCTTCAGATTTGATATTACTTGACATAACCTTTCCACAAAGTTTATCATAAATCACCCTCAGGTCTGTTTGTCAGTGCTGCAGCCCTGATACATATTAGTATGATGTGAGGATGATTTGTAGTCCAACAAGTGTCCACTGTGTCCATTAACAACAGCAGCCCTCCCACCCCAAAGAAACCCTATGAAGGAGCTGAGCACACAAGGGGTTAACAGAGAGTTTCTGAAAGTTTGAATCTCCTCCCTCCAAACAACACCCCCTGGAATGGTCTGCCCAGTATGTTTGTGAGTGAGAGAGTGAGTAAAGCTTAGTGTGTGTGTGTGTGTGTGTGTTTTCTTTCTGCCATATATAGGGGCAAACTTGCTTTGAGATGAGGTTGTGTGTTATATAGTCTGCAAACCTCTCTTTCTTTCTATCTTTCTTTCTTCTATACCCTCGGGACTATAAGGAGCTCTGCATACTTGCTCTGCTTTAGCCAAAGTTGGAGGAAAATTATTGAGCATTTGATAGCTTATTTTATCCCGTTGATTCTGAAGATCTGTTCAGTTGCTGGCAAACATGGAAGGACTGAATGACGTTCATGATGACGGATCCTTCATGTTCACCTCTGAGTCTGTGGGAGAAGGGCATCCAGGTGATTTTCAATCTGAACTATTAAATTTGAATTCAGTTTTTTAAATTTTGTAGTATGTATATACTTTTGCATTCTGGACCTGGGTAGTTGCATGGAGAAAAACCCTAAAGACATGTACCTATAGACTAATTCACCTGCCTCAACAAGTCAGTGGTGCATATAGAAGTGGTGAGCCTGTTAAGCAACAATTTGTACAGTAGTAAGCTGCTTAAGCAACAGTTCAATGGGGTTCATTCACACTTTCAGTAAGAAAACTTCCACAGTACCATGTGCTTAGCTGGTATTTCATTGAGTGAAAGTGTAGTAGACAAAAATACAATTAGGGGTCATGACTTTTACAGGGGTGTTAAATGACTGCATATCACTTAGAGGCTTTTCTCAGTTACATATTTACTATGCAGTTTATTTCCTAATGAACTTTCTGATCAGTGAATGATTTGATTATGACACTGTCCCATGGCTGTCTAGTGAGTCAATTATCGGCGCACCTGTATGCCAACAAATTTTGTTTCAGTAGTTATTTCTGTTTCATGTGGGAACTCGCCAGACCTCACATTTCTTATCAACCATATTGCAGTTCTCTCATGTCATGCTACAAGGCCAAAGTGCTATAGACATTTTCATATGCAGCACTCCTAAAAAATGCTAAGTCAGCTTGATTGGAGTGTATTTCACAATACATATTCCAAAGCTTCTTTCAAACTTAATGACTCTTAATGAGTTTTAATTACTTTTAATCTAGTTCCTCTTAGACGAATTTTGCAATACTGCAAACTAACCTGTCTGGTTCACATGAACAAATTTTGAGAGTCTTGCTAAACATCTCCTATCAGCACATATTTCAGCAGATCAATCAATAGGCGTGCATGTGCAAGATGCAAATAAATCTATTCCATAATGCTCCAGACTGAAGCGGTCTCATAAATTTGACTTGTTTTTCTCGTATTATCACCTGAGATGTTGTTTTTGACAGTGTAGTTTCTGATGTAACTCACCTAAACTGTTGACTCGGCTAGCAGCCCAAATATAGACTGAGTGAATGATTCTGAAAGGAGAGGACCACCGGTATTGTCCTCCAGCTGCTCAGCTGGGGTTTTGCTTTGTTGCGATTCCTGTGTCCTACAGTCTTACTATAGGAGAGCCATTTAAACTCTTAAACTGAAACTTCTAGTGTTATAACACTAAACACACACTTGAACCTTCATCTGAGCCATTACATAACTTTGTTTCATAACGGTGTGATTTCGTTAATAGATAAAATCTGTGACCAAATCAGTGATGCAGTTCTTGACGCACACTTGAAGCAGGACCCGGATGCTAAAGTGGCCTGTGGTGAGTGATCATTTTTAATCACAAACAAAATAAACACATGACTGTCAATATATTCTTTGAAAGTTTATACTCCAACAGCTGGTCACTTATCTTGTCTCTTGTTCAGTTATAGAGTGACCATTTCTTGTACTCTTTCTATCCCTGAAGTTTCAGGGCAATTAAATGGATAACATCTCCATGTCTAAATTCAACCAATGGATTATACAGTGGCAATTTCCTTTGTCATGGGTCGTTTTACTAACTTAAGGTCATTTTAATCATCAGAAACTGTTTGTAAGACTGGTATGGTACTTCTCTGTGGTGAAATCACATCTCGGGGCAACGTTGACTACCAGAAGATTGTGCGTGACACCATTAAACACATTGGTTACGACAACTCTGAAAAAGGTCAGGATTAATATATATTTTGATTTTCAGCATATTGCCTACTAATTCAGGTCTTTACTAACTCATCCACCATTTTTTTCCCCTACTCTTCAGGTTTTGACTATAAAACCTGCAATGTGCTGGTGGCTCTCGAGCAGCAGTCTCCTGATATAGCGCAGGGTGTCCACATTGACAGACATGAGGAAGATATTGGAGCTGGAGACCAGGTCTGAACATAACAGATGTGTTTGAGCACATCGTTTGAGACAAACATCCTCATATTGCATTTCCGTTGTGCTTTAGGGGCTCATGTTTGGCTACGCCACTGATGAGACGGAGGAGTGCATGCCACTCACCATTGTCCTCGCTCACAAACTCAACTCCAAAATGGCCGAGCTGCGGCGGGATGGCACCATCCCATGGCTTCGCCCAGACTCAAAAACTCAGGTCAGCAAAATACGACTGAAAAAAATATTATGTTTACAGTAAAAACAAAAATGTGAAGTTATTTTTGCACACTTACAATCGCAAGTTGATATAATTGAGTCTTTAGAGCCACAATGTGCATGTTCAAAGCCCCTAACTGACATTGACCATGCTATCTTATCAGCCGAGTGTTCATTGAACCAACACATTGGCCAATAGGTGTGACAGCTGTTGAGCAAGATAGTGACCATGAGGCGGTCTCTTTTAATGCTTGAGAGAAAATTACCCCCAGCATGACATCCAGGGCCCCCGGTCCTTACTTTTCCCAGTGGGACAGAGGACACGGCTGTGCACCCGTCAATCTCAGGAGCATGCCAGCAACTCAAGCTGGGCAACTCTCAGGAAGCTGAAACCTCTGGTCTATTTTAGAGTTCTGCCATTTTCAGACCATACAGCAGGAAATGTCCTTCACATTCCCTATGTGAATTGAAATAATGACTTCAGATGTTTTCCACAACTTCAGGTCACTGTGCACTACAAGCAGGAGAATGGCGCTGTGATTCCTTTGCGTGTACACACAGTGGTCATCTCCGTCCAACATGACGACCACATTTCACTGGAGGAGCAGCAGCGTATTCTGAAGGAGAAGGTCATCAAAGCTGTGGTGCCAGCAAAATATCTCGACGATAAGACTGTCTACCATCTGCAGCCAAGTGGACGCTTTGTCATTGGAGGGCCTCAGGTGAGCACCATCTGTCTTTTTATGTTGAATAAAACACTGTTGTATAATGGACTTTTAAAGGTTTAATTCACTTTAAAAAAAAGAAAATCTGTGATTACTTATCCAATTTCATGTTGTTTTAAGCCTTTATGCTATTTTTTTTTCTACAGAATAAATTTTTTTTGAAGAATCTTTGTGCAGCTTTATCAAAACAAACAAAAACAAACAAACACACAAAAGTAGTCAATATTGCTTGTGCACTATATTCCAAGTCTTCTGAAGCAATGCAATAGATTTGAGTGTGGAACATGCCAAAATTAAGTCATTATTCATTGAAAATCTTCACCTACTATATGTCAAAGCTGTCATGCCAATGTAATTGACACCAAAACAGTACTGGTTCTGGTTCTCATGTTTATTGTAGCAGAACATGGTGAGCCATTTCAAATATGTGCACAAGCACAGACTAGACACAAGCTTCAATGAGGTGAAGAGCTGCTTCATAATTCTTCAAAAAAATTCTCCCTTTGTTTTTCCACAGAAAAACATAACTAGTTTGAAATGACATGAGGATGACAGAATTTTCATTTTTGGTGAATTATAGTTTAAACTATAAAATAATCTTTGCTTTTCAGGGAGATGCTGGTGTTACGGGTCGGAAGATTATTGTGGACACATATGGTGGTTGGGGGGCTCATGGTGGTGGGGCCTTCTCTGGAAAGGACTACACTAAGGTGGACCGCTCTGCTGCCTATGCGGCACGCTGGGTGGCTAAATCTCTGGTGAAGGCCAAACTGTGCAGAAGAGTTTTGGTTCAGGTGAGACGAAGTGCAAACATCTTCAATAACATCTCACAAGTTAAAAAACTGTGAACAATGGATAAGGATGTGTCTAGACAAAAAAGTCAATCCATGTAATGGACCAAGTCTATCTGTTATGGATTAAAACCGGAATGGATGCGCTGGTGTCTAGAGCAGGGTCATGAATAATTCATTTGCTCTGTAGGTGTCTTACGCCATTGGAGTCGCCTACCCTCTCTCAATCTCCCTCTTCACCTACGGCTCATCGGAAAAAACAGAGAAGGAATTGCTACAGATTGTCAACAAGAACTTTGACCTCCGACCAGGTGTCATTGTTAGGTAAACAATTAATAAGATAATACGTTCTACTTTAGGGAAGGAAAACAACACTTTCTATTTTTCAGCCTTAAAAAACTAATGGTTAAGTTCAGTACTTGTGTGGTGAGGTAAAATGGAGGGAAACATTATTTACATGGATTTAGTTGACTAAAATAAGGGGAATTAAGAATTATTCTCTGCTATTACATCTGTCCAGTAAGTGTTATGTTATACACATCCAATCAGGTTTATTTAGACTAAAATAGCATCAACTTTTTGTAGATGAAAATAATATTTAAGTCAACGAGTAAAAGCATAATAAAACCAACATTTCATATATTAATTTAAACATATCCCAACATTTAACAAAAGCAGCAAGTAAAATATGTTTTTCCGAAAGCTCTTGAAATATTGAGGACACTATTGTAATACAATATTGTGAATTTTTTACATTTTATGCATTTGCTGTCCGGGTTTTAGTGCGTTGAATCTTGAGTGTATTTGAAGCATGACTCACGCATCTGACTATAACGTTCACATGTTCGCGTTGTTTTGGGAAGATTAGATGTGATATTACTTGTGTGTGTGCGTGTACCGGATCTTAAAAAATATGTGCCATTAAGAAAAAAAATTAAGAACTACATGATAACAATATTGCACTACTGTCATAGTAATATATGTGTAAACATGGCATCACTATCACTACCACCAATGTACTCTAAATGGCAGTTCTACCTTATATTAGCCTATATCAACATACAGGTGCATCTCAATAAATTAGAATGTCGTGGAAAAGTTCATTTATTTCAGTAATTCAACTCAAATTGTGAAACTCGTGTATTAAATAAATTCAATGCACACAGACTGAAGTTAATTGTGATGATTTTGGCTCACATTTAACAAAAACCCACCAATTCACTATCTCAACAAATTAGAATACTTCATAAGACCAATAATAAAAAAAAAACATTTTTAGTGAATTGTTGGCCTTCTGGAAAGTATGTTCATTTACTGTATATGTACTCAATACTTGGTAGGGGCTCCTTTTGCTTTAATTACTGCCTCAATTCGGCGAGGCATGGAGGTGATCAGTTTGTGGCACTGCTGAGGTGGTATGGAAGCCCAGGTTTCTTTGACAGTGGCCTTCAGCTCATCTGCATTTTTTGGTCTCTTGTTTCTCATTTTCCTCTTGACAATACCCCATAGATTCTCTATGGGGTTCAGGTCTGGTGAGTTTGCTGGCCGGTCAAGCACACCAACACCATGGTCATTTAACCAACTTTTGGTGCTTTTGGCAGTGTGGGCAGGTGCCAAATCCTGCTGGAAAATGAAATCAGCATCTTTAAAAAGCTGGTCAGCAGAAGGAAGCATGAAGTGCTCCAAGATTTCTTGGTAAACGGGTGCAGTGACTTTGGTTTTCAAAAAACACAATGGACCAACACCAGCAGATGACATTGCACCCCAAATCATCACAGACTGTGGAAACTTAACACTGGACTTCAAGCAACTTGGGCTATGAGCTTCTCCACCCTTCCTCCAGACTCTAGGACCTTGGTTTCCAAATGAAATACAAAACTTGCTCTCATCTGAAAAGAGGACTTTGGACCACTGGGCAACAGTCCAGTTCTTCTTCTCCTTAGCCCAGGTAAGACGCCTCTGACGTTGTCTGTGGTTCAGGAGTGGCTTAACAAGAGGAATACGACAACTGTAGCCAAATTCCTTGACACGTTGATGCCTTGACCCCAGCCTCAGTCCATTCCTTGTGAAGTTCACCCAAATTCTTGAATCGATTTTGCTTGACAATCCTCATAAGGCTGCGGTTCTCTCGGTTGGTTGTGCATATTTTTCTTCCACACTTTTTCCTTCCACTCAACTTTCTGTTAACATGCTTGGATACAGCACTCTGTGAACAGCCAGCTTCTTTGGCAATGAATGTTTGTGGCTTACCCTCCTTGTGAAGGGTGTCAATGATTGTCTTCTGGACAACTGTCAGATCAGCAGTCTTCCCCATGATTGTGTAGCCTAGTGAACCAAAATGAGAGACCATTTTGAAGGCTCAGGAAACCTTTGCAGGTGTTTTGAGTTGATTAGCTGATTGGCATGTCACCATATTCTAATTTGTTGAGATAGTGAATTGGTGGGTTTTTGTTAAATGTGACCCAAAATCATCAAAATTAAAAGAACCAAAGACTTAAACTACTTCAGTCTGTGTGCACTGAATTTATTTAATACACTCAAGTTTCACAATTTGAGTTGAATTACTGAAATAAATGAACTTTTCCACGACATTCTAATTTACTGAGATGCACCTGTACATATTAAATGGTATAAAGTATAAATAATTTAGTATAAATATTGAATAAGTACCGTGGCACATAAAATAGGTTGTATTTATTCATTTATTAATTTTAACAGTTTTGGATCAGGTAAGATTCAGGTGTCTGCTTTTTTGGTGAAAAGCTAACTAACTCGATTTCCACTGACAGGGACCTGAACCTGAAGAGACCGATCTACCAGAGCACTGCCTGCTACGGTCACTTTGGCCGATCAGAGTTCCCCTGGGAGATGGCCAAGAGTCTCAAGGTTTAAACTGAGAGGAGTACGCGAGTCTTACCTTCAGTCATTCAGGCACTCTTTCCTCCAGGGCTCCTCTCTCAGCTGATTCTGGTTCTCTTCCCGCATATGCTACATTTAAGATTAGACAAATACTGTAAATGTCAAGACTGATTAATTAAATCCGGTATTTTATTTAGAAGTCTTTCGTGAAATATCCCTCACAACCGTTTCACCACATCAACACTCATGACAATCTATCATTCCTTAAAGTTGAAGTGCGTTCTATACGAGCTTAGAATATAGAGAAAACCTTAAGTAATCAGTTGATAGTTTGATTACCTTAAAAAGTGTAAATACTGTCACTCTGGTGCTATCAAAACTTTAGAGTCAGCAGCAACACTGGCGCGAGTTTTGGTTGGGAATATCTGTTAGTTTTCCCATTCCCAATCAACAGAGGAGAGTTCGGGAAAACTGCAGTGCAATTCTGTTTGGTGCCTCAGAAATAACACATTTCAGCTTTATACTTAAAATGATTTAAATCATAACTACACATTGTAATTTCTTTTTTCTCTTTCATGAGCCAAATTAACCATTTAATCAGTTTTTCATTGTAGCTGTAACCAGTTGCAGCAGCGTGTTGTGAAGAGTTGTGGACCATTGGGAGCTTTGGGTTTTATACATGTTACACAATCTGATAATCATATTCCTTGCATCATATATTTACAGTCTTAAAAGGGTCTAATTTGTGTGCCTTTTTTTTTGCATCATAAGAACATATGCTTTTTATGCTTCATTTTTGACTGCATTATCTCATTAATGTTTGATAATGGCAGAGGGATATTATGAGAATACTGTTGTTTACGTGTACAGATCCTGTGCTGGTCTTACATTAATTGTCACCCCTGGAGAGTGAGCATGTGTATGTGTGTATTCAGTTATGAACAAAGCCAGATTATATTGCACACTTGAGATGTGTGTGAAAGCCACTCATTTATTTTCTTTAGACTTCTGGGAGTTCAACAGAGGCATTAACCCTTAAAAACACTATAAACCACCTTCTTCTTACCGTTTTCTTTCAGATTCTCAACTTTTGTCTTTAAGATTGAATTAAGAATTTGACATGTAAATAATTGTGAATAATTAAAGTTTGAAAAATTCTTCATATATGTCTGGTGTCAGTATGGATGTCTTTAAACACAAAGAATTACTCATTTATTGGTTAATATTCCAACCAATCATTCCATTGTGCTGCATTATGTGCAAAGAATATGTTTACTACACAGTTTTGCAATAGGTCACTGAAAGCTGAAACAAAACACTTGATAAGTCAAACAAGAATAACCAAATCCAATCTGTTTAAATAAACTCAAAGGCTGTGGTGACCACTGACCACTAACAGGAATTGTGTGACACAGTCTACATGACTTAAGCAAAGTTCATTCACAGAGATGAGAGAGAAAAGTTAATGAGAGTAATGTCTGATTCCGCTTTATTTCCATACATTTTAAGGCAAATTTACAGCACAATCAAACATCCTGCCAAAAAAAACCCCAAAACATTTCTCCAATGAGTGATTCAATCTTTGGTTGAAACAAAGGCACGTGAAGGTATTTTTACTATCTGTATATCATTCAACGCTGACGTGTGGCAGAGTCTTGTTGAATGATGACAGCAGGTTTGCAGCAGTACAGCTATTGACTGTCAGAGTCCAAGTTTAAGCAAACTAATAGATAATAGCCTACATGAAAAAACACAAGTCTAGGCAAAAGGTAACACAGAAAAGTGACTCTTTTAACTGTTGTTGTTGTTTTTTAAGGAATAGTCAAAAAATCATTTTACCCTCATGTTGCCCTCTTTTTTTATTTATTTTTTTCCCCTGTGGAACACAAAATGAGAATATTTGCAAACTTTGAAGATGCTTTGCTTGTTACTTTAAAAATTCATCTCATGGTGACAAAGTCTCTTAAGCTCCAAAAAGCACAAAAACAGTGTGCTGCTGTGTGACTTGTTTGCTATATTTCAATTCTTCTAGCCATGGGAATTTCTATGTGATTCATTTTATGTGAGAAACAAATACATTTAATACATTTTCACAGAAAATCCTCCCTTATTCTGCATTGCTCAATTCTCACATTTGATGGCACTGACGGAGTGAGATGTCATCTTTATTGTTTTGTTTTGTTTTTTGTTAAGATTATCAGTGAAATAACACTTGGAACTGTTGAAATACACCAAATGAGTCATATGAGCTACTTTTATGGTGGTCATTACTGTGAATTCTTCAAAATTATTCTTTTGACTTCTACAGGGTACATAAAAGCATTTGGATGAAAGTGAGTGTATAGTGAATTTTTATTTTTGATGAACAATTTCTTTAAGCAATATCAGAAATATTTCTGAGACAATGGTTTAAAAAACAAATTAAACCAAATTATGGTCTAAAACAACGCTATCTCACGACCAATTTGTACGTATTTTACGAGGTGGCTAATTCATACGACCTCACTCGTATGACCTCACTCGTACGATTTTGTTTGATTTGTTTAGGGGTAGGTCATTTGTACGAATTCATACGAATTGGAGAACTCTGAAAATATGTACAATTTAATGAGTGCGGTCATACGAATTTGCACGAATTAGCCACCTCGTAAAATATGTACGAACTGCAATGAGATCGGGTTGAAATAAAGCTTTCTATGAAGGAAATGTTCTAAACAAGTAACGGAAATGGTAAAACATTAACACATCTGCTGGATCAATGCAGTCTTGAACACAGAAAGAAGATATGTGACAGCAAAAGACAGATCTGAAATTCCTGAGCAAAGAGAACTAGTAAACCAAAATGACACGAAAGATGTTTTCAGGACGGCACTGGTAGAATCAAATGGTGATAAGCATAATTATGGCTCTTATCCTGACAAATTAAATGACAAAACTCCCTTGATAATGATTGAGGAACAATAAGATTTTTTGTCATGCTGGTAGCGTGAAAACATTTGACCAATGTAAACCAAATTGCATCTGTTTTTCAAAACAAAATCAATTATGAACTTGCAGTCCTGCTGCAAGTCATTTTGTCTGCAAAAACGAGCTCACAGAGACCAACTCTACATCTAAGAACACCTAAACTAGTCACCTTTTACATTAAAGGGCAGCTTCTGAGAAAACTCAGTCTTTCATTACTAGACGCTTCCTTGTAACCAACTCCCATAAACCCCCAATCAACACAACAATTCCTACAGTGACAGAAAGAGGGAAACCTATGATCACACTGACCTCAGGACAAACTCTCTTCTCAATTACATTTGGTCACAATGTACAGCAATGCTCATAGACTCTAACATGGAATCTGGAATGGCACCAATTACTGGCAACTTAATGTGATAAGCTTATGCGCCTGTTTTGAAAGAGGTTTTTGCTGATCTCGTTCAGCTTAGTTGTTTACAACCAGCATAATATTTGCTGCATAGGAAAAAAATACATGCCTTATATATTCAAGGCAGTTTGACTATTGACATACATTTCTATTAAATATCGGTATTTGGTTTTCGGTATAAGGCACATTTGGTAATGACAATCTCCTGAAAAATACATTTCAGACAGCATACGGTGATTAAGGCAAAATGAAACACCTTGATCAGTTAACAGACAGCAGAGATATGTGACAATAAAATGTTATTTAACCATCTCTGCCTTGGAAAAAAACCTAAAGGCACAGAAAGCATCAGCATTTTGGGATCCTTTGTCTTGCATTGTCTGGAATTGGCACAGTAACATTTCTTTTGAGGCACTGTGTTAAAATGCTTGAGTGTTGATGGTTGCAAAAGGCTTCGGTTTAGTTTACGACTCCATTGATGTAGCGGTCCTCTGGTTTCACCAATGGACGTATGTAGTTTAGACAACTAGCAGTCTGTAGTTCCTTTATCCAAGTAACACAGATACGTAAAAATCCCAATGAGATCTAATGGAAACTCCAACACATCCAGGCAATGAACTTTGTTTTTCCCAGCATGGAAGCTGTGCGATTCAAAAGGTCCCCAAAGAGTGAAAAAGTCTCTCAAAAATGTGCAAAATCTGAGCTGGATTCTTTGGCAAAGGTGTATGAGAGCCAGGTCCAGTTTCTGTTACTTTCCCTCTGCAGTTGTAGTGTTTTTTTTCTAGTGTTGAGAGAGATACAGGACACTGAGGTTACAGTATGGACAGGCTCTCAGGCTGGTGCTGACTGGCCCCAGTAAGAGACTCCATTTTGTGATCTCGGCTTACGGACTGTAGAGATTGCCCTCGGGCCAGCACCATCATTGTGTCACTAGATATCCCGGCGAATTCAAAAGTGAATGTGCCGTAGAACAGCATAATAATGACACAGAAGACCCACTCAAAAATGGCTGATGCATGTTGCAGGACAAAACTCTCCTGGACAAAAAACACACCGCCTGAGAAAAGTTTCGTCAAGGAATCATAGTGAACACTGTTTGCATTATAAGAAGAACATGCATGAACTCAGTGACTGAGAAAGAAAAGCTGTGCAAAACCTGAAAGCTGAATACAACAAGATATTCAAACATTCTTGTAATATGTGAGATCTGAGAATATTGCAACAATAAACCTGACCAGTGAAAAAATACCAGCAACAGATTACAGCTTTTTTAACAGATTTTTTAACACTGTTAATGCTTTTTTTTTAACATCATAGAAAATGTTATGTAAAATGTGACAAAATTGTTACATTATTTAATTATTTGAATTACTTTATTGCAGATTTGCAATAAAGTCGCTGTTTGCATTTCCTGTGCATTTTAATGCATATTTAATGCACACAATGCATACAAAAATCTAAAATCAGTGCTTGATATTTTGATCACACTTCAGTTTTTGGGAACCATTCTCATTATTAACTATTAATTACGACTTTTGCCTCAAACTCCTAATTTGCTGCTAATTAATAGTTACTAAGGTAGCTGTCATGTTTAGGTATGGGGTAGGTTTAAGGGATCTAAAATATGTTAATAGAGAAGAATGTATTAATATGTGCTTTATGAGTACTACTAAACAGCCAATAAGCTAGTAATATACAAGCTAATTAGCAACTACTGTAGTTAAGAGTGAGAATTGGTCCTTAAAATAAAGCGTTACTGATATTTTAAAACTGCATTTACCTTTACATTACATTTATTATTACACTTAGCAAATTTGTTTTTTTTTTTTTTTTTTTAATTAAAAAAAAAAAAAATTTCGGTCACACTTTATTTTAACTCCTAATTTGCTGCTTATTAATAGTTAGTAAGGTAGTTGTTAAGTTTAGGTATTGGGTAGGATTAGGGATGTAGAATATGGTCATGCAGAATATGTGCTTTATAAGTAATAATACTTAGCCAATATGTTAATAATAGGCTAATGCTAATAAGCAACTAACTAATAGTGAGAATTGGTCCCTATACTAAAGTGTTACCGAATTCACAAAAGAGAATAACACATACAAAACCAATTACTTGTTTTAGTATTTATAGAGATGGACTTGATTGTTTTTATTTCTATAGCTAGTGCATTAATATAGTTATTGTAAATTATTGTGGCCACGATAATCATGTAGAGAAAATCTGATATTATGACAGCCCTAATCTAAACTGATTCACAATCCTTATACAAATATACAATATAATAACATGAGGATGAGTGGTAGTAGAAAGGATACTAAGCACCAGGGCCACAAAGGCCAGCAGGGTCATAAAGAGGCGCAAATGACCCATATTATATTCTCCCTGAGTCTTTGCCAGGCGGTAGGTCAGCGCAGACTGCAGACACACAAACAGCATACTGGTGGGGAAGGCAACCCCTGCTCCAACATAGTGAAGAACCTTGGCATTATCCACCTGTGAGGAACACGGTGAGAGAAAACAGTAAATACAGATTCACCAATCAAAACTACAGATACGATTAACAACATGTCACATACTGTGGGTGTAGTTTAGCTTGTGTTGGGGGAATCCATGGTTACCATTAAAAAAATGCTCTGCATTTTTCCTTTATTCGAAATGGAAAAACCACAAACAAACGTTCTGGAGTGTTTTTCCCTTTCTAAAAATAACCACATCTCTTGGATTTTTTTTCCATTTTCATTTTTCCCAGCTGTGGAAAAATCATATTTAGAGAGCCCCAACGGTTCAGCACAAACTAGAAGAAACATCAGTTCAGGAAGGACTAATTAAAACCACACAAAACATGAGTCATATTGCAACACATTAAGCTCATATTGAAAACATGTCAACAATTTTATAGACTTAATCTGTAATCAAAATTACTTGATTTTATAAATATGATTTGCTCACAAAAGCAAATAAAATTCACTAACGTACATAAATATGTACATTCAACAGCTTTTATTTTTTTTTTATGTTTTTTTGTACTTGAAACAATAAAAGCTGGGTTAAAACTGTCAGTACAGTAAGTCAGTACACTAAGTGGATCTGGTCAGTTATAAAACATATTGGGAAAAACAAGAAAATTGCTGTTTATGCAGGATTCCCATTTTTATAGCTGCAAGCTTTGCTGTGCTTGTCAATATATGACTATGTGCTGTGTTTATGGTCTGAGCGGTGAAGGCAGAGAAAGGGGAGTTCACAATGCCACATCACACATCACATACAACACAACCAGCAGAGGGCAGCAGAACACCCACAAATACAATGAGCCCTATTAACTTCACTGTAAACCAGGGGTCCTCAAATCTTACCCTGGAGGTCCAATCCACTGCAGAGTCCAGCTCCAACCCTGATCAAACCCACCTGTCTGTGATTTTCTAATGATCCTGAAGACATTGATTAGCATGTTCAGGTGTGTTTGATTAGGGTTGCAGCTAAACTCTGCAGGAAAGTGGATCCCGAGGTCCAGATTTGAGGATGCCTGCTATAAACCACATAAGACTAGGTCTGTAATACCTGGAAAAACAGGAAAAACCTATATCATGCTTTAAAATTTACTATAATATAAGGAGCATACAACATTTAAAAAATAAATAAATAAAAGTCTCCTATGCTCCCCAAAGCTTCATTTGTTCCTGTGATGCAAAGTTGAATTTTCAGCATCATTACTCCAGTCTTCAGTGTCACATGATCCTTCAGAAATCATTCTGATAGGCTGATTTGGTGCTCAAGAAACATTACTTATTATTATCAATGTTGGCAACTGTTTTGTGTTTTTTTTTGAGAAAAATGTCTTTACTGTCACTTTTGATCAATTTAAAGCCTCTTAACTGGTTAAAAGTATTAATTTCTTTCAAAACATTATTGCATAGCAATCTATTATTGCATAGTTTATCAGACAGCATACAATATATATGTCATCGTCCATATCTATCCCTTTCAATAACTTCAGTATTTATTCTTTTACTTCTTTTTTTGACACACAAACAAAAGCAAAGTATCAAGTTTTGCAGGATGAACTTTGGAAACCATTAATCAACTCCAGGCTTTGTCAGCGAACCACTGATTATCTCAGCAAATGATATCCTGTATGTTCCCCTAAGGCTAAGACTTCCCCTTCACTTCAGTGTCTAAATATTGAGCTGCTGTTCCCGTTGCTTCCTTGCACCATCATTATGACAAGGACATGCTCTCAGCTCTGTAATGTGCAAGGTATGTAATATATATCTCAGGTTTAAGAACAAGGATTGAAGCTCTCGAAAGCTTCCTTGTGGGAAACAAGCACAAAGGATGAGACTGTGATCACCATGTCATGGAAATACACTTGATCTATTAATCTGCCCAGACAAAATGCTGGCCACTCACATTTTCAAATGAACACCCGAGTTAAAGGAATAGTTCACCCAAAAATTTAAATTAGCTGAAAATGTGTTTACTCTCACACCATCCAACATGATTCTTTATTGGAATAGATTTGGAGAAATTCAGCATTACATCACTTGCTCACCAGTGAATCCTCTGCAGTGAATGGGTGCCGTCAGAATGAGAGTCCAAACAGCTGATAAAAACATCACAAGTAATCTACAAGTAATCCACACCACTCCAGTCCAGCAATTAACATCTTTTGAAGCGAAAAGCTGCTTGTTTGTAAAAACAAATTCATCAATGCATTGTAACTTTAAACTGTTGCTTATGGCCAAAATGCAAGTCCATAAACAATAATAATGCTTCCACTAATCCAGTCCATCCCTTGTTGTCCTCTCACATCAAAATCCACCAGCATATACGTTTACAACTATTTTAGACAGTATTTGCTTGTAAATAGTGCTTGCTTCATCGGTGCATATTTCTCTCCTGTTTCAGATGAGACATTTTTTTCAACAGAGAAAGCAATATTATGAATGGAGGACTCATATATATTATACAGAAGCAATGGTTTGAAGTTGAGTGGATTACTTGTGGATTATTGTGATGTTTTTAATCAGCTGTTTGGACTCTCATTCTGACGGCACCCATTCACTGCAGAGGATCCATTGATGAGCAAGTGATGTACCTGTAACTCAAAATCTGTTCAGATGAAGAAACAAACTCATTTACATCTTAGATGGCCTGAGGGTGAGGACATTTTCAACAAATTTTCATTTTGGGGTAATCTATTCCTTTAAGACAGAGCACGTCCAAATAAGAATTCCAGTCAAACACTTAGACTCTCAACTAAACATAGCAACAGACATAAGAGTAGGTTATTTTCTAAAGCCCTGGGCTGCCAAATTAGCAAGAGAGAAGAGTTTCTCTCATATGGACTTGCTTTAACATGTGGTTGAATGCCTGCCTTACAGAAAACTTGTAGATCTGTTGCTCTCTCTCTTTTTGTGCAGACAGTGTTTTAAGAACAATAAAACCATCTTTAAGAGTTTGACAGCATACAATAAGTAGGGCTGTCAAATCTAAATCTTAATCGAATCACATAATATCCGACTAATTAATCAAATTCAAGTCAGGTCTTGCTGTCTTTCAGCATCTCAAGTTTGTCTTTAAGATGCTGTGAAAAGTTAAAAGTAGTTAAACTTTGAACTTTTTGTTCTGCTGGGCTCGTTCCAGCTGTTTTGAATACATGAACATG
This sequence comes from Spinibarbus caldwelli, assembly GCA_039654775.1. Classification (NCBI taxonomy): domain Eukaryota; kingdom Metazoa; phylum Chordata; class Actinopteri; order Cypriniformes; family Cyprinidae; genus Spinibarbus; species Spinibarbus caldwelli. The sequence continues at coordinate 22,138,606 of CM077243.1, forward strand.
TCCTGTGTGAACAGCTCCACTCATTCTGTGCTGTCTGCTTTCAGTAAGTGTGGTTTGGCAAGGCACGTTGCCTGTAGTAGCAGTAATAGTAGACTTCGCAAAAGCATAAAAGTGGTATTTTGAGCTTGAATGACGGCACCAAAAAAAAAAGAGTTCACATTAGAGTCAGTGGCCATAATTAATTGCATACATTTTTTAATCACATCATGTTTTCAAATATTATTAACAGTGTTAAATTGAGTGGCCTACTAAAAAGCAATGGGATTTGCAATAGGTATTTTATTCATCATGTCCGTGAGTATCTTTTCCTTCAGGGGCCCCTTCCTCTACTCTGGGAATGTAGAAGAAAAGATCTTCACAGGCTGGCAGAAGGAATCTACAGTTTGCTTTGGCAGCCAGTAGCTGTCAGACCACAAGGACCAAGGCCAAGTGAGAAACTCTATGCACAGAACACGCAACTACACACTCTTAAACAGTCAAACACAGGAAGAGCCCCATGCTTCATTTATTCAGGATGATTCATCCAGTCCGATTCTGAGCAAGAAACACACGTTTGGCTGTAGTTAAATGTTTATAGGGGACCACACAAGCACGCATATAAACAAACATTCACACTCACGTATAAAACATGCAAACATGCTCACAGGAACTCTAACAGTTCTCAGGAACTCTAATTTAAGCATTATTCAGATGGGATTGGGATTATAAAAAGATGTGGGATATGTGGTCTGAATAGACGAGACTTAATGTTATGAATATATCCCATGTATAAAGCGTACTATATCAGATTTGATATGCATATTTCTTAGCCCTCTAAACGATCAACATTTAGATTTTTCTGACTACAGGGTAAAAGTTGCAATATAAGTAGTGATAAATCTTTTCTTCCAGATTGTACGCTACATCAGAGGAAAATGGATTATTGAAAAAGGTAAAAATGTATTCACTGGATGGAGGCAGATCTGAATGTGAGCTTGCAGTCCAGTCAGTTGTAAGAAAAGGCAGAATTTACTAAATGATTGGAGAAGATAGAGTTATATTATTAAGAATTGTGAGCTCGTTTTTTTTTTTTTTTTTTTTAAATGAAACCGCAATGGAGAAAATTGCCGGAACTGAATCTCCTTATTGATTCAGTTCACTTTTTTCTATTTGATAGGCTGCCAGCAGTACAAAGTATTATTTCACCCAGAAAGTTGGCTGGTGTACCAGGCAGCGCAACAAACAAAAAAATTGTTTTAGTTTCATAATTCAACAAAAGGTCAAAATAAATAAGGGGAAGCGATCTGGAAAAATAATACACCACAAATCACAGACCTGATTTCTCCGAAGAACCCTGAAAACTGCCAAAAACTGTAGACAATTTGCACAGTTATTTTCACCAAGGTTATGTGAGAAAAACACTATTAAATTTGGATGAGCTTAAAAGTACATCTGCAAAAAAACTAGACTCATTTGAATAGCACTTATTAGGAAACACAAGGCAGCAGCGTAGCACAGCTCTTTCAGCAAGCTCAAACAGGTCTGCTGGAACAGGGTGGCCACACACACCTGTACCTATCAAAACAGGACACACTCCAAGAAGCTTTGTTCTTCCCAGTCAGAACTGCACCACAGCATTCTGAAAGCAAAACTTGAATTCCAAGACCTTCAGGACTATCAAGTTCTATCAAATTTTGGATACTGAAACAGCACAGCCAGAGTTACATAACGTGACTTCCCTTTTTCCTGATGCTAATAAAGAGTGTCTGCCTGCGCCCTTGTCATCCTACACCGCAGCGGTGGAACGCTCCAGAAGGGCAGGCAGGCCCGCTGATGAGGTGCAGATGTGGTGTTCGGGCCACGTGCTCGTTCCCGCCTCTCCCGCCTGTCAGATCATGGTAGCTCTGTACTCCGTACACACATCACATGGTACGGCGTGACTCATTCAACCACATTTCCAGTAAACTTCCCTCCATTTCATAGAAAACAGGAAGGATGGAGCAATCTATTTTTCTATCGAAAAAATATTCTGAGATTCAACGTTGATGATGGGAATGGAATAAGTAAGTCTAGATTTTCAGCTGTCGTAATAAAATAGTTAAAAACTAATTACTGAAAGGATGAACTGTACTGTAATCAAGGCAATTCAATCATCTGCATTTACAGTCAGTTAAAAGACTCTTGTTTACTACTTTGTATTGTATTGTACATGATTCATTGGTGCGCGTTATTCTAAAGAAAACATGTTTGTAAAAATAGGATAATCTGTGAAACAATTTTCCTTTTTGGCAAAAGTCACCAGGCCATTTTGGCTTTCAACTTCTTCCCTCCAAGTGCCTGGATCCATTTCAACTTCTCAATCAATTCCCGATGGATAAAATCAAGTCCCATACTAGACATTTTTCTTGTTAAATATTCCATTCACTTGGAAATATTTCACATTAAGGAAGTGAAGAATACCATTTCAAGACTTTTAAGACCCCATGAAGTCACTTTATGAGAGCAGCGTTCTTTCCCATGTTGACATATTTCTTACTGAAACTAGAGGCAGGACATTTTGAAGGGTTTGTTCCTTAAAAAATAAAATACATCAGTTACATCACAACTATGAACCGTGATTTGCTAGAGAGCATCTGATCTAACAAACATTTGTGTAGCACGTGATGAGTCATCAATATTTTTGTTCCGTTTTTCCCAGGAGAGGAAGAATATAAATTTTAAACATGTACTGTTAAAAAGTCTGGGGTCAGTAAGATATTTTTTACACATTAAATAGATCAAAAGTGACAGTAAAGACATTTATAATGTTACAAAAGATATCGATTTCAAGTAAGTGCTGTTCTTTTGAACCTTCTATTCATTAAAGAAATCTGAAAATGTATCATGGTTTCCACAAATATATTATGAAGCACAACTGTTTTCAACATTGATAATAATAAGAAATATTTCTTGAGCAAATCAGCATATTAGAATGATTTCTGATGGATCATGTGACACTGAATACTGGCGTAATGATGCTGAAAATTGAACTTTGCCATCATAAGAATAAGTTTCATTTTAAAATTTATACAAACAGAAAACAGTTATTTTAAATTGTAGTAATATTTTACAATATTACTGTTTTTACTGCATTTTTGACCAAATAAATTCAGATTTGCTGAACATAAGAGACTTCTTTCAAAAACATTAAATAATCTTACAGACCCCAAACTTTTGATCGTTAGTGTATCTGCTAAATTCACTCAACAATTAGGAGCACTCGAGCATACAGATGACCTGAAAAACTAAAAGTCACAAAATTCTCATTTAGATTTAATGGGGTCTTTAAAGGGGTCATGAACTGAGAAATCAAAATTCCCTTGATCTTTTAATAAGAGGTCGTTGTACTATAAAAACATCCTGTAAGTTTCAGAACTCTCTTGTTAGTCTAAAACCAGCTTATATTGAAGCCAATCTGCCAAAATGACAGCTTTTGGAATGTTCTACTCTATGATATAATAGTGTGGATAAGCACCGCCTCCACAGAAGATCATCAACGCCTGCTTATACATCACTGCCTGTTTAGCCCCGCCCACCGATTCGCACATGTAGTGTAAATAATGAGAGAGGCAAACACAGGTCTACGCAGAAACCAAATGATAAAAGACAATAAGACTGTATAGTGCCAAGTTGTGGAAAAACAGTCTTTGCATTGCCTTCCTTCTTATCGCAACATTAGAAAAGAGTGGATGAACTTTGTTTTTAATGAAGTTCCAGACCACTTTGTTCACTTCATTTTACAGTGGATTTGTTTACAAACAAGACAATTCAACGTGGGATTTTCAGAAAGATTGAAGTTAAAAGACGATGCTGTGTTGACTATATTGGATCCGACAGTAATGTCGCACCACACAAGAGTGAGTAACTGTTTTTATCATGTGGTCACTATTGCTTTGTCTGTTATTACAGATGTTTGATATGTATTTATGCGTTTTTAATCTAAATCTATGAAGGATGTAGGCTTTCAAACATACACAACTGTTAGCCAATCATAGCAGTGGGCGTTTACTTCAGAGTCTACGATCCGCCACGCCTATTCAAACAGAGCGTTCTGATGAGGGGGGGTAAAAAAGACAGAAAATAGCCTATTACTTCTAAATTCTGATGTATTTTGAATCTTGATAACATTATAAGGGGACCTCAGAGAACAGTACAAAATAATAAAAAAAAGGCACTCCATGACTCCTTTAACACATTTTCTCTACAATCCAATGCAACAGCTTTTACTCCTCTGAAGTCAAGGGAGTTTTATTTGGTAAACAGCATCCCTGTTGCATTTCATCTCATCTAAATGAAGGCCTGACTGGAGCACAATGTGGCAGGCAGTGGGCAGGAACGTTCAGTCCACGTTTTCCTTGCACAAACAGAGGAGGAGGGAGGGACTTCAGGAGCTGACTGCTTTTTTTCTTGAACAGCTCCAGACTACAGATGGAGGAAAACAGCAGGGCAGAATGGAAAGAGGGCTGGCAAACGTGACCTAATGGACTGCAGACTTCACATGTGTGACTCAAACATGGATCTCTCTGCTCAGTATACACTGTTGTTCTCCACACAGCGCGGGTGGTCCCATATCATCATAATGACCTAACGTGATGACATAACATGAGGCATTAAAGATATCTTCCCTGCTGGAAATACTGAGTTAGACCAGCATGAATTTCCATTCTTTTTTATGCTAGAGATGCTGCTCAGATATCATGATCTTTCTGGTGAAGCTGGTTGAGCTGGTTAAAGGTTAGTTCACCCCAAAATTACAATTGTCATTATTTACTCAACCTCATGTTGTTCCAAAACCCATAAGACTTTCGATCACCCTCGAAACAAAAATGCAAATATTTATAAAGAAACTTGTCCATCTATTTAAAGCCCATGCAACCAAAACTTTTCTGTTTCAAAAAGTTCATAAAGAGATACTAAAGTAACCAATATGAATTGAGCAGTTTGAACATGTTAAGCATGAATCAATGTGGTTCTTGCGCATCAAGTAAGTACGGTTGAGCTTTCGTTTACCATACTGGATGTGCTCTATATGTGCAGTAGTGAATGCTTATACAGCATGTGAATCAAAGCCTAAACTAAATCTGTTCATCATATACAGCGATCGTGTTTCTTCAGCAGAATTAAGTTAAACTGCTCAATTTGTGTGAATGTCTTTTACAATCTCATGAACTGTTCCACCAAAACACATCAGTGTTTTGGTGGAACAGACTTTCAATAGATGGACAGAAAAGGTTTCATTAAAGGGGGGGGTACAATACTGTTTCATCCATTCAGAGTTGTTTACACTGTTAAAGAGCTGGATTCTCATGCTAAGCATGGACAAAGTTTCAAAAAACAATTTGGACGTATAACTGAGTATTTCTGTGCCAAAAATCTTACTTTCGGGGTTTGTAAAGTTTCGGAGAGTTTTTTTCAACCGTGGCTCTTGATGACGTAAATGAGGGTGGAACTCCTTATATGGGCATTTCTCCCGGAAGAACGCTCCCGTGGACGCATCGACCAGAACGAGAGCAAGTGCACGCCCATCAACGCGTTTCATTTGGCTGCACTGCACGGGACTCGCTTGGGAAGAATGTCTCTAAAGAAGTGTGTTTTTGGTTGTGAGGGAAAGATAACCTTGTTCAGCTTCCCGAAGAACCCAGCGTTACGTAAACAGTGGATGCAGTTTGTTTTTTTCAGGGCAGCAACAGAGTTTCTCAAGTGTGTTTGTTGACGAACATTTTATAAACAAGGCCCAATTCAACGCTGGATTTGCACATCGTTTGATACTGAAAGATAGAGCAGTCCCAGCTATAAAAGATCCCGGTCAGGATTCAGAACTGCAGACGGTAAGTGAAACGGCATCAAATGTCTGTGTTTTGTTGGTTATCGGCGCTCAAGTGCTCTTTACTCTTTAACTCCGCCCACGGCGCGCCGCTTCCGGCTTTTTTCGGAGAGAATTGTAAAGCTGTATCTTTCTTTTTATAAATATGATAAAACTAAAGACTTTTTGGAGATATGAAGGATGCAATCCTACTCTATAGGTACTCAAGATTAACATGAGATTGGGTGAAACTGTGTGTGTTATGCCCCCTTTAAAAATATCTTAGTCTGTTTTCAAAAAATAAACGAATGGTTTTGAATCGACATGAGGGTGAGTAAAGGATGACAGAATTTTGTGCTAAAAACATTTTTGATGAACTAACCCAGTCACACTTTATTTGAAGTTCCTATTACCAAACCATTAACTACTTTTGCCTCGATAAACTCCTAATTTGCTGCTTATTAATAGTTAGTAAGGTACTTGTTAAGTTTAGGCTTAGGTTAGGATTAGGGATGTAGAATATGGTCATGCAGAATATGTGCTTGTAAGTACTAATAAACAGCCAATATGTTAATAATAGGCATGCTAATAAGCAACCAGTTAATAGTGAGAGTTAGTCCCTATACTAAAGTGTTACCAGTAACCCTTTATATTATCAGTCTATCCCAAACCATCTCTTGACGTAACAAACGTTTCAATGGCCAGCTAATGGACTAAGCTTAAAGAAATGCAAGGGAGTAGCTTTGCTTGATTTCAAAACATTTCAAATATGCAGGGAAGCAGAAAAAAAAACAAAACAAAACAAACAAAAAAAAAAAACTCTAAGTCAACAACAAAATTGCTGATGAGATGAATTAAGCTCATTATGCTGGAAAGATGAAGGTTCAAGCCTCTTTTTTAACACCTACCTATAAAAGTTGATAAGACATTAATATAACCTGTTTCAGTGAGGGATGGACAAACAAACAAGTCTGAACCTGTGCTCCTGCACATATGGTTACGCATTGGTTTTGATGGACTACATAGTTAAGACACGGGTGCTTATATTATCAGGGGAAAGGTTTGTCTCCCCCCTTCTGTCTATATGGCAACCGGCCCATAAAAACCTGCGATGCCCCCGTTGGCCGACCTCCCCACATCCCTAGCGGTCTGGGCACTCGGCCAAACGTCCAAACATTTGAACCTGCAAAGACGCTGTCGCCAAGGGCTCATGCTGATTCATGTATAAAGGTAAAGGATGTTGGTTTCACAGGACTCAGAGGAGCATGTGGCTCTGCATGAGGGGCTTTATGAAGTCTGCCATTTATCGTTCATCTAAACACTCTCGAGGAGGATCCAGGGTAGAACGGGAGTAAAGTATAACTCAAGCATGGATGACACAGGTATTCTCTAGAAATATTTAACTATTTAAATATTAAACTCTAACCCAAACACTAATATATACACATGCACACAACTGCATGTGTATATATTCAGGAACTGCCTGAAGAGCTCAGACAGAATTGTGGCAAGGCACAGATCTGGCCAAGGTTACAAAAAAATTTCTGCTGCACTTAAGGTTCCTAAGAGCACAGTGGCCTCCATAATCCTTAAATGGAAGACGTTTGGGACGACCAGAACCCTTCCTAGAGCTGGCCGGCCAAACTGAGCTATCGGGGGAGAAGAGCCTTGGTGAGAGAGGTAAAGAAGAACCCAAAGATCACTGTGGCTGAGCTCCAGAGATGCAGTCGGGAGATGGGAGAAAGTTGTAGAAATTCAACAATCACTGCAGCCCTCCACCAGTCGGGGCTTTATGGCAAAGTGGCCCGACAGAAGCCTCTCCTCAGTGCAAGACACATGAAAGCCCGCATGAAGGACTCCAAGATGGTGAGAAATAAGATTCTCTGGTCTGATGAGACCAAGATAGAACTTTTTGGCCTTAATTCTAAGCGGTATGTTTGGAGAAAACCAGGCACTGCTCATCACCTGTCCAATACAGTCCCAACAGTAAAGCATGGTGGTGGCAGCATCATGCTGTGGGGGTGTTTTTCAGCTGCAGGGACAGGACGACTGGTTGCAATCGAGGGAAAGATGAATGCGGCCAAGTACAGGGATATCCTGGCCGAAAACCTTCTCCAGAGTGCTCAGGACCTCAGACTGGGCCGAAGGTTTACCTTCCAACAAGACAATGACCCTAAGCACACAGCTAAAATAACGAAAGAGTGGCTTCACAACAACTCCGTGACTGTTCTTGAATGGCCCAGCCAGAGCCCTGACTTAAACCCAATTGAGCATCTCTGGAGAGACCTAAAAATGGCTGTCCACCAACGTTTACCATCCAACCTGACAGAACTGGAGAGGATCTGCAAGGAGGAATGGCAGAGGATCCCCAAATCCAGGTGTGAAAAACTTGTTGCATCTTTCCCAAAAAGACTCATGGCTGTATTAGATCAAAAGGGTGCTTCTACTAAATACTGAGCAAAGGGTCTGAATACTTAGGACCATGTGATATTTCAGTTTTTCTTTTTTAATAAATCTGCAAAAATGTCAACAATTCTGTGTTTTTCTGTCAATATGGGGTGCTGTGTGTACATTAATGAGGAAAAAAAATGAACTTAAATGATTTTAGCAAATGGCTGCAATATAACAAAGAGTGAAAAATTTAAGGGGGTCTGAATACCTTCCGTACCCACTGTATATTTCTTTTTTTTTTTTAAGTGAGGGGAATAATAGTGCTAATAAACAATGACTAGGTGTCTGCAAACATTTGAATATAAATCACCAGCTCTACACCAGGTCATAACAGTGTTTCTACAGGAAGCCACTGTGCATAAAGCATAAATAAGAGCCTGAAGCCTATGAGAGTGTGTTTCCTCTTCTGCTGTCAAATATTCAACCTGAAGTCCCTGGAGAAAACTTCCTGTGCTGATGTGGAGCAGTTTTTGGACACACTAAGTAAGGTTTATGCAATCTGTACCTGGAAGTTGCCGACCATGATGAGTCCTGCAGCACAGATCCAGCCGGTGGAGAGACTTGCTGTGTTTAACACACAGTTCTGGTGCTTCTCTATCACATGGGCATAGCGCAGCAACACAATCACCATCACTGAGAGTGGGAAGAGAACAAAACTCTGTTATTTTATAAAGAAACACCACAATTAAAATGTTGCATCACAAACAATTGATAAGCACAAATTTAAAAGACACTGAATGTGAGTTTTTAAAGGGATAGTTCACCCAAAAATGAAAATTCTGTCATTAATTACTCACCCTCATGTCGTTCCAAACCTGTTTAAGACCTTTGTTCATCTTCAGAACACAAATTAAGACATTTTGGTAGTCTTACGGGTATGGAACAACATGAGGGTGAGTAATTAATGACAGAATGTTTATTTTTGGGTGAACCATCTCTTTAAATAAAAATTACATAAAAATCAATGCAACATTCCCAAAGAAAATCCTAGCAGCCTTCAACAATGTGGTCTTGAAATACAAAACAGTTTGTCTCAACTATCTGGACAGTCTGCAACAGTCACTAAGACATGCCTTGTCAAATGTTTATAACAACACTTTGCAGTTTTACAACATTTAAGATTTCTAAAGTATGTGAGTTCATATTTGCGTTCATATTTGGCAGACACTGTTAATTAAAGTTCATTCAAGGTATACAATGTTATCAGTATAAACAGGGTCCAAAAGTAACACTCAATAAGCGCCAAATGAAAGTAAAAACTGGCTTTGGTGAGTAGAAGCATGAGAGTAAGTGATGTATGCTATCCAAAACAAACGGAAAAATCTGGAAAAGGAAAAATCTGTTGTGACATGCCCTCATCTTCTAATGACTTCAACTTCTCATTAGGAAATCTTCCACTGACGTACATCTAAGATGATATCTATGAGGCATATCTAATTTTTTTTTTCTCCAGAAGTAGTGACGTCAAATATCCATTTGTCAAAATGAATACAATAAAACAGTGAAGCATCTTAATGTATTTGCAATAGGCAGTTTCACAGAGAGACCGGTTCGCTCATCTTAAGTGACAAGAATCACAACAGTGTTTTTTTAAAATATGCACAGAAACTGCTCAGTAGCCCAGTTATCATAATGACAGAAATATAGCCTTTATCAATCCATCAATTCTCCAAAACACTTTGGTCACAGAGACACTAGAGCCTGTATGGCCCATTTACTAAGGGTGCAGCGGATCGTAGATGATCCGTGATCCATACGGACCAGTCCCCACGGTTCAGCACGCATGTGATTCACAGATTAACTGTTAAGTTTAACCATCACAGACTGAAAGTTTATCATTTGCACGTGTTTTGTCTTGCCAATTTGTGCACTGAAGCGCACACAAGCAGAGAGAGAGAGAGAGAGAGAGAGGTGATTCAGATACCACATTTCAGACAACGCCTCAACAGATGCATACATACACACAAAGTTATGTTAAAATACCCATTTTGGCAAGTATTCTGGTAAACACAATCAGTTATGTCTTAAGTTAACGTATCTAGCTGAGAAAGAAACCGGATGTGTGTAGACACCAGCCTAGAAATACCTGCTTCTGTCTGCTAATCAAACAACACCACAGTTTTAACAAAGATTAATCTGTATTTAACTTATGCAGTAAGCATTATTGTGTTGTTTTACTCTTAATTTTTACATTTCTGCACCTGAATACTACGGTTACTGTCTTTATTTATAATTTTATGTTGTAGGCTGTTCATTTTGTAATTTGTGTAATTGTTCTTGTTTTACTACTGACTTTAGTAGTTAAGCTAGTAGTTTCTGCTGGGGTATAGAAGTACTTAAAGTAAGCTTTTAGTAATTAATAAAAGGCAAACTTTTTTTTTGCTGATCCGAAAAATGTTCCGATCTGTGACTCAAAATCCGTAGTAAGATCCGAACCGTGAGTTTTGTGATCCGTTGCACCACTACTATTTACTTTTCATATAAATTTGTTTTTGAAACAAGTCTATTATGCTCACAAAGGAAGCATTTATTTGATCAAAAATACAGTAAAAATTGTAAAATATTATTAAAATTTCAAGAAACTGTTACATATTTGAATATATTGTAAAATGTCATTTATTCCTGTGATGCAAAGCATCATTACTTCAGTCTTTAGTGTCACATGATCCTTCAGAAATCATTCTAAAATGCTGATTCGCTGCTCAAGAAACATATTTTGTAACATTATTAAGCCTTTATTATTACTTTTGATCAATTTAATGCATCTTAACTTAATAAATGTATGAATTTCTTAAAAGAAAAAATCTTATTTGCTTCCAATTTTTAAACAGTAGTGCACTACACATGTTCAAAAAGCAGCTTAAAGCTATTATTTAAAGTACAGGAACAAGTTAATTCGCTGTCCTTAGGTTTTTTTATCAGATGTTTGTACAAATAAGTCATGATGGCATGCAGTACATTATCTTACTAGGTTAGCGTGACCCAAAAAATGAGACAGAAGAACGATAGTCTCTTTACTCGTTTCCCAGATGTCCTCAGACACACTGAGTCAGACTCACTCTGACAAAACATGATTTCCAGTATTCTTTGGACAAAAAAATACTCATTGTTTTCCTGGAAAATCTAAAAAGTCTGGCAATGTGGAAAGATGAGGAGAGAGTGGATAAAAGAGGGGCTTCATGGTGAGATCTCTAATGTAAATCAAGCTGCTGCAATCTGCTCAACTGTTTTACTGCTGGGTTAATGCTTAATGAAAACTGACTGGGGCAGATGTGGCCTGTTCGAGTGGCAAAGTGGTGGGGGGGGTGGGGGGGGGGGGGGGGGGGGGGGGGGAATTTACATGTTGGTTAGTGCTAGTCATGCTTATGGACCACTATAGCCATGTTTCTAACCAGTATGATGCAAGCCAACTAGCATGGTGAAGCTGGTTGATCAAGAAAGTCCTGCTGGTTAAGCCAGATCAAGAGCTCACTGATGACCACCATCCAAAACAAAACATGCTGGCCTTTTTTGGAGAAAGCTAGATGCAACTACATATAAGATATGTAACTTTTGTGGCAGTAACTTATTTAAGATATTTGTTACAACATGGTGTAGAAGTTACAAGCATGGAAAAACAAACAACAAGCCTGCAGGCAAAGACAATTAACTCCATTTAATAAAATCCAGCTGAAACGGCACAACAGCAACAGAAATTGTGGGGTGTAATGGCTGTTTACTGCATTAGACTACACTTTCAGCTGCAGTCTTCCTTCCCAAGCATCTACTGTTGACGTTTCCCTCATGAATGGGCCCTCAGTGGATACGGGCACAGAAAACAATGGGAATTCAGCATAGACAGCAATCTGCAAATGGCCAAATATATCTGCTTACCGGTGACTTACTTTAAACTTTATCTTCTTGCGCTCTGGACAACCCCAGAATCCCATTCTTCTAAATGGGTGTGACGAAAAGGTCAAAAAAGGTCTTTCCAACTGCCTGTCTGTGTATATGTTTGTGTGTAGGTGTGTTTGTAAGCATGGTTTCCTGGAAATACGTTCTGCAGGACACAAGACTGGGGACTCAGAAACACATGGTGCCCATTGAACATGGGCTATAATTATTTCTGCTGTGTAACTACCACCACACTTCACAGACAAACAAAGCTATGTTCAACTCTAATCAAACTCACCTTACATTAAATGGCAACGTTTAGCCTGAAAATGTGCCTTTCTTGAGCTAGATATTCCAGATTTTGAAAAGTCAAGGCGAGTAATATGCCCTGAGCGTGTCAGTGGTGTGGCATCAATATGACAGCGTGAGAGAACACTAGGAATGCCAGACAGGGTGCTTGAAAACTATGGTTGTGCATTATTCTGCACTTAGAACTGAACTGAATTTGAATTGAAGAATGCAGAATTGAAAAGATTTGAAATTAATTAAGTATACAATTGTATAGATATTTTATAAAGGTTTGTAAAGTCGAATGTTAGCTTGACAAAATATTTTTGCAAAAAAAAAAAAAAATTAAAAAAAAAAAAAAAAAAAAAAAAAAAAAAATTGCAGACAGACAGATAGACTGAACCTCGAATTAATATCTTTTCTAATAGCATTTCAATTCAGCACAATTTCCTCTTCCTGTTATTCCAGTCTGTGTTATTTTAGTATTATTTAGTATATACTATAATAGTATTTCTTAATATTTACAATTTTATTTTTATATTTTCAGGTTTTAATTTTAGTTTTAGTCATTTCATTATGTGTTTTTGTCATTTGTATTAGTTTTGTTTGTTTTTTGCTGATCAAACAACGTTTGTTTTTCTATTGAATTTATTTTATTTTTAATTAGTAATTTCAGTTCATTTAGTAATTTTTGTAATTTAAGGACTTCAACTTAGTTATTTTATTTCAGTTAGTTGCAAAGGGAGCATTTCAAATATTTGGATTTTAAGTTTTTCATCTAATATTTATATTTCATATTAGTTTAGTTTTATTTCAGTTAAGGAAAGCAATTTGTAATAGTTTTAATTACAATTTAATTTCCCATGGGGGAAAAAAAAAATCATATAAAAACCGATGAGATATTATATGGTTAATGTCGATGAGACTGCTTTAAATCACAGGACAGAGACTCATCCGCCAACCATCCATGGAAAACCCTTTAACGGGCAATGAGATGTGAAAATGACTGTAGCTTGTGAGGAATATTGTATGAGGATGACACAGCGACTCTAAATCAGCACTCATACAGAATTTCAGTCACGTAATCTCCTCAAATTTCTGTGTATCTCTGCTCCGAGAAGGTTCCAGTTTGGGTGAAATGTGGCGGAAATACCGCAGCCCAAACACATTAGCGAGACAACACCTGTGTATTTATGGATCACGGGTTTTCACCTTGGTGCAGCATTCCCTCAAGAGAACAAAAAACAAGAGATAAAAGTAAACAACAGCCCTGTCACAAGGTCTACGGGAGCCTAAACTAGCTTCGGTCAGTTCCTGCTGTGAACCCTCTCCACCCTGTTTCCCCTCTGTTAGAGCACTACAGTGCTGAGAGATGTTTCCTCTAGTGCATGCTGACATCAAAACAGCTCTTGAAAGCTCAGATTTGGGAACACTGAGCATTATATAAAGCCACCAGAAAACAATGCAGCCCTGGGGAACCGCTGGTCACCCTTGATCGAAAGGTCGGCATGCATTTTTATCGGGCCTTTTACACTAAACGTTTTTTTAGTGTAAACAACTGTATTAATGTTCTATTGTCCTGGAACGGTGATGCAATAAATCACGTAGCATTCGAGGAGGTTTTGTTTGATAGTAGTGTTATATAAAACACTTCAAAAAGAATTCAAAACACAACTTTCTTGTATTGTTGGATGAACAACGGTAATTTCCTTGTGCAAACAGGCAGAGCCCGAATCTCCCAGCAGGAGAACACACTCACTTATCGTTACACAGGGTGCAGGATTGAACACAACAATACAGCCCTTCAGCTCTCAGCATGAACACTGCCACCAGGCCCAGACGCTCGGGTCAGAGGTCACACTGAACCAATGATTCTTTACAAGTCTCTCCTCACACAGACCTGCTGTATAGTTTGCACTCGGCTGTAACTGACAGTATCTACGTGAAGTATAGCTCTGCTCACAGAGGATACAGTTGAATTTACATTCAGGGAACACAATGAGCAAGTTTTCTGACTATGACTCACCGGTTCTTTTAAAAAATACGTTTTTAAATTCGATTTAGCTTAAGCATCTAAATGTTAGCTATTAACATTTGTATTTTGGGTGATTTCTGTTCTTGTTTTTCTGATTGCCCTCTGGTCCTCGTTTTTGCTGTGATGTGATTCAAATTCAATTCAGATCATTTCTGAAGATGATTTATCCTTCCTGAACAGCAACTCACTTGGCATCTGATGACAATGTCTGGTAATGTGCAGTGACTGCATCGACCGTTCAGTTTTACAAATGCTTGAACGCACTTATCCACTCAGCTTTTTTGAGCTGTGAAATACCAAAGTGACACGTAAACAATTGCTTTTCCTGGCAAGTTTAGAGAATGAGCAGTGTGTATTTTCAGCTTTTAGATGATAATGCCTTCCCCTAAAAATGTGACACGAGTGAACATAAACACATCCATAATTTTGAAGACAGTTGGCCTTGTATAGTTCGTCAACCAGTGGCGGTGATATTGCACAAACGCAAACACACTAAGCCTGTGGTTTCCTGAGCTGATTGCTGCCCAGACACTGAATCACTGTGCTACAGATGGGAATCATTTACTGGGGAGTGAACTACAGATTGATCTGAAATTCTAAAATCCAAATAAAAAAAGTTCAGGAATGCTATAAATGAGAGGAAAACGGAAGTTAACGCTTAAATGTGAAGTGTGGAATTTGCAAATTTTAAAATACTTTTCCCTATCCCAGGTTAACATGTAGATAAATCTATAGGAAAGCTATTTAAAGGTTGATTTTTCCCCAAAAAGTGTAAACACTGAGCAATTTTGTTTGAGCATCACAATTAGCCAGACACAGCAGCACGTTTTAGGATGGCACTTTCTGTGAGTATGATTTTTTGTGGCTAAGGATTTTCCATAGCCACTATGTGAAATAAAATGCAAATCAAGTCTAGAATGAATAGAATGTACACTATTGGTCAAAAGTTTTTTTTTAAAGAAATTATACTTTTATTCTGCGAGGATGCATTAAATTGATAAAACTGGCACATTTATGATGCTACAAAACATTTATATTTCAAATAAATGCTGTTCTTTTGACATTTCTATTCATAAGAGAATCCTGAAAAAGAGTGCCATGGATTCCATGAAAAAAATATTATGAGCGCAAGTGTTTTTAACATTGATAATAATGTTTGTTAAGCATCAAATCAGCATATTAGAATGATTTCTGAAGGATCTTGTGAAAATTGAAGTAATGATGTTGAAAATTCAGTTTTGCATAACAGGAATAAATTACATTTTAAAATATATTAAAATAAAAAATGCTATTTTAAATTGCAATAATATTTCACAATATTACTGTTTTTACTGTATTTTTGATCAAATAAATGCAGCCTTGGGGAGCATCAATATTTCAAAAACATCTTACTGACTTCTAAACTGTAGTGTAAGCGGGAGATGTGCATTGTAAACTCACCCATAAAGGATCCAGTGCTGCAGATGAGACTGAAGAAGCAGCTCTCTGGAGGAAGTGTGCCACATTTACTGTAGATCAGAACATCAGAACAGAGGTTAGACACCCAGGGTTCTCACCATATGAATAGACAAATATACATAGATTCACATTCCAAAGCAAACAGTCCTGAGGGATGAACTCCCATTGGCAGCTGACTAAAATAGGCCTGTCTGGCTCTTGGGAGCACACTGGCAGCTGTGGGTTATTGGGAAAAAGACGGATAGAGCTAGAAGAGAGCTTGAGGACCCTTAGCTTTTCTCACACAGCTGTCACTCTGTATGGGAACAAGACAAAAGATAAGCAAAGATATGGCCTTTACGGATGAAAGACTGGGCAAGTACCTCACCATGAAAGGAAATCCTCCTTATAAACACACAGGTAATCATTACTGAAAACCATTTCAGTTTTATTTAACATGTCACTGTGGTATGAAGCCTTTAAAAGGAGATGCGGCTGAGAATAAATAGAGTAAACAAACGTAAATTTACAGGCAAACAGCTGAAAAGTGTTGAGAAAGGCGGCCTGCCTACTTCAGATCTCACTGGATCTCAACCAAAAATGTCAATTCTGTCACCATTTAATCACGCTCATGTCTTTTTAAAGCTTGTTTTGAATCTTCGTGTCAGTTTATAGTGACAAGTGTTGTTAAGATTTAAAACAATTACAGAAAAGCATCATAATAAGCTCATGAATGTGATAAATATGACTTTTGAGTGTGAGGGACACACTAAAATCTAATCATTATTCATTGAAAAATCACATTCAACTTGTCATTTTATGGAAAAAGACCTAGATGAACAGTCTGCAAAACATTAAGAAATTATTTTGTTAAATAGAAGAAAGTAATTAAGTATTTTGGGACAACGTGAGAGTTAGTGAATTATGACCGTAAATCAACTGTAAGGCCATGTTCTCCTAATAAAATTCTCTGAACCAAACTCAGCTTTCTTAAACCATGTAATAAGTTCCTGCCAAATGAGCCACGGCTGGATTACATACAGCAATGCTTTCTATAAATAAATCACTGAGGTGTTAAGCTCTATAATGATAAGCTAGAAATGTGTATGCTGTTCCAAGTTTGAGCATGTGGATCTGACCTTTCACCCACTTCAGAGCACCTCTGGGCTGAGAACCGCAGACTATAGTGGGTAGCAGTCAAAATAAACCCACACACACACACACACACACACACACACACACACACAAGCTGGTAGTAGAAATGCAGATCACTGACACACCCAAAGGCACACATAAATAAGACTTAACATATAACTCAAGTTCATACTCCATAAACCACACAGCTCTGAAGGCAAAGGAGACAGACGGTCTATTGAACAGCTCGGGTCAAAGATCCCACAAGTTATTCCAGAATCCACAATATTTCCCTTTGATGATAAAATGTCTAGAAGAGTCCAATAAATGAATAACATGCTTTGGCTAAAACCATCTCAATGTTCTTGCCCCTTTTTAGTTTCAGTTTTTCCTCAGTAAGTTGGGAAATTCCTTTGTGTGGTGGACAAGTTGCAGCTCCTCTAAGTGTTTTTCTCTCAGCAGGAAAAATATCTTGTAAAGGTGAAATATCTTGTTTCGTAAGGGTGCCTTGTACTGTAGATCACATGCTTTTAGATTCCTGTTTCTCCCCCTGACCCCATCTCAGTCTTCAGATTGAGGAAAATAGAAATGACATACATGCAGAGGAAGGGAAAGGGTCGTGGCAAGAAGAATGAGCTGACACAGACCACTGCCTCAGGTAGGGAGGCAGGTTCAGAACGGCATTTTCCAGGAATAATGTGCACTTTGGTGTTCAATTACTTTTTTGAAAGCATTAGAAACACAAATTCCATATTTTTGTAGTGAGAACTATTAGATAGAGAAACTATTATCCAGGGTTATTATAGTTAACTGTACCTAAAACTAAACCTAAAACCATCAAAAATATTTTACTCAAATATTTTATTACTCAAAATAAAATAATGTTAAAACCATCATTATAACGTTATATAAACATTGTAAAATTGTAAAGTGCAATAAAATTAAATATTAAAAGAATATTTTATTTAAAATATTTTCAACACTTAAAAACTGTTTAAAATGATGTACAAAAATAACTAAACCAGATGTAAAACTTAAATAAGAATAAAATAACTGAGACTGAAATAAATAATAAAGTAATAAAATCTAGGCATTTTTTAAAAACAAAAACTTACAAAAATACCAGAAAACTTACTATAACTGAAATTAAAATGAAAACCAAAAATAGAAAAATAGAAATTAATCAAAATATTACTAAAAATTTAATAGCATCAAACTGTAGTGTTGCAAGCTCAAGCATTCAACCCTATGAAAGAAATACACAAATATTTTTCTTGAATTAATGCAAAGCATAAATTTATCACTAACTAAAAATTAACCTTTAGTCCCAAACTAGCTAGGCCCTACTGAATGATAGCTTCATTTATGGTAAACCTACAACCCATTTGGCATAGTTTTTTTTTTTTTCCTTGCTGTTATTTCATACAGACCTTATGAGAGGAACATTGTCCAGAGTACAGCACATGGTTGGTCCCCTCTGCATTGGCAAATCCACCTCACATGACTGGTTATACATCCTGTAAATAAATAAATACACAAACCGCCATATTATTAATACACATATGGAGTTAAAACACAGCCAAAATGAGCCCATCAGGTCTGCGGGAGTCTACTTTGAGATTTGCTCACTTGGCATAAATAATAATCAATCATATCAGACAGATCTGAGTCTATTCAGTAGGACAGCTGCATCTGTCTGTGAATTTAGACAAGTTACACGCCGCTGCATTCCTACTATACACTGGATGATACGACCACAGCTACAACTCACTTCCAGTATAAATGTGTTTTGACATTCGCCATAACTTTGATTCACACTACACCATGCAGAACTCAAGGCAAACATAACGTGGCTACACTTCATTACTAAAGCAAACACATCCTGCACTACAGGACTAATGCTCCTCCCTCCAAGAGAAAAAAGTAAATGAAAGACCACTGTTGTTTCCAGAGTGTAAAAATTACCCAGGAATGCAAAGCACTTTAAAAAGTAAAGGCAGCCTGTGAGCCACATTTCATTAAACAGACCAAATCTGATCTTGTTTGCTCAGCTTCAGCTCCACTATTAGCAAAATAAATGTTTTATTTGCTCTACATATGACACCTAGTCAGAAAGTACACATTTTTCACTCATACAGTGGGTTTTATTCATCACTCATATTAATGATGAGTAATCCTCAGCACACGGACCCACACATAGACGTCATTATTACTGCTTTAAATAATTACAGCACAGTGTGCCACCTCCCAAAGCCCAAGAGCAGCGCTAACACTGAATTTACCTAGACACCGCTATGCTCCATATGCTAATATTTGACTAAAGCTCTCATGGTATGAAGCACAAATGAACATGCGATTAACAATGAAAATAAACAGGATTCAATTCCTCACTGGCTGACATGTCCTTGAGCCAAATAAAGTTAATGAGAAGGGATTCAGACACTCGTTCATCATCTCATGTGAAATACATTACTCATTAGAGCAGATGACGCCAGAAGAAGTGTAGGAGATACAAAGTCAGGAGGTCTCTCTCTGATGTGCGCATTTTAAAAAGGTGTTATCAGTAAATGATTAATAGCCTCAAAGCACATGCACCAAAATGAGTTCTTTTCTTTCAAAAGATGAAAATATGCACATCAGTTAGCAACATAATAATAAACATATAAAAATAGCAAAAATAACACATATTTTAGAAAAAAAAATTAAAAATGAATTTCTTCATTTTAGTGTTTCACATTTAATGTTTATTATAGAATTTAACATTATTTTAAATTTTAAAATATTTAATGTATTTAATCATCAAATAAAATATATTTAATTAAATAAATATGACACATAGTAAAATAAGATGCATAATAATATATAAACTATATAATAATAAATAATATAATTGTCAGGATTCTGGACTATTTTATGTGTATTTTCCCTCCCCATGTGCTCCGTGACCCAGTTTCTCCCCTGTCTAATTAGTTATACTGTGCACCTGTGTTCATTCCTATTTACCTCGTTATCCCATGTATTTAGTTCCAGTCTGTGAGTTCTGTCTTTGTCGGGTCTGCTATGTTGTGTTCATGTGTCATCTCCCGTTCCCTGTGTGGATATACCTTGTGCTTTTGGATTTATTTAAAGACTATTTAGTGTTATCCATGGCTCCGTGTTCCTTTTGGCAGCGATCGTGACAATAATGCAATATAACAAGTAATAAAATAATAAAAAGAAAACAATAATGTTTAGTTAAATTCTTACCAGTTGTCCACAGGACAGACATGCTGGTTATACAAGGCCATTGCATACCTGGAAAAATAGAAATTTTTATACATTAGCCACATAATGTAAGCAGTGCAAACCAGAACAAAAGTTTTAAAAGGAGGATTTAAGATTGTATTTCATTCCTATTTGCAAGGACAAATTTGTCTCATTTAAAAAAGATTGTGAAAAGTGAATTTTTGAACCTTTATTGTTGCTTTGGTAATACTTTACAATAAGGTCTCACTTGTTAACATTAGCTAATGTTTAACTAACATGAATAACAACAATAAACAATATATTTATCAATAAACAATATATTTTACAGCATTTATTAACCTTTGTTTATGTATTTGTTCATATCAGTCCACAGTCCATTAACTGATGTTAACAGATGCAACGTTTGATCTTAAAAATGTTCAGATTAACAAAAAGATTAATAAAGGTTAAATAAATGCTGCAGAAGTATTGTTAATTGTTAGTTCATGTTAGCTAATGTAGTTAACTAATTAAACCTTAAAAATGCTACCATTACATCTGTACATAATAAACATCACCTAAACAGAATGGACATAAACAAATCAAAATAAAATCATCATGTCCTAAAACAATCTAAATCCTTTAAATGCAACCACGATTCTGTCAAATTTAAAACCGTTTCAAATCAATGTTTCAAGTCAAGCTGACCACAAAACCAATTTAAACCACCGATGTCTGAAATTACACAAAGAGACGCAGTACAGGCCTAAGGCTTAGAGGTATGAAACATATAAAATCCTGCAAGTAACTTTATCATTAAACATGACGCTTATGGACAGACAGAAAGAACTATAAAAAAAAATATGCAACAGCCTGTGTATTTACTGACAAAACCAGAGGTTGATGTCCTTTTGACATGTTTTCTGCTAGCACAGAACCAAAAACCGGAGAGCTCTGGAGATTTAGTCAATTTGACCTATACATCTTCAGCTTACATCACCATTTTGTGTCATTCTTTACTCATGCTGATGCAACAAGGTCAACACCGTCCAGATCCAGTCACATCGACCCTCATGAGATGTCAATGAACACAGGATCATCAGATAACGGTCAAAGCAAACGTTTGCCAACAGATTTTAACAGAAACTGATGAAAGAGCATTTCCAAGCAAAGCAAAAGTTGCTTACAAATGAACAATGAGACAAGAAAAGCTATTAAGCGCTCAGTGGAAGGTAAACACACACATGGCACCTGCTGTTGGATACCATCTCTGTCCGTCTTTCTCCCATGCGGATCTCACTGTTGACATACACACACAAACACATTTGCATTTGTCCAGCGTAACTGCATCTGACAGCATGCAGGGTCAGGAGTGGGCTAAGCAGCAATTAGGTTTGTTTTCATCTCAAGAAAATGTGTACGTGTCTATGTGTGTGTGTCCACAAGAGACAGATCACCTGAGCCTTGCACTATACTTACTACAATGCTAAGAGAAATTACATTTGGTAAACAAACATTCTGCCATCTGCTCTGGCTAGTGTTGTGAATAATCACGCAGGCTGTTACCAGGTCACTCTCAACATCACAGAGAGTCACACAGGCCTTCCTCAGAAAATACAGTCTGGATGTAGAGTAATCTCACCATAGGATTTGGATTTACTCTCTGAAATAACTCGTGACAGGAGTCGATAGTAATGTGTTTGGCAAAACGTTACTTCTTCATTTTTGTTCTTTCAAACTGCTTCTTTCAAAGAGATAGTACACACAAAAATGACATTTCCTTCATCATATATTCAAAATCATGTCATTCTAAACCTGTATGACTTTCTTTCTTCTGTGGAACATAACAGATATTTTAAAGAA
The DNA here is from genome assembly GCA_039654775.1 of Spinibarbus caldwelli. Taxonomy (NCBI): domain Eukaryota; kingdom Metazoa; phylum Chordata; class Actinopteri; order Cypriniformes; family Cyprinidae; genus Spinibarbus; species Spinibarbus caldwelli. The sequence goes on from CM077243.1 coordinate 22,160,733, forward strand.
TGTTGGTAACCAAACAGATTTGGTGACTTCCATTGACTTCCATTGTATAAACTAAAAACACAGTGACATTTCTTAAAATATCTTCTTTGATGTCCTGCAGAGGAAAAGTACTTACATAAGGGGGTGAGTAAATGACAGGATTTTTCATTTTTGGATCACTTTAAAGAAAGACTTAAGTTAAGCCTTGGTGAAGGTTTGTAGTATTTGCTCATTTCCAAGTCAAAACTAAAATGGAAATACTAAAGCTATGTCCAAAAATGATTTAAACAACAATTTTAATATCAAAATGAGTTGCATTTTTCAACATCAAACTGATTTGTGTAAGGAAATGTATACATTTATTTACTATTGTTTGCATTCTGCTGTGTCAATTGAAAAAATAGTGACAGATTTGAGAGCACAACTAAAAATGTGTAATGGTGACAAAAAACTGATATGCATTGTTTCATACATTGTTTTTTACATTCTATATATTTTAAAGGTTTTAAAATTATATATTGTGTTTTATAAAAATATAATTATATTGTACAAAATATGTAACAGTTTCCACAAAACATATTAAGCAGCAAAACTGTTTTCAACATTGATAATAATAAGAAATGTTTCTTGAGCAGCAAAGCAGCATATTAGAATGATTTCTTAAGGATTGTGAAACTGGAGACTGGAGTATAGTAAGACAGTACTCTCAATAAAAGGCTATCTAAGAAAGAGGCTAGGATAAACGCTTCATAGTGTTAGAAACATGTTTTAATGAACCCTCTTGAATCTATCTGCTTATGTTTATTTACGAACAAACTCCTAAACAGATGGCAGACTCCACCAGTACTCATTCATAAATTCATAAAGACATTCATAAAGACACCTTGTGCTGCGCATCCACAGCAGGTATATGTAAGTGTGAGAAATTAATCAGCAAGAGCTTTAGGTCCAATCAAACCAAACCTAATCTGACTGGAAAATTAGGCTACATCCTCAACCAGAGCCTCAATACTAATATTTCCAAACCTTTTATCACAACCACAGAGGACACAGATGTAGCACTGACAGTTTCAGCTGTTACCGTGCACAAGCTTTAAAATATAAACCCTTTGTTATGAATAAATATTCTCAGTGTTGTTTGCATAAACAATGTGTCCAATGTTGCAGGGAACAGCACATATTTGTGGGACTATTCAAGCCTGTGCGAGGTTACCATAAACAACATCCTCAACGTATAGAAATAACGTCCAAGTGGAAACACTGACTTGGAAACTTACCCTCGCATAAATGGAAACTTTTTTTTTTTTTTTACAAAGCCTGAATAATTTAAACAACCGGTCCACTGGGGTGTAACTGGGGGCTAAATACTACTATTTAAAAACTGTATATAACTGAGCATTTAACTAACAAAAATTTACATTTTGAAACATTTCAGTGTGACTATTCAGCAAACATTTTCAGTTGTGCTTTGAACTGTTAGTTGTTGTTATTTTTGGAAACCGTAACTCATTTCTTTTATAGGTCATAATTAGAGGTTTCATTTTCAGCTATGAAAACATGCCCTTTCTTGCACAGATAATGGAAGAAAAAGTCTCTAGAACGGGACACGTTCAGTCCATGTTGTATTGGGAACTTCTCCCAGACCGTCACTAAAGGAGTCACAGAAAGAATAAACCAAACATTCTCTCTCCGGCGTAGTAAATGAGAAGCCGTGGATGCTGCTCTAAGTTGCCCTCCTCTGTTTTACTCACACAGGCTTTATGTAACCACCTCAGTGACTTCAAACTCAAGGCTCTACAGGAGAGGAAGGGGATCTTGAAATCCCTTTAGAAACAGTTTGCCTGCAAGCATTCCACAGGAAGGAAGTAGAGACAAGCAATGAGATGCCAGCACTGCGCTGCACCTTCAAGCAAATAAAACCGCATAAACGGTATTCCACATCCACTTGATCACAGACTTCCAACAACTGTGATCACACATGAAGTCAAAAGCCTGATTTCCTTTAAAATTACTCTTCAGTCAATCACATGCCGGTTCATGCACAGCTCTCTTCCTGAACATCACGGGCTTTCTCTCCATTTCTGTACCATGGCAACGTTACTAATAATGACCTCAAAGTCTTCAACATTTTTCAGGCAAGTTCAGGCGAGTCAGTCATGGGCAACTTTGCAGATTTATGTATAGCCCACTCCTCAAAGAGTAGGTTCAGGAATTTGACTATAAATTCTACTGAAAGTGGCTGCATTTCAGATGCTTTCGCTCATGATTTAATACTTACAGAAATAATACACCTTTCCACAACAAGTTATGTTACATTGAAAACTGCACAATTCAGAAGCAACTTTGATGTGTCCCAAAAACTAGAGACATAACAGACTTTTTTGGGAGAGATAGAAGGCAATCTCTGTATACTATAAAAACATTTCAATGCAGCACAAACATAAAACTGATATATTTGCATAAAATGAACTGGCTTCAACGTATCCTACATGTACCCAAACACTCTCAGAATTTGTTCTGACAAGGTTCTCAAAGTTATGAACAAAAGTTCTTCCATTAATAGAATGTATGTTAAAAATTCTCTAATACAGTTCTCAAAACATTACCACAAAAACATTATTTATTCATTGCTCATGGAACATTTTTTCTGAAATGTTTTATTTGAATGATCGTCTAATGTTTTTTAAACACTACTACTTGTTTCAATTTGTTCAGAGAACATTTAAAAGTAACGTTTCCATAGTACTAGCAAAATTATGAAATGTTACCATAATCTTTGCAAAACCAAGATATTTTGAACATTCAGAAATAAAACTTACTGGGAATGTTAGAAAAACATCCTTATTTCTTAGCTGGGCACTGGTTACATCACACTAAAACAATCTGTAACATATAAAAGCTACATCATTTATTCTTCCAGACCATAAACTTGCAAATTGACCCTGTATAAACACTGTTGAACTGGTGTGCATCCAGTTAAAAATCAAACTAGGCTGAAAGTTATGTAATCTTAAATCAAAGCATGCATGACATCTGCACGTTTTATCCATAATAGGTATGGATCCAGAGCACGATCCATATCCAAAGCATGACCATTTCATATGACATAACATAAAATGGACTTACACGACCCATATTCCAGTGATGGTCAGAGCTGGGAGGCTGACAGGTAATATCATCCACAGAGACATCTCCTGTACACGATCCTCTACAGCTCCCATCAAAAAATCCACTTCTTTCGCCTTCGCCAGCCTGTCTCCCTCAGCTCATCAATGTGCATTTATACTTGTAGCATGACCCCAAACCGGCTTATCTTAAAGATCATATCTGCAATATAAAATAAATAATCTTTACAATGACAAAAACAGTTCCCTAAACAGTTACCTGGCAATTTGCATATATAATATTGTATTGCACAATGCATACCTGTTTACTAAGCTGTGTGATATTGGCATTATTCTACACACATTTTTACACTTTTACATAGGCATTATTATGTACTATATTTGTTTTTATGAACATTCTTAACTTAGTTTATATCTGTGATTCTGTCTATGCTCTTCTCTGGACCTGTAGAATCAACAGAACATTTCGTTGCCTGCAATTACTACTGCATGCATAGCTAGTGTGCATCTGAATGAATAAACTTGACTATGAGACTCGCTACATAAGCATGTAGAAATACATCCTTTCGGTAACAAGGCAAAATGGCTGATTGAAGTTGTAGCTTAACGTAATTGTAACAGCCGTGTGTGTAGTGTAGAGTGTGGACACTGTATCTCACCTTCCCCCTGTGACAGGGGACAGCAGACGCGTCCCACCTTTGTTAAACCTCAGACAGAGCGCAGACTGTTCAGAAACGGGCTGCATCAATCACCAGTGACCGCTACAGGTTTATCGTTATTCCTCCAGCGTCCAGATGACAGCGGCTGTGTAAAGCTCCTTCGCTCCCGGTGTTTTTGTGGTGCCTCGCTCCTCTTGTCTCGTATCTCGCTGTGTGGACTGAACGCTCACTTAAAACAGTCCAGCTGTTCACACAGCTCCGCCTCCCGACACAACACACACACACAAACACACACGCAGAGCCACATCCTGATACACCGGACAAAATGTTTGTCATTTTTAAGTGAAACGTTGTACAAAAACTGCTAGAGAGAGAAAAAAAAAAAAGTGTTTACGAACTGTACGTTACCATGTAGCCTACACGGAAACAAAAATAGATCTAGACACAATAAATGTAAAAGAGATAAAAAGCATTTACAGTAAACATCTATATTACATTCAACATGTGTTTTTATAGTGAAGTGTAGTTATATGCAGGCATATATTCAATGTTGGGGAGTAACCGTTACATGTAACGGCGTTACATAGCCTAAATGTAACTGTAACCCTTACTAAGAAAAAATGTGTAATTAAATTACAGTTACTTATGAAAATGTTAACAATTACAAAATAGGTTACATCTGAATATTTTCACACACACTCACATACAGATTTAACTGATTTCTTTCTCAAATTGCACTGACTGCTCTAAAATATAAGATATTTTAGGACAAAGAATAGGACACCTGCTTAATCAATAACTGTTTTATTTCCTATTTTGGTTTATGCATAAGCTTTATTTTTTTTTAAGATTAACTGGGTTTCCTTTTTTTTCTATTTCTTGTGTATTTATCCTCAGAACGATCTCAAAGTAAAAAGAGGTGCTAAAGTCTGCCTTTGTGCCCAATTTGCTTATATATATATATATATATATATATATATATATATATATATATATATATTAATTATAATTTCTAAACATTTTAATCATGGTTGATAAAAAGCCTAATTTAATAACATTTAAATCAACATGTGGTTTATTACCGTGGTCTTTCTTGAGGTTTTACGTACTTTAGTTGTTGATGTATACTAATTCATTACATTTAATATGTACAGTTATAGACTTTGTTTGATGGAGAAGCCATTTTGCATTATGTGAGACAGGTAGCTAGAAGTGATAATCTGAGGTAATGTCATAACGTACTTGCTGAAAATGATCTAATTAAGTCACTGATATTTGATTTGAAAGTTCTTATCATCTGTGATAGTACACGTCCCCAACACTTTCAGACATCTTCAAATGTGATTCACTTACTCAATGTTAACTAAAATTCAACTTTCCACTCAAATTGTTATGCTGATAATATAATTTGAAATAACAATTAAACACACAAACACACTAAAGGAATAGGAAAGAATTCTTGTCATCTTGTCATCTTGAAGTCAGAAACTTTTTTCCTTTCAAACTTATTTAACACCAACAAAGTTTCTGTTTAGAGGAAACTATGTTGACCTGATTGGCTGATGTCTTGAAAAACTGCAATGAGTGCAATGCTTTTTTAGGCCTCAGATATCATTGTATCAAAAGCTGAGCTACCTCTGTAGTAAACCATTAAAAGTGACAGAATAAGTTAGCTAAACAATCTTGATGAATGAACATATGATTATCATTATAATACATATGTCTTATATGAAAAGCTGCTAGTTGTCTTTAATAAAGTGGTTGTACATCCTGATGTTTTGTTCTGCTAGACAACATATGCTATGCTTGATCTAAACACTTATATTTAGAGTTTTAGTACATTCTGATAGGAGTTCCCCTCTGATTAGATGTGCTACTGGTGTTGTAATGTTCAGTGCATTACTCATCTTGTCTAATAAGCACTTTTTACCAGACAAGCATCACAGCTGACACTATTATCCTGCTGCAGGCTTGGTCAAATTTTCAGAATAGCTGTTACCAAATGTATTCTGTCCACAGAATAGCCTACTATGAAAACAAACCTCAACAATAAATATGGTCTGTAAGTAAACACAGTTTCTATTTCTACAAATTGCCATAGCAACAATCAATCTGAAGAAAACTCGATTTCACAGCTGTACTATTGCTGAGTGTTTCTTCACCAGCTTTTCTTAGTTCTTTTGATGTTCTGACGCAACCAGCTGACGCTATGTGCAAATGATGAAAATAATATTCATGGATAAGAAATGTGGTCAGAGGAATGAGTGATGTATGAGTGATAAAAACAGACTTGTGAATGTAGATACTGATTGTGAAAAGTTTCTCATTTAACATTTCTTAAGCCTGACAATGATGACTTTTTAATACATTTTAATACATTTTACAAGAGTTGCTTACCTCAGTTTTACTAAGAAAAAAAGTCTGACAAATCTTTCAAAAAAATTTGTAATGGCTCCATCTAGTGGATGATGTGTTTTGAATAACAACAGAAGGCCATTACAAAGAGTCGCGTATTTTTATTTGATTTAAACCATTTCAGATATGTAATAAAATACCGTATTTTCTCCTATATTAAAAATACACAGACAGTATTGTCTTATGTTTTAACTTGTAATGGAATCACAACACCATAGCAACACAGCATACAAAAAGATTCACAGTTGACGTTTTCTTCATTTATCAGATAATGATCTTTATATCTAACATAGCACACAAAATGTACCCAGTCTCTGTGTTTCTGATTGGGGTCAGAGTGCCAGTATAAAGCATTTGAACTAAGAAATAACTAAATAAATAAACCAATAAGCTAATTTATTTATTACACATAAAAAAAATAGGCTATCAGTGTTTTGTCATTTTTAAGATCACCCACTGCTTATAGTGAAAACTGATGGTCATATAGCCACTGATACATAGGCCTATACATCAGAATGAGTGTCAGTGATTCATATTTTAGATGCTCAAAGAGGGAAGGAAAGTCGCTCACTTCCTATTCCATTTGAATTGACTAAAATGATAAATAAGATACAATACATATGGGAGAACCACATTCTGATCGACACTCAGCAAACCAATTTTACTCTTTAATTATAGCTGTACTGTACTCCCATATCCCCAGACTCCAAGGCCAAGGTAGAGAGGCTCAGTGAATTTAGCTTGAATCTTGTGCAAGAGCTTCATGGTGTCAGACACACTGTAAAATGCCACTGTTCCAGCCTCGTAATCTACATACACCCCTATCCTGGAGGAACTGGGGACGGGTATAGTTGTGCTTTTGCTGTTATGTACAAAAGAGTACTTGGATTCAGAACAGTACAAACTCCAAGACTTATCATTCCCCCCAAAGCTGCCAGCGTTGTCATTTCCTTTCCTCTTAATCCCCCTATAAGTCACAGCGATGTCTATTTCTGTGCCACTCCAGTCCACTTCCCAGTAGTAGCGACCGCCGGCCAGACCCTCCTTACACAGCACCTGCTGCCAGTATTCGAAGCGATCGGGATGCTCCGGGTACGACTTAGGCTCGTTGCTCATCCGCACCACTGTATTTCTGTCTGACAGGTGCAGGTTTGGATGGGCTGTTGAAGGATCCATTGAGAGCTGACAGGAATCTAGATTGAGAAGTGGTGTTATTAAATTAATCAACATAAGAATGTAGTTATATAAAATGACAATTGATTATATTTACTATAAACTTACATTCTAAGAACTCCTCCCTTTTTGCAGGATCCAGAGTCTGGAGAATTTTAACCTCCTTCACTGTAGACGAAACCATGTGTAAATATATAATATATACATATATACACTACTGTTCAAGAGTTTTGGGTTAAAAAATTTATTTAAAAAAATTAATTAATACTTTTATTTAGCAAAGATACATTAGATTGATCAAAAAAGACAGTAAAGATATTTATAATTTTACAAAAGATTTCTATTTCAAATAAATGCAGTTCTTTTGAACTTCTTATTCATCAAATAATTCTAAAAAAAAAAGATATGGTTTCAACAAAATATTTTTCAATACTGATAATAACAAAATGCCTTTGAGCAGCATATCAGCACATTAGAATGATTTCTGAAGGATCACGTGACACTGAAGACTAGAGTAATGATGCTGAAAATTCAGACGTCAGGAATAAATTTAATTTTAAAATATATTAAAATAGAAAACAGCCATTTTAAATTGTAATATTTTTACATTATTATCGTTTTTATTTATACATTTGTAATAGAGGGTTTTGAGCACCTGCTGATGAGATTTTGTTCAGTTCTTCTTTGCTTATGTCTTCTAATTGCACTTTCAGGTCAAAGATGGCTTTCTTTGCATTGTCAAAAGTGTGATGAGGGGCTAATGTCACCTTGGACAAGTCTTCATATCCAGAAGGAGCAGAAAGAGACTGCCAGCTCTAGGGGAAAATAAGCAGATAAGTTTTTATCTGCAGGAAACCTTTAGCGAAAATACACATCTTATGAGCCACAGCGCTTTTCAGCAATACCTGTAAGAAATGGATATGATCATCGGATTGGGACAGCTGCTCCAGGTCATTATGTTTCTTTCTCAGTAATGTAATCTCCTCCTCCAGCCTGGCCAGGTGTCCTTCTGCACGTGTCAGCAGAAGGGTTTCCTGGGCTCGGATCATCTCCTTCACTTCTCCATGCCTCCTCTCTAGTGCCCGCAGCAGTTCAGCAAAAATACGCTCATTTTCATCCAGAACACTCTGAGATGAATGCTATAATGAGACAAATACCATGAGACAGGGACTGTTACTCACATTTTCTTTTACCAGTCAAATGTTACATCACATTTAAGAGATGGAACATATGCAATGCCTCATTCTAATATTAAATGAACTGATAAGCAAGAAACAGCATAGTTAGTTAATTTAACACTTTGCAGTGATGCCATAGAAGAACCTTTTGGGGTTCTCTAAAGAACCTTTTAGTGAACAGTTCTTAAAAGAGCCATATATTTCTTACTGTGACGAGCATTTTAATAATCTAAAGAACCTTTTTCCATGATAAAGAACCTTTTGTAGAATGGAAAGGTTCCATGGTTGTTAAAGGTTCTATATGGAATCACTGATGCCAATAAATTTCCTTTATTTTTTAAGAACAAATTACAATAATATTCATCAAACTAACATTAATTATTGCACTAAATATCATGAACTAACAATTTTACAGTATTTAAAAATCAATTTAAAAACATTGTTCATTGTTAATTCAAGGTTATTCATGATAATTTAATTAATGTTAATTTATACATCCTAAAATGTTTATATTTATATAAACATTTATATATATATATATATATATATATTACTTGAAGAATCACCTGAAATTATTTGGTAGTATTTCAATTTCACAACACATTTGCATCAACATATTTGTTCACGGTTCTTGATGTTAATGGTCACATAACACGAAAGTAAATAAATATAATACTTCATGTTTTAGGTTAATGTTTTGTTTTTATTTTTATTTTAAAATTATTTACAATTCTAAAATATGTATTTTAAGTTTACATTTGATTAGCTTTTCATTAATTCACACGGTCCCTGCAGTTCCCTCACAAACCTCAGTTTGGGAAACATTGACCTAATGCATTAACTAATTACACCAAATGAAACCTTCCTGTAAAATATTAACAATTTAATACACTTATAATAAGATGTGGTACAGTGTCAGCGTCAAAAGTGTTCTGTAGCAGCAATTTATTTTAACGTAAGCAATTAACTAACATAATAGATATGAACAAAAAATTCTTCCCAATGATTTTCTAAACTCCTCACTTTTAGGGATGCCACTGCCTGCCTGAGATCTTGCCATTTCTTTATCCTTTCTTCAATTTTCAGCTGTGAAACCATCAGTTTAGCCCCCAGCTGTTTCTGTTAAAAAAAATGCACATTTGTGAGACAATGAATGTTTAATCTTCTCACTGTGTGAAAGCACTGAATTTATTAATGATTTAGCCACTATACGCTTCATCATGGCAGTCAATGTTCTCTCTGCTGATAAACTCACCTGCTTTTCTGTTCTTTCAGCAGCTGCTGAAACAATATCATGTTTTTTGTGTTCCTCCATGATACACAAAACACAAACACATGCTTGGTCAGAACGGCAGAAGACCTCCAAGAGTTTATCATGTTCCGCACAGATCTTCTCACGCAGTTGCCCTGTTGCCGCCACCAGTTTGTGCTTCATGAGAGCTGGATACTCATAATGAGCCTGGAGATGTGTCTCACAAAATGAGGTTAAGCAAGTCAAACACGACTTCACTGCCTTGTTCTTCTTAACCAGACAAAAATCACACAGCACTTCTCTAGAGCTGCTCCGGCTGCTGGAGCTGCTGTATCTTCCAGACCTCCTGGGTTTTTCCAGAGTGCTGTAACGGCTTTGGTTTGCTGTACTGCTCCGAGACATGATTAAACTCTCTTGGCATCATCCAAAGACAAGCGGTAAAATGTAGTTTCAATGAAACTGTACTGACACATCCATTATATGGAGGAATGTGAAGCATGTGTGATAAACCAGTTTACCAGGTTAGGGTGACACCTCCTGGATAGGTGTGACAGAACAAAGAGAAAAGCAAATATGTGAATTTTGTAACATAAACATTGTAAACATCTTTTACACACACAAGGCCATTGTGTTGATGGTGAACCATAATGAGGAGTAAAAGACTGCGGTTTCAGCTGTAAATATTTTATGATGTCAGGTTCAAAAAAGTTAATGCTGTGTAAGTTTCCTCTAACGAAAACTTGATTTAGTTTAGTTTAGTTTATTTCTTATATAGCACATTTCTACTGCCTCAAGCGCAGCCCAAAGTGCTGTAGAATGCATTCAAGAAAACCAGACAAAGACAATAACAAACACAACATTTTAAAATGGAAACAGATATTACATCTCTCCTAAATCAGACTCAAAAACCCTAATATAAAGGTGCTTCTTCAAAACTGTTTTAAAAGCGAAGACAGAGGGGGCAGAGCAAATGGCTAGTGGTAGATTATTCCATAGCCGAGGCCCAGCAATCGAAAAGGCCCGATTGCCTTTTCGCTTAAGTCCGGACCGTAGTACCTGGAGCAGAAGTTTATCAGCAGATCTCAATTTCTTAACAGGTTTATGTAGAGTAACAAGATCTGACAAATACGAAGGTGCAAGACCATTTCAATTTTTAAAAATTAATACTAGGACCTTAAAATTGATCCGATATCTAACAGGTAACCATTGCAGGGATGTTAAAATTGGAGTTATTCTATCCCTCTTTCTCCTACCAGCCAGCAGTCTGGCAGCCGCATTTTGAACAAGCTGTAATCGATTTACCAATGACTGAGAAATTCCTAAATACACAACATTACAATAGTCCAGTCTAGATGATATAAAAGCATGGATGATTGTCTCCAAATTTCTAGATGAGAGCACTGGTTTAATCTTAGCTATTAACCTTAAGTAGTAGAAACTAGATTTCACCACAGTATTAACTTGAATCAAAAAATGCACCCAGATTTTTTGCATATGGATGAACATTTCTATAGAGATGCCCCAAATAACTAGAAATAAAGGGTGAAGCGCTAAAAGGACCAAAAACAACCACATCTGTTTTGCTCGTTTAAGTGGACTCTCGTTTAAGCACAGGACTTATCAACTGGGTGATTTGATATATTAAGATATATATATATATATATATATATATATATAATTTCATTATCATCATATCATCAATATAATGTACAAGGCGTATGAAAGCCCAAAAATATAAAATAATAAATATTGTTTTATTTACATTTTTATATGAACTATGATCTAAGAGAAAGAAAAATCTGTGAAGTTCCTAATGTGTAATCAAGTGAAAAAGAGCAAACTACAGTCAGTAGGTTGGAAATTCAGCAACAGAGTCATCATGCAATAAATGAGGAACTTTACTGTTGCTATTTATAGAATATTACTTAATAAATCCACACATCAATGTTTCCAGTAACACTTTTATGAGAAGTGAGGCTTGAATTTATTTGACCGCAAAAAAAAAATAAAAATAAAAAAAAATTAGTGTTTATTATAGTTCTGTTTATACTGTATTTTCACTTATTAATGTGCACATGCCACTTTCATTTCTCACCATTGTTTCAAGACAGAAGTGCATGCCGAGTGGAGCTGAAAGCTCTCTGCGTGCAGTATCCACAACAAATGGAGCATTACAGACAGTTTGCCATTTGAAAAATGACTGACTATGAAATAAAATCTAATAAATCCATTTTAGATTATTTGTTTAAATTGAAGCATCAGTTTATTTGATTTCAAATTACACGCATTCACATATATGCCTAGATTAATGATCTAAAATAGCTTTCCTGAGGCGTATCCAGAATCTCATGTTACTCAAAGGGTCTCTGCTCCACTTAAGGTACGTGTTCTTTTTCAGATGCTTATGAAGTCCAAACACTTTCTTAGTCTTCCTCTCTTCCACATCTTCCAGAATGATGAGGATGATGTTGGCACTGCGTTCCATCATAAAGCGAGACTGAGCTAGTTCAAACTCAAAGCGACACCAGGCACTATCAATGAAGTGTTGAGACACGACCACAATGATTTTACGACTGCCCATTATTCCTTCATCGATAATGTTGGAGGCGATGGACTTCCCTGCTTGAAAGTCCCGCATATGAAGGCAGAGTTGAATAGGTGGAACACCGTTCTCCAGATTCTCCATCAGTTCATTCATGACCCAGACTTCATCATAGCTGGAGAAAATCACAAATGCGTCATAGGAACATTCTTGTTGTCCAGGTGATCTGTAGCCTCTCAGTAGAATACAGCAATACTGAAGATAAAACTGGAACCTATAAACCAAGAATGATAGAAGAACTACTAATGTAACAAAACATACTGATAAAACTATTGTGAGTCTTTTCTTGTGCACACAGCTGTCAACGTCAAAGTCTGTTGCTCTGAAATCTGAGCTTGGTGAAAGGGTTTTACAGAATATATTTTGTGGTTGCTTCAAAATGTTCTGATTTTGGATAATCCACCAAATAAAGTCTATCTGGGAGCAGGAGCAATCAATGGGGTTAGAGGACAAATCAAACTCCGAAAGGTTTGTGGGCAACTTTTGGAGAACATGAAGTGGGATGCTAGTAATGCTGTTTTTATCAACATAAAGTGATGTTAATTGTTTCAGGTCTGGGAGGGCCGGAAAATCCAAAATCATCAACTTGTTTTGACTTAAATACAAATACTGTATTTTCTGTGTGCCCATAAAGGATCTACTGGAGATTTCTTCAATGCCACAGTGTGAGATGTCAAGAACCTCCAAACCTGTTAGATTTTGTAAGAGGTAATTCAATGCATCTCCATGAAAACTGTTTCCTGCCATTTTAAGCACAGTCAAATTGTTCAGGTCCTGAAAAATCATTTGTCTTGTGAAAGTAATACTTGTGTAAGAAATATCCAAATACTTTAAATTTTTCAGACCATGTAAAAATCCGAAGTAAAAAACGAGGACTAGTTTTGTACGGTGCAGGTCCAACACTTCAAGCATGTTTAATCCAGAAAAAGAATTATCCGCCATCCCTATCTCTGAGTTTTGACTAAAATTCATGTAATGAATATTTGGTGTCCTTTTAAAAAGTTGGGAACAGCAGTCCTTAAAAATCAAAAAGTTTCCACTCAAATCTATATACTGAAGAAGAGGCAAATCACTGACACCATTGAAGGTCATGGGGATATTATTCTTCACCACTAGTTTTTCTAAGCTAGGTATGTGTGAAATCAATGGTACAACAGATAATAAAGTGGGGCCTAAATACAGTTCTTTAAGACGGTGAAATGTAATATTTTCCATCCTTTTGATATATCCTCTTTTGATTGTGATTTTTGTCGCATTGATCATACAGCGGAACAAGTGCATTTCAGAGTCAGAAAATTCTTTCTGAACAAAATATATTTCATTGAAATTAACCGCGCAAAGACCATCGAGATAACTTCCATTTGACACCTTGAATTTCCTTTGCATTCTGTAACTTCCTATGAACAACTTATCCACACTGAGACCAGTAAGAGCTTCTAGACACTCCTTTTTTGCATTTAATGAAACAAAAGCAGATTGAATGTGAAACTCCTTGAGATAAATGTATTTGAAAGCTCCTGGTTCAATGTGTAATAATGGATTCCTAGAGAGAATCAAAGACATGTTTCTTCCGATCTCTCGCAACACAACTGTGTGATCAGTTTTGATGATGGATATATTATTGGCATGTAGATCAAGTAAACTGAAGTCTTTGAAGGTGCTCATGAATGGAGGGAGAGACATGGACTGGATGTTATTTGTCCCGATTCTAAGCTCTTGCAGTTTGGTAATGTTATTCATTTGAAGCTGTAATGATGAGAGACCAACATCCACAAGAACTAGTCTTTGTAGATTATGTAAAGAATTCAAGCATCCAGGCCCAAAATATGTAATAGGGTTTCCAGTGAGAATCAAAGTAGTTAAATTCTTCACATTGTAGAAAGTATCATTTTCAATGTGCTTGATGTGGCATCTGAAAGGCAAAAAGATTAAAAAGTGAGCACATTTAAAAATAGCTAACTTGTTTAAATTGTAAGACATAATGATTCATGATTGTTAATTTACCTTGTGAGATCCAAGACTTGTAAATTGACCAATACAGCAAATACATGCTTATGTAAAGAACTCAAGAAATTGAAACTGAAATCCAGAGAAGTCACAGTGAAGGGAAGACTGCTGGGAATATGAGTCAAATTTCTCCCAGAACATGAGTACTCCATATCTTTTATTATCTAGAAATGAAAGAAAGACACAGGAAAGGCCCATATTTGATTTTTAGTTCAACTTACTTTTAGTATTTTTGATTTTTATAACCTTCATGTTCTCTCTGAGAGACACCAATACATTTTTACATTTTTACATTTTTCTATTAGATAGATAGATAGATAGATAGATAGATAGATAGATGGATGGATAGATAGATAGATAGATAGATAGATAGATAGATAGATAGATAGATAGATAGATAGATAGATAGATAGATAGATAGATAAAGATTAAGGTCAAGTTCTGAAAAGAGCATATCTACATAGCATGAATTTTCCCTTTCCCTTCCCTTGTCTCTGAGAGACACCAATACATTTTTACTTTTCTATTAGACAGACAGACAGACAGACAGACAGACAGACAGACAGATAGATAGATAGATAGATAGATAGATAGATAGATAGATAGATAGATAGATAGATAGATAGATAGATAGATAGATAGATAGATAGATAGATAGATAAAGGTCAAGTTCTGAAAAGACCATATCTACATACTATGAAAATTCCCTTCCCCTTCGCTTGAAAAACAAGGTTAATTAGGAAATTATTAATATATTTGAAAACAATAATATAATATAATATAATATAATATAATATAATATAATATAATATAATATAATATAATATAATATAATATAATATTTTGGTTTCTGAGACATTAAAAAAATAAAAATCTCAACAGAACATGGGTCAATAATAGCACTACTACTATACTAATAATTATTGGGCCCGCATAAACAAACAGTATTCTCTGAGAACGTAGCTTTACAACATACATATGAACAATATTAACTATATTGTGTGTTGTTCTTACCGTGGTACATTCCTGTCCTTGTCCAGAACTCCCCAAAATTAAGATCGAGCCTAGGAAAATCATCCGTTCCCCATATGCCACAATCATTGTTAGAAATGATCTTGTGTGAAATCTATGAAAAACTTGATGTGACAAAGAACAAACTGTTATACAGGAGAGATCCTTCAGCAAACTAGGAGCTTTTCTGTCACTAGATCAAGAATATTACTTAAATTCACATATCAGTGTGTGTGAAGCTGTAATCTGTTTCAATTTAAATCACATTTGACATAAATCTGATTAGTCTCTGTTGTCTTAGTGTTGCAAGTGTGCAAACATCTCTCACTTCTCCCTTTTGTTTTAAAAGGGAAGTTATTCGTTTCCAACGTGCATTCCCATGATGCATAGAAAGACCTTAATTTGCAGTTTTTTTAAAATGAGCTTTTCCTTGGAAAAAATAGTTTAACTACATAAAATGCAATAATTCTTCTTTAAAATTGTGGATGGAAATGGGCCAAAAGTTTATTTATTCAAAACATATATGCAACATACATATATGTAATATTATTGGTTTGTGGCAATAATAGCTTTCCTGAGGCGTATCCAGAACCTCATGTTACTCAAAGGGTCTCTGCTCCACTTTAGGTGCGTGTTCTTGTTAAAGGTTATGGTAAAGGGGGAGGTGTTGCTACAATTTATAGCAATATTCTCAGTATTTCTTAGAGGGCAGGCTTTAAGTATAACTCGTTTGAAGTTATGGTGCTGCGTATAACATTATCTAGAGAAACACGTGTTAGTGATAAATCCCCTGTGATGTTTGTATTGGCTACTGTGTACAGGCCACCAGGGCACCACACAGACTTTATTAAAGAATTTTCTGATTTTCCATCTGAGTTAGTACTGGCTGCAGATAAAGTCTTAATTGTTGGTGATTTTAATATCCATGTCGATAATGAAAAAGATGCATTAGGATCAGCATTCATAGACATTCTGAACTCTATTGGGGTTAGACAACAAGTTTCAGGACCTACTCATTGTCGAAATCATACTCTAGATTTAATAGTCACATGGAATTGATGTTAGTGGTGTTGAAATTCTGCAGCAAAGCGATGATATCTCAGATCATTATCTAGTCTTGTGTAAATTCCATATAGCTAAAACTGTAAATTTTACTCCTTGTTACAAGTATGGTAGAATCATCACTTCTACCAAAAAAGACTGCTTTGTAAATAATCTTCCTGATTTATCTCAATTCCTCAGCATATCCAACAGCGCAGAAAAACTTGATGATGTAACAGAAACTATGGACTCTCTCTTTTCTAGCACTTTAGATACAGTTGCTCCTTTACGCTTAAGGAAGATCGAAGAAAACAGTTTGACTCCGTGGTATAATGAGCACACTCGCACCCTAAAGAGAGCAGCCCAGAAAATGGAGCGCAGCTGGAGGAAAACAAAACTAGAGGTATTTCGTATAGCTTGGCGGGAAAGTACCCTATCCTACAGAAAAGCATTAAAAACGGCTAGATCTGATTACTTTTCGTCTCTTCTAGAAGAAAACAAACATAACCCCTGGTATTTATTCAATACAGTCACTAAATTAACGAAAAATAAAGCATCAACAGGTGTTGGCATTTCCCAAGAGCACAGCTGTAATGACTTTATGAACTACTTTACTTCCAAGATCGACACTATCAGAGATAAAATTGTAACCATGCAGCCGTCAGCTACAGTATCGCATCAGATAGTGCACTATAGATCCCCTGAGGAACAATTCCACTCATTCTCTATTATAGGAGAGGAAGAATTGTATAAACTTGTTAAATCATCTAAACCAACAACATGTACGGTGGGGCAAAAAAGTATTTAGTCAGCCACCAATTGTGCAAGTTCTCCCACTTAAAAAGATGAGAGAGGCCTGTAATTTTCATCATAGGTATACCTCAACTATGAGAGACAAAATGAGAAAAAAAAAATCCAGAAAATCACATTGTAGGATTTTTAAAGAATTTATTTGCAAATTATGGTGGAAAATAAGTATTTGGTCAATAACAAAATTTCATCTCAATACTTTGTTATATACCCTTTTGTAACCCTGGGTTAATTTCTGTTTCTGTAGGATAATACTTTATTATTAATATTATCATTTATTTGCATTTATTTATTTACTCATTTTTTTCCTTGTGACAAAAGTGTTTCTATTGGGGAAAATAATGTACCTGTTCAGACATGTCTGTGTCAACAAGTTGTTTGATTTAATGTTATTGGTTAAAAAGTGACTTAATCCCGCCTGTGATTGGTCAGCGAGGTTGTCAGTCAGAGAGATTGGGAGACGAGTTGAAAAAAGTGCGTAGGTGATGTTGTCGGCATGAGAACAGAAAATGCGTCACTTTATTTGTGAATAACGTAGTCAGAATGCTATTGTGTGAGTGTTAATCAGCATATTATTCTGTTGTGAAGTCAACACGACGCCACAAAGAAGTCAACAAGACGCGATTCGGAAGAAATGCTGTTTTACCACTTGATCGCCATTGCAGTAAACGGGACTAACGTGGATTGCCGGTGAGAAACTTAAATCAGGTTTATCACTTAAATCAGCGTATGTAAGAGAGTTATAGTTGATCAGAGTGATCGCCAAAGACTGTACTGCATCGATTGAGAAGTGCATTGAGGGAATCCAGATAGCGCTCCTAATCGCGAGTGGTTAGGGGTTCCTCTGGCACCGCAGGAGTTTCACTGAGTTTGCCGACCGATCACAGCCTCACGGGGACTGATCTGACAGGTGACGAGATCCTTGAACTCTTTCAAGTTCATTCAGATACATTTCTTTGTTTTATTTGTGCTCTTAGAGAGTGAAGCGGCCATTTTATGTTTCACTCGGCCTCAACGCACTCAAGCGACGTTTCAGGCCTGCACCGGGGGTTTGTGTTGTGTGTGTGTGTGAGTAAGTGTGGTGGGCCCACATTAAGCTGTTTTCAATTTCTGAACAATATCGTGGTTTAATACTCTGTGGTTCATTGAAAGTATATCAGTAAAGGGCTACATTTGTATTTCTAACTAAATCTAAAGTTTGTTTAAGTACTGTATTGCTATTTTAAGTCTTCCAAAGGACACTGTTATATTGGTCTACACTTATTGGAGGCAGATTTGTACTTCTGAAGGGAAAGAACTGAAGTTTAATTTGGAAGAGTGTTTCAGTGACAACCTCTATTTTGATATTTGTGTAAACGTTTAACCCTTTAAGTGTGTTGTTGTGGAAAGGGAAAAAGAGTCAAACCATCACTGTATTTGAAGGTAAAAGTTTATAAGTTGAGAGAACATATTTTGATTCATCTTTGATTCCTTCTGTTTATCTTCTTTGGAATAAATTTTATATTCCTGCTACATAGTGTGTTCACTCAAACAGTATTGAGGGGTGGCTAATATTTGTGGGAAGCAATTTACAGAGATCAGAGTTGCACTTTGTAAGACGCAGTATAAAAAGCAGGGTCACAGTTTGATTTTAAGTAAAATCACGTCGAGAGACACAATTAAAAGAATTCGGGTTCTAGCGTCAACGGTTCAAACAGGTAGATTCACCTAATACCTGAAGAGGGCGCTACACTTTGTTGGCAATGGCAGAGGTCAAACGTTTTCTGTAAGCCTTCACAAGGTTTTCACACACTGTTGCTGGTATTTTGGCCCATTCCTCCATGCAGATCTCATCTAGAGCAGTAATGTTTTGGGGCTGTCGCTGGGCAACACGGACTTTCAAAGATTCAAAGACCCTCCAAAGATTTTCGATGGGGTTGAGATCTGGAGACTGGCTAGGCCACTCCAGGACCTTGAAATGCTTCTTACGAAGCCACTCCTTCGTTGCCCGGGTGGTGTGTTTGGGATCATTGTCATGCTGAAAGACCCAGCCACGTTTCATCTTCAATGCCCTTGCTGATGGAAGGAGGTTTTCCCTCAAAATCTCACGATACATGACCCCATTCATTCTTTTGTTTACACGGATCAGTCGTCCTGGTCCCTTTGCAGAAAAACAGCTCCAAAGCATGATGTTTCCACCCCCATGCTTCACAGTAGGTATGGTGTTCTTTTGATGCAACTCAGCATTCTTTCTCCTCCAAACACGACAAGTTGAGTTTTTACCAAAAAGTTCTATTTTGGTTTCATCTGACCATATGACATTCTCCCAATCCTCTTCTGGATCATCCAAATGCTCTCTAGCAAACTTCAGTCGGGCCCGGACATGTACTGGCTTAAGCAGGGGGACACGTCTGGCACTGCAGGATTTGAGTCCCTGGCGGCGCAGTGTGTTACTGATGGTAGCCTTTGTTACTTTGGTCCCAGCTCTCTGCAGGTCATTCACTAGGTCCCCCCGTGTGGTTCTGGGATTTTTGCTCACAGGGGTGAGATCTTGCGTGGAGCCCCAGATCGAGGGAGATTATCAGTGGTCTTGTATGTCTTCCATTTTCTAATAATTGCTCCCACAGTTGATTTCTTCACACCAAGCTGCTTACCTATTGCAGATTCAGTCTTCCCAGCCTGGTGCAGGTCTACAATTTTGTTTCTGGTGTCGTTTGACAGCTCTTTGGTCTTGGCCATGGTGGAGTTTGGAGTTGAACTGTTTGAGGTTGTGGACAGGTGTCTTTTATACTGATAACTAGTTCAAACAGATGCCATTAATACAGGTAATGAGTGGAGGACAGAGGAGCCTCTTAAAGAAGAAGTTACAGGTCTGTGAGAGGCAGAAATCTTGCTTGTTTGTAGGTGACCAAATACTTATTTTACCGAGGAATTTACCAATTAATTCTTTAAAAATCCTACAATGTGATTTTCTGGATTTTTTTTTTCTCATTTTGTCTCTCATAGTTGAGGTATACCTATGATGAAAATTACAGGCCTCTCTCATCTTTTTAAGTGGGAGATCTTGCACAATTGGTGGCTGACTAAATACTTTTTTGCCCCACTGTATGTTAGACCCTATTCCATCTAAACTACTAAAAGAGCTGCTTCCAGAAGTCATAGATCCTCTTTTGGCTATTATTAATTAATTCATCATTGTCATTAGGATATGTTCTCAAAACCTTCAAATTGGCTGTTATTAAGCATCTCATTAAAAAAACACAACTTGACCCCAAAGATCTAGTTAATTACAGACCGATCTCAAATCTCCCTTTTCTGTCAAAGAAAAAAGAGTGAGGATACTACTAGAAAAGGTAGTATCCTCACAATTATATTCCTTCTTAGAGAAAAATGGTATCTGTGAGGAATTCCAGTCAGGATTTAGACCGTATCATAGTACTGAGACTGCTCTCATTAGAGTTACAAATGACCTGCTTCTATCATCTGATCGTGGTTGTATCTCTTTATTAGTTCTACTGGATTTTAGCGCTGCGTTCGACACTATCGACCACAACATTCTTTTGAATAGACTAGAAAACTTTGTTGGCATTAGTGGAAGTGCCTTAGCATGGTTCAAATCGTACTTATCTGACCGCCATCAGTTCGTAGCAGTAAATGAAGAGGTATCATATCAATCACAAGTGCAGTATGGAGTACCTCAAGGCTCAGTACTAGGGCCGTTACTTTTCACGCTTTACATGTTACCCTTGGGAGATATTATCAGGAGACATGGTGTTAGCTTTCACTGTTATGCTGATGATACTCAGCTCTATATTTCTTCACGGCCCGGTGAAACACACCAAATTGAGAAACTAATGGAATGTATAGTCGATATAAAAAACTGGATGACGAGTAACTTCTTACTGCTAAATTCTGAAAAAACAGAGGTGTTAATTATCGGACCTAAAAACCCCACATGTAATAATCTAGAACACTATCTAACACTTGACGGCTGCTCTGTCAATTCTTCTTCATCAGTTAGGAACCTAGGTGTGCTGTTTGATAGCAATCTTTCATTTGAAAGCCATGTTTCCAGTATCTGTAAAACTGCGTTTTTCCATCTCAAAAACATATCTAAATTGCGACCTATGCTCTCAACGTCAAATGCAGAAATGCTAATTCATGAGTTTATGACCTCAAGGTTAGACTATTGTAATGCTTTACTGGGTGGTTGTTCTGCACGCTTGATCAATAAACTACAGTTGGTCCAAAATGCAGCAGCTAGAGTCCTTACTAGAACCAGGATGTATGACCATATTAGCCCGGTTCTGTCAACACTGCACTGGCTCCCTATCAAACATCGGATAGATTTTAAAATCTTGTTAATTACTTATAAAGCCCTGAATGGCTTAGCTCCTCAGTACTTGAGCGAGTTCTTATCACATTATAGTCCTCCACATCCGCTGCGTTCTCAAAACTCTGGCCATTTGATAATACCTAGAATATCAAAATCGACTGCGGGCGGCAGATACTTTTCCTATTTAGCGCCCAAACTCTGGAACAATCTACCTAACACTGTTCGGGAGGCAGACACACTCTGTCAGTTTAAATCTAGATTAAAGACACATTTCTTTAACCTGGCTTACACATAACACACTAATACACTTCTATTATTTAAATCCATTAAAGGATTGTTAAGCTGCATTAATTAGATCAACCGGAACCGGGAACACTCCTCATAACACACAATGTACTCGTTACATCGTAAGAAGAATGGCATCTACGCTAATATTTGTCTGTTTCTTTCTTATTCTGTTTCTCAGTCCGTGTCCGGATCAGATGGTGGATCGGCGCCGGGAGATGATGTCTGCGACCCTGATCGTCGGCGGAGGCCGGACACCTGGATGAGCCCCGGGGACATATCCCCAGTGAAGACCTTGACTTAAATACAATAAAACTTAAAATTAAACAAAATATGAAATGAAATATATAATGAAATGCCTTTAACTGAAAATTGAGTGTTTAATCTTATTATTATACATTACTGACACTCTATCCTCCAATTTGATTACTGTTAAGTGCTTTGACACAATCTGTATTGTTAAAAGCGCTATATAAATAAAGGTGACTTGACTTGACTTGACTTGTTCAGATGCTTATGAAGTCCAAACACTTTTTAGTCTTCCTCTCTTCCACATCTTCCAGAATGATGATGATGATGATGCATTGCATTCCAATATAAAGCGTGACTGAACTAGTTCAAACTCAAAGCAACACCAGGCACTATCAATGAAGTGTTGAGACTGTGCTGATAAACGATCTCCTGAAGATTTCTTCAATGCCACAGTGTGAGATTTCAGGAACCTCCAAACCTGTTAGATTTTGTAAGAGAGAACGTCTCAGGTTACATATGTAACCATGGTTCCCTGAGTAGGGAATGAGACACTGCATCCTCTAGGGGTCGCTATGGGGAACGCCTTCAGCGTGACCCGTGTCTGAAGCATATATACAAAAACACCACATGTTGGCCGGCGACAGCCTATGATGTCACTACCGGCATGACCACAGTATAAAGGGGTGCCGGGAAAATACGTCATTCACTTCTTCATCTGAAGCTTGCGTCCGAAGCATGGCACCGAGCCTAGAGGACGCAGTGTCTCGTTCCCTACTCAGGGAACCATGGTTACATATGTAACCTGAGACGTTCCCCTTCGAGGGAACTTCGAACTGTGTCCTCTAGGGGTTGCTATGGGAAACGGAATACCCACGCCACCATGCTGAGGGGAGTGCAAAGCCAGGCACAAAAGGCGAGCACTAATTACCAACTCTACCCGGCTAAGGGAGTTGCCCCTGAGACAGGTGGACAGCTGTCAGTGACATTATCCCCTTCTGCCAAAAACCTGAGCTGCATACCCCAGAACTTACCTGTTAGGGACCGGGCCTCCTGGACCCAGGTTAGAGCTCAAAGGCTTGGAATCAGAAGCAGAGATTCATTTAAGGGGATACGACCAAGCGCCTAGGATAGTAACTAGGTCTTGGCCTGTCACCCAGGGGCTACTGCTTGCTCTGCATGAGCTCACTGAAGGAACTGTCTCAACAGATCCTTGGTAGCAACACCCTGTTCAAGTCAGTATCACTGGGGATACATAGGTAGAGTGGGGCCCAAGGTGAAACCGGAGCCTGACCAACTCAAAGAAAGGGCACGAAGTCGCAGCGCGTAACCCATAATGTACAGGATTTTAGAAAGGACGCAAAACACTTGGTGTGCGATCTTACCACAATGTGGCTTTCAGAAAGTGCACAGAGACTAGCGTGCGTACTTACCATAACATGGATTGTAAACACAGTTCAGGGGTTCTGGAGAGCATAGGGTCACAGAGCTCTGGGGGAGCGGAGAACCCAACTCTCAGAATGAAAGGGAACTCAGACGCTCAGAAAGGAGCGGCATGCTCATAGGTGACCCTCTATGGTGAGGGGAGCAATGCTAACTCGACCAACAAATCAGATGCTCAGAAGGGAGCAGCATGCTCTTAGGTGACCCTCTATGGTGAGGGGAGCAATGCTAGCTCGACCAACAAACATAGCTCTGGAGAGTGGAGAACTTAACTCTCAGCATGAGAGGGAACTCAGACGCTCAGAAAGGAGCGGCGTGCTCATAGGTGACCCTCAATAGTGAGGGGAGCAACGCCAGCTCGACCAATAAGGAGAGCATATGGTCACAGAGCTCTGGAGAGCGGAGAACTTAACTCTCAGCATGAGAGGGAACTCAGATGCTCAGAAGGGAGCGGCATGCTCATAGGTGACCCTCTATGGTGAGGGGAGCAATGCTAGCTCGACCAACAAACATAGCTCTGGAAAGTGGAGAACTTAACTCTCAGCATGAGAGGGAACTCAGACGCTCAGAAGGGAGCGGCATGCTCATAGGTGACCCTCTATGATGAGGGGAGCAATGCCAGCTCGACCAACAAGGAGAGCATAGGGTCACAGAGCTCTGGGGAGCGGAGAACTCAACTCTCAGCATGAGAGGGAACTCAGACGCTCAGAAGGGAGTGGCATGCTCATAGGTGACCCTCTATGGTGAGGGGAGCAATGCTAGCTCGACCAACAAACATAGCTCTGGAGAGCGGAGATCTCAACTCTCAGCATGAGAGGGAACTCAGACGCTCAGAAGGGAGCGGCATGCTCATAGGTGACCCTCTATGATGAGGGGAGCAACGCCAGCTCGACCAACAAGGAGAGCATAGGGTCACAGAGCTCTGGGGAGCGGAGCACTCAACTCTCAGCACGAGAGGGAACTCAAACGCTCAGAAGGGAGCGGCATGCTCATAGGTGACCCTCTATGGTGAGGGGAGCAAAGCTAGCTCGACCACTGGCCTAAAAATCCGGTAAGCCCTCCAGAGAAGCTGCCACAATAGTGGGCTATTTACTTACACCCTAGCAGGGGAGATAGCACACTCTAGGCAAGGGCTCAGGGAGATTGCTACTTAAAAACCCCAGAAAGGGGAGCAGTCCCTAAGCTAGCAGATGCTCAGATATCCTCAGATAGCCATGTACCTTCCCAAAAAGAGGCGTCCCCTGCCAAGAAACTGAAGTAAAAAGACCCGCAGGTCCTGGAACTGCAGTGTTGCAAGGACACACAAATACCAGTGAAACGTTTTAGAACTGTACTCACCCATCCATGGTTCCTGCGCATGAGATCAGTACTGGAGGCGAAATCTGAAGAGTCGGGTCCGGACCATCAGTAAGACATAGAACTTAACCAAAACATCATAAATCCAGCATAGAGACTGCAATGTTTTTAAAATGCAGGTTTCTAGGTTCCCACCTAACCTCGGTCAGGTGGAATTAACGGTGGTTGCAGGGGAATTAGAGAGGGGAAGATGAGGGCAGATGACAGGCCCCCCGAGGGAAGGGAGTAGATGTTCAAGTCTTACTCTGGTCCTGACGAGAGCGTTGAGAACGCCTCGTCTGAATCACCTCCCTCAGGTCTTGCATACCTCTCTTTGACCTGACACTAGCCTTCTGTGCCCATCTCTGATCCCCAGACGGAGATGGCCCAGGACCCCTGCGTTGCTCGGGCTCAGACCTGGACCTTCTTGGAATGAAGGTTTTGAAGGCCACTGAGCGTGCCTTCGCCTCCCTAAACTTCTCGACCAACGTTTCGATGGAGGTACTGAAAAGCTCGGAAGGCGAGACTGGAGCATCGAGAGAAAGCCCTTCTCTTTCTTCCCAACATCTGCCAGATTCACCCACAGATGTCTCTCCATTACCACCATGGCCGCCATAGACCTGCCCATAGCAGTGGCGGCCTGCTTAGTGGCACGGAGAGCCAAATCCGTGGTGCGACGCAGCTCAGCTACTTCATCAGGTGACAAGCCCTGACCCTTATCCAGGTCTTTCAGCAGATCAGCCTGGTATGCCTGAAGCACCGCCATCGTGTGCAACGAAGCGACAGCCTGACCTGCTGCTGCGTATGCCCTGCCATTTAAGCGAGATGTTTCCTGAAGGGGCTTAGATGGCAAGGAGGGAGCCTTGAGAGAGGATGTCTCGCTCACAGAGAGATAGCTAGCTAGCGTCTCTTCCACAGGGGGCATCCCCTCATAGCCGTTTTCACGCATCCCCTTAATGTTAGCATAACTGGTATGCTGAAACCTATGAATGCAAGAGGAAAACGGCTTTTTCCATTCCCTCTCAACCTCCGCATGGAGATCAGGAAGAAATGGGAGGCTCACTCGACCTGGGGGGCTATGGCCAGAAAGATAACGCTCATCAAGACGACCTCGCGGCGCCACCATCTTGGCACGCTTCCACAGCAAGTCAAGCCTCACAGTGGCACGTTCCATAACCTCCAACAACTCGTCATACGCAGGGCAGGAGGATTGAGAGGGCTCAGTCTCAACTTCTTCGCCCTCAGACATCTCCTGCTCTTCCTGGGCATAACCCAGCAGAGCACTAGCCGCCAGATCAGATGATGTCAGCAAGATCGCATCATCATCATCCCGCAGCTCGCCCTCGCTCGCGGCCGACGAGCGCGAGAAGGCCTCTCTAACTCATCAGCCAGATCCGTCTGCGAGCCCCACGAGCTCATTCTCCTCCATGCCTCAGCAGCAGTGGATCTTGAACTGCGGGAAGCAGACGGCTGCTCCTCCTTCCTTGAAAAGAGAGACAGATGAAAGCGGAGCTTTCTCATAGAAAAAAGCTCACAGTGCACGCAGATTGCCCCCTCGAGGACATCGCGTGTGTGCTCCTCGCCCAAACAAAAGACGCAAAGATTGTGTGTGTCATCGGGTGTCAAATAACGAGGACCCGGATGCACACATCTCTTAAACGCCTTGCTAGTGCTCGCCATAGTAACAGTAGAAAATCGTTCTTACCAGTAGAATGCACGCTTCAAACAAAACAGTCACTGAAGACGAAGAAGAGAATGACGTATTTTCCCGGCGCCCCTTTACACTGTGGTCGTGCCGGTAGTGACGTCATAGGCTGTCGCCGGCCAAAATGTGGTATTTTTGTATATATGCTTCAGACACGGGTCACACTGACGGTGTTCCCCATAGCGACCCCTAGAGGATGCAGTTCGAAGTTCCCTCGAAAGGGAACTCAGTGCATCACCATGAAAAATGTTTCCTGCCATTTTAAGCACAGACAAATTGTTCAGGTCCTGAAAAACCATTTGTCTTGTGAAAGTAATACTTGTGTAAGAAATACCCAAACACTTTAAATTTTTTATACCATGTAAAAATCTATAAAACTAGGACTAGTTTTGTACAGTGGAAGAATCCATTCTCCTAGCATTGACCTGCCAATGGCAGTGGCGGCCTGCGTTGTGGCGTGGAGGGTGAGGTCTTTGGTGGAATGCAGCTCAGCTACTTCGTCAGGGGAAAGACCCTGACACTTATCCAGGTCTTTCAGCAGGTAAGCCTGGAGCACTGCCATGGTAGGCAATGCAGCTGCAGCCTGACCTGCGGCTGCATATGCCTTGCCATTCAAACCAGATGTTTCATGAATGGGTTTGGATGGCAAGGAAGGAGCCATAAGAGAAGATGTTTCTCCCCTTGAGAGATAGCAAGCATCTCTTCAACGGGGGGCATCTTCTCATATCCTTGCTAGGAGAATGGATTCTTCCAAGCCTTCTCGATCTCAACATGGAAATCAGGAAGGAATGGAAGTTTCACTTGAGCTGGAGGGTTATGGTCATAAAAGTAGCACTCATCCAAGTGGCCCCGAGTGACTTCCTTCCTGACATGCCTTCACGGCAAGTCCAGACTCACCATGGCGTGCTCCATAACCTCAAGCAGCTCTGGATATGCAGGGCAGAAGTGCTGTTCGAGTTCCCTTGGAAGGGAAAGATAAAGAGTAAGGTGGAGCTCTGAAAAGTGCACATCTATGTACTATGGAATTTCCATTTTCCCTTCCCTTGAAAAACATTAACTTTGAAATTACTAAATATTATATTCTAAAATAACTAATATAACATATTATAATATAATGTAATATTATGGTTTCTGTGAAAATCTCAGCAGAACATGAGTCAAATTAATACAAAATAAGTTCAGAAGCCCTGCAGGTTTATAATACTATAGCTTAATATCAATAACACTACTATAAAATGCTATTATATTTATTACTGGGCTTGCATAAACAAACAGTATTCCCTGAGAACCTAGCTTTAAAACATATATATGAACTATATTAACTATGTTTTGTTCTTACCGTGGTATATTCCTGTCCTTGTCCTCACCAAAAATAAGACTGAGCCTAGGAAAATCATCCCTTCCCCATATGACACAATCATTATTAGTAATGATCTTGCATGAGATCTATGGAAAACTTGGCATGACAAAGAACACGCTGTAAGTCAGGAGATTCTAGATCAAACAGCAAACTAGGAGCTTTTCTGTCACTAGATTTGGAACTTAAATTAACACATTAAATGGTGTGAAGCTGTGATCTGTTATAGTAGTGTTATTGATATCAATTTAAAGCACGTTTGATATAAATCTGTTTATACTTTATTGTCTTAGTATTGCATGTGTGCAAGCAACTCTCACTTCTCCTTTTTTTCAAAGGGGAAGTTATTCATTTCCAACATGCATTCCCATGGTGCATAGATAGCCCTTTATTTGCCATTTTTAAAAGGAGGTTTAGCAACATAAAGTGCAATAATTCTTCTTTAAATTTGTTGTTGAAAATGAGGCAAAAGTTTATTTATTTAAAACATATATGCAACGTATATATGTATGTAATATTATTGGTTTGTAGCAAAAATAGCTTTTCTGAGGCGTATCCACAATCTCATGTTACTCAAAGGGTCTCTGCTCCACTTAAGGTACGTGTTCTTTTTCAGATGCTTATGAAGTCCAAACACTTTCTTAGTCTTCCTCTCTTCCACATCTTCCAGAATGATGATGATGATGTTGGCATTGCGTTCCATCATAAAGCGAGACTGAGCTTGTTCAAACTCAAAGCGACACCAGGCACTATCAATGAAGTGTTGAGACACGACCACAATGATTTTACGACTGCCTATTATTCCTTCATCAATAATGTTGGAAGCGATGGACTTCCCTGCTTGAAAGTCCCGCATATGAAGGCAAAGTTGAATAGGTGGAACACCGTTCTCCAGATTCTCCATCAGTTCATTCATGACCCAGACTTCATCATAGCTGGAGAAAATCACAAATGCATCATAGGAACATTCTTGTTGTCCAGGTGATCTGTAGCCTCTCAGCAGAATACAGCAATACTGAAAATAAAACTGGAACCTATAAACCAAGAATGATAGAAGAACTACTACTGTAACAAAACATACTGATAAAACAATTGTGAGTCTTTTCTTGTGCACACAGCTGTCAACGTCAAAGTCTGTTGCTTTGAAATCTGAACTTGGTGAAAAGGTTTTACAGAAAATATTTTCAGGTTTCTTCAAAACTTTATGATTTTGGATAATCCAAAAAATAAAATCTGCCTGGGAGCAGGAGCAATTGATGGGGTTAGAGGACAAATCAAACTCTGAAAGATTTGTAGGCAACGTTTGGAGAACATGAAGGGGGATGCTAGTAATGCTGTTTTTATTAACATAAAGTGATGTTAATCGTTTCAGGTTTTGGAGGGCCAGAAAATCTATAGTCATTAAATTGTTTCCTCTCAAATTCAAAAGTCTAAGCCTTTGAAGATTTTTGAACGAGCTTGGATGTAACTCTACCACACGACAATACGACATGTCAGGGTTCTCTAGAAAAGTGAGATTATTAAACAAATATCTTGCTGCATCACCCTGAAAATTACTGCCGGCCATTTTAAGAACATTAAGGTTCATCAGTCCATAAAAGCGATATATGTTAATAAAGGTGATACCTGAATAAAAAATATCTAGATATCTCAAATACTTCAAGTTAGAGAAAATTGAAGGTATCCCATACCTACGACCCTTGTATGATGGAAATCTAGAATCTTAAGGGAATCAAGTCCATCAAATGGTCCAATAGAAAGACCGATTTGTGGATTTAGACTCAAATTTAAATACCTCAATTGAGTGGTGCCCAAAAAAAATGAGCAGCACGATGTTAATGTAATTTGGTTTGAACTCAGATCCACATAATGAAGCCTAGGCATGTCTATGAAGTCTGGAATTTGGGTTGCAACGTTGTCTGTAAATACTAGTTTTTCTAAAGTAAGGAGATGTGCAAGTTATTTGTCTGGCACAGTATCTAATTGATTGGAAATCAAATAAAGCTCCTTGACAATCGCAAATAAAGCTCCTTGACAATCACATTTGCGATTTCATGAATTATACCACCCTTCACAGCTACAGTTGTGGCATTAATCATACAGCGAAAGATACTAACTGGCACGATATGCCTTTCTTTCATGTAATAATATATCTCATGAAAATTAATAAAGCACAGATCATCTAAATAGTTTGCGTCCGATGACAAAATCTTGTAATCACACCTATATTTTCCAAACATTAGCCTTTTGACATTAAGACCATATAGAGCTTTTAGACCAGCTTTCTGAGCAGCAGGCGAAACAAAAGCAGATCGGATGTCCAGTTCTCTGAAATAAATGTCTTTGAAAGCTCCTGGTTTAATGTATAATAACGGATTCCTAGACAGAATCAAAGTCATGTTTCTGCCAATCTCTCTAAACAAAACTGTGTGATCAGTTTTGATGATGGATATATTATTGGCATGTAGATCAAGTAAACTGAAGTCTTTGAAGGTGTTCATGAATGGAGGGAGAGACATGGACTGGATGTTATTTGTCCCGACTCCATCCAAGTCCAAAATATGTAATAGGGTTTCCAGTGAGAATCAAAGTGGTCAAATTCTTCACATTGTAGAAAGTATCATTTTCAATGTGCTTGATGTGGCATCTGAAAGCAAATACATAAATTCAATATAATTTATAGAGCAACACATCATACAGCATATTTAGATGGTAACAATATTGCTTACCTTGACAGATCAAGGACGCGCAGAAAAGACAAAACTGGGAAAACAGTCTTCTGTAAGTGTTTCAAAACATTAAAACTGAAATCTAGAGTTTGAATAGAGGAAGGAATACTGGGTGGTATGTAACTGAGATTTCTACCCATACATGAGTAGTGCAGATTCTCAGTAATCTAAAATAAATAAATAAATAAATAAGTAAATTTCACAACAGTAATGAATAACAGATTTAAATGGGAAAAACTTACTTTTGTGCATGATTCTCCAGCACTTATGGACAAATATATCATGAAAGCACTTACAGTAAAGAAATTCATCTTGAGTGATCTCAGTCAGTCATAAAAATGTGAGCCAGCCTTGGTAGATGTCATCAATTATGAGGAACAAATGCCATGGTTTTCAACAATGGGGAACTATGGGCGAAAGGATGTCAAAGGGAAGTAGGCTTGCGCTTAATTTCGTAAACCTTGAATGAAGAAGTATCTTTCTGAATAGATGAATTGTAATATTAAAATGTAATTTCCTATACAGTTATATATAATATAAATTTTAGTTTTTAGTTTTAAATTTTAAATTTAAAACAAAAAAAAATTATGTGCACATTTATTTACTTATGTAAAAATTTATCCAAACACCCTAGATATTATGAACCTGGAAGGCCAGCAAGTACAGCATTTGCAGAAGAGTAGTTTTAAAATGACCAGTGGCAGGTCTAGAGCTGTGCAGTCACAACAGGTCTGATTTTCCTTATGTTATTGAGCATACATTTTGATGAGCTGGTTGAGGGCCCTTTGGTTGCTATAACTGCTGCTTACCTGGTAGTCCAATGATAAACAAAATGTTCCCCCAAGCATTATTTTTTTATATTATATTGTTGTCTGGGGATGTCATCTGGTACAGAAATGTATGGCCAGAGACCGGCAATATTAACTTCTCCTCTACTGTCGTTGTGCAAGTCTATTCCAACATATAACCACTGAACAACTTCCTGCAAGTAAAAAAAAAAAAAAAAAAAAAAAAAATGAATAGAATAGATGCTCATCACTTGATTAAAGTAAAACTGGCCTCAAGAAAGAAAGCTTTTGTGGACACATGGCCTTGTCGCAGATGCTAGTTGTAAGGTGATGTTGTGCCCAGTATGATGAAGAGTTCTGTCTTTGTCAAGCTGAGCAGGAGATAATTGTCTTTCATCCAGCCAAGAAGAGCAGAGATGTGTAGTAGGTTTTCAGACCTGTAGAAACAGGGACTTAATTTGTTACAATGTTGCACTTTCTTCTTGGTTCAGTTTGCTTTCACAAGGCAACATTGTAAAGCGTACCAAACTGTGTTTATGCAAGTAACATGTGAGTAAAGCTGTCCTCTTATTGGTCAGAGTTCACCTATGTACTGATAAGAAATGGCTCTGCTGCTTACGTTCCTCTGCGTCATTCATCAAGATGGATTGACAACTCGCTCCGCGGGCTTATTGTGGCTTTATAGATGTCCTGGCACAAGCAAACACTTACGAATGTAGCCATCATTCCCACTCTAATGAGAAGAGCAATTATTTACATGTTTTAATATGAAGACGTGTAACTACAATAACAAATATTCTCACTCACGGAATCAGACACTGACTGCTGCTTTTTATATAACATATTTCCCATTATGAATTGATACCGCTTGGTTCGTTGGGTCGGATTGGTTTCTCAACAAGAGCGAACCGCTCCAGAGTCCGTTTGCAATCGGGTTGAGACCATCTCTTCAAGGCGGTCTCGGTACGCTTGTTTGGTCCACTTTTGGTGAGCATCCGAGTGCGACTGCTGCATTCACACCTGCCCAAACGAACCAAACCAAGAGGGACAATGAAATCTAGTATGATTCAACCAAACTAAATGAGGCAGGTGTGAAAGCACCCTCAGACATCCATCTTTTTAGTGTATAATATAATATATAATTGATGCCAACGATGCCAAGCTCTGTGAATGTTGACCCTAATCCTAACCCTTTGAAACTTAAACTAGAATAACATATAAGGTTCACATATGGCCCGCATCACTTTTTATTATTTGGCTCACCATACAGGTTGAAATATGGCCCTTTGGTTACATTCTGACTAAATTTGAAAGTAGGATAGATCATTTCTGTGCCAGAAGAAATTTGCTGACTGGAATCAAAGTTTCACACAAGTTTAATGACACAGTACTAAAACTTATTCTATAGCATACTTCTATGGAGACAGAAGAATAAATAGACACTCAAAGTTCTTCCTTCAAATGAAATGAAAACATGAGGGTTTATTCAGACATAAACATTCTATTCTATTCTATTCTATTCTATTCTAGGCTGGGTTCTTATACCACAAACAATCGGTTTTGGAACATGGACAGACCGGACAAACATATAAAATGGAATGTAGATATATCCTGTATGGATAACTAAATGTATCTTAGAGGTTACAAATAAATGACATTTTCATGTAAAGGAATAATGATTTGATTATTCCTAAAAGGCAAGCTATATCTCTGCAAGTTAGACCACTCACAACAGTAATTACCTAAAACAGTGGTTCTCAATTCCAGTCCTCACGAACCAGTTCGAAGGGAGCGTATATGTTCCATTCAAAGAGCATGAAAGTGTTAGAGATGTGAATTTAAATTGTATTTATTTACAGAGCTATATTATGTCACACTTCGCTAGTAAGATTCGTCTGTGTGTGAAAACGCTGCATGCCGTGGTGTAGTGCAAATCCATGGATGAATGTTCCAAAGTGAAGTAAACGTCAACGGATTTCCCATGCTCAGGGAGTAGGGAGCAATGAACATTGTGTAGGGACCCTGTCAATCAGAACACAGTTCATGCATGGAGCTCTCTTCTAACGAGCTGATGATCTGAATCAGGTGTGTTAAATAAGAGAGACATGCAAAATATGTAGAGCAGTGGTACACGAGGACTGGAATTGAGAACCACTGCCCTAAACTTATGCCACAACCAAAAGTCTCAACACATTTA
Source organism: Spinibarbus caldwelli (assembly GCA_039654775.1). Taxonomy (NCBI): domain Eukaryota; kingdom Metazoa; phylum Chordata; class Actinopteri; order Cypriniformes; family Cyprinidae; genus Spinibarbus; species Spinibarbus caldwelli. The sequence continues at coordinate 22,194,388 of CM077243.1, forward strand.
ATGACTGGCTATGCTCTTTTTAATTTTGTAATTTCATCTGAATATCAACATTTGTGAGATTTAGTCAGTCAAAACCTGTCTGCGGATAACTGATGTAGTTTTTGTGTCTGGAAAATAATGTGACATTGTATTATGTTGAATTGGCACAGAAGGTCAAGTGGAATGTTGATACCAGTGTTATTATTTTTTTAAATGTAATACTTAATTTATGGGGTCATTATTCACAAATTCTACAAGTTAGTTGTACATTACAGCAACCCATTCTCACTCCCAAGGCGTCAAAAACTGAAGCATGGTCAAGTGACTTTAGCGTCACTGTGAAGACGCCAAAGGTACCCCTCGGCGTCACTATATTGACGAACTTGGACCTACATTTCAACGGGAAGTTTTTACACACCAGGAGGTGCTAATTTGCATTCAAAAATTAGATTTTAAAGTCCTAGTGTCTATTTTCATCTGAAATACTGCATAAATTGAAAAATAATTTTGAAAAAATTGAAAATTTTGGGGGGAAAAATTGATCATAATTATTGCATAAATATTAATTAGTACCATAAAATTATCTCAAAATACAAAATAAAAAATAAAAAATATTATTGAACAAAAATATATTAGATTGATTTTACTAAAGAAAAAAAAATTCAGGTGTCTGGTCACTTTTGACTGTGAAGACCATGAGTGTGACTCCCAAATGAGGAGCGCACAAGGGTTAAATTGTAACATATTTAGAGTTTTAAGTTTAGCAGGTACGATGATGATGATCATTCATCAGCCAATCTGTTATTAAGGGAAATTAATAAAAGCATTTGCTAATTTACTCAAGCATTTGCTAATTTAAAAAAAAAAAATTGAAATATTCAAGGAGCATTCTGTTTACACTTGTGTTTTCACAATTTAGATGAGTAATTGAATAACCAATGACAGACAAAGCAGAATCACAGTAAAAAGATTAATCTGAAAGGTATATTTATTCTATGACTTACATACAGGCATATGCATGTCTTTACTCAATTAGCCAATGGGTTTTAATGAATATATAGCAAATATATCTGTAATCAACCCATTCTCACTCCCAAGGCGTCAAAAACTGAAGCATGGTCAAGTGACTTTAGCGTCACTGTGAAGACGCCAAAGGTACCCCTCGGCGTCACCATATTGACGAACTTGGACCTACATTGATTTCAACGGGAAGTTTTTAGCGTCAAACAGACGTGAAGGACATGAGATGCTTATCGCTATGAAATCACGTTCAAGAAGTCTTATTCAGCACACATCGCGATATTTGCCATCTGTTTACGTGTGCCACACTTTGGGTGAGTAGTTCTAAATACGCTGTCTTAATGTTTGTTATAAGATCTAATTCTCTCTTCTTTATTAATCAGATTAGTGCCTTATATTTATTCGCTGTATTATATCTGTCATCCGAGGCTGTCTCTGCGTTTCACTAAACGGACACACCTGCTTACTGGGGTGATTAAACGCTATCTGTCACGTGACGTGATCTTCCATCTGATAATCATATTCATATCAGGTTCAAAGATGTAAGCTGTATTTGTAGTAGAATTATGGTAACTAACAACAATTACCATGCTGTTACCACAGTAACTGTGGTTTTACTGTGATATTTGAAGTTAAAGCACAATAAACATGACATGTACCACGCTTTTACTGCAGTAACTTTAGTTTTATTGTAATATGTGTTGTAGCAGTAGTAGCACAGTTATCACCAAACTTACTATGGTTTTACTGTAATGGTCGTTTTTGTGCTTTTACAACAAATATCACAGTAATCACAAATTCTCGTGCTTTTGATACCTTTTAATGTAAAATACAAAAAAAAAAACGTAATTTAAGTCAGTATTTTTTTCCATCTTGCAGTTCATTCATACCAGTTTATTTCTTAAATATTTTGCTTACAGATCACTATTAACATTCCTTGTATAATGCTATTTTTATTTTCTCTCCCCTTTTTATTATTATTATTATTTTTTTTAGCTGAAAAGACCTAAAGGAAGCAGTTAACCCAGTCTTGTTTGTGGAGAGGTATTCATTCAGAAACAGAGAGGACAGAAAACTGTGGAGGCAGATATTCGCAGTGGTAAGTCTGTGTTAGTTTTAATCTTTTATCAAACATTCCTGTTGTTATAATTTGCACAGCATTTGTTGTTTCTTAAAATTTGTCTTAAAAACTCCCCATAGCCCATTAGTAAGAACCCTAAACAAAGTCTCAAATCAGAGTCTTACTAATTTAATGATTCAGGTTAACACTTGTATGATATTGTACAAGTGTACTTGTAGAAAATCCTGCAATGTTTACTCTACTGCTGTCATTAGTCATTCCCATAGCCCCTGCACAGTCTCATTTTGATGCGAGATCACAATACTTGTAAATCAGTTGCACCCCTTCTTGGAAAGTAGTCAGATGTCCCACACAGTCAGAAAGTTTATATTGTCCATTGGCTTCTTTATAAATGATTACAAATGGGCTCCATCAGTTCATGTTGATGTCTCTCTGAACCTAATAATTTATCTGTTTTCATGAGTGAAAATGCTAATTTGATGTGTGACGTGATATATCAAATCTTTGATTAATTTGTCTTAACCAGATCAATAATTGGACACTACTGATAACAATCCTGTTAGCATGTAATCACGTTTAAAAGTATTCATATGAATATAGCTTGCTATTAATGACCTACTTTTAATACTTATTACAAAAATGCATGTAACATTTCATTATGCAGCTTCTTTACAGAGGCTGCTTTTACGGTCTAAAAAAGAAATCCCACAGTAACTTATAAACCGACAAGTTGCATGTAATTTAATAATATTTGCTTTCTTTCTGTCTTACAGGATTACTTGCAGATAACACTGTCCTTCTCCATCATATACATGCACTCACCTCTTTAACTCTTTATCCCCCACACATACAGAAATGGCACCTGGATCAATACTAATACTTTGCAGTGTTTTTTTTTTTTTTGCAGAAGATGCAACTTTGTTTTAAGCTTTAATATAAGCTTATAATGAATACACTTTGACCTTCCAGCAACCCATATACTGTATACAGAACCAGTAATGAAAACAAATTGTCTTTTTCGTATTGATAAAGCATTGTGTTCTCCTTTTCAAGCTTCATAAACTTTACTTGGTGGCTTTTATCACAAAAAGCATCAGTTCTCATCAGGGGTTTTAGTAAAGGACATAATTTTGCACAGCCATCCCCTAGTTCCAATCATGGAGTGACTTCATAATGTTATTGTCAATGGTATATTTCTGCATTTGTATATAGCAGGTGTTTGTTTTGCTGAACACTTTCTTTATCTTCCATTGTTTGGACAATTAACCCTTTAAAACCTCCCCCCCCCCCCCAAAAAAAACAAAATCATATTACTCAGCGACCACTAAATGGAGTAACATAAATTAGGTATCATTTTAAAGCTTAGACTCTCAGCTTTTTAATGAATGTAATCATTTTGGTCAGATCTTAACGAGTGCTGAGCAGTCCCTCTAAACCTGACTGTACCACCGGCGGGACGCCCCCTAGCTGTGCAAAAATTAATAATCATATTTTCAAAACTACATCCTTGATCAACACAATATAGGTGTCATTTGAAAGCTTAGAGTCTGAACTTTACAATGTATGTAGCCAAATGTAAACTCCTAAGTAGTGCTGAGTTATTTGCTAATAAACTGGAGGAAAAAAAATCATAATTCTTGAAATATTATTTTTGTACTATTTACTGTAATATGTCAAAAACATCATAAAGCTCAGATAGTCATGTGTCATATGTCATTTGAAAGCTCTCACGGAGTAGATTACAACGAGTATAATTGTTTCGGGCTTTGACTAAACTTGAGCGAGTTTTTGTACGTGAAGCCCTGCAAGACCCATATGTAAATAATAAATGATGTAGCATTTATGTCACGTTTTGGCTCGTAACTTCATGAAACATGCTCCGATTGTGGAAAATTGGACATCATTATTTACAGCAGATTCTCAAGAATAAAATGAGCCCAAAATAACATCAACATAATCCAATAAGTCCATCACGAGATATTGCTCACGTAATTACGACACATAAAACCCCACAGGCGCACAGATGCTAACTAAAACTAAAATGTAGCTATCATGTGGCATTTTCGCTTATAACTTCATAAAACATGCATGGATTGTAGAAAATGGCACATCATTACTCACAGTGGATGCTCCTGATTGAAATGAGTCCAAGATCAACACAATCCCATGCATTGATCATTAGTGAAAGAACGATTTTAAAAAATGCCCATTAGGGGGCGACAAAGGCTAAACAAAAAAGACTACCTTGCTCCCAAATGCTGTAACTTTTGATTTCTTTATGCGATCACCACAAAATTCAGATAGAGATACTGCTCACATATAGAGGAACATTGTCTTCCTCCAACCATTGTATTTCCTTCATGAGATATTGCATGTCAAATTAGAAAGGTATGTATATTTTCCCTTGTACACACATTGTTTCTCAGCATGAGAATGTCCAAATATATATATATATTTTTTAATTTAAAAATGTAAAAAGTTTCCTTTCAAACGATACAAACCTTTTGACTCTCTTTGCTATAGTTTTGGAGATACGAGTCATTACTTTTTTGTATGTCACTCAGAAAGAAAGAAAAACTGAAAATACCTTCAGGGCTTAAAGGGTTAATGTTTATTTGGTGCTGTGCTGATAATGTTTTATGATATTACACACTTGACATGCATGACTTCATGGTGTTATTTTGTGAGTTTTTGGTCAATTTAATTTGTAAGAATCTGCTTCCAGTGTTCTCTGAAAGACATGTACTGTATATACTGTTTTTATAAAAGCATTTTCATACTGAAAAATAGTTAACGTTTACAATTATAATTATTACTAACAATTTTAATTTGCTTTGCATTTTTTAAGGAGGTTTGTTATATATTCCACACATTCCCATTTGTTTTCATTTATAATTTTTTCCTTATGTTATCTTTTACTATAATAAATTTTTAATTATATATATATATATATATATATATATATATATATATATATATATATATATATTTAAGTATAAATACTTAAATACTTACTCTTCACAGTGGCAAAAACGAGCTTGGTGATAGAGGATGGAGTGCAGTAATTTTGGCACTATGTTTGTCTTTAAATGAGCTTGACATATCAATAAAAACTGGGAAATACTTAAAACTATGCGTGTTCATTATGCTTTATTATTATTATTTTTAAATTATTATTATTATTATTATTCAGTTTTTATTCCTAGAGTTCAAAAAGTAAAGAATGGCAATTGACAGAAACACAAAAGTGATTTTTTTTTTTTTTTAACCTTTAAATTTGATTTAATTAAATGTGATTTAATTTTATACCTTTAAAACACAATGTAATTTACAATGAAATATTAGAAGCACGTCATTTCATTAGTAAATGCACTTGTCTTTGGTCAAAAATGATAATTAAAAAAATATATCTTTGCATCACACAAATAACTCTAAAAATGTAAACAAATAACAAATAACTTTAAAATGTAATTTTTATATGTAATAAGAGGAATCTATCTAGCTGAACACCTCTGGTGTGACTTTAAATGCAGATCTTGAGCCAAAAACTCATCACCAAACACCAATGACTTATGGGTACAGTCATTTTAGACATTTCCAAAACTGTTGCAACAGTGATGGAAATAAAGTTTTTAAAAACATGAATTATGTTTCCATCTTTGTTGTCACAGTTTTGGAAGTGCCTTTTTCTGTTCTAAAGAAGGTGGTGTCCCAATACGTTTGTCTATATAGTGTATGTACAAGTCATTGATGTTTGGTAAAGAGTTTTGGCTCAAGATCTGCATTTAAAGTCACACCAGAGGTGTTCAGCTTGGATTAGGACTTGGCTTTCTGCAGACCGGTCAAGTTCTTCCACACTGACTAAATCAATCATTTCTTTTTGAACCTTGCTTTATACACAGAGGCATTGTCATGTTAGAATAGAAAAGGGTCCTGTCCAAACTGCTGATTTAAAATTAGAAGCACACAATTCCCTAGAGTATCATTATATGCTTAAACATTAAGATTTGTACTCATGGAAATTACTAAAGTAGTCAAACCTGTTCATTAGAAGGGGGTGACCCAATACTTTTGGCAATATAGTGTATATCTTAGTCTGTGCAGTGTAAGGCCTTGCTTCAAGCCAATCAACTATCAATCAACTATTTATTACACACAATTCAAAGAACATTTCCTGCAATTACTCCTGCATTTACAAAACAATGAAATAATGTAAATTGGTGTTTATCAACTAAACCACTTTTTATAACTCTTATCTAAAAAAAAAAAAAAAAACCCTTAAAAGGTGCAGTTTTTAAAAATTTAAGATTAAACAGATGTTAGTCACACACAGAAATTAGAAAGAATAATCACAAATTACAGCATTACTTTACTACAGACATACCAGTGGACTTGCACATCTTTTTGTCTTTGTTTGGGCATGATATGGCCATGTTCATTCCTCACCCTGAACAAAGGACTTCTTTCTCTTCTGTAAAACAAGAAAATCTCTACTTATTCTACGTGCAGTTACTGTTGTTCCTTAAACATAATTAAAGCTACAGTCTGTAACTTTTTTTTTGTTTTCAAAATTTACAAAATAAACAAGTACATCATTAATCCATTTGCCAAACTGTGTTTTTGGCTTATCCTGAATCACTACGGTACACCTATAATAAGATTTTATATTTGGTCTATTTTAGACTGGTACTGGTGGAACCGCTGTGGAGTAGCCCATTACCTGCGTGATTTGTCATAGACATAAACAGAGAGAAGTAGCTCCGGCTACAATGTTCTTCCGCAAGACACATGTAGTTCTGTTTATTAAATGGTCAATGCATTCGTGTGATAAGTTCACTGATATGTGGACATTTCCATTTTTAAAGGTAGGTCATTAATGGCAAGCTAATTAATCTGATTATGACAAATTAATCAAAGATTTGATATATCACGTCACACATCAAATTAGCATTTTCACTCATGAAAACAGATAAATTATGAGGTTCAGAGAGACATCAACATGAACTGATGGAGCCCATTTGTAATCATTTATAAAGAAGCCAATGGACAATATAAACTTTCTGACTGTGTGGGACATCTGACTACTTTCCAAGAAGGGGTGCAACTGATTTACAAGTATTGTGATCTCGCATCAAAATGAGACTGTGCAGGGGCTATGGGAATGACTAATGACAGCAGTAGAGTAAACATTGCAGGATTTTCTACAAGTACACTTGTACAATATCATACAAGTGTTAACCTGAATCATTAAATTAGTAAGACTCTGATTTGAGACTTTGTTTAGGGTTCTTACTAATGGGCTATGGGGAGTTTTTAAGACAAATTTTAAGAAACAACAAATGCTGTGCAAATTATAACAACAGGAATGTTTGATAAAAGATTAAAACTAACACAGACTTACCACTGCGAATATCTGCCTCCACAGTTTTCTGTCCTCTCTGTTTCTGAATGAATACCTCTCCACAAACAAGACTGGGTTAACTGCTTCCTTTAGGTCTTTTCAGCTAAAAAAAATAATAATAATAATAAAAAGGGGAGAGAAAATAAAAATAGCATTATACAAGGAATGTTAATAGTGATCTGTAAGCAAAATATTTAAGAAATAAACTGGTATGAATGAACTGCAAGATGGAAAAAAATACTGACTTAAATTACGTTTTTTTTTTTGTATTTTACATTAAAAGGTATCAAAAGCACGAGAATTTGTGATTACTGTGATATTTGTTGTAAAAGCACAAAAACGACCATTACAGTAAAACCATAGTAAGTTTGGTGATAACTGTGCTACTACTGCTACAACACATATTACAATAAAACTAAAGTTACTGCAGTAAAAGCGTGGTACATGTCATGTTTATTGTGCTTTAACTTCAAATATCACAGTAAAACCACAGTTACTGTGGTAACAGCATGGTAATTGTTGTTAGTTACCATAATTCTACTACAAATACAGCTTACATCTTTGAACCTGATATGAATATGATTATCAGATGGAAGATCACGTCACGTGACAGATAGCGTTTAATCACCCCAGTAAGCAGGTGTGTCCGTTTAGTGAAACGCAGAGACAGCCTCGGATGACAGATATAATACAGCGAATAAATATAAGGCACTAATCTGATTAATAAAGAAGAGAGAATTAGATCTTATAACAAACATTAAGACAGCGTATTTAGAACTACTCACCCAAAGTGTGGCACACGTAAACAGATGGCAAATATCGCGATGTGTGCTGAATAAGACTTCTTGAACGTGATTTCATAGCGATAAGCATCTCATGTCCTTCACGTCTGTTTGACGCTAAAAACTTCCCGTTGAAATCAATGTAGGTCCAAGTTCGTCAATATGGTGACGCCGAGGGGTACCTTTGGCGTCTTCACAGTGACGCTAAAGTCACTTGACCATGCTTCAGTTTTTGACGCCTTGGGAGTGAGAATGGGTTGATTACAGATATATTTGCTATATATTCATTAAAACCCATTGGCTAATTGAGTAAAGACATGCATATGCCTGTATGTAAGTCATAGAATAAATATACCTTTCAGATTAATCTTTTTACTGTGATTCTGCTTTGTCTGTCATTGGTTATTCAATTACTCATCTAAATTGTGAAAACACAAGTGTAAACAGAATGCTCCTTGAATATTTCAATTTTTTTTTTTTAAATTAGCAAATGCTTGAGTAAATTAGCAAATGCTTTTATTAATTTCCCTTAATAACAGATTGGCTGATGAATGATCATCATCATCGTACCTGCTAAACTTAAAACTCTAAATATGTTACAATTTAACCCTTGTGCGCTCCTCATTTGGGAGTCACACTCATGGTCTTCACAGTCAAAAGTGACCAGACACCTGAATTTTTTTTTCTTTAGTAAAATCAATCTAATATATTTTTGTTCAATAATATTTTTTATTTTTTATTTTGTATTTTGAGATAATTTTATGGTACTAATTAATATTTATGCAATAATTATGATCAATTTTTCCCCCCAAAATTTTCAATTTTTTCAAAATTATTTTTCAATTTATGCAGTATTTCAGATGAAAATAGACACTAGGACTTTAAAATCTAATTTTTGAATGCAAATTAGCACCTCCTGGTGTGAGCAAAGAAAGAAAAAACATGCAATTTCATGGTGTAGCCACTAGTTACCTGTATAGGACTCTATAGAGAGGCTTGTGAATTCCCTAGTTGTTTTTAGACATAATTGTTTACTTTTATTAGGTTGTGGATATAAATGTATATTTAGGCATTCTCAAAGACTACTTTTTGTCAAGGTTTATATTTTTTTGCATTATTATTATATAGGTTACTATATAGGTTTTTGCATTATTATTACTACAGTCAACCCTGAACACAGAAACATTTTGTTACACAAAACATTAAAACTCTATGAAAATATAACAAAAATGAACAGGAATGCTTTATCAGAGCCTAATCCTTCTGGGTCTGATCTGATTTCAACCTCTTATTTCAGTCTTCTAACTCATTTTGGCTATATGGTTATAGCCATACCAATTCATTTGAGTGTGTATAATTGTGTATGTGTGTGTGTGTCTGTGAGTGTGTGTGAGTGGATGTATCTGTTTTACACTCTTGATGTTTTAGAGTATAACCCATTCCTTGCTGTCCACTTTTTTACTGTATTGTAGTTGAATTATTGATTTTATTTTACATAGTTGCTGTCTTACAGGCACACCAGTTCATAGGGGTGTGTGTGTACAAGTGTGTGTGTGTGTGTGTGTGTGTGTGTGTGTGTGTGTGTGTGTGTGTGTGTGTGTGTGTGTGTGTGTGTGTGTGTTTGCGCGTGTGTGAGTGGATGTGTTGATTTTGCACTCTAGATGTTTTAGATTTTCACCCCTTCATTGCTGTGCAATTTTTTTCTGCATTGTTGGGGATTTGTAGATTGTACACACACAAATTTTCTGTATTTTTTATTATTTCCCCATTTCCCATTCATTTCCTATGGTCGGTCATTTTTGACTGAAGACCATGAGTGTGACTATTTTTTTTACAACCACTTAGCTTTTTCGAATCATGCCCTCAATTTTTTTGTGTGTTCACATACCAAGTGCCATAAAAGTCACAGAGTTTCGTACCATTCTGGTGAAGCTACGATTTTTAAAAATTCAAAATGTAAAATTCTCCGGTCAGAAATGACCGAAGACCGCACAAGGGTTAAAAGTAATTGCACATTGTTCGTAAAGGAGGAGATTTTACCCTCATCTTACACACAATTTTATACATACTTTATTATTACAAAATGTAGCAGACTACACAAATGCAATATGCATTACAAATTATATATAATAATATATAATCTATATATATTATACCTTAAATCTTAAATACATTTTAAGACCTTACAATGAGAAGAAATAAATGTGGTATTGACAGTGCCTTGATTATTATTATACATTCTTCATAAAGACACCCCATTTTCACATATACAACATGAACAGCAATGCTATCTATTAGGATGTATTACTGATGCTATACTAAATTTAACACTTTTAACATTTTTAACACTACTAAGTTAGGGTTGGGTTGGTTTAGTATTAGGGGTAATTTGTTTTAGAACATGTGACCAATGAAATCTTTAGAATCGGCTGTGGGTCGGGGTTTGCAGAGTTTAACTTGAGAAAGTTAGAACGTTCTTCTAGACGTTAGCAAGATGTCTTTGGTTTTGGGAACCACTTATACCGTGAAAAGGGGCTCTTTGTCAGCAGTTCTAAGAGAAGACGACATAACAGTTGATAATTTGGCAAGGATTTTTAAGGTATGCTCACATTAAACCTATTACGGAGCCCTGCATATGACATGAAGAAAAAAAATAGATATCTATAGGCTAGATATTAGCTTTAGCTATAGCCACGAATTAAGATTTCGAATTAAGACATAAATTTTAATTAAATCGTTCCCTCGTTTTAATAAATCATGAACACATTGTATTTCTTTCCCTCATTTTAATTAAATTGTGGTCACAACTTATTAATTAATTCCCTTGTTTTAGGTATCATGGACAAGCTGTACTAATTCGGTCCTTGCTTTAATTTAGTTAAATCGTGGCATATTATCAATTAGATAAGAATCAACATTTACATTAAGTCATATTCTTAGATTTACTTATTTTAATTTACGTTTAAGATTTTCATTAAGATTACAGTACCCTGTAACCTCCACATTTAAATTTATCCCAAGTTATTTTCTAAGTAAAACCCAAGAGACATTTTTTTTTATTATTACAAAGGACACTATTTTTGATGCTTTTTCTAATTTATCCATTAGCTTTTGTGGGGGGTGGTGTGGATTTGGCAGCCTATTGAAATTATTTTTTTTTTTTTTATTCCCGCTCATGACACACAGGGGGAAAACGTGAGATCATGGTCACAAATTAATAATTCGTTCCCTCGTTTTGGTTGAACTGTGGCACTGTTTAAGTGGCCACGATTTACCAAAAACTAGGGAGTGAATTCTTTAGTCATAGGAACTAATTCTTATTCATAGTTTTTTTCCCCCTTGCATGTCATGTGCAAGGCACTGTAATTCTTTGAATTATAGCACCCTCTCCCTCCCTTACAGGGCAGTGACACCCCTCATGGCAAATAAATCAAACCAAACTAAGCTAAAGCAAATTCAAATATCATGAGATCACATACATTTTCACAGTCAAAAACTTGGAAATATATGGGAACTTAAGAGTTTCCAGTCTTCATGTAATAAGAAATTGAAAAATCTTGGAAATTTCATTAGTGGAATTTAAGTCTTTCTCTCCATGCTTAGCTTCAAAAGAATTGTGAGTGTCAGTGTGATCTATAAAATGTGTTTTAGAAAATCCTTATCCACCAAATCACAAACAACTGGATACATAATGTAAATTTGGTGGTCAGCAAGTGTGGGAACTTTCATTGCCAGTTTTACCAATGTTTTTATTCTGATCTTGCTGCATTCTTTATCTCCCTCTGTAGATAACACAGTCAAGTGTTTATCTTACAAGCTGAAGGGGGACTTTTGTTTTAGCTCCCTAGATCTCATGACTGGAGGGATCACCTACCAGGTCATGGGTGACGATATGGGCAGTGTGCTCCTCAGACATGTTGCCCCATTTCACCAAAACCCTGGACTGAGCCGACCTCAATTCAGTTTCAGCAGGTCTGCCACTGCAACAGCAGTTCAGCCATCAAACCAGAGCCCAAAAATTTTAAAGTGCTACAAATGTTGCTATAGTTTTATTTACTACAGCTTATTATAATGCATTAGTGTATTGTATTATTCTGCTTTGCAAACAGTAGCCTATTACAGAAAGAGTACAAGTTGGATCATTAACATATTGCTATACTGTAGGGTGGTTTTCACTACAGTGGTTCAAGCTATAGGACTGACTTAAATGATGGTATAAAACTTTTAGTTTCCTGTCTTTTGCCACTTTCTGCTATTGATGCCAACAACAGAAAATAAGCAGCTATTAGCTTTAACGTGGAAGAGCATTGCTAGAGTGTGCCCATATTATTGGCAATACGTTAATTTAGCTGTGTAACACCAAATCAACATTCTCAAAGTTTACCCAATGCATTTCATCTACACACAAATTGTATAGTTTTGAATAGTTTATTAACAGTACTGTCTTAAAAAGTTAAGTACAGTGCCCTGCCCTCCAAAATGTTTGTGAGAAAGTGATTTTTTTATACTCATCTTCATTGACGATGTAACTGCTGGTGGCTGAAGCACAGTGAAATTGGAAGTTTGCAGAAACATCAAGTAAATGCCTCAAAAGTCACAGCAAAAACTGCTAAAGCAACAAAAGAAATTTTTAAAGCTTAAAAACTGGAATATTCTTGACAGGCCGAGTCAGTCACCTAACCTACACCCAAATCAGCATGCCTGTTGAAGAATCCCTTCAGGGGACTTGCCCCCAAAACAAGCAAAGAGCTCAAGATGGCTGTAGTCTGACAGAGCATCATCTCAGAAGATACTGAGCATTTGAAACTATACTACATTTTGAAACGAAAATGTACAAAAGTATCCTTTGATCAAAACTGAGAATATGGACTGTAAAAACTTCTGAATAGTTTGATTATAAATCTAAACCTGTGGAGTTTAGAGTATATTGAAGAAACAAAATATCTTTGTACCAAACATTATGTAGGGCACTGTATGTGAAATGTATAAATGTACATATACCTGCACGCAGCAACTGGCAGCCAAGCACCTTTGGTGGAGCAAAAACAATATAGAGCCAAAAGAATAATAAAAAGAATAATAAAATGTACTTGGCATTTTGTCTATTTGACAGCAGGCAAAATTCAAACACAGAACTTTTGGTTTGGATGCCTGCTGCTTAACACAGTGTGCCATATAGAAGATATGCTTATATATTGATGCAAAGAAGAGAATACAATCTGATAGTGAACACATTCAAGTACAGCTGGGAAAATGGTGTAATTGTTACATATGAATTTGATTACATACAATCTACTTAGGGTCTATCCGGCATGGCCTGAAGTTTACACAAGCCAAATTTCATAAGAACTGGATAAAATTTGTAGGACGAATTAAACTGCAATTTTTGATCATTATGTGTGACTGCACCCAAGATACTCAGGTGTCTTCAGGGAACAGTGCCAATGATGTACATCAAGTTAAGTTTTGTTTCAATACATAAGCCTTTAAAAGAAATTATGTTTCCTTGTGGCAACAAACAGTTTTTAAATGGACTACCTATAAATGTTCTGTATGAAGAGTTTTGAAAATTTACCACTTAAATTTACAGTTGAAAAATAAGAAATTAGTTTTTTTGTGTAGCTGTAGCATTTAGCAGAGATATTGAAGACAGTTAGGGTTAGATAATACAATAAGCTCACCTACACTATAGTTTGTGAAACCTCCAATTCAGTTCCTCATTAGAGATGCGTTTTCTTTCCAAGCCCCTTTCAGAGCGGCATTTCCGTATACTTTGCTCTGAATTTCACTGCATTCCAAGCTGATATTTCTACATCAGTGTGACAATATTCTTACACACTATAACGTCTTCATATTGTAACAAACCACCCATCGCTGTAACTCATTAAGTCACGCTCTCTCTCTTACTTAAAGGTACTCCTCCGCCACCGACTGGACTCGAGTATGAAGCATAATGGATTGTGTTACTTCCCAGGACTTCTATAAGTGGGAGTGTGTTTTGTGCATGTGCTTTGTTTGTTTTGTTTTGCTTTTCTCTCTCTCTCTCTCTCTCTCTCTCTCTCTCAAACATTGATGAGGACTAACAGGTGGAGTTTAATTAGTTGATGATTCTGCTGATGGCTGCACTCTCCTGATTGGACCACTAGAGGAAATGTTGGAGTTAAAAGGCAGAGCTGAGATGTGTGGAGGCTTGGAGCAAGAGTCCCTTCAGCTGATTGTTTATGGTTAACTTTTATTGTTGACAAATGTGTTGGAAGATCTTCAATCCTCTTGTGGGAGGATTCATTTTACCTAAACTGTGTGGGGGGGTGGGTGTGTTATGGTGTTGCTTGTGAGTCAGTAGAAGGGGAAAGCTGTCTCCTATTCTCCACCACTTTCTTTATTACTCCTTCCCATCCCTAGACTGGGGAGGTATGTAATAATAGGAAAAAAGACTGAATCCTATTGACCTCTTACTCTGAAATATCTAAAAAGTGTATCAAACTTTATATTGTTTTAGGGCATTGTTCAATGTAAGACTCCGAATTAAACGTTTTTCCTGCATGCAAAATAATTAAGATTCAGCAAAGAAATTTTCTTGTGACGCAATGATTGTAAGATTATGTGCAAAACTCCCAACAAAGAACAAACCACATTAGTCCGGATGGAAGAAATTCATTTGACATTAATTTGTTTACATTGTTGTATTCGGAAAGGGAAGTTCTGAATCACAAGAAAGGTAGGAAAAAGCCCATTGTTTGTATTATCTACAACTAACAATGGCATCTTTGCCAAAAATTGTTAAATGCAGCATAGAAAAAAGCAATTAAATTCTTCTTTAAAATATATAGTTGGGAAAAATGAGGAACCAGTTAATTTCATTAAAATGCTGTAGGACCCAAAATGTAATGATTTTCACCACTAGAGGGCGATGTGCATAAGTATTTCACCTGTTCACATCAAGTGATATTTACCGTCCGTTGAAGTTGTATTAGATGGGTATGGGTGGCGGGAACACATGCTTCTTACCATAGCTCCACATGTTTTTATTGTATGTGTTTTTTGTTGTTTAATAAACGAGTCAAGAAGCAGACTGTGTGGACATTGTTTATTCCAACCTATGAGTCAAAAACAACTTAGCACCCTGTCCTGGCTTATAAGGAACGCCACACACACACAACGATCAAGTAAAAGTTGTTGTGAAATAACTGGAAAGCTGTACTGAACTATCTGAAGGATAAACAACAACTATCCATTTTCAAAACACTGGAAAAAGCTATGGATATGGCAAGACAGACAGAAGCTGTGAAGCAGCAGCAGAGCAGCCTGCGTGGGGAAGGCATTAAAGACAACATATCTGGCTCTGTAGATCGAGTCATAAATAAAAGTAAGCCATATCAAAACAGACAGGGAGTCAAAAGTGGCCAAGGGGCAAAAGAAAAAATTAAGCAGCCAAGATGTCACAAGTGCAGAAAAAGTCCATCTCATCTGAAAGCACACTGCCCTGCAAACACTGTAATACGTCATGCCTGCAGAAAAAGGGGTCACTATCAAAAAGTGTGCACCTCATCCAGAAAAGTGAATGAGATCCAGGAACAGGACCTTGGCATATTTTTAAGCACTGTGGTTGCAGAGGGCGACCCGTGCCTGGTGGATATTAAAATAAAAGACTGTGATGTGCAGTTCAAAATCGATACAGGCACGGATGTCACAGTTATGTCAGACCATGTGTTTCACAAGATATTCAAAAGTGGCAACAAACCAGCACTCCAAAAGGTGACTAAGCCACTACTTGGACCCGGATGCTCACCACTTTATGTGATTGGAGTTTCAAATATGCTGTTGCAGAAAGGAGACAAGCATACATCGGAGGAAGTGTATGTTGTCAAGAGTCTTCACTCAGCACTGCTGGGCAGACCCGCCATAACTAAACTAGGTCTTGTCACATGTGTCGATGGCATAAGCATTCACACTCTGCAAGAACGCTATCCAAAGCTATGCAGTGGACTCGGGCTGCTACAGAGGCCATACACCATTAAACTAAGCCCAGGTGCAGTCCCGTTTTCTCTCAAAACTCCACGGCGCATTCCTCTTCCACTCATGCCAAAAGTAAAAAATGAGCTACAACGCATGGAGCGTATGGGAGTTATAAGTAGGGTGGAAGAGCCCACGGAGTGGTGTGCAGGCATCGTTGTGGTGCCTAAAAAGTCTGGTGACTCACGAATTTGTGTTGACTTAAAGCTCAACGAATCAGTGCAAAGGGAGAAATTTATTCTACCCTCTGTTGAACAAACACTGGGATTGCTTGCAGGAGCCAGTATTTTTAGCAAACTTGATGCAAACTTTTTTGGCAAATTCCTTTGGCAGAAGAGTCTGCCAAGCTGACAACCTTTATTACACCCTTCGGCCAGTATTTTTTCAATCATTTGCCCTTCGGTATCACATCAGCACCTGAGCACTTCCAAAAACGTATGGTAACCGAAGTCATTGAAGGTCTGGACGGAGTGGTCTGTCACATGCACGATGTGTTGGTGTGGGGATGTTTCCAAGAGGAGCATGATGAGCACCTTCTGGCAGTGCTTCAAAAGATGGAAAATGCTGGTGTTACCCTCAACCATGACAAAAGTCCCAACGTCAAGTCAAGTTTCTCGGCCACATTATCTCAGATTCAGGGGTGCAACCTGACCCAGCTAAAACGGCGGCAGTCCAAGAGATGCCAGAGCCAATGAATATTAGCGAGCTCAGGAGTTTTCTTGGTATGGTCAGCCAGCTGAGAAAATTCATCCCGCGTCTGGCAGAGAAAGATAAACCCCTCAGAGATCTTCTGTCCAAGAAGAACTGTTGGTTTTGGGGGGGAAACACAAGTCAAAGCTTTTAGAGACCTGAAGGAAGACTTGTCATCTGCGCCAGTGCTGACCTTGTACGATGCAAGAAAGCCAATTAAAGTATCAGCAGATGCATCATCGTAAGGACTGGGAGCAGTCCTGCTGCAGAAAGAGGGTGATGATTAGAGACCGGTTGCCTATGCGTCACGGTCTCTTACTCCTGTCAAACAAAGATATTCGCAAGTAGAAAAGGAGGCCCTGGGGCTGACCTGGGCATGTGAGAGGTTTCGTGACTTCTTGATTGGTAAACCATTCGAGATGGAAACAGATCACAAACCATTGTTGAGTCTTCTAGGGGTGCAAGAATTGGATGCCCTACCTCCCCGCATCCAGCGTTTCCGGATGAGACTGATGCGCTATTCATACAAGATTTCTCACGTTTCAGGAAAGAGCCTCTGGACTGCAGACACTTTGTCGCGTGCTCCACTACCTGTTGATAAGGAGAACTTGAATGAGGAGCTTATAGAAACCACCAACATTTATGTGGACAACATCGTGGAGCATCTCCCAGCAAGCCAACTCTTTCTGGACAACCTGAGAGACCATCTCAAATCAGACAATGTGTGCTCAAATGTCATGAAAATGTGTCAAGATGGGTGGCCTGAGTCTAGTCGGTGCACGGGGGCTGAGAAGCTTTACTGGTCTGAACGAGTTTACCTGTCGGTCCATGATGGTCTTCTACAAAAAGGTACGAGACTCGTTATCCCATCTGCTTTGCGGAATGATGTCCTTGCCAAGCTCCACGAAGGGCATCAAGGAGTAGCTAAATGCAGGGAACGTGCACGGCAGAGCGTATGGTGGCCAGGACTCAGCCAGCAGTTGAACGAGCTGGTCCTGAAATGTTATCAATCTTTGCATGCCACGGCATTCCAGAGATATTAGTGAGCGATAATGGACCACAGTTTTCATCCAGCGTTTTCTCGGATTTTGCAGCTGTGTATGGATTTAAACATGTCACCAGTAGCCCAAAGCACCCACGCAGTAACGGAGAGGCGGAGCGGGCTGTACAGACTGTGAAAAACCTTCTCAAAAAAGCATAGGATCCTTACCTTGCTTTACTGTCGTACAGGTCAACTGCTTTGAAAAATGGGTACAGCCCAGCCCAGCTGCTTATGGGACGCCGTCTTCGCACTACGGTGCCTACCCTTCCAAGTTTGCTGGACCCTTCACTACCTGATAGCACCACCCTACGTGTTCGCGAGAGGGAGAAAAGAAGTGCAGACATGAAATATTTCAACAAACGACATCAAGTGCATGACCTGAGCAAGCTCTTGCCTGGCAATCAGGTGTGGGTCACGGATCAAAAGGTGTCAGGAACTGTGGTGGAAGAACATTCAACACCACGTTCTTACCTAGTAGATGGGCCTCAAGGAACTGTTCGCAGGATTCGTCATCTGCTCATCTCTATGGATGTGAAGGAGAGTGGGTGTGACATCCAGGCCAGTTCCAAAATGCCCGAAAACAATATAGAGACACAAACCACATTGACAGCTCAAACATCATCCATCAGTCCAAAAGGACCAGTAACTAGAACCAGGTCTGGGAGGCCAGTTGTGAAACCTAAAAGACTGGATTTGTAGTCATTTTGCTGTAGCTTTAGTGGACAGTTTTCAGAGTCAGGCAGTTTGCTCCCAGGAATAAAACAGGGAATGTTGTTATACTGTTGTAAACAAAAAGGAAAATAGATAACCTGTTATAATGTGTTTTAATTTTTATTTATTTATGTATTTTTTTGTAATCAAGAGGGGAACAGTATTCAGGTAATGTTCATTGCTACAATAGGTATTGTTTTTGGTTAATACTGAGTGAGTTCTAAGTAATGTTTACCAAGAGTAAATGTCAGAGATATGTCTGGACTGTTTCCTCTTTGTTAAAAAGGGAGATGTGGGATAATCTATGTAGTTGAACTACATGTTGTTTTACATGGGTTGAACCCCCAGTACTGTTTCTACCCACTAGGGGGCGCTGTGGGGATAAATTCTTAGTTAGAGAACGAGCCAGCAGATGTGTGTGTGCTGTTTTACCCATGCAATAAATAATAAATACGACATGCTCCACTTAAGGTACGTGTTCTTTTTCAGATGCTTATGAAGTCCAAACGCTTTCTTAGTCTTCCTCTCTTCCACAGCTTCCAGAATGATGATGATGATGTTGACATTGCGTTCCATCATAAAGCGAGACTGAGATAGTTCAAACTCAAAGCGACACCAGGCACTATCAATGAAGTGTTGAGACACGACCACAATGATTTTACGACTGCCCATTATTCCTTCATCGATAATGTTGGAGGCGATGGACTTCCCTGCTTGAAAGTCCCGCATATGAAGGCAGAGTTGAATAGGTGGAACACCGTTCTCCAGATTCTCCATCAGTTCATTCATGACCCAGACTTCATCATAGCTGGAGAAAATCACAAATGCATCATAGGAACATTCTTGTTGTCCAGGTGATCTGTAGCCTCTCAGTAGAATACAGCAATACTGAAGATAAAACTGGAACCTATAAACCAAGAATGATAGAACTACTACTGTAACAAAACATACTGATAAAACTATTGTGAGTCTTTTCTTGTGCACACAGCTGTCAACGTCAAAGTCTGTTGCTCTAAAATCTGAGCTTGGTGAAAGGGTTTTACAGAAAATATTTTGTGGTTGCTTCAAAATGTTCTGATTTTGGATAATCCACCAAATAAAGTCTATCTGGGAGCAGGAGCAATCAATGAGGTTAGAGAACAAATCAAACTCTGAAAGGTTTGTGGGCAACTTTTGGAGAACATGAAGTGGGATGCTAGTAATGCTGTTTTTATCAACATGAAGTGATGTTAATCGTTTCAGGTTTGGGAAGGCCGGAAAATCTATAGTCATTAAATTGTTTCCTCTCAAATTTAAAAGTCTAAGCCTTTGAAGATTTTTGAATGAGCTTGGATGTAACTCTACCATATGACAGTACGACATGTCAAGGTGCTCTAGAAAAGTGAGATTATTAAACAAATATCTTGCTACATCACCCTGAACATTATTGCCAGCAATCTTGAGAACATTAAGATTTCTCAGCCCATAAAAGCAATATATGTTTGTAAATGTGATAGTTGAATAAGAAACATCCAAATACCTCAAATACTTTAAGTTGGACAAAGCTGAAAGGTATCCCATACCTACAACCCTTGTATGATGGAAATCTAGAATCTCAAGGGAATCAAGTCCATCAAATCCTCCTACATCAAGACTAATTTCTGTATTACGACTCAAATTCAAATGTCTGATTTGAGGGGTGCCAGACAAAAGTGTGGTGCAGCATCGTTTTAAAGTCATTCGGTTAGTGCTCAAATCCAAGTACTGGAGCTTAGGTATGTCTGTGAAGGTTCCAGCGCGAATAGGTTCAATGTTGTGTGCAATTACTAGTTTTTCTAAAGTATGGAGGTGTGAAAGCTGTTTACCTGGTAAAGTTCCTAATCGATCATAAAGCAAGTAAAGCTCCTTGATTTTATGAAAAAATACATACTCCATCTCATCAATTATACAATTCTTTACTATTTGTGGCATGAATCATACAGCGAAAGATAGAAATTGGCTCACTAAGTCTTTCATTAATATAGTAATATACCTCCTGGAAATAAATAGAGCAGAAGCCATCTAAAACATCAGCATCTGAGAACTGAAATTGGAATTCTCCCCTATATTTTACAAAACATTATTTTTTTGACATTAAGACCGTATAGAGCTTTTAGACCAGCTTGCTGAGCAGCAGACGAAACAAAAGCAGATTGGATGTTCAGTTCTCTGAAATAAATGTCTTTGAAAGCTCCTGGTTCAATGTATAATAACGGATTCCTAGAGAGAATCAAAGTCATGTTTCTGACAATCTCTCTAAACAAAACTGTGTGATCAGTTTTGATGATGGATATATTATTGTCATGTAGATCAAGTAAACTGAAGTCTTTGAAGGTGCTCATGAATGGAGGGAGAGACATGGACTGGATGTTATTTGTCCCGACTCCATCCAAGTCCAAAATATGTAATAGGGTTTCCAGTGAGAATCAAAGTGGTCAAATTCTTCACATTGTAGAAAGTATCATTTTCAATGTGCTTGATGTGGCATCTGAAAGCAAATACATAAATTCAATATAATTTATAGAGCAACACATCATACAACATATTTAGATGGTAACAATATTGCTTACCTTGATAGATCAAGGACGCGCAGAAAAGACAAAACTGGGAAAACAGTCTTCTGTAAGTGTTGCAAAACATTAAAACTGAAATCCATAGTTTCAATGGAGGAAGGTATACTGGTTGGTATGTAAGTGAGGTTTCTTCCCATGCATGAGTAGTGCAGATTCTCAGTAATCTTCAGTTTAAAAAAATAAATAAATATGTCATATCAATTTAAAAAAAAAAAAAAAGTAATAAAGAAGAAATTTAAATTCAGAAAACTTACTTTTGTGCACGATTCTCCAGCCCCAATAGAAAATAATATAATGAAAGAACTAATAGTGAAGAAATTCAGCTTGACTGTTCTCATCAAGATTTTCTCAGCCTGTCATAAATAAGCTAGCCTTGTTTGAGGTCATTGGATATGAGGAACTAATGCTGTGGTTTTAAACAATGGGGTATTTTGGCGAAAAATATATGGTCAAAAGGTCATAGGCCTGTGCTTATTCCGGTAAATCTAGAATGAATAATTCATTTTCACAATACCTTAAATGGCTTAACAATGAGAAACAATGTTTAAAAACAACTGAAAGCAATTGAAAAACGTTTAGTAAAGAAAATAATTACCAATTCATAAATCATGAATTTCTAATACTATGTCAAAATTGCATTTAAACTAATATGCCAGAATGATATGTAGCCTATGTATCTAGTCATGTGCACAGCAAATGACTTACAGGATTTTCTTGCATATTTTGCCAAACTCTTTAACACTACAAGCTTGCCTGAATCATTGAATGAATGGCAGCACACCGAAAAACAAATACATTGACACACCGATTTGAGTTGATTTTTGTAAATTACCTTAAAGCCTTTGCTAATAAAAAAAATCCATTACAACAAAATGAACACTGCAACAACATCAAATATTAACTTATATTTTATTATATAAATAATAAATAAGGGGCTGTAACTTGTCTTCCTCAATAGGTTCTCCTTTAGTTTCAACAAGTTCTCTTTTTTTGTGTGTGTATCGCTTTCTTACCAGATTCTCATTCATTTGATAATTTTTTTATTATTACTATTTAACTAGAGACTGTTCAGCTTCTGTCCAAGTATCAATGGATGTATTTTATTTAATTATAGCTGTCATCAAGCAACTACCATAGGCCTACTTAAGTCTTCTGATAGACGTCTGAATTTTACCAATGTGAAAAGCACGTTAGCGTTTGGTTAACGGTGAATATTGACCTATCGTGCGTCCTGTTGCCGAGTCCCACCTTGATGTAATGATTGACAGGTAGGGGGCGTGCTCGGCTCGGAATGCATTTTCAAATCCACAATGACTTAAACTATATTCATTGCGGGGTATTTAATGAAAATGCAATTGAAACGTCATATATGTAAGTGTCAATGCATTTAAGAAAAATAAAAGATTTAAATCACCATTTTGCTACCCTTTTGCTGCACCTTTGGCTCAGAATGCATTTTGAAACTCTCATTGCATTTTGCTACAATTATCACGCGGTATTATTATGAAAATGCAATCCAAAGTGTCCTACCCCTAAGTCTAAATGCATTTAGGAAAAACAGCATTTAAATGATTATTTTGCTACAGTTTTTGCTTGGACATGTTAAACATATCTAATCAATTTGGGTAATATATTTTCATTTTAATTTTGCAACTTATAAAGCTTTAAAATATGTTTTTAATTTGCATATTAAAACTAGTGTAGAAAATGGCAAATTTAAATGATATAATTGAATTTTCATTTTCATTTTGCACTAAATGTTGCACATATGAATGGGAAAATGTCAATTTAAATACAGAAATACATTGCCATTTTACATATTGCATTGCCATTTTGCATATTACATTTCAAATTGAATTTTGCTACACACTTGCTTCCATACCAATTACCTACTCTAGTTGCATTTGCATGAGGAGAGAAATCAAGAGACCGCTTATGGTGATATGAGACACATCTAAGTAGGACCTTTACTTTAAGTAGGACTCTTTACTCGAATGAGCAGAGATTATTCAGAAATATTTGACCGCAAATGACCAATCAGAATCAAGTATTCAAAAGAGCCTTGTAATATTTTTAAAAACTCAGTGCTAATAATTTAAAAAAACTCAGTGCAGGACTGGTTTACACAAGCACCTGGTTAAATTTTACATTGCTTGAGGTTAGTAAAATGCAGAACTTTGCACAGAAACGTGGCAGCGGAACATAAATTTAGTGCGTTCTCCCCAATTAAACGTTGTTCCTGCATGCACCATAATTATAATTCAGCAAATGAATTTTCCTGTGATGAAGTGATTGTTAGGTAAGATCCTGTAAAATTTATATGGAAACCTCCAACAAAGAACAGTGTTAGTTAGGATCTGGGAAATTCAGCTACAAAATCATATAGGCTACTTTTCCCTTAAGTTCACACATCACTGGGTTTGGAGCTCGAATCTCTTTTACTGTAACACACATAGCATTTGACAAATCTGTTTACACTATTGTTCTGCTTTTCCTCAGAGTCATTAGTTTCTGAAGTGTATTTTTAAGAAGAGTAGAAAGCCCATTGTTTGCAGTATCTACTGTACAACTAACAATGGAATCTTTGCCAAAAAATGGTTGAATACAACATAAAATGCAACAATTCTTTAAATCCATGGTTCAAAAATGAGGCCCCACTTTATTTAATCAGAATACATACAATGATCACATTAAACTGATACTAAAAGCTGTTATGAAATGTAACTTGACTGGAAAACCATACTGACATCAGTTTTCTAAACAATATTAGCTATTGGTTTGTGGCAATAATAGCTTTCCTGAGGCGTATCCAGAATCTCATGTTACTCAAAGGGTCTCTGCTCCACTTAAGGTATGTGTTCTTTTTCAGATGCTTATGAAGTCCAAACACTTTCTTAGTCTTCCTCTCTTCTACATCTTCCAGAATGATGATGATGATGTTGGCATTGCGTTCCATCATAAAGCGAGACTGAGCTAGTTCAAACTCAAAGCGACACCAGGCACTATCAATGAAGTGTTGAGACACGACCACAATGATTTTACGACTGCCCATTATTCCTTCATCGATAATGTTGGAGGCGATGGACTTCCCTGCTTGAAAGTCCCGCATATGAAGGCAAAGTTGAATAGGTGGAACACCGTTCTCCAGATTCTCCATCAGTTCATTCATGACCCAGACTTCATCATAACTGGAGAAAATCACAAATGCGTCATAGGAACATTCTTGTTGTCCAGGTGATCTGTAGCCTCTCAGCAGAATACAGCAATACTGAAGATAAAACTGGAACCTATAAACCAAGAATGATAGAAGAACTACTAATGTAACAAAACATACTGATAAAACTATTGTGAGTCTTTTCTTGTGCACACAGCTGTCAACGTCAAAGTCTGTTGCTCTGAAATCTGAACCTGGTGAAAAGTTTTTACAGAAAATATTTTCAGGTTTCTTCAAAACTTCATGATTTTGGATAATCCACCAAATAAAATCTGTCTGGGAGCAGGAGCAATCGATGGGGTTAGAGGACAAATCAAACTCCAAAAGACTAGTGGGCAACTTTTGGAGATCATGAAGTGGGATGCTAGTAATGCTGTTTTTATCAACATAAAGTGATGTTAATCGTTTCAGGTCTGGGTAGGCCAGAAAATTTATAGTCATTAAATGGTTACCTCTGAGATTCAAAAGTCTAAGCCTTTGAAGATTTCTGAGTAAGTTTGGATGTAACTCTACCAAATGACAGTACGACATGTCAAGGTGCTCTAGAAAAGTGAGATTATTAAATAAATATCTTGCTACATCACCCTGAACATTATTGCCAGCAATCTTGAGAACATTAAGATTCTTCAGCCCATAAAAGCTGAATATGTTAGTAAAGGTGATACTTGAATAAGAAACATCTAGATACCTCAAGTACTTTAAGTTAGACAAAACTGAAAGGTATCCGACACGTTCAACAGTTGTATGATGGAAATCTAGAATCTCAAGGGAATCAAGTCCATCAAGTCCTCCTAAGTCAAGGCCAATTTCTGCATTACAACTCAAATTCAAATATCTGATTTGAGGGGTGCCAGACAAAAGTGTGGTGCAGCAGTGTTTTAATATAATTCGGTTAGAGCTCAAATCCAAATACTGAAGCTTAGGCATGTCTGTGAAGGCATCAGCCCAAATAGGTGCACTGTTGTGTGTAATTACTAGTTTTTCTAAAGTATGGAGATGTGAAAGCTGTTTACCTGGCAAAGTACTTAACTTAACGGAAATCAAGTAAAGCTCCTTGATTTCACGAAAACGTACATACTCCATTTCATAAATTAGACCTCCTATTACTGCTACATTTGTGGCATTAATCATACAGCGAAAGACAGAAATTGGCTCACTAGGATTCTCCATGACGTAATAATATATCTCCTGGAAATAAATAGAGCACAGACCATCTAAAAAGTCAGTATCTGAAAAGTAAAATCTGAAACCTTCCTTGTGCTTTCCAAATTTCAGCCTTTTGACATTAAGACCGTATAGAGCTTTTAGACCAGCTTGCTGAGCAGCAGATGAAACAAAGGCAGATCGGATGTTCAGTTCTCCGAGATAAATGTCTTTGAAAGCTCCTGGTTCAATGTATAATAACGGATTCCAAGAGAGAATCAAAGTCATGTTTCTGCCAATCGCTCGCAACACAGCAGTGTGATCAGTTTTGATGATGGATATATTATTGGCATGTAGATCAAGTAAACTGAAGTCTTTGAAGGTGCTCATGAATGGAGGGAGAGACATGGACTGGATGTTATTTGTCCCGACTCTAAGCTCCTGAAGCTTGGTTACATTATTTATTTGAAGCTGTAATGATGAGAGACCAACATCCACAAGAACTAGTCTTTGTAGATTATGTAAAGAATTCAAGCATCCAGATCCAAAATATGTAATAGGGTTTCCAGTGAGAATCAAAGTACTCAAATTCTTCACATTGTAGAAAGTATCATTTTCAATGTGCTTGATGTGGCATCTGAAAGCAAATACATAAATTTAATATAATTTATAGAGCAACATATTATACAACATATTTAGATGGTAACAATATTGCTTACCTTGACAGATCAAGGACTTGCAAAAAAGACAAAACTGGGAAAACAGTCTTCTGTAAGTGTTGCAAAACATTAAAACTGAAATCCAGAGTTTCAATGGAGGAAGGAATACTGGGTGGTATGTAGCTGAGGTTTCTTCCCATACATGAGTAGTGCAGATTCTCAATAATCTTGAGTTTAAAAAAAATTAAAATCCTTAAATTTCACATCAATTTAAAAAAAATGAAACCGAAATAAAGAAAAAAATTTAATAAAAAAACAACCTTACTTTTGTGCACGATTCTCCAGCCCCAATACAAAAATACATAATGAAAAAACTAATCGTGAAGAAATTCATCTCGACGACTCTCATCATTTTCTCAAACTGTCATAAAATAAGCCAGCCTTGTTTGAGGTCATTGAATGAGGAACTAACGTTGAGGTTTTAAACGAGGAATTTTGGCTGTAAATACACAGAGAAGTAATGAATAAATAATTAATTTCCAGAACATACCCAAAGGAATTTAAAAAAGAAACTTTAAAAAGAATTGAAATCTATTTAAAAGGAAAAAAAAGTTTCATAAAGAAAATAATTACCTCTGTCATTCATAATCAACGATGAATTCTTAAAATTGTCATTTACATTGCTAACTCTCCAGTAACCATGATTACACTATCACCAACAACATAGTAAACATGCAGGTAACTGCTCAGGACCTCGATTGAAAAATAATTTACTGGCTCTAATGTGAAAAACAAGTTCACTGTAACTGTTAAGAAAATATCAACACATGTAATCTTCCACTCAACCACTGGAAACAAAATATGTTTAAACCTAAAAGAAGGTACACAAAAGGACGATATACATTAGCTACCAGCAGATGGCCCTGCACACACATCTAACACAAGGTCACTTCAGTCAGAAACTTGCATTTCCTGTTCACTTTGCTACAAGGATAACCTCACCAACAATTACTCTTAGTATAATCTGACCTTCAGATTCTAACAATTCTACAAATTAAACTTAAAATATTAAGTCACCAGTAACGTGTCTTCCTCAGCAACGTGATAAATACCATTTTACACTACACGCAGAAAACCTTGACGAAAGCAGAAAGGTCTATAAAAACACTGTATGAACCTGTTGATAGTCAACAACCTTTATTTATCCACATATGTGAGCCACTCAAAGATGGGGAATAGACAAATAGGACAAGAATTGACCACTATAGAGGGCAATCAACACATAGTTCAATGGCATTGTAACTTTCTTTAACCTCTATTCTACAAAGAGGTTTGCTGACAGTCAAGTAAATTAAAAGACAGAAGTAACAGTGTAAACCATTCATGTACAGAGAAGCCAAAAAAAAAAAAAAGTCAAATTAAAACATTGATTAGTATGTGAAGAAACAAAAAGGGAGCAGGAGCCAAAACTTTATTTTTTCTATTACAGCTCAGCATACATATCTACATGGCATGCAATAAGGCACCTAACTAACACAATGAATAAACCTATGCTATGTGATGAAGCACAATTGTTATCCAAAGGAAAAGAAAGAGAATAGTTCTGATACAACGTTCACTCCCATAAAAACAGTATTCCTTTCATTTCCCTTTCAATTACCCAAACCTTATTAAAAAAATACATCCATTTGTAAAAGATTTTCTCCATACACAGAACTGTAAATAGAAAGCACAAACCAATGGAATTAAGGGGGAAAAAAACAAATCAAACAAATTTCAAAAAAGCAAGCTATATTTTGTATTTGCATTAAAGTATACACAATCTATTATTATTATTAATATTATTAAATGTTGATACTCTGCAAAATGTATCCAGAATACAACTAAATGCTATACATTGCTGTCTGACTTGAGCAATGACTGGGCAAATCTTAAATGCGCAGTCAGCCATTCGTAACAGGTAGGTAGCAGGAAGAAGCACTGAAGACATTCAGGGGAATACTTAGGATGTACCAAGTCTGCTTAGTATAACAAAATCAGCTATACAATTCAGTGTGTTGAAAACTGGCAACATGAAAAGTTAACCGAATTTCCCAACAGAACAAAGTATACGTTATCTGATTTTGTTGGGTTGACCCTTTATGATCAAGATCTGCTTTTCTCAACTTGACTCAATGTACAAGACGACAAGCCCTGCCCCATTTTTTGTGCTGCTCTTGAGCGAATCTCCAGGAGTTAGTCAAATTAATATGCTTTTTTTAAGTTACAGATTCTGTTGGTTTGTATCATAAAGGGTTTATGATAATTAATATAGCTTTTATATAGGACAGCTTGTTCGAAACTAGTGTCATCCCCTGAAAGCACCATCCCACTTCACCTACAAGAGATGGATAAGACTAACTGGATCATACATCAAAAATGCTCTTTTTTTTTTTCAGAAAAAGGACAGCACACTACTCACCTATACATCTATATAAAAGAAAATCAACATATATTTACACGATATCAGTTCCGCAACCCATTAATGATACAGAGATGGGTAAAAGATACAAACTAGGGGAGTGAATAGTTGTGTCTAGACCTATTTGCTTAATTATCTACCATTCAAAACCAACTTGACCTAATACTCAGTTCAAGATTGTGCCAGGCTTCAATAAACTTCCAGCTTAAAGCACAAGTCAGTGATGGAAGTTGTGTCTACGGTTTTAATCACACACCATGTTCCAGAATGACATGTATGCATCTAGTCATGTGCACATTACACAGAGGATTTCAGTGTCAATCATACCAAATTGAAGTTCATTGCTCTTAAAAACTCAAAGGACTTGATTTTACAAGTTCCCTCAGAGCAGGTCCACACCGACAATCCGGATTTTCTTGCATCTTTTGCCAAACACTTTAACATTACAAGCTGGCCTGAATCACGGGATGAATGGTAGCACACCACTTGTGGGAGAGGAAAGCAGGTTTACTGATCAATATGAATTCTGTGATGCCTAGACAGAGAAGACGAATGATTGAAACCCTTTCCACACTGAGCACACCTATATGGTTTCTCACTCTGAAGGATTCTCTGTTTCAAGATGGTAGTGTGAGGGAATCCCTTTCCTGCTGCAATAGCACTATAAGTTGACTTATCCTCCAAATGAACCCGTTGGTGCCTTGCGAGAGAGGAAGGATGATTGAACCTCTTCCCACACTGAGCACAGGTGTAGGACTTTCCATCAGAATGAGTCCTCTGATGCCTGGATAGTGATGACGAGTGATTGAAGCTCTTCTCACAATGGTTGCAGCTGTATGGCTTTTCACCTGTGTGCATTCCCCTCTTCAGCGTAGTATCAAAGGGGAAATCCTTATCGGCCTGGGCGTACATCTTGGCCTCCAGGTGGACCTTGTGGTGTCGTGACAAGGAAGAGGAATGGTTGAAACCCTTGTCACACTGAGAACAGCGGTAGGGCTTTCCACCCTGATGGACCAGCTGATGCTTCTTGAGGTGGCGTTTCCTGACAAAGCTCTTCCGACATTGGGTGCACTTGTAAGGCTTCTCCCCTGAGTGGATGCGCTGATGCTCTCTCAACGTGGCTGCTGCCGCAAAACACTTTCCACACTGGGTGCATCTGTGCGGCTTTTCACCAGCATGAGTCTTCTGGTGCTGTTTGAGATTGGAAGCCGTCGTAAAGCCTTTACCACACTGAAGACAGCTAAACGGCTTGTCATGGGCATGCAGCTCTTGATGTTTTTTCAGATGACGTCTGCGCACAAAGCTTTTTCGGCATTGGGTGCATTTGTAGGGTTTGTCATCCGAATGCATTTTCATGTGTTCTCGGAGAGTGATGGCAGCGGCGAAGCTTTTGCCACACTCTGAACATCTGTGCGGCTTTTCAGGAGAGTGCATCATCTGGTGGGGTTTCAAGTTGAATGCATCAATGACTCCTTTACCAACCATCTCAAGACCAGTGGTATAATTTTTCTCTTTCATGTGAATCCTCATGTGACTTCTTAGGCTGGCTTCAACGGCGAAGCTCTCACCACAGTGGACGCAAATGTAGGGATGAGTGGCTTTGTGGATTTCAAAGTGTTCATGCAGATCAGACATACAGCCAAAAATCTCACCACACTCACTGCATTGCAGGCCATGTGCTTCGTGGATGATAACGCCATTCTCTGACTCTACTGTAAGCTCCCCTCCATGGTCAGACTCCACCTTTACGATATGTTCTCCACCACCTATCTCCGTCTTCAACAGCACCTCACCGAGCAAATGCTCATTGCCTTTGATTTCTGCGCTGCTGAAGTACTGATGATGATCGTGGTGTATTTCAGATTTAATGTAGTCATGGTCCGTCTCCGTTACCACATCCACGCACGTCACTGCCCCTAAATCACCGTGAATAGCCTCTAGGTCAAGTCTTTTGTCCTCCTGAGTCATAATCTCAGTCTCCGCTCCATAATGCAAGTCACCGACTTGCGTATGGGCGATGACACACTCAGATCCCAACGTATCGAGACCTGGTGTGTCACAGTCAGTCTCTGACTCAGCCATCAGGACGCACTCCAGCCTGACGACTTCCGTCTTCCCGGTTAAGTGAAACTTAGCGTTGCTCTACGAGCCCCGCTTTCCCGCAAAGAAACTTGAAAGGTTGCCCGTTCCAGGCTCAGTCAGTTCTTGAGTCAGGATCAGTCCTGCCTGTCGGAAGACAACAAACATTTAAACTCATCTGCATAATCACAATAAAATATTTCAGCTCAAAACATTTAACTTTCATATTGATATTGAAAAATA
This sequence comes from Spinibarbus caldwelli, assembly GCA_039654775.1. Taxonomy (NCBI): domain Eukaryota; kingdom Metazoa; phylum Chordata; class Actinopteri; order Cypriniformes; family Cyprinidae; genus Spinibarbus; species Spinibarbus caldwelli. Next base: position 22,225,497 of record CM077243.1, read on the forward strand.
AAAGAAAAAATAAAGCATGCAAAAACATGCAGAAACTAAAGTAGTGATCTTCCTATTTCTTATAAAGTAAATAATCATTACATTACAATAATTTCTGCCATTTCATGTAACAAAGAAAGATACAGCTTTGACAAAATCAACAATAGGCAAATTATACGTTTAGATAATAATGAAAACTTAAAAGTTACAAGGCAACAGAATAAGCTGACACATAAATACAACAAACAACATCCTTGAGGTAGGAAACAGGTCTGCAAAGACAAACAGAACTGGGACCAGGACTATATACACCGCAGCCTGCAAAAACATTTTACATTTTAAAAATTGTAAACAAAAAAATGAGGCTGATATAGAAACAACCATAAAGCTAGTTAGCAGAAATATCTTTGGCTACAAATTGGCTAAGACTAGCCTATGGGCAGTTTATATTTGGCTAACTTGACAGGCTAGGTATATATGAATCTACAGTTCAGACATTCAAATTTCTCAAGCCAAATGAACAACACTGAATCACTAAGAAATCCTTTAAACATGCCATCAATATAGAATTAACTAAAATCCATGTTTACAACTTTCACACAGCTGGTTTGTCAATGTTGGCTAGGTTAGCTGGCTAAATAGCTGCTAGTTAGCTTCCTTGAGCATGTATTTTCAGCTAACTAGCTGGCTAACTAGCACTACAGCTAGGTCACAAAATAACACTGAATTGAAAAGCTGACAGCCCGCCTTAAATTCTGAAGTTTACTTATCGTTTCTTAGTCATACATGCACGCCTCAGTGCCGTAAAGTCGCGTAGAGCCTGATACTACAGCTTCGAGAAAACACAAGGTGTTTAACAGTGTTCATCTTGTGCGCCAGAGGTTGGAAGAGCTAACTAGCTGTAAAATGGCCGCCGCGACTAGCTTCCGCCCCTCAATGTAAGCACGCAGAGGCAACACACGACGCGAGCAAACGCAAATAAACTAGGTCAAGTTAGTTTACTAGTTTTATTGCTCGCTGGGAAGCTGTGCTCTAAAAAGTCACGATATCAGGACATAAACAAGGCAACAGCTCGAGTTAATGGCTAATCACAGATGTACGCTATTCGCGAAAGCCCGGGAAAGGCGCCCCCCTTCTTACATAACGCGTTTTTGTTTTGTGGCGTCGAATTAAAAACAAAATAACATGCTCTCAACGTCTTCTGTGGCTCTACGCTGTTCTGAAATCATCCAAATCATTTGACACGAGCATAGCCGTGCTTATCATGCTATAGTCCTAGCCCATTTTTAGCTGCGCGAAACAAACATGGCCCGTCTTGCAGCTAAGCTGCCTCGCTAGCGGAACACTAGCTGCCCCGCCGCCATTGCTACACAACACCTCCGAACTTCGCGACGTCCACAATTCATCGCTAACGCCGACCAAGCGCCACTTATCGCAGTGAGCTCATAAAATGAGTCAAGATACAGCATTCGCCACAACCAATGACATAACGTTAATCAAATAACAACCTTGTATCAAAAATAGCACGCTAGTTAGCCAGCTAAGTTAACTAGCAAAGGTAATCTAAAAACCCTGACGCACATACACATTAAACGTGCATATATTAACGTATTTTTGTAAGCGTTTCCGACCTCTTTGCCCTTTAAAGGCTCTTTTGCGAGAGCGGCCTGAAGATCTTCGCTCTGTTGCGTCTGTGCTGGCTGGTTGCGGTTTTTTTTCTCTCTCTCTCTTTCTCTCTCTCTCTCTCTCTCTCTCTCTCTGTACGTAGCGAGATGGCGCCGCGGATCATCTGGCGCCAACTATGTTGGAGCGCATGAGCGCAAAAAACAAAGCGGCGAAGAAACACGCGCGTGACCGCCCCCTATCGTCCTGGAGGAACGTGAATGTATTATGAACTGACATCATAAGAAACAATACATGAATCTAGTTATTATGATAAAAATTCTAATTCTTCATTTATATCTAACGCATTAACTAATGTTAATGAATTGAACCTTACCAAAATAGATACATTATTACTGAACTCAGCTAATCCTAAATAAACTTTGGCTGATACTTACATGATTTCATATAAAAGTATACTGTGTGAGCACAGTCATAAAGGTCAGTGTTCTTGATCTGACCTGCCTGCTCAAAATGATCTATCAGTAGGGTTGGGTATCGTTTGAATTTTATCAATTCCAATTCCGATTCTGTTTATCGATTCCGATTCTTATCAATTCCCAGTTTCAATTCCAGTGTGGTTTAAAAAACATGAAGTCAAACATTTAGATATCATATTTATTCTGTCTTTCTTTACAAAATATTTAATTGCTGCTGAATACCGTGAACAAAAATCAGCTGGCTACATAAAAACTGGACTTGATTAAGAGCTGTTTGTGTGTGAGCTGCACAATTCTGGATAAATTAATTTTTTTTTTTTTTTTTTTTTTTTTTTTTTTTTTTAAATTTATAATGGAGGTTGTAGTTCCCTCACAGTTAGGTAGAAAAAAATATTAGAAAATCTCATGAAATTTATGAATGGAATAATTCAATGACTCATTCAAGATTTACTCGTTTCATGGATGAATCAGTGCTTTTGAATGAATCTCTTGAATGAATGATTTAAAGACAAATACATTTTTAACAGCCCCTTTTCGCCACCTAAAAAAAAAAAAAAAAAAAAAGAAAGAAAAAGAAAGATGTGCACACAGGAATTGATAAGTGGAATTTAAATTTTATCCGATTCCTGACCTTAAGGATCCGATTCTGGAATTGGAATTGATTTTCGATTCCCAACCCTATCTATCACTATTTTAAACTGTGATCTTTTTCATGCATAGCTTATCTTTGACAGAAAAAAAAAAAAACTGTCATGTAAAACCACTTTTTTTAAATCAGACTGGAAATACTATCAGGTTGTGCTGCCACCATGGCTGGCATCTCTTGTGAGGGAGGAGTAAACATTAACCCTAACATTAAAAAGATGAGTGGATATGCTGAGGCCATCCTGAACAAACACGGCTTCCTGAAAACACACTGTGTTCCCAATGTGATCAGGGAGCACTAGGGTGCGCCCTTTCCCTTAAAAGTTTGAGAAACACAAGAATCAATGCTTGTTGACAATTTCTGAGGGAAAGGGTAAAGGCAAATACAGTGTTGGTAAGTATGTTGTTTAAAAGAGAAACACAACACCTTGCTTTAAAACTAGCTTGTGTATTTAAGTTATTATTTGTCAATTTAAAACTCTAGAGTGCCAAAAACCTAGCTACATTATATCACTGACCTCGTAAATAACAGTGGTTTTTTAGCTTACAGTATGCCTGTGCTGTCTTTTATGAACACAGGAAGGATTTATCCTTTGTTCTCTGCCAGTGAGGCTGAATGAAACATGACACAGTCAGCCATCATTCAATACCAGTCATTCAGCAGCCCCATCTGTTGAGCTCCTGCCTGAACCTGTAGAGCCTCTCACCTCAGCCCTCTGGTTAAAAGTGTTGGAATCAAACTGTGTGTGGCTTAGAAATGAATCTAAATTAGATGGGTGCATGTCCCATGTGTTTTCTTTTCAGTACGTATAATCTGTGTTTCACACATTTTACAACAGCTATGGTTACCTCTGCTTGCCTTGTCAGTTTTGAATGTTGGATTAACTGCAGGCCAGTCATGAATGTTTCATTACCGTCAATGGCAGTGCCATTGTAAAGGCAAGCTTTGTTGTAATAAGTCAACAAAAACCATAAGCAACATTTTGATGAATGCACAGTGTATTTATCTCAATTCAACTGTACTTGAGATCAGTCTGTTCATTCGTGGAGGAACAGATGAAGAGTTGTGAGGAACTTGAAGATTTGTTAATGTAAAAACCTGTATGTGTGCTTCAGGCACACATTACTTTATTAGATTATTAGAAATGATCATATTCAGCTTACACATGGCATGTCTTGAGTGGTATGAGTTACATTATAATATGATTAAAATATATTCTTAAACATTGCTTTATTTAGAAAATACATTAAATTAAGTAGTTGGGGGAATATTATTTTCATGTTAATACAAAAATGTATGCCTTATTTCTCATGTTAACAGATTTATTCAGATATTGTTACAAGACTATGTCTGTTCCCCTGCAAAATGTAATTCAGTTTTGACCCATTTGAGTATTGTTTATTTGAGGCCAGAAGTATATATAACAACAAGAAATAAAAAGAGAATGACACATTTATCAACACTTTATTTCTGCAAATTACCTACCATTTGTACAAGGATAATAGAGGATTATTCCTCGTAATGTTCAGACTTTCTCTAAACAACAAAGCATCCATGTACAAAAACATGTTTTCAGGAAAAAAAACATTAACATTATTAATCAGTTCAAATGTAAAACTGTAATGAATTAAGTGTATAAATGCACTACCTACATTCAGTTCCTAGTTTTTTCATGAGGGGTGGGGTGGTATATTTACATTTGTTGGATTATATACATTTTTTACATCATATAACTATACCCAGATGCTGAGCTACATTTTAATTTGCTTAAACATTCATGACAGGTGTAAGTTTGAGGAGTGAACTCTGAGGGTGAATGCCATTGGAGTGGAGCTTTTCAAGGTTCTGCAAGAAACCACGATGCTTCAGTCCTTTAAGTATTGCTGCATTACTGGAGGGTACACTCATATGTGTCCTGCAAATAATCAGTGAAAAAGCAAAATATTTAATCTAGGATGAAATCTATAAAACTTTCAGATATGTATCTCCAAATGTAAGTAAATGGTAAGTGTTTAAATACTGGCAACCATGAACCCTTGAGCTGTACTTAGTGTACTTTAGTGAATTTGATTGCAGTATGAATATTTAAGTAGATCTTTTAATTGTAGCAACAATAAAGGGTTTAGTTCACCCAAAAATGAAAATTCTGCCATTAATTACTCACCCTCATGTCAATCCAAATCCGTAAAACCTTTGTTCATCTTCGGAACACAAATAAATATATTTTTGATGAAATCTGAGAGCTTTCTGACCCTCCATAGACATCCATGCAACTACCTCGTTCAAGGCCCAGAAAGGTAGTAAAGGACATCGTTAAAATTGTCCATGTGACATCAGTGGTTAAAGCGTAGAGATATGAAGCTACAAGATTACTTTTTGAGTGCACAAAAAAAGACTTTATTCAACAATTTCTTCTCTTCCGTGTCAGTCTTCTGTTCTCAGCTTCATAAAATTAAGGTTGAACCACTGATGTCACATGGACTATTTTAACAATGTCCTTACTACCTTTATGGACCATAAAACGTTTCAGTTGCATTGCTGTCTATGCAGGGTCAGAAAGCTATTGGATTCCATCCAAAATATCTTAATTTGTGTTCAGAAGATGAATGAAGATCTTACAGGTTTGGAACGAGAGTGAGTAATTAATGACAGAATTTTCATTTTTGTGTAAACTATCCCTTTAAGTGATTACATTTATGGAACAAATGCACATCTCAGATGAATCTCACATCTCAGACTAACCTTGGAGAGTCAATCCCGCTATCAGCTGTGTAACTCTGACTCTCTGTGATTTCTCCTGCACAGGCCCCTGTAGGGTCATTTTGGCTTGCACTGATGTTGCCAGTATCCTCAGATGTCTCATTTGTTCTCTGATGGCAGTCTTTTAATTCTGGGTGACAGATCCAGTGGTTAGATTTGCCAGCTTCTGCTTCATCTGCAGATTTATGTATGGTCTCAGAATCGGACTCCACTTCACTTGTCTGACAGTAGTCAAAAATGCTGCTTTCCAGGGCTTCAGTATGTTCATCATCTGCCAAACTGGATTCTTGTGGTCTTTTCCTCAGACCCTGGACTACTTGTTTGGGGTTAGCACCTTTCTGAAGGATCTGGTGATCAGAAGACTGCCACCTGTATTCATGCGACCTATATTTTGTTCTGGTGGGCTTGTGATAAGCATGTTCCTCAACATAATGTCCATCCCAGCTACCATCTGCACAGACAGGCTCACGGCAACGAGCTGTGCCGGTCTGTAATACCTCACAGTCAAGAACACATCCCTCATTCAAGCAGACAGAGCTACAACCATCCTCTTCCTCCACTGCCTTTTGATAGATGTGATATTCATCATCTGTATAAACTTCGCTCTCAGTCTGGCTTGTGTTTCTGTCCAATGTTTGACCATCTGACAGCTGATGGCTAGTAATATTGCCAACTTGCTGGTGTGAGGACAGCAGATCAGGATGGTGATGAGATTCTTCTTTACTGTTAAGTAGGTGTAGGGAAAGTCTACGTTGAATTGTAGGTTTAGGCCAAGAGAGGTGTACTTCTGTTGTATCACAATGTGTAGCATGATCTACAATGTTATTTTGGTCAGGAACATGTGTTAGATCTCCATCCTGACGTTTAATTTCTCTTACTCTGCCGTTTCTGATCTCCCTGCTTCGGATTTTATTCTTTCTCAGCCTAATTTTGTCCTCTATCCTCAATGTGCTGCTCTCAGGGTACGCCGAGTTGTAATCTCCACAAAGCTCTTGAACTAGTTGAACATCCAGGGTGGAGTCTACAGTCGGTGCACTTTCATGGAGCTGTTCACAGGGTGTGTCCTTCAGTGTGTGAGATTTCTCCACGCTCTCAGCGATTGCTTTGGCCCGGTGAGGATCCCAGGACTTTGACCTGTGACCTGGTCTTTCTCGCCGTCCGGAGGTTGGAATCTTGGCTTCTCTCCTCCTTTGTTCTTTATGGCTGATGTTTGTTTCCACATCTCTTCCTGGCAGTCCCAGGAATGGGTTGTCTATCCGTTTCTTGTAGACACATTTTGGATTCAGAATGGTACTTTCTTCCTGATTGTCAGGTTCATCCAAAGCAAACTCTGCTCTGAGGTGAGGCAGAATTTTATCATCTGCCTCTAAATCTTCAGCACATTGCAAGGTTTTACTCTTTGCCCTTTGCTTCTCTCTGGATGTAGGTCCCCTTCTCCTGCTCTGAGTAGCTCTAGGGGCTGATTTCTTCCCCACAGACTTTGAGGTATGATGCCTCTGCTTAGATAGAAGAGCTTCAGTGGAAATGCCCTTGTCCACAGCTTTCTCCATTGCTCTCTCAGCTTTCTCCTCAAGCTTCTTCATAAGAACCATGTGTTTAACTAGATTGTCCACAGTCAGATCTGGGTTGATCCGTTTGATGATGGCATGTTCTAGATCCCTGGGGAGGTTGTTCAAGTCATCCTCATCCCTGACAGGCCATTCCTCTGGTGGGAATTGTCCAGAGAACGTGGCATATTCTTTCTTCGGCTTGTTCTCCTTCTTCCCTGTGTTTCGTCGGAAGAGGTTAAGGCCAAATTTGCGGCCAGCCTTCTCCTTGTCCTTGCGGCTTGTGTTGGTGGATTTACTGATCTCACTGGCCTGGTAGTCTGCAGTAGATGTGGACTGGTGCTGAATGGAAGGTTTGTGTTCTTTGGGCCACTTGAGGCTTTTTCCAGTGCACTCACTGATGCTGATAGATTGGTGATCTTGGACAGATGGAGGTACAATGGATGGAGGGGTGAAGCAGCTGCAGGACTTACAGTGGGCCATGACAGGAACCTCAGTAGAGGTGTCCATGCAGCTCTCGTTGCTCACCAGGTACGTGACGGGAGGAGGTGACGGCAGGTCATTGTCGCCAGCACTCCACCAATTTCTCTCTTTCACCATGTTGTTGGTGATGAAGTATGTTTGAGGGGTGACTACAAAGTAGCCCTCGCCAGTGTGATAGATCTTCCTCTCCTTAATAAGAGCTCCCAGAGCACTGTACAGGATGTCTTGAGTAGGAATGGTCATTCCTGAAACAAATATTATAGGTGTGAATATAGCATTTTCATAATGAATATGAATTAAAATAAATATGTAATAAAGTAGTGTACAGGAAAGCACAGTAAAGTGAAACACTTTACCTGGGTGTGCTTTCATCATGTGATTGATCAATGCTTCCTGATTTACAACCACATGGGCAGCATTCATGTCCGATATGACAGAGCACAGTATTTCAGACAGTGGAATAAACTGAGACTGGGAAATTGGTGACATCTGCATAGGGGACAGATCACCTAAGAAAAAAAAAATATAGAACATGGTCAGTTGAAGTCAGTGTCATTTAAAAGATGTATTCAATATAGATTTTTACACATAATAGATTATAAAATGTTCTTTAATGGATAAAGTATAAATATACCATGAGATTGATAGAAAACAACAAAACCTAAAATCCACAGAGGACTAAAGTTCAATCAGAAGCTAGAAGGAATGATTTTCAATAAACACAGTTACAGGTGGCGTATTTAGACCAACACACAACAAGAAAATATGGGAAACTAATCCTCAAAGAAAACTTGTAAATTGCCTCAACAAATTTTACTTGTTTCTTCTAAAGCCTGGAATTTTTTGCAAGTAACTTTTTACCTCTGAATTGCTTTGCAGCTCTGAGAGAAATAATTCCACACAAAGAATTTCTAAACATTTACATTCAAATAAAGTGTCCAGGTTAATGAATCGCTCTATCGTTTATGTGTCCTAAAGCACAGGTTGCTTGTTTCACAGTATTTCCACAAGTAAGCAAGTATTGATTAGACATTAATACCTGCTGATTGTGGAAATATTGTGGAAAAAACAACATATAAGTGGTCAAGTATCCATGTCAAAGCTGTTTATTTCATTGCCCACATCTAATGCATTTTTAAACTTTTCTGTTTTAACCACTGATCAAAAGTAAGTAGATTCTTAAGTTACTTGTGACCACGGATAGAGCCAAAGTATAGATTATTAACTAGGGATGACTATACTAAATGTTGGACACTTGCCAGCACTGACTTTCCATTCTGTTGTTGATTAATTAACCAAAGCCCAGACTCACTCCCACCATAGAGTTTTTCAGTAACTAAAGGGCCAAACTCACTCAAACCTGGAAATGTTGTTGGTTGATTCATATATATATATATATATATATATATATATATATATATATATATATATATATATATATATATATATATATACACACAGCTGAGCATGTTTTGTTATAAGACGTATAATGTAGTAAGAGCATATAGTTAAAAAATAAAATAAAAAAACCCATAATATACAGTGAGTGAGTAGGCTAATTGTTCAATCCTTCATATGTTTGTTTATTTTTGCCAGATATCTACTACCAGAGGCCTGTTTATGTGTGCTAATGTGCTTCTTTTTGCTTTCTCCAGGCACTAATGTCGGCTTGGTGTGTCCCGGCCTTTAAAGGTCTGACTCTCTGCGTGCTTAGTAACTAATCCATTCTCCTTTGTTGTAGGAGAGCCCAGAGATAATAGTAAGCTGAAACATCGCCTTCCACTTTTGACACTATTTTCCATGGGAAAAACATCCTGTCTAGGGTCTCAAACAGGAAACATACTGTCTAAGGTCTCTGACCACATGTAGTTTGAGAGGTGTAAAAAGAGGAAAGACTGATGCATGCACTTGATAAATCCATTCTTGTCTTCTTTAATTTTCAGGGAAGTGGTGTAAATGTAAGAACAGAATATCCTTAGGTTGTCCTTGGGATGTGTATAATTGTTCAGATGCTTTAACTGCAGAAACAATGCTAGAAAACTTCTTGAATTTTACAATAAACATCTTTTTAGGAGTAAGTGTGTTCAAATTGTCTTTTCAGAGAGAAGTGGGCATGTGGTTGTTACTAAGGACACATGTACCCTTAATTCCTCTCTCCAGGGAAACACTGTGCTCATTGTATCATGAAGCTGTTCTGACAACATTAAGACTTTTATCACAGGAATACCTCACCAGATACCATGGCAGCCATAAACAGCAGCAAGGAAGAAGTAGAAAGGGAGTGGAACAAGTCTTTTAATTTACAAATTACAAATGAATATAAAAAATAACCAGTTGTTGACATTTAAGCATAAATTATTTTGCGTAAACAAGATTTGAAAATCACATGTGAATGCCTTGTGCATGGCTACTCAAATAACCATTTTGTCTTTATCACATTACCCTACAGTTCTTGCTGCTCATCACACAGGTCATCGCAGGCCACTTTCATGATACTGAAATGACAAACAAGGCCATGAGATCACTTGACCACACAAAATTAAATAGTAAATAAAGATTATCATCAATTAGTCATAAAATATGGAAACCAAACATAATTTAAAATAAAAAATATATTATTAAATATTTTTAGAAATTAAAATGTCTACAGTCACGTGATCTACAAGATCCACAAAATACTGAAGTATCTTCATCCTTTATTATTTAATAATATAGTAGTATTGTTTAATGGGAAAAATCTATTAATACTAAGCTATCTCATATGACCGCACACATAAGTGGTTTTGATAATCAACTTCAAGTGCTAATTATCAAAGTTGGTCAATTTTTTTTGGAGTTTATAAACTCTTTTAGTAAAATACCAATAATTAGGTTTTTATATTTTTATTTCAGTTTTGATAACTGATACAAATTTTACATACAAAAAAGGAAATAAATAAATGTGTGCCTTTTCATGTCAAGCAGCAGACAGGTTAACCAAAACAACTTAATTATTGTTCGAGATTCTCGAGATTAAAAAGAACCTGGTCAGCTGTGGGCGTCAAACTTCACAGAACGAAACCACAGAGGTACTTAACATGCAAGTGCTCTGTTGATTCAAGCAACACACATATACACCACATATAAGGTGCTCTTCAGTGCCCGTGCTTGTACTAATAAATACAAGATTTGAATGTGGTAAGGTTCCTTCCTTGTCACAGCTGTAACCATTACTTACATTATCCTCTCTGAGCCACCTTAAGTGGCTGAAACAACAAAAATACACAATGGACTGAAGTGAAAGAAGGCGGGAAAAAGAAAGTGAATTAAAGGTAACTTGATAATGCCACACATGTTGTTTAACCCCCTACAGGTTACTTCCTGCCTCTGAGGAATTCTGTGCTTCATGGGTGGCTGAAATCATATGCTTTTCTAAGTGCTCAAATGCCAAATTAATAAAAGTACACTGAAGATTTAATTAGGTTTTAAACATTTTGACGACACATGACATGGTTTTATTGACAAAATCAAGAAAAATTAAACTGATTTCTATTTATATTTTACTAGTTTACTATACAAAATGCCTTGTACAAAGCCATCTCAACTCTAAAGAAAGTCCTGCATAGGGGTTATCTGTGGTTAACCTGACCAAGAAATGGGTAACATATGGTGGTAACAATATATCACGAGTTTTGAAAGCCCAATTATTTGGAAATTTTTGTGGCTTTTGCTCAGTGATAAAAATGTCTGAGTGACCTAAGAAAGTCAAAAGGTCAACAATCTCATAAAATGGTATTTTTTACAACATTCAAGTTCATGGTTCAAGGAAACTGGAGAAAGTGAATGGTACAAACTTCAAGCACACGTTGACTATAGTAGACTACTCAATGGAAATGAGTAGCCTATATGTTTGATTTAGAAAAATATGTCTCATTCAAATATTTTAAAAAAATAAATAAATACACAAGCTCTTCACATCAAAACTTTGACTTTTAAAAGCAATTTCCAAAGAGGAACATGCACATCCATGCACCATGTCTTTCAGATCTCCAGACATGCCCCACAGCCACCTGAAAGTTATGAGGTACTTTAAAAGACAGAGCCCCAACCTCCTAGAATGCACTCTTAAAATGCACCACGACAACCTGAAACACTATACTCTCTATCATAACATCACTTCAACTCTTTTACCACCAAAAAATTATGCATGCATGATTACATTTTCACAAAGAGGTCAAAGACATGCAAAACAGGGCAATTCAACTGTGGAGATGGTTCAGTTCTCCTTGGGTTCTTCTGCTGGGAACTGAAACATTAATCCCAGTGAGCGTTCATGCCTTCAGACCTCCCTTCAGATCGCGCCAGTCACTGGCCCTAATGCTGGGACGCTCTATTAACACGAAAAACAATGAAGTGAGCAGAGTCATATGTTGTTTTGGAAAAGCTTCAGTCCACTATTAAGTATTTGTGTTCTCATCCATGCACACATTAATTTCAGCCTTTGCTTTTTCAGTTTTGCATGTTGTTGGTGGACTAATGAAAATGTTTTTGTGCTGTCATTAGTAGCTGTAGGGTTCCTGGTCACACCTTTTACTATGAAGGTTTTACAATGCTTTGCCTGCCATGTCACAAGTTAAAAAGGCCCATAAATCCAAAGAGGCCCTAAACATTTATCCCTTTCAGCCACTCACAAATATGCTTGATAGTTAACACACCTCTCACAGAATGTGTCTGGTGTAGTTTTGAAATGAAACACCTGTCTTAAATGTTAACCATGTCAAATGCTCCAAGGAAAAAAATGAAGTTCTTTTACCAATCCTCCCACACAGTCATGATGGATGAACTCTTGCTGGTTTGTTAGACTGATTAAAAATCCATTTAACAATGTTTACATTCTTCATGATACTCTGTGGACTCGTGTACTCATTAAAAGAAGAAACTGCTTCATGCTGATAACAATGCTGACGAAATATGTCTCCACGTTTATGCTGTCATTTTGAACAAATGGTATGTGATTAGTAGGTACTTTATCATCATACAGCCGTTTCCATGACTGACAAACTCAGCCAACTACAGCGAAAACGAGTGACTAAACCAATATTTTGACTTTGTGAGAAGTCGCAAAGACCCTCATATAAACATGTTCTGAAAGCCCCACCAGCTCGCTGTCTTGTATTGAAGAGAATGATGTTTTGTACATAGCATGTTGTATCAGGTCTCCTGAAAGGAGGTCATTATCAATTGGCAGCATCTCTCAGGTTTCAAGCCAAAAGACTAGGGGCCCTTTTGAAGTTGATGCAAATAGGCCATGTTACCTGTCACAGGAAAAGTAAATGTTCTTATAGAGCAAGAGTAACAAATATCATATTGCATGAAAAGTGATGTGTTTTTGAAATAATAATGTCACACTACCATTCAAAAGTTTAGAGGTCAGTACGTTTTTTTTTTTTTTAAAGAACTGAATAGTTTTATTGAGCAAGAATGCATTAAATTGATTGAAAGTAGCAGTAAAGACATTTAAAATGTTACATAACATTTATAATTCAAATAAATGCTGGTCTTTTGAAATATTCTATTCATAAGAGAATCAAAAAATGCACCATGGTTTCCACAAAAATATTAAGCAACTGTTTTAAATTATAACATTTAACAATATTACTATATTTTTTGATTAAATAAATACAGCCTTGGTGAAGTTAAGAGACTTCTTTCAAAAGCATCTCACAAAAAAAAAAAAAACTATTCAACCCCAAACCTCTAAACAGTAGTGTATATCCCTTCAAAAGCATGAAAATTTGTGATTCAATCAAAAACATAATCAAGTATAGTCATAACTATGTTTAAAACATAATCAAGTAAAATTAAATGCTAAATCTACCACCAAAAAAAAGTCACTATAAACTCTTCCTTATTCCTAATGGAATGTTCAGGATTCAATTTCATAATTATCTTTAAGAGATAGTGTGTTTCACACTAGTTTTACTACTAGAAGTTAAAGGAGCTACAGTTTACAGCATTCTTACACCGCTAATCAAGTTCCATGCTGGTAATTTCCACCAGATGAGAATCATTTCCTCTGACCATGGCTGAGCTACATCAGATTTTGTGTTTGTTAACCTTACATTTGGAGCGCCTGCACATATAGTGAAGCTTAAAGCTGCAACAGCTTTAATGCCAAAAGTTTTGTTATAATATCTTGATTTCAGTTAAGTAGGAGCATGGAAATGGATTAGTCAGGTCAGGTCTACTCAAGAATACGCCATTCACATAATTTTTGGAAAGGAAATGCATTATTTAGCGAGAGGAATTGATATATGAGGGAAGACCTGTCCTCTAATTGCAAACACATTAGCTGCAATCCTTATCAGTAGGAGAGCAGGATAATCTTTTCATTTGTTTTTACTGGCCTAGATCTCCACCTGGCTGTGAACTATATGAATATGTCATCCAGCTCAGATTTCATCAAGGATTCACTTCCTGTGTAATGGAAAAAGGATGCTGCGAGCACTATAACATACTTTAAAACAAAGGTCAGATTCTCAAATATATAGTATGATGTCTTCCTATTCAGACGGATAAAGGAAATCCATGTCAGCTTTATTCAAGGAGACATGATGAAATATAGAAAAAACCCACAGACAGGCACATATACACGCCAACACACACTCACATGTGTTCAAAACAAACAGCGAGTTCCTAAAGCTGAAATTAAGAAGTCTTGTGCAGTGTTTGGACAGAATTTGTATGGACAGCGTGAATTTTTGGATGTTGAGATAATTCGAGTCACAGGAAGAGATGCATTTTTTCAACGTGAAATTAGCTTCAGCAGACAGAAGGACAGAGAAGAGCTCTATGAGAGAAAGGTTTAGGACAAGAGCGTCTTGTCAGGGCTGTTTAACTACACTGATGGATAAAGAACACACGATTTCAACGGGTGAAAAATGGAGAAGTCTGAAAGAAATACACATGGCTGCTCGTGGCAGACTTTGGTTTGGGTGTTTGGTTATCTCAGAAAACATTCCATTGGTTGCTTTCTTAGAAACCTGATCCAGCTCCACCTTTATCTTCCAGAACTGGGAATGTACACTGCATATGTCTCTCTTTTATTCTAACCACATGGATTAGTTAATTTACTTAAAAAAAGCTTTTAAATAAATAAACCTGACATGTTTATCCTGGAACCTCTGGCTGTGCTGAAAGTTAAATTAAATAAAGTCCAAAATTACAGTAGCTCCATGCATCTATCAAAAAATAAATAAATAACTCACGTTTATCCTGTATTCTCTGCTTGTGGTGATACTGCATGCCATTTTTAATGTAATTTACTACATTAGGCTATATAATTTTCTGTGCAACTACACACATAGATTATTCTATTACTTATTATTTATCTAAGAGTATCAGCTTGTGATATCATATGCTACTCTTACAATAGTTTTTTATGTGTAAGCAAATTTCTTTCTTGCTTTTATTAGGTTTTTCCTCAAGTAAAAGAAAGATATGCTTTCATGGAAATAAGCAAGCTTTTGTTCTTTTACAAACATATGTTGGCTGAACTGTGCCTCCTCTGTTTATGGTGCACACCTGGAAGTGTTGTGGTCAGCAATGACATCTTTGAGAAAAGCTCAGGGGAGCAATGACCTCTGGTGCCTTGTTAACCAAGAGGGCAGCTTTCAATGCATGAGAACCACAGGGTGTTGCCCTCAGGATAAAAGAGTCCAGCAAGACGCCATGTCACGGCTAATGAGCTGAGATCTGAGAGGTGTAGTCTACATTGCATAAACCTCCAACAAATCAGTTTACTTTGGTAGAGGCACATGTATGTGTTCACAGTTAGGTTTGAAGATAGCATAAATGTGCACTAACAAACATTGTCCTGCTGATAAAAACTTAAGTTAAACCAGATGGCATAGTATGTTTTTGAAAATATCAGTGAGGTTAATTGTGCTCAACCTTACTGAACACCTCATTAGAACTTAGTATAGATGTTATACCACTCTGAGTATGACGGCATGATCCAAAGCTCCTCAATAATGCAGAGACTTCAGACAGCCATTGTAAGCACCTCAGATTTCAAAAGACAGGCGCACAAGGGTGAGGCAGCCTTGAATTTCTTGTTTCTGCAAATGCTTTTTACACTCATCATCCTAAACTTCTATAGTTCAGTGCACATTATTCCTACACCTCCAATTTTAATCAGCTTTACTGATCAATGATGCATGAAGAATTCTTGTAGATGAAGGCCATTGGCCAGAGACAGAAGTGTCTGAGCCATTTCTGCACATTTAACTTTCTTGAAGCTTCTTCAAATCTTAAAGGGATAGTTTGCCAAAAAAAGACAGTTATTTCAAGATTTTCTCACCCTTTTGCCATTCCCAACCCAACCTCGTATACTGTTATTATTTCCTTGGAACATGCCATCTTTACGCCCCTCTTCCCAAAAAAACATCAGTTTATAGTAATCAGAGCCTGTCAAAAAAGACAAAAACATCAAAAAATAAAATAAATACTAAAATAAAAATTAAAAAATAAAATATAAAAAAGGTAATAAATAATAAAAGTATCAAATATCATAAAAGAAAAAAAATATCATAAAAGAAGTTCATTTGACCTGTACACTATATTCCAAAATCGTTTTAGTCATAAAAAAGCTTTGACAGACTAAATTAACCATATCTGCGTGCGTCCAGAAAAAAAAAAGTGTTACATTCTATCGCTGTTTTTGCTTAAACAGCATGCCATTTTTGGATCTGGACACAGATGCAGGCTACATAAAAACTTTACAGGTGAATATTTTGTGCTCCACTTATATAATAAGAGCATGTGGTTTTGGAAAAACAGGTGATGACAGATTTATCATTCTTTTTAACTAATAGGCCTTGGAAATAGTGGTCTAAATCAATATTAATGTATTTATTACATTTTGGAGAGCGTACAAAAGACAAAACCCTAAAAATTTGAGCTGGAAAGGTCAATGAGTCTCATGAGCAAGAGGCTAAAAAAGCACAGCAGACCCCACTGAACAATCCGTCTTTTCACTTAAGGTATACTGATAATCAAGAGGACAGAGAGGGAGGCAGGCTCATTCATCATCCCATCTGCTGATGGGTAATCACAGCCACTAACCCTTTCCTGCTGACTAAACACAGGCCTAGAAAAACACTGAAAGTATTCAAAGTACCGAAAGTGTGCCACATCTAAAGCTCTTGGAGGTGTTATTTTCCAGTTACATTTTCCTATTTACAGTTATATATCATTTCAACACTTTCATCAAACCATACCTAAATCATTGCCAAAACAATGTCCTGGCGCCGTCTCCAGACAACAATAAAACAACTCTATGGTATCAGCCTGAGAATGAAACAAGGGACATCGGCTCCAGTGGCCAAGCTATAAACCCGGCTGGTGGACACACTGGACAGGACATAACTCAGCATTATGTGCTCTAGTGAATGGGTAATAAATTACAAAATACACTGGGTCTGGACCTATGTCACCACAGCGGCCAACCTGACCTGATGTCTTAACATTTTTTTATATGTGTGAGAGTGTGCATCCAATTTCCATCTTAACTCCCTCTACTCCCAGTCCCATTATTGTGTGGTCCTAGCTCAAAAATGCCCCAGTTACACACTATTCCCAGTGTGTTAACATGCACCGTCATCGCTTGTGACAGAAAGAGCAAATGGCGGCTCTTACAATCTGCTTCGTGTTTGCAGTGGGCAAACCAGATGCCTCCCAGAAGCAGCGACACCTGAGGCAACACAAGTCCACAGTGTCACAAAAGGTCTGTCACATCAACATGTGACCAACGAAAACAATTTCATCCCCAATCAAAACACAATAATAACCAACATGAGCTTTGTACCCACACCAAATCAAGACGCCCCATTTTCTCGGTAGTTAACCACTTTGGCTGAAACTGAGCGGTGAGAATTGAGTCAGAGGGAGAGCGGGGTTACACAGCTCCCCAGAAATCATATTTCCTGTCATCTGGAAATAATACACTTATGTTGCACGCACACAGTTACGCCTAAAGCATGTTGAGGTCTCATAGGGAATTGTTGGTCAGGTTAGGTTAAGAGGCTACCTTCTACAATGAACGTAATTGTGTGGTTTTCTATTATAGCTGGGGGAAAACAATCTGGGGACCTTTATAGAGAGACAGAGGAGGAAGAGGCATTCATAAGGACAGTGAAGTATGTGGATCCCTATAGAGATCCGCTGGGAAAATGTCCATGTACACCACTGAAGGTTATATTTTGATTTTCTAATGAAATCTGTCAACGTTAGTAAGGATCTGTGAGATGATAAAAAGGAGAAATCATTTACAACTGTAGTTTAAACCACATGCCAAGTCCTAAGAAATTCATGTTGGTTTCATATATTTTTGAGAACATTTAATTTTCTACTTTGACTCTAAAAATGTCAAATGGTGTAACCATCAAAGTACTCATATTTTCTGTACTTAATCATTACCTTAAAAAAAAGTTTTCAAACATATGTTTAAAGATCAATTTTTTTGATGCATCCATATTAATAAACATTCTTAGGGTTACTCCATTTGATTTGTGCCTTTTCACAAAATAAGTGATTTTCTTGAGAAAACGTGACCTTGATACACAGTAATGAGGGTCTAAAGGGCTCTATCTATCTATCTATCTATCTATATATCTAACTTAATGTTGATTCCCATACACTGACTTTGATTAGGCAGACAAAGGTTTTCAAATATTTATTTAAATATTGTTTTCAAATACCCTTACTATTTATCTCAGCAATAATAACTAAAGATTATTCCTTAAAATCTAACTTAGTGTAATAGATCCGGACACAAAAATTAGTCACTGACAATAATTTTCAGGATCTTATTATTGGTCAAAAAAAAAGTGTCAAGCATGCATGTCTCCTTATCCAACATGGCCAATTTTTCCATGTCATTCATCACCAAAATGTTAAAGAAACAAATTTTAAACCTCAAGCCTTTCTCAGATTTCACTCTCGTGGGACTCACTTCTGTAGTGCACTCAAGTTCAGTTAAATCTGCAGACTGACCACTGGGCTGTAGACAACGCTTTTAGAGGATCGAGTGATTCCACATCTCATAACACCCCTGCAAACAGCCAGATGCTGATCACCTACCCACTGCTTTGATAGTGTATCCTATGGGCGACCTCAGCGCCCTGCGCATCCACGCTTCCCTCAACACCTCCAAGTTATTAGCATTGCCCTGGACGAGAAGCACGTAGTTCTCCAGCCAACCCTGGAAGGAAACTTCCGACACCGCTTTCACGAGTCTTTTATTCCAGAAGCTTCGCGAATTTTGCGATTTAAAGTCCGCAAACACATCCTGACCGCTGGTGCTGCTCGCGCTGTGTTTACTGTCCTCTTCCCGACAGAAAACAACAGCGAGCGACGCGGCTGACAGTTGGACCAAGCGGTGCTGAACAGACATCTCTGCCTTCAAATGAACCTCATTCTACATGGAGTTTCAGGAATAAGTCCTCATCATTCGGTTTGCTTAATCCAAAGACTGTAATGTGTCACATTTCTGGAGAGCAGGACGCCTCGACTCTACATGTGTACTTTGGTGTCTGCGCTCCCAAGGCAACCGCCGTTGCTGACGAGCTGACGCAGGGGAGGCGCGCTGCAGCGCACCAATCAAAACGCTTCGTTAATTATATGGGCGTGTTCCTGCCGTTGAATTACAGGTAGTAAACAAACAGGGAAGATAGGTGGTTAATGGGCGCTTTGTGCTGAGATTTTTTGTCATTAAACCACAACAAGTGTGACGATCAAACAATTTTGCTTGTTTCAGCAGCAAACAAGCTAAATACATCGCATTATTATATGTCTTTAACTACCTTACATTTTACATTGGAGCAATTTCCACAATTATTGGCCAACAGTATATGGAGTAAGCTGTCTCAATGGAACCTACCGTTAAACACACTGTTATAAACTAATGAGTAAAATATAAGCATAAAACAACTAAATAATTCATGAAACAGCAAAAATGTAAAAGATAACAGAATATCAACCCAGTGCATTGATCTGGCCAACAAATATTGCAATTTATAAATTTTAAAATGTGAAGTCAAACCAAAATTTATTTAGACACCTTCAACATTTCTCACATTATCGCAGCTTTAGTTTAGAAAATGGTAATAAAATATGACAAGAACTCAAGAGTTGAACTGTGTCAGAACAAATTCATCTTGATAATGTCAGATAACTTTGATAGAAAGGTATGTAACAAAACAAGGACAGGTCAACGTGTCAAATCAGATTTTTGGTCCCAAATTTTTATCAGTTTTACTCGTAGTCCACTGTATGAAGAATTTTTGGGTATAATATGTCACAGTTTATTTTGCTATCCTCACTTACATAAATTAACTATAGTGTCCTGCA
This sequence comes from Spinibarbus caldwelli, assembly GCA_039654775.1. Classification (NCBI taxonomy): domain Eukaryota; kingdom Metazoa; phylum Chordata; class Actinopteri; order Cypriniformes; family Cyprinidae; genus Spinibarbus; species Spinibarbus caldwelli. Next base: position 22,245,404 of record CM077243.1, read on the forward strand.
CCCACTAGTAAAAAAATAGCAAAAATTATATCTGATGTCTGAATAATTTTTGACTGTATAATCATTTTACAACATGTAACCAAGCTTTAGTAGTATATGCTGTATGGGATTTTAGTTTGGAAGACAGATTTCACAAAATTATAATTTAAGTGGTTTTTGTACTGTTTTGCGTAAGTGGATTTTTTGACTCAAAACCTTGTACGCTCTTAAAAATAAAGGTTAGAAAGAACACATAAACAACAAGAATAAAGAACAATTTTATGTTCCCAAAGGACTTTGATCTGAAGATCCACTATAAAGATCCTTTTATGTATTTGAAAGGTTCCATGGGTGTAAAGGTTCTTCAAGGAACCACCAATGCCAGAAGCTTTATTTTTAATAATCTAGTTATACATAGTTATATAGCTCTTTTGACAACTTCCTCATGTGACAACTAGCCCCATTCTCTCCTACATCTCCTATATCACACTATCATCAGTAATGTGCTGAGTGTAAGAATCCTGTGCAAAGTTTAAACTCAAGCTTTTTCTCATGCATTAGATGACTGAAATCAAACCTGAAGGTCTAGCATATGACAGACAGATCAAAAGGTGGCTGAAATGTATGTATGACCATAGGGCGAAGGTCTAGCAGTGGAACAGGATATTGTGTTTCCTCGGTGTATGTAAAGAATACATTCCCTCTTCCCACCATAAATCATGTTAAAGGTAGACGTGCATGACTGCACACTCTTTGGAAGATTGCCATACAACGCATTTAAAGACCCCTGCCAGTCCTCATGTTCAATGAATAAGACTTTGTGTCTTCATGCATCTATGTTTTAACATGAGTCAAAGCATCTGTTCTGACCACAACCACATCAGGATTGGTCATTTTCTTTGTATATATCCAGTTTCTCCAAGGTCAGTTTGATTCAAAGCTTTTATGCTCTGGCAAAGAATTCAACAGAACCACAATCAACATTTCATAATGCTTTAGAGATTATTTTTTTGCCAAAAAAAAATGTATATTTAATATAAATTCCAAACACCCAGGTTTCAAATTCTGTCTTCACAGATGTTCTCATTATCTTTCAGAGGGATTTTAGTTTTTAGTTAAGTTTAGATGTCCACTGGGGAATGAAATGGAGTAAATTACCACTAAAGCTAATGGACTGGTGAGTACTGTTGGTCTATTATTAAAAAAAAATAAATAAATAAAAAAACACACAAACACACACACATTTGAATGTCTTATTTAGTGTAACCTATGGTGCGAAGTTAGAACATTTACAAACTGTGAAAATAAAGTTCTTAGAGACATATTTTGTCTGTTTACTTGGCTTTGACAGTGAATTTTCTTTTTCAGACTGAAACATGACTCCTTCATTTCTCTTTGATTATGAGTGCACGTGTACCCTCCTGCAGTAAACCGGATCAAAGACACTCTTCACTGCTTCCTGTTAAAACTTTATGGTGTGAGCTGATGTATAAAAGGCAGTTAAGAATGCCATTAGACGTCAGAGAAAAATCAATGTGGAACATTGCATCAAAATGAGGTTTTGACTGAGCAAATTTGATTTCATTTGTGTGTGTGTGTGTGTGTGTGTGTGTGTGTGTGTGTGTGTGAGATCACAGATAGATTTTGCAACCTTTAACCAAACCTGCACTGTTCTGGGCATTGCTTTATTAAATCTGGCTAAAGGCCATTCCATATGTGTTGCATTTTCAGTAGCTATAGTCTTAATGTATCTCCATTAGCGTCCTAATGCAGAACACCCATGTGTTGTCGTCTTTGCTGTAATAAAGCCTAAAAATAGAATCTGTTTGTCCCTTGCTCCAAGGTTCAAAGAAAGACATTAATCCCAATCAGTTCTTCTAAAGAACAGCAAACTTTAGTCCATAAATTATTTATCTCTGGATATTCGCAAAAAAAGAGTAAGAGTTTTCAAAGTATATCTTGGTATGGCTGTAGGTCAATTATTTTAGAAATAAATATGTCAGTCAATATGTTTATGTGAGATGCAAGACATTGAAAAAGATACAATATAAATCAATATGCCAATTCTATTGTGATTTTATCACAATATTTTATTATAGATAAGTTTAACTCAAAGATGCCACAGAGTTATGTGCTGTCAGATACAGACAGCAGTCCAGTGCTACACAAAATTCTTCCCAACTGTGAGGGGCTGTTATACAAACATATGCCTGAACATGGTGATGTTCACAGTAGAGTGAGAGTTTGAACCCAAGCGCTAGAGTAATTGTAGGGTGTACAGCAAGATGGGAACACACATGGGCTCCACTGCAGGTGCACTTAATAATGTCTGTTATTAGGGGTTTACATAGTGTATTGAGTGTTTAAAGTTGTATCTCATATAAGCCTCAGATTTCTGTGCTGTATCATCTGTCACCTCATAACTAGTGTCCAGTCATACATTTGCTTTAATTTTTTTTTTTTTTTTAAATCACCGCCGTAAGGAACAATCAGCTTTTCCAAATGCCTTGTAAAAACCAACTTCAAAGGTAGCATGTATTAGAGGTTTATTAGGCGAATGCTGGCATGTTAAAGGACTCCTACTGCTTCCAGTGACCCCGCACCAGGGTGACTACATCCATGCAGGAGCTGCCTTCCTTGGACTTCCTGTTCTGTGTTAGTGCTTTTCACATCAATGAGGGAGATTTTAATGTGGTTAGATAAGGTAGATAGAAATATATACAATGCTTTGTCTCAAAACTTTACTTCATTTTAAGCTGACAAATCATACAGTAATACATTTAAATGTTTGGGATCAGTAATTTTATTGAAACTAATACTTCTATTCTATGTTTAAAAAGATGCATCATGCATCAGAGTTTCCACAAAAGTATTAAGCAGCACAACAGTTTTCAACATTGATAATAATAATAATTAAATGTTTCTTTAGCATCAAATCATTATATTAGGATAATTTTTGAAGGATCATGTGACACTGAATACTGGAGTATTAGTATGAGGCTTTTCCATCACAGGAATAAATTACATTTTAAAATATATTAAAATGGAAAAAGTTTATTTTAAATTGTAGTAATATTTCATGATATTATTGTTTTTACTGCATTTTGATCAAATAACTGCAGCCTTGGTGAGCACAAGAGACTTCTGGTGTATATCTGGAAGTGAATCTTCATTGTTGATATTGGGTTTATATTGTACAAAATGGTTTCCTTTGGACTGTTTAGACTGAGAAATGGTCAGTGACACTCAAAACCGGCCTAGCGACTAGCAGGAAAGGAGTTGTGTTTTCCTGTGTCTGTTTCCATTGTTGCCTGGTGTATATAGACTGAAACATACATGGCTGGAAAGTTATTGTAAATAACACGGCGGTTGGTTCCACAAAGTATGTTTTATACAATTTACTTTATCTCCTTACCATGTTAAAGCATCAGACCATAATGTTAAATAGAAAACATACAGTACTTAAACTAATGAAATGAAAGACTAACAGAGTTACCTCTGAGAAGGTATTAGAACAAGCAATCAAAGTACCTCAAAGCCCATGTCAGCCATGTAGACAACACAGGGGTGTGATGTTCCCACTGGGAGATGCCAAAGAGCCAGTCAAACACAACCGCACAGGTTTCTCACACTGTAACCCAGTATTCCCTTGCCTTAGAGCCAGGAAAAAGGATAATTTCCTCAACAACTGCTCCACTTTGCTTGTCCCTGGGGTTGTCCGGCTGACTAAGAACTGCATACAAGCGCCTCTCAAACACTGGAGGGCCTGGCAACTGATTTAATGCCACTGGCACAGATGCTCTTCAGTGGTCAAAAGACATGAGGGCAGGTTTCATGTTTCTTTGACTGTTATGTGGAAGATCAGGTGAAGGAATGAGGAGAAGCAGATTCCTATATCAGCGGTATTCAAAGGTGGTAACCGCAAAATGTGAGAATGATTCATACCATGAACTGTTCATACCATGTCAGAAATATGAAAAATATAAGATCTTAAATTCAATTAGCATGACTTGTATTTACATATTTCTCACACGATGCAGCACAAGTGCAGTTCCTGCAGCGCTTTTGTCTTTTTTAGTGGTGGCACACCTCACGCTTCACTCAAAAATCAAACATGTGACCTGTGTAGTCCGATTTATGAATTATGACTTCATAAGTCATTTTTAAATGAATCATTCAAAAAGGCGTGCGAAATTTGAGATTTCCCAGTGATCCAAAAATATCACTGAATGAACTCACAGAGTGGCTACTGAATCAAAAAATGACTCACTTTCCATGTTTCTGAATCATTATTTCAATATAGCCATTGCTGCCTAGTCATCCGTCCATTTTTATAACTTACCCTTATGAATAAACATGCAATGATATTGATAAGCAGGCATACCAAATGTATAATTACAGAACAATTAGTCTAGGTCTAGGATGATGTTAGTTACTCTGCTCATTTTTAGGTTAAAAGGGAAATTTAATCATAACAGAATAAACACTGTTTAAACACTGTTGTTTTGGGGTTCGTAATATTTTTAAAATGTTTTTGAAAATATTCTTTTATGCTCACTAAGGATGCATTTATTTAAATAGATACAGTAAAAACAATAATATTGTGAAATATTATTACAAATAACCATTTTGTATTTGAACATATTTTAAAATCTATTTTATTTAATAATTGATTCCTGTGATGCAAAGCTGAATTTTCAGTCTTCAGTGTCACATGATCCTTCAGAAATCATTTTAATAAACTGATTTGCTGCTCAAGAAATATTTCTTATTATTATCAATGTTAAAAAAGTTGTGCAGCTTAATATTTTTTGTGGAAACCGTGATACAATATTTTTCAGAATTCTTTGAAAAATAGAAAGTTCAAAAGAACAACATTTATTGGAAATAGAAATCATTTGTAACAAGTCCTTAGGGTCACTTTGATGAAGTAAATGCCTCCTTGCTGAATAAAAGTACTAATTTCTTACTGACCCCAAACGTTTGAACATCTCAGCAAACGCTATTCATAGACTTACTCCTTCGGAATTTCTGAGTCCACAAAGTCAATTCTTCTTCCAGGAAGTCAAGCAAATAATAACGAAAACAGAGAAGCACGACATGTTATGAAAAGCTCACGAAGTCTCCAGAGACCACATTCCATTGTCATGATAATTACACCTTAGCACAAGTGACTTGTTGAAGGTGGTGAGACTTTGAGCAGCAGGAGCAATGAAAAGAGTGCTAGTGTGAGGAGGAGAATGAGCAGAGGGGCTCGGACAAAGTGTGGGGTCTTCTGAAACAAAGCTATCTGCAAAAACAGGGGGAGGGGAAGGCGAATGTCAGCACAGACACGCACAACTCAGACAGAGATGAGGGGATAATGGGTCTGACCCCAGACAAAGGGGAAACATTAGCCTCTATATGCCACCCAGGAACGGCAGACAACAGGAGCCTTCCAGAAACAAAAGGAGAAATGGTGAAACATCGAACGATCAACACCTTCACTGATCGTTTAAAAACACAGGACAACATTTGCTGTAGGAAAGTCACTGTTTTGTCCTGAAATGAGGAAAATGAGAAGGCATTGCTGTTCAGAGAGGTGATTGTTAGATGAGTGGAGAGTCGTAACATAATCTCTCCTCTTATACTGCTATAACACATGCAACCAAACTCTTCACCCAGAAAAGAAAAGAAAAAGCACCGCAGCTTGAATTCAAATAAGCCGATTGCCCACCCCTCTGAAGGAAAGAGAAGCTGATTGTCCCATGGCTCTCTCGTGTATGAGTGTTAGCCAGACTACACGGGGAAGGTGGGGGCACAAAGGCCCTCTGTCTCAGGGAAGGAGTGGGTTTACCTGCACCGGCTCTGATTTCACAACAGCACCCACTCCTGCTGCTGCAGCTGGCCTGACGAGTGACACTGGGCCACATACAGTGTCTTTTCAGTGTTGTAGTGCAATGTGGAGATCATAAGAGATGGACGCTAAACCTGTGTGACTGATGCTTATGTTCTAATGGTTTTTGAAATAACATGGCATGTAGGGGGAAATTTAAAGGGATAGTTCACCCTAAAATTCAGTCAATAATTACTCACCCTCATGTCGTTCTAAACCCGTAAGACCTTTGTTCATCTTCAGAACACAAATGAAGATATTTTTGATGAAATCCGAGAGCTTTCTGACCCTGCATAGACAGCAAAGCAACTGAGACATTCAAGGCCCAGAAAGGTAGTAAGGACATCATTAAAACAGTCCATGTGACATCAGTGATTCAACTGTAATTTTACGAAGCTATGAGAATACTTTTTGTGCGCAAAGAAAGCAAAAATAATGACTTTATTCAACAATTTCTTTTCTTCTGTGACAGTCTTAGACACGCGTTCACAAGAGTACCACAACGCATGAGTATGGTGCTGCTGACGCAGGAGCCGACGTTCAGAAGAAGCCAGAAGAAACGGTTTAAAGATAAAACATCTTGATGTATTTCTTTCTTACAAACATGCAGGTTTTCTCTTCACATTGTGATGTTAATTGATGGACTGGAGTGTGTGGATTACTTATGGATTGTCATGCTTTCATCAGTTGTTTGGACTCTCATTCTGATGGCAAACATTCACTGCAGAGGATCCACTGGTGAGTAAGTGATGTAATGCTAAATTTTTGCCAAATTTTCATGTTTGCGTGAACTATTTCTTTAATGTATGGTCACATTTACTGTTCTGTGAATTTTCATTGGTGAAATCCAGACATTTCAATTCGAATTTTTGCAATCCAGAATTTTATATAAGGGGACAAGTGACAAGTGATCATATCGTTCCCATTCAATAGATGATTGTGGGCATCAAGATCTGCATACAGAGGGTTTTTTTTTTTCTTAAACTAAACACCAGAGCAGTAAATGCCATGTGACTAAGCAGGAATGTTTTTTTTTTTTTTTTTAAGCATCTGCTTTTTTTCATGACACTTCATCTTGTGTTTTTAAATGCAAAGATGCATTCTATGTGAATGGCCCTAGTGCTTTATTTCTATATAATAATTATAAATAAGAATAAACTAAGTCTGTATCCGAAATCACATATTCCAACTTCTTTTGAGTATATAATTACTTTGTAACTGTTTAAAAAATGTATGTTCTATATTGTTTGAATGTGGGTAGTATTTGATCTGGACATACTGCATTCTTTATTTTGTCAATGTCACGTGACCTACAATGTCAAAAACTCCTCTCCTGTGGCCTCATTCAGAGACTATTTCCCTAATGTTTTATGAATATTGTAAATTCAGACATACTCTTTTCACATTCGCCTACTATATAGAATTAAAGCATGTGATTTTGGATGCAGCCAAACTATTAACCAGTGAAACCTCAACACCTTTCACCATTTTAGCAATGCAGCAACAAGAAAAAAAAAAAAAAAAGTATCTTTTCACATCTGTCCTTTAAGAAACCCAGATTGTCACTGTCTTGTCTTGTAAGTCAGTCTAACACTGATTCCAAATTATAATCATTGAAACACTTTACACACGGTTACAAGAAATTCAACAAAAGTATGACAAGAAGAGTATTTGTTTATTAAACCCATTGCTTGTTTTTCCTCATAAAATGTGCATGCACAATCCCTCCAGATCAAACAAATGTTGCCATCTACTGGGAGAAAATGTCATTGCAAGGTTCCCAAAACCCCTGTAAATTCAAAACAATTGGGGGAAATTCAAAATTCAACTGAGTGAAATGTTAAAACGACGCACTTTTATTTCTTTTCTTTTACCAGGACAACCATAGAGTACATCCAGAATAGAAAAATAATATGCACTTGGCTGCCTTGGGCTTTTCCACTCAAACAAAAGAATTCACTGCCTTCCAAACAATTTCAGCAAAACAAACTACTGGAAAAACACAGTATCTGACTCATTCTATTCTGTGGTGTTACAATCACTCTGATATGAAGTACCCAGGACTCAGAATGGACATGAAGTCAGATCAAGCCTGTGCATCTTTAACAGGGTAACTGCCTTGGTTTTGTTTGAAATGACAAAGAACATGGCCCCATTCACACAAAGCTACCCTGGTAGGATTACACAAGAGATCACAGAACAAAACATCAAGATCTAATCAAATAAAAAAATAAGTCTGCAAGAATATTATTCAGGAACCAAGCTGATATGCATGCGCTAATTTAGATGCATGCGCAGATGTGACCAAATCAAACAAAAGACATTGAAGAAAATGTGTTTTTCGTTCACTGTTTGTCATGGAACAATGAAAGAGATCAGAAAGCAGCTTCACATAGGTCATAATAAAATCCTAATTGCTGTTTCTACCATTTCATTTAAACATAAATAAGACTTTTATTGCTAAATAAACTCTGCTAATAAGTCACGTACTGGCACAAGTCATGTATTATTTCAACAAGGAAATATGCTGATATAGCAACACGTTAAAATTACTAGCAACTTTTGAAAATAAAAAAGGCCAAAAAAGCTTAAATGGATTAACAACCAAAAACTTACATAATTCAAACAAATTATTTAAACTTGAACTTGTTAAGTGTAATAATTTGATTCTGAAGAATTCAGAGAATTATTTTTAAATATAGAATTATGAGGAAAAGGAGAGTTTACCTCCACTGTCATTAAAACTTTGTACACAGAAACCAAAAAAAGATCAAAATAAAATTAGCTCCAGAATTGTGTTAGTTTTAAGCTTATTTACACATTTGAAGGGAGATTAGATGTGGATGAGCTGGAGAGGGACATTCACTCATCTGAGCCATTAGCTTGAGTTTTTTGGTCACCGTCTTCTGAAGGGTCACCCTGCATTAAAAACAAAACACATTACTATTATTATAACATATTTTACAGTTTCACAAGTCCTGGTCACTATTTACTACATTTCACACAGTGATGAAACAAATAAAGGTTCATACGTGTGATAAAACGCCCTGTAGCTCCTTCATGATGGTGTCGAGGCTGGACACTGTGCTGTGGAGCTGTTGTTCATAGCTGCTTTTCTGCTGGTCTGAGGCTCTCAGGTTGTTCTCTGTCTCTCTGAGATTGTTCTTCACTTCCTCCAGCTCCCTCTGAAGGCTGCGGTTTGCTGCTTCTACCTCTGCCATATGCTTTGAGTCCTCCTCTACAAAACAGAAAGATTTGATTAGCAAATTTAATAGTATTGAGGGTAGAAAAATGTATTGTTTATCAGTTCATGGTAAACATTACAGCTGTATAATTTCCAAGAGAGAAGAAAAAAAATGAAGAGAAAGAAAATCTAAAGAAAAAAATAATTGAAAAAAAGAGAAAGAAAACTGCAAAATATAATAAATAAATAAATAAAACAATCACTGACATCCTTGTTCAAATAGTCAATGAAAAGAAGACAAATAAATTGTTACCCATTTTGATGTCCTGCTGAATGAGCTTCTGCTCAATTTCTTCTCTGGTTCTCTCACTCTTCTCCAGCTTCTGCATCAAGCTTCCCACATCCACCATGGCTCCCTTATAGACGATTAGGCTAGAGGACTCGCCGCTGTCCTCTGATTCCCGCTTGATCTTCAGACTGGGCAGCAAGCTTTGGTTACCTGTTGGGGCACATAGAGGGATTCAGTCTTCTGTAGCATCATGGACTTGTACTCTAGTGTTACAAATAAGCTTCTCAGTTCCAGCCATCATTCTCTTTGCACACCTAAAAGGTTGTCTATCAGAGCATCAGAGGTCAACGTGGGGCTAGGCTCGTCCTTAGGTCTGTCTGTTAGCTTTCGATAATGGCAAGACTCTCTAACCAATGGTTTGTTTAACAATTTCTTCACCTGAAAAAAACAAACAAGACATGTTAGTCTGTTAGAAATATGCTATAAAGCTTGCAACTAAGAAATTACAGTTAACACACTGTGTCCTGATCAAGCAGGATGCAACTAAAAGGTCAAGTGACAAACATCATTGCTTACATGTTCTCATATTATTATTATTATTTGTAGTAGTAGTAGTATTGACAAATTAAATAAAAAATTGCATTTAATAAAGAAAATAATATAAGAATAATCATATATTTTATATAAATATATTCTTATTGCAATAATAATAATAGTTCTAATATATAATAATATTAACAACAACAAATATTAGTATTAAAACAATAATAGCAAAAGAATAAAAATTATCATCATCATCATCATCATCATTTATTATTATAATAAATACATATATTATTTTATTTGTAACAAATATAATTAATAAAGTAGTATGTTACATCCAAAATAATAATAATAATAATTAGTAGTACTAGTAATAGTAGTCTTATTAGAGCATTATTATCATCATTATTATTATTATTACCACAATAATAAACATATTCATATTTATTATTAATTTTATTATTGCCTTATATAATTGTTATTTTCTCTGTCTGTCTGTCTGTCTGTCTGTCTGTCTCTCTCTCTATATATATAATTCATACATCTTTAAATGTATTATCTAATATTAACATTAAATTAGATGATTAAATTATTATTATTAAAATATATTATTAATTTTATTATTAACTAATATAATTATATATTTTGTACAACTTTAAATGTATTATTATTAGTGCTGTCAAATGATTAATCATGATTAATCGCATCCAAAATAAAAGTTTTTGTTTATGTAATATATGTGTTTGTACTGTGTATATTATGTATATATAAATACACACACACAATGTATATTTAGAAAATATTTACATGTATATATTTATATTCATATAATTTATGTTATATATTAATATATTTAAAATATATAAACATAACATTTTTCTTAAATGTGACCCTGGACCACAATACCAGTCTTAAGCAGCACAGGTATATTTGTAGCAATAGCCAAAAATACATTGTATGGGTAAAAATTATTGAATTTTCTCTTATGCCAAAACTCATTACGATAGTAAGTAAAGATCATGATCCATTAAGATATTTTGTAAATTTCCTACCGTAAATATATCAAAATTTAATTTTTGATTAGTAATATGCATTGCTAAGAACTTCATTTCGACAACTTTAAAGGCGATTTTTTTTGCACCCCCAGATTCCAGATTTTCAAATAGTTGTATCTCGGCCAAATATTGTCCTATCCCAACAAACCATACATCAAATTTACATACATGTAAATTTCATAATTTCATAAAATTGACCCTTATGACGGGTTTTGTGGTCCAGGGTCACAAATATATACGTGCATGTGTGTATTTATATATACAATATATAAATATATATTACATATAATCGTGATTAATCGTTTGACAGCACTAATTATTATTAAGTAATATTAACATTTTAACATTAAATCTGATAATAAAAATTATTATGATGAAAATATATAATTATTATTAATTTTATTAATAACTAAAATAATTATCATTATATGTTATCTATATCTATCTATCTAGATAGATCTATCTATCTAGATAGATAGAATATTAAAATATAATTATAAGAATTATTATAATTATTATAATACATTTATAGTATTAAATGTATTATTATTATTATTATTATTATTATTATTATTATTATTATTATTATTATGTCAATATAATTGTTAAATTTAATTTTTAAAAAAGCATGGAGAAAAATTCTCTTTCAAAAAAGAAAAAAGAAAAAGTAAGAACTTACAGCCTCCTTAAACCTTCCCAAGTAACAACTAAACACACAACACTGCACAGAAACAGCACCTGAGCTCTGGAGAGATGCAAGCCCAGCGTGTACATGATCTCCTCCAAGTCCTTCTCCAGAAGGTAGCCGCAGTGACTCTGGTCGAAGTACACAAAGGCCATCAGCAGATCCTTGTTAAACGTCACCATCTGCTTTTTCTTCTCATCCTACAGACAGATTGAAATAATAAAGCATTCAACTCCTCTCACTATTAGAAACTTTTTTTTGCTGTTGTTGACTCACTTTATCTTTAGACGATCTCTCTTTGGATTTCCGTTCATCTCGTCGGTCGTCTCTTCTGTCCCTGCCATTAGAGTCTTCATCATCTTTATCTGAGGAGCACAAAGGATCAGTTTCTGGCTCAAAGGATCAAACCTGATCAAAAGTGTGTTTGAGGATCCAGGTGCAAACAGTCTGACCCCTACCATCGTCATCATAGTCATCTGCATCTTCTGCCTCCAGTGGGTCATATTCATCAGCGTTGTTGTTGCTGCTGCCGCCATCTTCATTATCATCGTCATCTTTGGATTCTTCTCTCTTAATACCTCTCTCCTTCTCCTCATACTTTACACAAGAAAAATTAAAATATCGATATTTAAAAAAAGAACGAAGAACGAATCCAAACATGGTCCCCACACTTCTTGACCAGTAAGTAGCCCAATAAGTGTTTCCATTACCCTTCAAATTGCGCAAATTGATATTGCGTCAATGGAAATCAAATTGCGTCAATTTCGCAAAAACTCTGCTATATCGCAAAAAAGTTTTTACGCTCGCATGAGGTGGTTTTTCAGGCAATTTGAAAAAGGAATATTTTGCAAAACCGCAATGGAAAGTGCGGTTGCTGCGATACACGTAAAGTTACCAACATCCGTCAACATGCCTTATCGTAAGAAGAAAAATATATGAAGAGTTCATTTGCAAAAGCAGTTAATTGTTTTTAACAATTTTCACAAATCGTGTTTTTTCATTGTGCATTCCCATTGATCTCAATCAAACTGCAGTTGGGTTATTTTGATTTGGTTAAAAAATAACTAAAAATACAGCTAACTAACAAAATAAAACAATAAAAACATGATAACGTAATAAAAAAACGTTTTTTGAAAATTAAAAAAAACAGTTATCTGTTTTTGCAAATAAACTCTTCATATGTTTTAGTCACAAAACATTGATTAATGGAAACGCCACCATTTTGCAAGAGTTTTTTATTGACGTTAATAAAATACTGCAAAAGTTTTGCCAAATCTGTAATGGAAATCAGCCTACTGTGATTCTCCCATGACTTTTCCAGTTGTTTATGATGCCAAATTAACATTTCACAAAAAAATTTTAACTACGTGGTTTAACTACAACCACTTATCAATATTTACTATGGAAATTTCCATGACTTTTTAAGCTTAATAATTTCCAGTACACAGTTTTAAAATTTCCTGATATTTTCAGGTTTTTCATGGTCATAGTATTTCCCCCACCTTCCTCTTCTCGTCCTCCTCTCTCATTCTCTTTGTGGCCGGCTCTCCGTTTTCTTCATCTTTCTCCTTTTTTACATCCCTCCGTTCTGCCTCTTTTTTAGCTTTCTCTTTTTTATCTTTCCTCTCATCCTTGCTCGGAAGAGAAGCGACGGTTTTGTAGATCCTGTAGCCGAAGTCTCGTTGAAGCATCTCATTGAATAATTCAGCAAACAAAGATACCTGAAACAGACGCCAAAAGACCAGCATTATTTAGTATCACTGGAAAACTGCTATAGCTTTTTTAATATTTTAAATTTAGCTTTTGTATTTTAATATTTAATCAAGTTAAAGGTTAAGTAATTTTGTGTGGGTCATTTTTATTTCAGTTTTAGTTTTAGTTATTTTAGTATATAAAGTTAAATAATCAAAATTAGAAATGCTTTTGTTTGTTTGTTTTTTTATATTTTATTTCAAGTAATAAAACCTTTTTTATGGTTTTAGTTTTAATAGTGTATAAATATTTTTTGAAGACCCTCCTTTCACTGCAAAAGGCAACTATTTATAAAAGTGTATCTGAAACCAGAATATTGTAATTATATTAAGTGAAGCCAAGGGAATTATCCTAAAACTTTTTAGTTTATAGGTGAATTATTAATTTAAAAAAATCTTCAATACGCAGAAACATGTTGTTTTACCTCTCTACAGTGTTCCTCACCTCAAAGGAGTGCTCTTTATTATCCTCGAGTCTGTAGTCCAGCAGCACACTCAAGGACATGATGCTGCAGTCAAATTTGCCGTTCTTGGCAGCCCAGTTGGGGTGGACGATAATGGTTGGCTCATCTGGCAGAACATAACGTCTCTCCCTGCGCTGGCGTTCCTGCTCCTCCTGTCGTTTTCGCTCCTCTTCCTGAAGGGAATATTTTTTTCCATGTTTATATGTGATTGATCAGAAAGGCTCTCTGTAAGATCAGGATCCTCTGAACTTCTCTCACCTCTCGGTCATCCTCCAGTCTGCAGGACTCATCCTCCTCCACACTAGGAGGTTCAGGCTTCTCTGGCTCCTTGGACTCCTCCACCTGCTCCTCAACCTTCAGTTGTTTGGTGAGGCGAGCGATCAGCTGCGACTTCAGCCCTTTAGAACTCAGTGAACGGCTCTCCAACTCTTTACGCAAGTCATTGACCTGTGCGCAAATTTGTTTAATCAACCCTTTAAATGCTCCATGATAGCAGATTTATGTCTGCTTGATTGTTATGTTGTTCTCCTACACATTTTTATGGCTTTTCCAGTTAATTAAATATATATATATTTTTTTATCATTTTATACAGATTACTGGGGCAGTTTTCCACTTCTATGCCAGGGACCAAGCTTTGAATCTATGATTATACTTAATCCTCTACACAAGCACAAATAATTTAAAATAGAGCAAAATTACAAAATGTGCAATGTTTAAGGATTTTTCCAGTCCTGGAAAGACTATTTTAAAATTCTTCTAACAATGAACCAAAAATATCAAATTAAATATCAGATTGATACTTTATATCAAATAGAATATTGTTCAATTTTTTTGTTTTAGATTTAAATCGTTTTTTTTTTTGCTCACCAAGGCTGCATTTATTTAAACAAATCACAGTAAAAACTGTAATATTGTGAAATATTATTAGTAAAATAACTCCAGTTTTCAGTGTCACACAACCTTCAGAAATCATTCTAATATGCTGATTTAATGCAAGAAACATTGCTTATTATCATCAATGTCAACAGTTGTGCTTCTTAATATTTTTGTGTACAATGTGATACTTTTTTTTTTTTTCAAAAGAACAGCATTTAGTTTAATTAGTTGTAATAATGTAAAAGTGTTTGACTGTCACATTTGATAATGTTAATGTGTCCTTGCTTGGTAATAAATTATAATTTCATTCCAAAAACGACTACTGAATGGTGGTGTATACTGTTCAAAGGTGTATACAGTTCACTTAGTTCAAAAATTGCTCAACTAAGTGTCCATAAAAAAAATAAAAAAAAGTGTCCAAAATTAAGTTTTGAGAGACTATGACTAAACTAAAAGCTATTGGTTATTAAAAAAAAAAGACAAGCCATTCTATACCTCAGCATAGGAAAGAATATCATGTTTAAAGAATTTTATTGGGTCTATAAAGAATAAAGACTCAGTGAAATGGAATATAGAGAATATTGATGTAAAATAAGCTCTGTCTGTAGCAGATAAGCTGCTTGTGGGAATCTCACCTTCATGGATTTCGGATCAAGCTTAGACCAGTGAGTCGGCGTAGTGACTTCCTTTGAATCATCTTCGTCCTTATCCTCCTCCTCCTATGCACGTTATGTGAGAGAGAGAGGAAGAGAGAAAAGACAGCATGTTAGCACACCACTCTCAGACTCAAAGGAGTTTTCTGAAACAAAAGTTGATCCGTGCAAGAAGCAAGGTCACAACTGTCTCTCATTGTCTCCTCCTACTGAGCTCTTGATTGGGTAAAAAAATAATAATAATCCACTGCTAGGATACACGGAAGCTCTCTAGCTTTCAGAAACAGATCCATATCCCACTCATCATCCAATCAATGCCAGTTCTGTGGAATACAAAAAGATAATCAATGACAGTGGGTTCAAGAGATGGACATGGGACAGATGCACTCAGAGAAGGTCTCCAAACCCTACTTCTACGTTTACTGCTGCCTTTTTTTGGCCCACGTATACTCTTTTTAGCTTGTTTGCTTAAACGCCTAGCCAGAACTGTCCTCCCTGGAAAAATCACATCCACAAAGGGTCTAGACAGTCCAATCAGAGAACAGCGTAAATAAACCAAAAATAAAAAAAGAGACAGACAAGAGACGGAACTCAGAGAGAGTTAGCAGATATCGAACAGGAAAACAAAACGATCAAAAAAACAAAAAAAACAAACACAAACATCATAAACACAACTGGCTCTCCAGATTCCAGCATTCACTTCCCAATTGGCCTCATTGGTCCATGCGTCAATTTTCAGATTAGATTTGTCGGAATTAAACAGGAAATTTAGAGTTATCAATTGTGCAATTGGCAGAGCTGGAAGCTGTTTTACCAGTTGACAGGTGTCATAAAGTAGGACCTAAGCTCTTCCGCTGTGTGTGAGACTGCGTGACAGAGGGAGAGCAGGAGGAAATGGGGTGGAGGGTCAGGGATGAGACAGGGATGAGAGGAAGGGATGGTAAAAGTGAGTTCTGTATGATGCCTGTGATACTTGTCTATTTCTTTCTGTGTTTTCTGTGTTTTGTTTGTCTATTCCTGTGCCTGTGAGAAGCGGAAATGAGAAGAGAGGGATTAGCGTTCAGTGCCTGTTCTCCATCAGCCTCCTTCCGTTCAGCCAAGAGTTTCTCTGCCAGCTGCTCCTTGAGTCCACGGGACAGGCCCTCCCACTCTGAGCGGGTAGGAAGACAATGCCAAACATCCGGGAGAAATAAAACCACTGTCTCCACATGTGCGGGGACTGTCCGCCCTTTGTGAGTCTCCTCAGGGCGGTGATAGCGTATCTCTGCAAAACGATACCTGTCGCAAAGGAAGAAGCGCGTTGGAAAGAAACATTCTGTGAGACATCACCCATTTCCCCCAACACACACACACGTACAAAGCTCAGATCCCCTTGACCCGCCCCAAATGAGACGTGTATGAGAAAATACAGTCTGCGGAACTCCACGGGGGGTTTCTCAGGATGAACGGCAGCCACGCATCAGGGAGGTCGACAGACAATATCAAAAACGACGAAGACCCCGCCCCCCTGCGCCCGTCAATCTGAACCGGTTGCTCGTGAAAGATAGCTTACGAACCCCCGGGGGTGTGAGAGAAGGACAGATTCAGACAGTGAAAGCAAGTTAAATATGTAAGATATTTAACACAAGGCAAAGGTCAGAGAGAACAGAAAGTAACGATGGAGGTGGCGGCGACTCCTCTGGCTCTGCTCTCGGAGCAAAAGAATCAATGCATTCACCACATAGATATAGAGGCAGGACTGCCACACACATTAGCGTAAACATTGCAAAACAAAATTTGAGAAATCAAAATTATGAACACAAAAGCATCAAACATGTCAGGAGATACACTGCTGTGTCAAAACCATGCAGTGGGTAATAGACTTTTAGATGTCTGCCTGTCGGCCTTTTTTTACATTTTTTTTTTTAATATTAAAAGATGCACACATGGAGATTACAAGGAGATGCATCGGCACAGACCGAGAAAGGAGCTGTACTTACCACTGGGTACATAAACTCAGATCAATGCCTGTCAGAGCCTTACAACAACGTATGGCTGTCTTTATAAGGACCGAGGCATCGTTTTCCGGGTCGGCCCCATCCAAAGAGGGAGACCAGTGACCCCCGATGGCCATGGCCTCGTCCTTTCCCCGCATCCCCACCAGGAACTGAAAACAGAGGAGTTCAAATGGGTTACGAGGTGCTGGAAAGCCGCTGAGGGCTCTGAAGGCGGCGTATGCAGCGGACACAGGGAGAGAAAACATCAGATGAGCTTATTCCACACAGCAAAGCGTTCAGCAATGTAATAAGATAGAGACACATCACAGTCAGCTCCCCAACATCGACAGAAACTCCCCACATCAAACACAGGAGTGGACAAACATCTTTCAGTGTCCAGAGGAACAAGGAAACTAGCTTCAGTGTACATTATATTTAAGGGTCCTTCAAGTTAAATCCCATTCAACATTTGAAATTTAAATAGTTGGTAAATTATGGTAAACACTACCATGTAAAAATATGGGGTCGGTCAGATTATTTATTTATTTTTTTTAAATAATAAAAATACATTTATACAGCAAAAATGACAATAAAGATATTTATGTTGTAAAAGATTTCTATTTCAAATAAATGCTATTCCTTTCCTGTTTCTTCAAATTCTGATTCAAAGAATCCTAAAAAAAATTCACAAAAATATTAAGCAGCACAACTGGTTTCATTGTTAATACATTTGTAATACACTGATAATAATACAAAATGTTTCTTGAGCATAAAATCAGCATTTTAGAATGATTCCTGAAGGATCATGTGACACTGAAGACTGGAGTAATAATGCTGAAAATTCAGCTTTGCCATCATCACAATAAAATGTTTAAACATATTACAACAGAAAACAGTTATGTTAAATTGTAATAATATTTCACAGTTACTGTTTATAATATTTCACAGTTACTGTTTTTACTGTATTTTTAATTAAAAAAAATACAACAAAATACATACTTTCAAAAAAATCTTACTAAACCCAAACTTTTGAACGGTATGTTTGTAAAAGATCAATAATTTCTTTAAGACAAATTTCAAGAACATATAATTACTTTAACATTGCATTCCACTGTTTTATTCTATTAATTATAATTATTATATATAATAACGTTAATTCTAACTAATAACTTCAAATAATTGTTAAATAAAATTGGTAAAAGGAGTGTGTTAAAAAGCAAGTTAATTTTTGCTGTGTTATTAAAATAAACACTGAAACTACAAATGTTGTGGTACTGAGGCAACACTTTTCTGACATGTGCGTCATCATGGTCAGATGTGTTAAACAATTTCGTATTTCTTTCTTTTTCAGTTCCCACTAAGACAGGAAAGCTTTACTGCTAGCAAAAAGTGAAGAGATGTCTTAAAACCTTTATGTACCAGCCAGCCTATCTGCAGCAGACATTGTTTCCCTTCTCTTTTGTTCAGCACATTGAGATGCTTTATTTGCAATGCAATATCCTCCATTAAAATTGAATTTGCAATGTAATATCCTACATTGAAATTACTATATTATGTATTTCATCATTCTCGTGCTGCACCAAATGATGGAAAATGTAAATGTTGCTTATCAGCTGGTTAAATGAATAGTATTCTCTGGCAAGCCTGGTCACTATTTCTCATCATCAGTGCACAAAATGCAAAATTAATAATTTGTACTGTTAACATTCATAACTTGAAATTTTAGTAATTTAGTAATTTTAGTATTTTAGTATTTTTACAAGCAGCGAGAAGCTAGATGATATTTTCTGGTACAGATACAAACACAAAAACCCCAAAAAGTGTTTCAAATACTTAATTAGCATATGTAACACCAAATGCGTTTTATTTTGAATGAAATGTTAGAATGTTATGATTCATCTCAGAGCTGTCTGATTTGGTTCAGCTCGGTTCAAACATAGAACTATTTATTTTTGAATGGCCTAACAAGAAAATGAATGTGAACGAGAAATGAATCAAAAACCAGACCCACAAAAATGGACAGTTGTCGCTGTTGTTCTACAGGCTTGCTGTTTAATAGTTTGCTGTATTACAATGGACCCTTTTCACTTTTCAGAGTTCTCATAAGCTGAAGTCATAGTTCTTTTCTTGCATTCCATTTGATCAAAATACCAAAAGATCAAATTCACATACTGCATACTGAGAGCTTGCTTACACTGATCAGACAAGAGAAATGTGTCAAATTTCCCATCACTCTCTCAGTCGTCATGTTAAAAACACTCACACAGCAGCATTAACTTGTTTTATGAAATGTAATACCTAGATAATATAACACAAAGTATAGTCTTATAAATGTATATTAAAATTAAATTAATTATTAAATTAAAAAATTTAAATCGATTTATGATGTTATTAACTGTGG
Organism: Spinibarbus caldwelli; assembly: GCA_039654775.1. NCBI lineage: Eukaryota > Metazoa > Chordata > Actinopteri > Cypriniformes > Cyprinidae > Spinibarbus > Spinibarbus caldwelli. The sequence continues at coordinate 22,265,136 of CM077243.1, forward strand.
AAATTAATCATCACAGTCTCTGAAAAGGGTTCATAGTAATAATAAGTAGTCTCTGACACTGTAATGTTGTCCATCCCTGTGAAATACTACAGAATAAGTGCAAAACAATTGTCAAAATAGCACATAAGTTAGTGATTACGTAACATAAGCTGATTACACAAACCCAGTTAGTTTGCTGCTGTTAGTAGTGTAATTCAGAGAGCTGTACCTTGATGAGGCGGGCAGGGTGCTGGAAGGAGTCTCTCAGCTCTGGTGGATCTTCAGCCAGAGCACAGGACTTATGATACAGCTCATCTAGACTAGGGTTGGCCAGCAGCATTACCTACAACAATCCTCAACATTAATCATGACTGCCAAAAACCACTCAATGAAATCTGGTAAGAAGCATTATTCTGAAAAAGAATTTGACAATAAATTACTCAAAAAAGATGACCATAACTGGGGGGTATTACCTTTGCACTGTAAGTGTGATTGGCATCAGGAGGGTCCAGCACAGCAGTGTTCTTCACCAGTGAGTCCACCTCTTTATGCATGATGTGGAAGTTACAGTAGTTTCCAAAGGTGAAAGGTCGTGTTAAGGGAAAGGCATCTACCCAGGTAAACACAGCATCAAAGAAGTCACTGGGGATATAGAGGCTCTGATATCTCCGCCGCAACTCCATCATGTCACAGTTGTAACTGCCGAGATCAGAGACAGACAGTCATATACCAAACACAGACTAAACATACATCATAATAAAATAGCTATCTTATTAATGCATGTCTCGAGATCTCTGTCTGCCTTTTGATTCTGTTGTGTTCTTAATGCAAGTTTAGTGTCCGTGAGGGTCACATTTAATTACCTTGTCATTTTCAGATGGTTGTATACATCAAACTAATAGATCCAATCCAGTGATGCCTAAATTTCTCATGAAACGGATCAGTTGTGATCATCTATTTCTTCCTATTATGGCATACATCCAGCTTCTCAAACATATTATATACAAACTTATTTCAATTGGTTCATCATGAATTGACTACATCATTGTCGTTTGCTAGTGCCGCAATCTTATGTTAATAACGCACCTGTGAACACGTCACAGAGAAGAGATGTGCACATGAGTTTAAAAGAATTAATTCCATCATAAAATAAGAACTGTCAATTTTGATTTAATGGCGACTTTGATCTGTTGCAGTATTGTCTTTATACTACATATACTGCATTGCTGTCAAATTATTACCAGAGAAACTGAATGTACAGAAACATAATTTCATTCTTCCATGTCTAGGATGAATGACAATAAATGTATAAAAAATAAATAAATAAATAAATAAATGTCTAATTTGCAACAAGACATCTCAAGATTGTTCCTCTACAACAATTAACTTACCCATCGAGAGAGAATTTGGAGAACTGCACAGTATATCTTGGGACGACTCTGCGTGGCCGTCTTGGAGAACGTTCTCTGCGAGGAGACCGGTCTCTAGAACGCTTCCGTGTGGGTGAACGCTCTCTTGATCTCCTTCGCTCTCTATCTCTTTCCCGACTACACAAACACAGGAAAAATAAAGTATGAGCATGTACAGCACATAAAAATTCACAATATCTCAATATTTTCAGACCAAACTACTGAAGCAATTCTATTTGATTACTCCTGAGAATGTCAGGTGTATGCATGAGCGCTGACCTGCGGTCATCCTTCCTCAGGATGAGTTCTGGTCGGTCACTGCGGCTGGGGAAGCGGGGTGAGGGGTCCACACGCCTCACTTGTTGCGGCTGAGGCATCATTCGCACCGGGGGCTGCAGCAAACCCCCTGAGAACACAGAGTCTACACGTAGCAGAGAGAGATGGGAGATCAGATTTGATTCTGTAAAAGCTTGACTCTGTGAAAGGTGAAGAGGGTTGATGTACCTTTAGGGGGAGGCTGGGGTAGCAGGGGCTGTGGGGGGTTCTGCAGCAGTGGGGCCAGAGAGGCAGCTGAGAGCTGGGCCTGTAGAAGAGACGGAGGAGGCCCCTGAGCCGGGATACTGAACGTGGTGGGTGGGGGTAGAGACTGCAGCATAGTGGGACCTGGTTTCATCATGTTTGGGCCTGGTGGCTGGCTCTGAAAAAGAAGAGACAGCGACAAAAAGATGGGTTTGCTGGTGTGTACAACCACCAATATAGTGCAAAATAACAACATAATTTTGATGAAATAATGCTTGAGGCAAGAGCTGGACTATATATTTAAAACTATACAGATAGAGATATGTTCCAACATGGATGATGTCTGATAAACATCTAAAAAATTCATGTATTCAACCTGAAATGCCTCACAATGTCTCAGAAATTGACACTTTTTTAAAATAAATTTAATTTATACTACTGTTTTAAAAATATATAATTTATATAATAATTTATATAATTTTCCAAAAAAAATTCAGTTCAGTTCTTTAAACAGAATTTATTTGAACTTTCTATTCATCAAAGAATCCTGAAATTCAGTTTTCCCATCACAGAAACAAATTACATTTTAAAATATATAAAAACAGAAAACAGTTATCGATAATAGTAAAAATATTTCACAATATTACTGTTTTTACTGTAATTTTAATCAAATAAATGCAGCTTTGGTGAACATAAGAGACGTTTTTCAAAACCATTTAGCAGGGGCTGTCAAAACCATTTAGCATCAAACCTTTGAACGGTAGTGTGTATTATATATATATATATATATATATATATATATATATAAACAGGAAAATATACCAAATACACAATAAAATTTTTATATTCAATTAACATCGCCTAGCTGTACTTCAGACAACAGTCAATGTCTATCAAAAGAAAACACAAACACATTACTGCACATTGATTCAATACATCAAAATGTTAATGACAGCTTTCAAGAAGCCTTTAAATAAATAACATTAACCCAGTATATAATGTTTAGATAACCTGTTTTATAGGATGGGAGGAAAATGTGCCTAAATGAGTAATCAAATAGCACTAAACCCAGTGAAAAGAAAAGAAATGGTTAGAAATAGATGGAAACAGAGGAAGCAGAAGCACTGCTATTACCATTTGCTGGTTTTGGCCCCTGTTAAAAGACAGAATAGATTTTCCAAGCCTTGCTTTGGGGAAAAAAAGCACAAAAGGCACTTTCTTTCAAAAAAAAAAAAAAAAATGCGAGAAGGCAAGCATTCTGGGCATTTCAAAAGGAGACAATGTCTCACATGTATTGTTAGTTACATAAAACAAAACAGACAGCAGTCTGCATTTGCTTTATCATCATGCACCTGCTTAGTGTGACATTTGAGTCCAGGTGTACAGATGTCAAAATTACAGGTAATTCATTATCAGGTTTAAAAAAAATAAATAAATGAAAAATAAAAAATAATACAAAACCATCAGTAGTAACAATACTAGTCTTTCTTTATTCTTTATTTTATAAAATCCTGAAAATAAATGCATTTTATACATCCCATTATTTAAATTTTTAAAAATAATTTCCATTAATATTTAACCTTAAACTTTGTAATTAGGTTAATTAATTTGTAATTAGTACTAAGAATCATGGTAAACTTTCACTGGTATTTGGACTACTGAAATTTTTGTATGAAATGCTTTAAAAATATAAAAATAAATAAATAAATAAATAATTAGTTTGGGTAATTACAAAAATTTAACAAAAAGTAAATTAATAAATATGACTACAGCATCCCCCCAAGACAAAGTGCATTAATAACACAGCAGGTGCTGATTAGCTAAAGATGGAATCTAAGGATTGCGAGAAAAATGTTTAATTACAAATCCAACACGCAAGCTGTGAGCTGTAATACAGGGAAGGGTGAAAAGGCATCAACTGAGACTCATCTTGGGTGGACGGAAAGAAACCCAAGGACATGTGACTAAAGCCTGTTTGTGAAACAGGAGAGTGAAGGAGCGGATCAAGCAGAAGACAAAGGGGAGGAGGAGGAGAGAATGGGGATTTGGGGCACAGGGGTCAAGTGGCGTGGGTTACATTTTGTCTTGAATCCACCGCAGAGTGTATGTCAGAGTAGCGCTGCATTCCTGCTTCAGAGTAAAAGCTGCACAGCTGTGGGGAAACCTGAGGTAAGGGCTGAGGCGGCTGGTGCTACATGGAGATTAAAAACACAGGAATCAACAGCAGCATCATCATGACACACTGTGGAGGCAGAACCATATCAGACTGTATCTGCCAGGGATCCTTTCAGACCACGTGGGTTTGCTTACCGTTTGGTTGGGCAGCTGAGGTAACGTCTGGATGCGCTGGGCATTCCACTTGAAAGGCATGTTGGGATTGTAGACAGCTTCCACCAGAACACGATCGCCGACTTGGGGTGTTTTCCCCTTAACCGCACTACACAAAACACACAGAAATTACACAATTGACATTTAAAGCTCTCAACTATAATTGCACATTTACACTATATTGCACCTGAGCTGGAAGAAGACATCCTCATCAACAAAGCCAAAAGTATCATGTAGCTTGCTGACAACCCCAGTGAAAACACGCTGCTTTTGGGGTTGGGTCTGCTGCTGGTGGCTGGAGCGCGGGGTTGGGTAGGATACGGTTATCTGTGCCGTCTGCTGTTGGTTTGACAGGCTTAGGCTGGTGGGCAAGGCAACAGGGGGCTGCAAAATACACACAGCACCACAGTTAGACTATAAACTGTTCATATCTGGCAATGGGATTTTTTGCTCCGTTTTACACATTTAAAAATGATAAGATGTGCTTTGCAAGAAACATGTGAAATATGTGATGCATATCCAGAATTTGGAAACAGTGTACCTGTGATAGCAGGGCTTGTTGGGGTTGTGGAAGCTGTGAGAAATTAAGAAAACACACACATAAAAAAAAATTTAATTATAAGACAAAAAGTGTTAACAAATATATTTTATTTATTTTAAATCCAAAATATAGATATTTTCTACATGTTAACTATATAAATATAAGGTCCAAATACTACACAATACCATTCAAAAATTTGGGGTCAGTATTGATTTTTTAAAATGGCTTTCAAAGTCTCTTTTTCTCACCAAGGCTGCATTTATTTGATTAAAAATAAATAAACAAAATAATATATTGTTTTCGATTTAAATGAATTTGATAGTTTTTAAATATTATATTAATATATATTAAATTGTAATTTATTCCTCTGAAGTCATGATCCTTCAGAAATCATTCTAATATGCAAATTTACTGCTCAAGAAACATTTATTATTATCACCAATGTTGATAAACCGTTGTTCTGCTTAATATCTTTGTGGAAACCATGACAGATTTTTTTCTGAATTCTTTGATCAACAGAAAGTTTAAAATGACAGCTTTTATTTAAAATAGAAATCTTTAATAACATTATCAATGTCTTTAGCATCAATTTTGATCATTTTTATGCATTCTTACTGAATAAAAGTATTAATTTCTTCAAAAAAATCTTATTGATCCCATTAGTTTTTCTAAACCAAAATTAAATGAACGCACTACATATCTGAAACGTATGCACTGAGAAATCAATATATGCTTAAATTCACATTCAGAACCAACTACATAAACCAAGACTAGAAGAGAGTCCTGATAGTTAAATAATGCAGAGAGACACTCAAACACTGCAGCACTTGCCCTTCTTTAGAGTAACCACTGTGCTGACTGCAGCCCTTTTAGTTCATCTGTCATGATGTATACATTTATGAACCTGACAGGAGCTTTTATCCAAAGAGACTTGCAGTGCCATTTACTAGCACATGCATTCTCTGGGAATCAAACCCATGACCTTGTGGTATGCACAAGAAATCACAACGAACAATACTGACAACCTTCACGATAAAACTAGGGCTTTGGAGAAGCTAAGAGGCAAAGTAAAAGAGGAGGTGTGAATAAGAATGAGTGTATGTACCTGATGTGGGACGTTGTAAAGAGTTTGTTGAGGTGGAGGTTGTGGTGGGGGGGCTTGAGGTGGCTGCTGTTGTTGTTGCTGTTGCTGCTGCTGTTGCTGATACTGCTGCAGGGCTGAATTGATCTGCGACTAAAATAAAACACACCAGTGACTAAAGACTGCTCACTGCAGGCAGGGGGAAGGGCTCAGGTTACAGCACTCCAACTGAGCATGCTAGAAATGCAAATGAGTACAATTCAGAATGATGGAGGAAGCACTTTATGCACTGGAGTGAACAGAATGAGACTGGGTTAGGTGCAGAGTATACAGGTAATAGGTATTATACTAAGGCTGCATGTCTAAATGAAATAAAAGTGAAATTACGACATGGCTTAGTGCGATAATCAAAATATCTAGGGCTGAGATTTAATTACATAAATATATGTGCTGCATGTTTCAGAGAGAAGCGTGGTATTGTGAGTGGCTTGGTTCACAATTGCAGTTCCACATAAACTCCAACTCTGCATCTGATATTGGGTTTAACATGGATTTGGGAATGCAACATTTGGCAACCATCTTCCCATACTTGTAATGAGAAGTGCTTAGCAATCTAAGAGAAGCACTGATGTCTTCCTGCATTTTCTTTTAGTGAAAGTCGAAAGTCGTGACGTATTGTCAAGTATGGTGACCCATACTCGAAATTGGTGCTCTGCATTTAACCCATCCAAGTGCACACACACAGCAGTGAGTAGTGAACAAACGCACACACACACACACAGTGAACACACACCCGGAGCAGTGGGCAGCCATTGCTCCAGCGCCCGGGGAGCAATTGGGGGTTCGGTGCCTTGCTCAAGGGCACCTCAGTCATGGTATCGAAGGCAGAGAGAGTGCTGTTTGTTCACAATCCCCACCTTCAATTCCTGCCGGTGCGAGAATCGAACCGGCAACCTTCAGGTTACAAGCCCGACTCTCTAACCATCAGGCCACGACTTCCCCCTACTAAGGGGGAAACAGTAGTTTAAACAGTAGTTTTCTATTAAGACATTCTTTTCTATTAATATATAAAATATATTATGACTGTATTATTTTCCTAAATGCTCTTTTTTATTTTACAGTGAAATATTACAACAGTAATTTGTAAATGCATTTCATTTTAAAATGTAAATAGCAAATATTTTGTTGCTATTTAGTAATGTTTATATTTTTATTTAATAATAATAATAATAATAATAATAATGGTAACACTTTAGTATAGGGACCAATTCTTACTATTACCTAGTTACTTATTAGCATGCCTATTATTAAAATATTGGCTGTTTATTAGTACTTACAAAGCACATTATGCATGACCATATTCTACATCCCAAATCCTACCCAATACCTAAACTTAACAACTACCTTACTAACTATTAATAAGCAGCAAATTAGGAGTTTATTGAGGCAAAAGTCAGTTAATGGTTTGTTAATACTAGCAAGAATTGGACCTTAAAATAAAGTGTGACCATAATAATTATACTTAGTAGTAGTAGTAGTATAGCCTTATTGAAATATAAATCATAAAAGTTTGGCCAAATTGTGCAGTCCCACAAACAAACACAAAACTTTTTTTTAAATCACATTTTAAATCACAATCACATTTTTTTATCAGGAAATAATAAAGAAATTAGTTTTTTTCTCCCAATTCGCGCAGCCCTATAATATACTAGCTAACATTCCACAGTAAATGCTTTAAACAGTAGTATGCTACTCTGCTGTCACATTTTGCAAAATAATTCTTGGCAATCCGATCAAAAATTTGTAAATGAAAAAATAAATAATAAAATGTTAAAAGCCACTGTAATTGCTTTCAATTCATCACAATGGAAACAAAAATGCTGATTGTTACTCAGTGGGAATGAGGGATAACTGCATACTATTCACAGGATACATACTATATACTAGTTTGTCTAGCATGTTATTATGCCATTTCACATACAGCCAAAGGCTTTATTGTGCATTTACGGTGATGGATCACAGCCAGGGCCTCACCTGCTGTAATGCAGCGGCAGCGGCTGCAGCGGCCTGCTGCTGGAGCGCTGCGGTCTGCTGCGAGAGCTGGTAGTTGGCAGCTGACTGTGAGTTGAGGGAGGCTGCAGCTAAAGCCGACTGCTGAGTGTACATAGGAGACGCTCCCAAGAGGGACGGCTGCTGCACTCCTAAAGCTATGGGAGAAATGTGTGAGATTGTAATGACATTGCAACAACACAACAACATTCAAACAAACACATGCATACGTTAACCAGTCAATGAAACCCAAACAAAAACATCTTGAGCTTTGACCTTTGAATGCATGTTTAGACTAAAATCCAATTATTTGTAATTGAAAGTGAAATTAATGCAGTGCTAATAATTCAAGTATTTGCTAATTATGATGACTTACAGTGTAAACTGTTCAGGTCCAGTGACTGTCCTGAGTGGCCGGGCTGTGAAACCGCTGTTGCGGCAAACTGGGCCGCCCATGGAGGGTTCTTCTGCCCCCCGAACTGGGCCATGGAGACCTGCTCACGTTTTCTGCTGGACCAGGAGGCAGTTTATTTCCTGTGGGGTCAGTAATTAAACTTACTAAAACGGCAAGCTCTAAACATCACAAGCATAAAACTGGATGGACAGGAGCTGAAATAGTGGCTGCTCACCAAGACCACACTACTGATAATCACAAGACACACAAAGTCAATAGTTTTGATCTTTGTAACTTTAAGGCCCCTACTGCCCAAGACAACAATCAAAATGCCCACATATATCAACTACATGATATTTTATTACTACTACTGCTGCAAAGATGCTTGAAGAAAGTGGGGCTGGTAATAGATAAAGATAATCAAGTTTCCAATTATTCTATTGTTTTTTTTTTTTTTGAATAGTTAACACATTTAGAGCGGAAACAAAATTAATAATCTGTAAAGAAGATCTGTTTCATTTACATGAACTGAGAGCTGTTTTTGCAAGATTGTTAATTTAATTTAAACAATTCCATGCCATCTCAGAACACACTCGGACATGCTACCTAGTTAGGGATCTCTCTAGACTTTGAAACACAGCCAATGCCACCTGTCAGCTCAATAAATTGTCTCTAACAAAATTAATGTACTCTAACAAAATTAATTGTCTCTAACAAAATTAATTAATTGTCTCTAACAAAATTAATTCCTTCATACAAAGAAAGCAATGAGTTTTGTTAAAAGTACAGATTTGATGTAGAAATACAGTAGCTTTAAAGAAGATCTATGTCATTTACTCATAATTAAGAGCGAGTTTGCAAGATTGTTAACTTAAATGTAAAAAACTCGGACAAGCTGTCTATTTAGGGAGCTCACTAGATTTTGAAACACAGCCAATACCATCTGTCAGCTCCAGAACCCCAGCAGACTGTTTACAACCTCTTCCTACTGTAAAACTCAGTTTAAGTCCGGATCAACAGCGAAAAAGAATCATTAGCTTCTTCATAAGCTTTGTTTGAAGACCCAAATAATCAATTTTACCACGCAATCTTTTATCTGCACTAGCTTAGCACACCAACGTATTCTCAATGCAGCAAGCTAAGCAGCTAACGCAGCAACACAACAACACTAACCAAACCATTTTAAACCTTGTATTATGTCTCTCAACCACTATGAAGCGTATTAACTTAAACTAAACAACAGTTTCAGTGGTAGTGTGTAAACACCAGTTGTGCTGCCTGCGGTGTTTTGTTTTCAGCAGTGCTGTCTGATTCGGGCCCTCGCCTGAACACACTGTCTAGTGTTCTGTCCGTGCACTTACTAGTCTCCTTTACACCTCAGAAGTGTATACAATATGCGCAGGATAACACACAGTCGAGTGCATGACCAAGCATTACAAAACTTCAGTCAGTATATAAGTTAGTGTTATCGTCGCATCTTACCCTCCGTCCTCGCTCATTCACCGGCAGAGACACGCTGAAGTCTGGGAGACGCGCATGCGCAGTTCGCTTGAAGTACTTCAGCGCAAAGCGGATCCAGGATCGGATGATTTAAGACAATTATGGCAAGCCATTTTAGACTAAAATATATTAAGTGTTACTCGTCGTAATTGCATTTTTACTAGTAACAATTCAATTAGAGAGCTCTTCAATTAAATTATTACTAGTAACAATGACAGTTAGAGAGCTCTCTAAATCAATATTTACTAGTTACAATTACAATTAGAGAGCTCTCTAATTAAATTAGAGAGCTCTGCAATTGCATTCTTACTAGTAAAATCTGAATTAAAGAGCTAATTCAGTTCTTACTAGTCTGAATTAAAGAGCTAATTCAGTTCTTACTAGTAACAATTATGATTAGAGAGCTCTCTAATTCAATTCTTACTAGTAACAATTCAATTATAGAGCTCTCTAATTAAATTAAAGAGCTCTGCAATTGCATTCTTACTAGTAAGAACTGAATTAGAGAGCTCTACAATTCGATTCTTACTAGTAATAATTACAATTAGAGAGCTCTTTAATGCAATTCTTACTAGTAACAATTGAATTAGAGAGCTCTCTAACTGAATTAGAGAGCTCTGCAATTGAATTCTTACTAGTAACAATTGAATTAGAGAGCTCTAGAATTCAATTCTTACTAGTAATAATTACAATTAGAGAGCTCTTCAATGCAATTCTTACTAGTAAAAACTGAATTAGAGAGCTCTTTAATTCAATTAGAGAGCTCTCTAATTCAGTTTTTACTAGTAAGAATTCCAGTTAGAGAGCTCTCTAATTCAGTTGTTACTAGTAAGAATTCCATTTAGAGAGCTCTCTAATTCAGTTGTTACTAGTAAGAACTGAATTAGAGAGCTCTTTAATTCAATTATAGAGCCCTGCAATTAAACATATCTCTAATGTGTTTTTTTACTAGTAAAAATTTTATTATAGAGCTCTATAATTGCATTTTTACTTGTAATAATTAAATAAGGGAGCTCTCTAATCGGAATTGTTACTAGTAAAAATTGAATTAGAGAGCTCTTTAATTAGAATTGATACTAGTAAAAATGTATTTAGAGAGCTCTCTAATTGGGATTGTTACTAGTAAAAACTGAATTAGAGAGCTCTTTAATTAGAATTCTTACTAGTATAAATGTATTTAGAGAGCTCTCTAATTGGAATTGTACTAGTAAAAATTTAATTAGAGAGCTCTTAATTGTTACTAGTAAAAATGTATTTAGAGAGCTCTCTAATTGGAATTGTTACTAGTAAGGATTCAATTGTAGAGCTCTCTAATTGGAATTCTTACTAGTAAAAATTCAGTTGTAGAGCTCTGTAATGAAAAACGAATGGAAGTCAATGGAGACATATGACTAGTAAAAATTCATTTGTAGAGCTCTCTAACTGGAATTGTTACTAGTAAGAATTTAATTGTAGAGCTCTCTAATTATAATTGTTACTAGTAAGAATATGATTAGAGAGCTCTCTAATTGGCATTGTTACTAGTAATAATTTAATTGTAGAGCTCTCTAACTGAATTGTTACTAGTAAAACTGCAATTACGACGAGTAACACTTAGTATATTTTAGGCTAAAACGGCTTGCCATAGACAATGAAGAAGAAAAACTTGACAGTGCCGCATACTGAAGCAAATCCAAACAATCCTATATTCGGTGTTGGGGAGTAACTAGTTACATGTAACGAAATTATGTAATTTAATTACAAATTAAATGTAACTGTAATCTGTTACAGTTACTGAGAAAATTTTGTAATTAAATTAGTTACTTATAAAAATGCTAATGATTACAATGGAGGTTACATCTGAATATTTTCAAACACATACAGATTTGATTGATTTCTTTCCCAAATTGCATTGACTGCTCTAAAATATGAGACACCAGTGTTTCAGGAGTTTATAGGACACATGCTTATTTCCTATTTGGTTTTATATGATTTATTTTTTTAAGATTAGCTGCTTTTTTTCAAAGCATTGTTAGATGCCAATCATAGCTATGCAAGGATTTGATTTAAAAAACAGTATCATAGCTAATAACTATATCTTGTTGTGATTTTAAATCTGTTTAACCTCAAAATGATCTCAAAGTAAAAAGAGGTGCTAAAGTCTGATTTTGTTATGATTGCGCTTTAAAATTAAATTATTATAATCTTAATTCAAGTGATGAAGGATTTTGAAAGTCTGACAGTAATCTGTGTTGAGTACTACTGTAAGGTTAACCCTGCCTGCTTTAAATGTTTTGAAATGATTAACAGTTGAAAACATTTGTTAGATATTTAGAGAAGTAATCAAATGTAATCAGTTGTTACACTACTTAGTACAATTTAAATAGGGTAACTTGTAATCTGTAACCTATTACATTTCCAAAGTAACCTTCCCAACACTGCCTACATATATAACTCAAAACAAGTCATTGTTTTTTATTATTAGTCATATTATTACTTAATCATTTCACTTCAAATCGTGTTTTCGTCGATCAAAATTCATAAGGCTCTTTATATAAAAAACCCGAGAGAATTAGTTGTCAGTTTTTTAGACAAGCTGGAACTGTAGACTGTTTAGGCACATTGCTTTCAGAAATTATTAACACTCTTTATATTATTTATTTCTCATCATGCTGTGTTGCAAAGTTAAATAAAAAATAAAAATAATTAGGATTTTCCAATTAAAACAATTAAGTTTAAATGTTCCCTGAAAGTTTCATTTTTAGGTTTTAAGTTTCTAAAATCATTTCTATGATGAAACAGGACAAGGGCCCAATTGTTTTTGTAAAGTAAACCACACGCACTGAATGACCTGAATGAATGAATAAATAAATAAATAATAAATAAAAATTGCTGTCCATAAAAAACAAATTTGCATTTTAAGAATTAGTTCCAAAATTCCACCATCTACATGTGAAATGCTCATATCCCAAAATGATTTAATGCCATGAGTGCTTTTAAAGGACTGTTTCTTGACATTTTTATATTAGATGTTAAAATCTCTCATTCTGGAACAATTAGTGAAACATGCTGGTTCATAAATATGTTGACCTTTTTACACTGAAATGAAAAATAGAGTAAAATATAGAAGATTAATAAGAACAAAATGCAGAAAAATACGTTCAACAATTTGTTTCAAAAGTATTTTAACCCAAGCGGGAGAAAAATGGTAAACAGTAGGACAAATATCTACACCAGGACAATAACTAATTTGAACACAACTGTTTTATTTCATTATAGGTCCTCCAGAACTGCTGGATGGCAGCTGTAGATGATTATGAATACAGACTTTCACAACTGATCTCACTCTCAAAGACTCTTAGAGCTGTGGAAGATCTGCATGACTTCAAGTGGTCATTTCAGGTTTAAGAATGTATCAGGATCACAGCATTGTATTCATGCTATAAAAGAACTCCCACTTAATTACTGCACTCACCAGCCATCTAGGTGAAACTGGAGTGTTCAATAAACATTGTAATTAAAAGAATAACCGTCTTCAGTTTAACCTTTTCTCTCAGACAAGTAACAAACCTGTTTAGAACCTTGTAACTCCTTGAGTGCAGATGAGTGCCAGTCAGAACACGTAAAGGCGTGGAAAAGTGCAGAGCTCAGTTTTCTTGTACTTGCAATCACAATATTGCACAGATATAGCAACAGAACAACTTAAAACTTTGAGCTTGGTTAAATATTACATTATATTCTAGTTTCTGCACCTTAAATATACAGCATTCTTATGGAGTGTCTGAATCCAACTATAATTATGACACAACAATAGCAAATTGAAATATGTGGACAGCAGAGCTGGATCTCATGCTACGAGTCTTGCAGTTTCTTCTCCACTTCTGTAAACACCTTCATGTTGATCTCATCCACTTCATCCTCGACCTTATTAAATTAAACAATATACAATAATGAATAATGAAAGTCATGATCACTGTAGTTAAATATGCAAAAGATGTTCTCATGAATAACTTTGATGGATTTATATCTCTCACCTGTTCTACTTTGTCCACCTCAGGTATATAAAACTGCAGCATGTTCTGGATACCATTTTTTAGGGTAACTGTGGAGCTGGGACAGCCTGTACAGGAGCCAACCAACTTCAGCTTCACTGTGCCATCCTCAAAGCCTTTGAATATGACATCGCCACCATCCTCTTGAACTGTGGGTCTTAAAGAAAAGCAGACGAAGCATTGAGCTCTACTGGACATCTAAAAACCTTCAATACATAACTAGCTATGAATGTAAATGTCCTGTCCACATATAAAGTAATTTTATTCTGTGCTGAAAGCTTTTCGTGCTTATGGCTAGCACTGACATTCTAAAATTCTAAATTAATAATTATAAAAAGCAGCAAAATTAAATAATAAAGATTAAACATGCTTTCAATATTTTTTGGAATGAAAATTTAATTTGTGATGAGGAACCTTGTCAAGAAAAGAAAAAGATTACTGGAATTTATCAGGTATACATCAGGTATAATACTGTGAAATATTATTATAATTTAAAATTACTTATATATATATATATATATATATTTTTTTTTTTTTTTTTTTTAAAGGTAATTTATTCCTGTGATGGCAAAGCTGAATTTTCAGCATCATTACTCCAGTATTCAGTGTCACACGATCCTTCTGAAATCATTCTAATATGCTGATTTGCTGCTCAAGAAACATTTCTTATTATTATCAATGTTAAAAACGGTTGTGCTGCTTCATATTTTTGTGGAAACTGATACATTTTTTAGGATTCTTTGATGAAAGTGTAAACAGCATTTATTTAAAATAAGCCTTTTGTAATATTATAAATGTCTTTAATATCACTTTGGATAAATTTTATGAATTCTTCCTCAATGAGTATTCATTTTCTAAAAAAAATAAATAAAAAATAAAAATTTAAACTGTAGTGTATATTGAATCAAAACAATATAAACATACCTGATCCGTGTGTCTAAAAGCTCCTTAATCATTAAGACAATTTCATCATCATCTTCTGTAACACCTTAAGAATAAAGAAATAAAGATACAAATTTTAAATACAATGTATCAAAATGCATTTAGTCAATTTGTACAAAGTTTCGCTCACTGCTTTCAGCGTGTGTTGCTCCCGTTGTGATGGCCTCGCCACTCTCAAAGAACTTAGTAATGACCTCAATCGCATGCCTCTTAATGTCTGTCCATTCAACATCCTCATCTGCCTTTAATAAGTAACAACAAATTCATAAAGTTTAATGCAACATTCAAAAAGGCTAGCAACCAAACAGTCTGTCTTATTGCTGAATGCTACCTTAGTCAATGTGATAAAATCTGGGCCATAGAAGACACTTTTTATGCCTTCAATTTGGAAAAGATCCCTGTTGGATGATTATAACAAATGTATTTAATACACAGCAAGGCTTTACACTTAATGTGCAAAAGGCACTATACTTTGAAAATGAAGCTTACCTGGCTAAAGGGGAACTCTCTGCCGAGTCTGATGTTGGGAAATCTCGAGTCCCCGTCCCCAGCACAGGCTTACCAGGAAGAAACTTTAGACTTCTGGGGTTTGGTGTGTCTTGAGTTAAAATTGAAAGCTTTCGTACTGCAATAAAAAGCAGTCCTCAGTAAGATTACATGGCTTTGCAATATTAAATTCAACAGCATTACAAGCTTTAAATCATCAAAAGTGACCTGTGAAGGAATAAAGGTGATATAGGGTAAAAAATAATATGCCTCACCTGAGAATGATTTGCATTCATACTGTTGAGACTGTATTCTGTGGGCAGCCCACAATGAATAGCACTGATTTCTGTCATTTACAGGCAATCTAAGAGACAACACACGCGATTACAGTCTCTACTCACACACTATAAAATCAAAACAGACATATATATATATATATATATATATATATATATATATATATATATATATATATATATATATATGCGCTTATGACAGATGAAGTTAATACCAAGGTAATCGTTAGACTGTAGTATTTTGGTGGAAACTACGGTTACTATTGTAAACCAGCACAATCGCCATTTGACATTATATTATGCAACAATATACATCTGTAAAAGATGCAGTATGTCATTTCCAACCTCAAATGATGTGACCGTATGAAGCGCGATAGACTCCATCTTACAGACGCCGCCATTTTGATTGTTTTGAAATTTAGGACCCCAAAGAGGACAATAATTCTCCTGCTGAAAAATACGACTGTGTGTGTGTTAAATGATATTGTGTGTTATTAAAAAATATATATATAGTGCTTATAAAAAATATGTGAAGAAATGCGTATGAAATCAGAGTGAATCACGGCAAAACAACTGCACTGCACCTTACATGCGAATATAAAAAAAGGCGCAAGTGGACACTTTCACTTTCCGGCGCTTCCCTTCTTAAAGGGATAGTTTCAGAAAATGAAAATGACAAAACGACAGTTAGCCTAAAATGAAAATGTACTCACACCCATGACTAAATAAACTATGTCAACTTTCTCTTTTGCATAATGTTAGATATTAGACAGAATGACAGTTCCAGCATTCACCTTCATGTATGAAAAAAACACAGATGCAATGTAATGAATGTTGAACTGAAAGACTGCATTATATAATGTAATTATATAATTCATGATGCATATTAACCTTTTGAATGACATTGCAACCCGTTCTAAATGTTATTTCAAGATGCTACTCTTTGGTCCTTCCACAGATCCGTAAAAGGGCCAATCGAAGAACTGTAAAGAGGCTTTTACAGCAGTATGATTTATTCATTGATATCAATCAAAATATTGTTATATGTGTCTGTTTTTCACAGTCCTACTGCATTCAAAGAGAGTAAATTTGCCTAATGCTTAAAAATCTAGAGGGAACATTGTCGTGGCTAGGTGACACTTGATTTGATTAAAGGTGGAACTTGACCTGAAAAGTTTGGGAACCACTGCACTGCTCTAAACTAACATTCTCTCAGGACAGCTATGAGTAAGACCATAAGTAAACACTGGGACAAGACTGAGTTGACTCAACTAAAGCTGCCTTGTGGCTGTTATATTTTCTTCTCTTAAAGAAGGTGATTACCATAGAGGAGTGGCTGGACGTGGTGGCATGTCTCAAAGCTTCCTTTGCGTATTTAAGTAAGAATGCAGCTCATCTGGTAGAAGAGACAGTAAACCGGTAAGGCCAGCAGCAGAAAAGTGAAAGATGCTAAAGGACATGTTTTTAAGCGGCTAATATGTCAGTCAGCTTTTCAAGACCTCCACTGAAGGATCACTTCTGAGATTATCAGCACTTTATTTTATTCTTGAACCAACTCTCTACAAGAAACATGGCTGTTTGGGCTATCTTACCAATTGTTCTGTGTGCCGTCTCATTCATCGGGTGTTGGACAGTGTGAGTTCACAAGTTTTTTTGCCATTTCTCTCAATTTAAATTACATGTTACAAATTTATGGTCAACTAAATAGATATAGATTAGAATCTGATAAATATTTTTGTTGTTTAACAGTGTTTTTATCACTGTTAAACTTTTTGCATCACTGTAATTACTTGTTATATCTCTTCACTGTTGCTGAGAATACTAGATAAATAGATAGATAGATAGATAGATAGATAGACAGATAGGTTTTAATCGTAATTTACGATGTTTCAGACATTTATTAATATCTACATTATAACATTGGTGCTGACGTGTAAATGATTGTTGCATAACCAGCTTAACAACAAAGCAACAACAAGAGGCAAGTAATTTCAGTGCTGATGTCATAAGCGTCAAGGCATATTATACTTTAAACTCAGTAACCGAAGTCAGGATCAGAAAAACTCAAAGACAAGTCAAGGCTGGTCTTTTCTGCTCTCTGGAAGGGAGTCTGATCTGAGAGATTTTCACATACACTCTTAAAAATAAAGGTGCTTGAAAAGGTTCTTCAAGTGATGCCATATATAGAATAAAGCAATAATCCCCGTGAAGCCGTGGTTTACAGTGAATTTATAACAGCTAAGGGGCGTTGCTAAAACCCCCTTAGCTGTGATAAATTCACTGTAAACCACGGCTTCACGGGGATTATTGCTTTTATAAAACGGTTATTCCATATACTTAGTAAGGTATCACAAAATAAAACAGAGCAAATAAGTGCAATGATATTAATAAAAACAGTATTCTTCCACCAAACAATGTAGTTCCTCAGAAACAGTTGTGGTTGGAACCTATGCTTGGAGCAAAGTGGCTGACAAGCAACACACAAAGAAAACAAAGGTGTAGGTTTGTAGTGTAATTTACAACGGCTTCGAACGTGGCTCAACCAATCAGAATCAAGGACCGGAACTATCCGTTTTATAAAAACCATTTTTGGTTCCACAAAGAACCATTCAGTCAAAGGTTCTTTAAAGAACCATATCTTTCTTACCTTTTATAATCTGAAGAACCTTCTTTTGACACAAAGAACATTTTGTGAAACAGAAAGGTTCTTCAGATGTTAAAGGTTCTTTATGGAACCATTTAGACAAAAAGGTTCTTCTATGGCATCGTGAAGCAAGTTTCTTTTTAAGAGTGTACACTGTTAAACACTCATCGATTTCTGAGTCATGCTGTATAAACAGGTTCCGGGTTACTTATTAAAAACAATCCTTACGCATCTCTACTAGAGCAAGAACACTGAACAGAATTAGTACAAGTAAAAGCACAGTATTTTGGGTCTGAATTTAGTACTATTTTTCTTTTTTTTTCTTGGTCTTGGTGAAAAGTAATATAACATAGCCCTGCATCTTGGAAAAAAAAATCTGATTTGCAAATAAAAAAGGCCTAGTATTACCTAATTTGATTATGCTGAGTTAAAAATATCAATAAAAACCTCCTGTAATGCACTTATCAAAATAACAAAAGCAGGCAAATGTTTAAATTTTAATTACAAAAAGAAGTATTTCAAAATGTATCATTTAACTTACAATCTGCGGGGAGTGGCATAAATTAGGCATAAAATAATGTTAGATTCTTCAGAATAATTTATACATATGAAAATAGGCTGTGAATAGAACAAATAGTTATAAGCTGGCTCAAAGGAAGACAGGAATCATGTCTTTGTGGCAGTTTTTCTGCTGATTAAGGGTTAATACAAGTCTTCTTCAGCTTACAAATGGCTGTCCAAAGCAAAAATGATCTGAAATGCAAAGTGTAAAGTGTAAAGTGTGAGATAGAGCAAAACAGGCACCATTTTTGGAATCAGCACCGCAAAATGAGTAAGAAACAAGTATTGGATTTCATTCAGCAAATATGATTCTGCACAGTGTGCCACTGATGATGCCAAAATATGCCACTGTTAACAAATAAAAGTGACTCAAGTTGACTTTTGTTGTAAAAAGTTCTCGTCTTTACAGATACGGACTTGCATTAAGTTTCAACCACGTCTGCTCACTTAACAACTGGTAAAGTGATGAGTTCAGCATTATTTAATGTTATCATTCTGTTATGCATGTTTCATTGTAACATTGTTTTTTTTTTTTTTTTTTTTTTTTTTAAATGTAACAGGGAATACAGAAATTCATGTCACCCAAATGAAACAGGGATTTGCTGCACCCTGGATAATGTTCCCACCATAAGGTCTGTATAACACATTAACCTCTGAAACACCTGTTATTTTCCACTTCATAATCCAAAAGAATGACAGGCATTTTCTGCTTGTTTTGCAGCACAAGTGGAGCAAACTTTCCAGAAAACTCCCTTTTCACAGCAACAATCAATGCTGGTTCATTTTTGTGTGGGTATATATGACTTTCAGATTATGTTTCACATCTGTTTCTTGACAAATGCATTCAATTAAATTACATTTTGTATCAGTCATTGTAGTGAATTGTATTGTGGTTTGCAGAGGAAATCTGTGAAATACATTTTCTCTTTGTCCCCACAGTTCTGATTTTTTGCATTTTCCATCATGCACACATCCTGGACAGGAACAGTCTTCATTCTCTTCTCAGTAAGATTGCAATGATTTTAGGCTGTGTGGTGTCTGTGAGCGCTTTCATGGCAGGGAACTGCAATGTAAGTACAGAAGAATACCCTTCAGTAATTTCACTTCTTGCTTATGGATGTATAAGCACTGACAAATCAATACAAAAATTCTTAAAGGAATAATTCACCGAAAAATGAAAATTTGCCGAACATTTACTCATCCTCAGGCCATTCAAGATTAAGATGAGTTTGTTTCTCAATCAGAACAGATTTAGAGAAATTTAGTATTACATTACTTGTTCACCAATGGATCCTCTGCAGTGAATGGGTGCCGTCAGAATGAGAGTCCAAACAGCTGATAAAAACATCACAAAAACCCACACGACTCCAGTCCATCTATTAACATCTTGTGAAGTGAAAAACTGCGTGTTTGTAAGAAACAAATCAATCAACTTCAAACTGTTGTTTCTAAAATACTAGAGTCCTTTATCCATAATATTGCTTTCTCCAGTGAAAAAGTCATCTGATGTGAATCAGGAGAGAAATATGCACAGATCACCTTTTAAAAGTGAGAGCAGCAGTCCAAAACAGTTCTAAACAAATATGTCAGTGGAGAGGACAACAGGGGATGAACCTTTTCACTAGAGGAAGCGTTGTTATGGATTTTTAAAGTTAAAACACCTTTATAATGGGTTTGTTATTACAAACGCACTTCACTTCACAGGATGTTAATTTAGTGGATTATTATTTTTATGTTTTTATCAGCTGTTTGGACTCTCATTCACTAATCCATTGGTCAGCAAGTGATTTCTTCAAATCTGTTCCGACGAAGAAACAAACTGATCTATATCTTAAATGGTCTAAGGGTGAGTAAATTTTCAGCAAATTTTCATATTTGGGTAAACCATTCCTTTAATGAAGGGATCTCAGATGACATGGCCTTAACAAAATAGTCTAACACTTTCCTTACTTTCAGTGGCCTCACTCTGAAAAAACAGACAAAAATAAAGGTCCTTAACCATGTATTTTATAAAATAACAGCTTGTATGACAACATTCATGTGAAGTCAATTATGGAGTCACAAAGCAAACTCTTTGCATGGTTGGTAGACTGTTTCTTGTAGCCAGACTCTGTAAATATGATGAACATGCATGATCTAATGACAACTTTAAAATGTTTTTTTACAATATATTTAATTACATTTTTATTATACAACCACATCACAAATTTATAATTCCATAGTAATTACGTACACTTGTCTAAAACAGAATTGACTGAAACATTCTCTTTTACTTTCTGTATTGACATCTATAGTTCCATGAAGAACCTTTAACATTCTTGGAAACTTTCCATAACGGAAAAGATTCTTAACAGTTTGTTACATTCTTTAGATTTTTTAAATGTTTTTCGTATTAGTTTTAAAAATGGTACTTTTACGAACTGTCCTCTTAAAAGTTCTTTGAGAAACACAAAGTGGCTCTTCTATGGCATCACTGCAAAACTCGACTTTTTGTGTAGTGAAATGACCAAATAGATATGAACAGATATTGTTTCCTGTGTTTTCTTGCAGCCAGTAGAGCTGGTGTTGCTCCATTACCTGGGTGCTGCTGTGAGCTTTGTGTTTGTGTGTCTGTACATGACCATCCTGACCTCCCTCACTAGTAAATGTGTGTTGACGGGATGTGAACGGGTTCTCTACCCTCTACGCATCATCTCCTCATTTATCCAGATTACTTCCACCATCCTCTGTATCCTTTTATGCTCAAAATATTTTGCATGTTTTTATCAATTATGGTTCAGTACGTCTAAGCTTACATAATTTCTAAGGTCATCAAGAATGAAGTACAGGTGAAATGGAAGAACTGTTGTAGTTACAGGTCTCTTTTCAGATATACACCAGCCCTAACAAGTATTTAGACATAAGAAACACTTTAAAATGTACATCATTTCATAATATATCAAAATATCAAATCAAGTGGCAATTATTTTATAGAAATAAAGCAGAGACTCATTTAGGAAAACATGATATAAAAATAGTTTTAAAAGACTCAAAAAAGTACACTACCATTCAAAAATGTGGGATTGATAAGATGTTTTAATAAGAAGTTGCTTATGTCTTAAAAATACAGTAAAAATCAGATATCATTACAATTTAAAATATTCTATTTTAATATATTTTATACATTAATATAATTTAATTTATTGTGATGCTTCATTACTTCAGTCTTCAGTGTCCCATGATCCTTCAGAAATCAGTCTAATATGCTGATTTGCTGCTCAAAAAAAAAAAAAAAAAAAAAAAAAATCCTATTCCAGTTTCTCTGATGAAAAAAAACTTTTTCGGGAGAGTGTAGATTGTTTTAAGCTTTTCGTGTTTAAAAATCAAAATTCCATCATTTACATTACTCACCCATGTCTATCCAAACCTGTATGCATTTCTTTCTTCTGTGAAACACAAAAGAAGATATTTTGGAGAATGTTGATAACCAGTTTCGGCTCCCATTGACTTCTATTGTATTTTTTGTCCCTACCTGTTATTGTTACCAACATTCTTCAAAATATCTTCTTTTGTGTTCTACACAAGAAAGTCAGTCAGGCAGGTGTGGAACTACATGAGGGTGAGTCAGTGATGAACTATCCCTTATAGCTATTTAAATCAGTCGTTTTTCGTCCATAACTCTTCTTTCATCAGATGGCATCTTCTTCATCCAGGAGGATTACTTCTTCAAGCACCTATCTGCTGTGTTTGAATGGTTTCTGTGTGTCAATCTGGAGCTCTATGAACTCAGCTACACTGTGGAATTCTACTTTTTCTCCTCATCAATGCTTTCAGTGCTCTTAGCCAAGAAAGAAGAAGAGAAAACTCTCATTTTGTCTTGATAGTTTTCTTAGTTTTTTTCCATTATGGATTAATTATATATTATAAACCATTTTAAATGGAACCTCATTCAAGCAGCAGGTCTACTCAGGGGACATCTGAAGACTTGTAAAGGGTTTGCACATACTTTTGAAGTTGTAATATAATGTACATACTCCTTGAGATAGCAAGCACTGGATTTAACTTAGAGCAGGATACTCTGATTTTTTTTTCTCAGAGTGGAGCAACAGGCACTTTGAACTCAGTTTCTTTCTAAGCGTCTTTACTTTCAAAATACAATATCATTTAACTAGGAAAATACCTTACAAATGCAATATTTGACCTCATATCTGGATTTCCTGTAAGCAAGAGTAACTTGGTTCGTGCATGCAGTTTAAATGATTGTTCAGTGTTTACTTAATCTAATCATTCAGTCCCTTGATAATGTGGAATCAACTGCTGGCAGGAAATGTGTAATTGTCAGAAATGAAAGTACCATAAGGTCTGTATAGAAAAATATAACCCATTCATAGTCACAGGTTTATCTCAAATTAAATTATTTTCCATTATCCCTTATTATTGTGTCTGAACTTCAAGACTCTAGAGGGTGAATTCAAGAGAACGGCTATGGCTAAGTGGTCAAATTTACCTGAAACGACCTTCTACAGATTAGAAAGGGTCTAATTTTCTGGACAAGATCATTGTCAAGTTTAACTCCTGATATTTTTTTACTAACACAGAGAGCTACGATGCAAAAAACTGTATTTGCTGTGTCAAAGCAACAAAGGGCTCATTTTTTGCCTCTGATAGTTTGTTGATGTTTATAGCTGTACAGGTACAGTTCATATCTACTTAATTGTTGGCATTACTATGACAGACTTTACAGCATTAGTTTGCATGTATCAACATGCATGAATCAATTTTTCTTTTTTTCAAAACGCTACTTAAAATAATCTAGACATGTACCTCCTGTTGCCAAATGCCTAATAGAAAAGTTCCCTGGAATGTGAATGGTTTCACAACGTAACGGCCAGCAGGATGTTATCACACACACACACTGGTATAAAAAGTCAAGAATGGTGTACAATAATTCAAAGGAAGCACTAGCACTTGAAACACCTGTTCTGTGTAATTCTGACACACCCATTGTGTTTAACTAAGAAAATCATTCTTACATGCAGTAATTCTCTTGAGGAGGTGAAGCTGCTACTATATAGTTTTTTTGTTGATATTTTCAGGTATAATGAGGTAATCATCTAAAACAGTTTCCTTATTGCCATTTTTTAAAATTAAATAATGTAGTCATCTATGTATTGGCCATGAAGGCCAATACATAGAGCCATACTGCGTGATTTAGAAATATCCAAAACAGGGAGGGGAAATATAGTACAGCTTGTTCAAACTTTTGAAATTTCAAAGTCAGAGTGAAAGGGTGAGTTTGTTTGGAAAGGGTAGGTACACATACTGCTGTAAGACAAAGACACTGATGCAGCTGAGGACTTTGGACCTGTGCTCAAGAATAATGTTGAATGGAGTTGAAAGCAGAAATGAGTCCTAAAACCTGGAAACCAGTTGGCATTTTTGCGCTTAAGGTTCTGTTGTCCCAAAGTCTAAGGTGTGTGGTAAACACACGATCAATATATTTACACTTTTATTCTATGACATAAAATACATCAGCAATACCCAACTTGTGATTTTTAAGCTTTTACGTGTCTTGAAGGCAGTTGCTAACAAGTAGATAAATGGGACAAAAGGGGTTGCCAGGGACATTAAACATCATCACACCAATCAGGAAAACTCATCTACTCACTAGTCCGCTTTGACAATTTTGTTGCGTTTATAATCATGCTCTTGCAAAGTATTCTAACTCAAAGACTGAAACAATTGTCTAAAGCTTAGTGATGGTGTTGCTGAAGCTTTGCAACCATAATGCAAATCCTTTATAGCATAACTTGAGCTTTTTACTCCTGGCGATTGTATTTAGGCTTCGGAATTTTTTAAAAGCTGTGCTCATTTGTGACGATATTCAAAAGGACACTGGGAAATTCATTTGTGCTGATGACAACACATAACACAATTGTTTAACATTCAGATAGGTTTGAACTCAAGAGAATAAAAAAACCAGGGGAAAAAATCAAATGTTAATGCAAAGCACATAACCTTTACTTTGAAAGAAGGTAATATACATCCTGGAATTACAGATAATAAAGATACATTATGAGCAAAATAAATTCACAATGAATATCCTCTCTTCTTTCACTGATCCAAAGAGTGGGGCAAACTAGAAAATGTCTATAGTATCAATGAGGGGAAAAGTGGTAGCAAACCTAAAAAGTTTGTATGTCCAGGCATTCACTGTAAAAAAAATTGAAACAAACTAAAAAGAAAAAAAAACAGCAAGCAGTAGTCCACATTGCTAAGAACCTCAAAAAGTAACCGAAAGAAAACAGGAGCTTGATTTTCATGGTGTTTCTCTCACTACGTAGTTCAACTGCAATGCATATATCATAAATAGATGATAGGGGAGAAACACAACTGTTAGATAGGTCTACAAGCAAGATGCCACAATTCCAGCATAGCTGAAACAATAAATGACCACTCCTCCAAATTCCAAACTTGGAGCGTGACCGAAAGTAATCCTTTACAAACTTTTAAGATAGTCAGTCTGCAGGCGCTTCTGCAATCACTTCTCATGCCAAACACCTCCAACCAAAGCATGTTAAAACAGTTTGGGCCCTTAAAACGTCCGTGTGGATTTACTTGTGGGTTTATTTGTTCGTCTGACGGTGAGAAACACTTCATGGCGTGACGTGTGAGAGAAAGAAAGGTTAAAGCAAAGAACTGTACGTCTCTTATCTAAGCCTTAGAACCTCTTCAGCTAGGTAAGTCTCGATTAGTCCTTTAAACTCTCCCAAATGACTAAAATGATATCAGTAACATCTAGCTCAACTTGTATAGCTTTAGCTGATGCAGTCCTCTCTCAGGTCTAAACAAGCAGACGTCCCCTGATCCACACGGTAACGGTGCTGATCATTTCAGGCTGGAGAGCACTACATTTACATATTTGACTTTTTTTTTCTTTTCTTAAAAAGGAAGGACACTACAGTAGTTGACAACTCAAAAGTATTAATGTGATGCAAATTTGAAATTTTATAAACCTACAATGAGTTGAAATTAGTTTTCTTCAAACTGAGTACATGTTCTTTGTTGTAGAGCCACTTTTGCTAGAGGTGTCGTCATGTGACTGGTATCCGATGAGGGCTTTGATTGGGAGACTCAAACGCTCTTTGTATTGTTGCCTAAAGGGGAAGAACAACAGATTTTACTGTCGCAATCAAGGCATGAGTTTCTTGAGCAGCAAATCAGCATATTAGAATGATTTCTGAAGGATCATGTGACACTGAAAACTGGAGTAATGATGCTGAAAATTCAGCTTTGATATCACAGGAATAAATTACATTTTTAAAAATATTAAAACAGAAATCAGTTGTTTTAAATTGTAATAATGTGTCACAATATTACTGTTTTTACTGTATTTTTGATCAAATAAATACAGCCTTGGTGAGAATGTTCTTTCAAAAACAACAAAATATCGCACTCCGGTAGTGTATTTCCAATGTTAGACCAAGTGGACACAGTTAGACCTAGTGTGGACTGTACAAAATAAACAACATACCCTATCGTCATGATAGCGTCCCTGTTTTGGCAGTTGCCCGTCCAGATGGCTATTTTATCCCCCTTTGGCCTGACATTGACCACAGCTCCACACACGTCTTCACTGGCCTCATCAAAGGACTCTCCGATTAAACACAAGAGCTGCAAACAACACAGACAGTCAGTATGACTGAGCCGTCCACTAATCCATGTGAAAACATGAGCAAAAAAAGCAAAAGTCTTACTGTCTCCATCCAGTAGCGGTCAAGGTCATTGTGTCGTTGCTGTTTGCTGAGGGTCATTAACCACCTTCCTCCGAGTTTATTCCTGTCATCCTCCCACATGGGTTTAATACCATCCTGAGACATACAAAATCATCTGGATATCAGTGTTTTGTCATTTTTGCTAATTGTTAACATTCATCTCTTTATAGAATTTATAGAATTCAACTCTTTAGATACTTAAATCAGCAGTAACATGGCCAGAGTGATGGCCACAGAAATTCAGAAACGCACCTGCTTTGCAATAAATTGTTAATAATCAACCACAGATTTCAGTTTGGCCATATACACTCCCTCATCTTACCTTAAATAAACAGTAGTCACAGCCAAATCCAAGCTTACTGGGCTGCTGTATGTGATTGTATAATCTGAGGAGTCAAAGGAAATGGTGTCAAGTCACATCCATCATAATTTGCCATTCAAATTTTCAAGCTTTGTTATAAGAAAAAAAGGGACGATAATGTGACTTCAATATATGACAAGGAAAAAACACCTACGCCCAGAAATCTTCCACTGTGTCAAACTTGGAGATGAGACGCAGATTTTCTGTCCAACTTTTGCTCTTGTCATTTTTGAAATACCAGAGAGCCCATCTGCAGGGACGCAAATAAGCACAGTGAGAACAGGTCTCTTTGGGTCACTCATATAATATTCATGCAGAAGCTCTCAAAGAGATGACTCATACTGTCCTGTTAACCAATGGAAAACCATGGCTGCTCAACAAAAATATTACAGGTTACAGTATTATTATTATTATTATAAAGTATGCATTAATCATGTGATTCTCCGAACAGATGGTAAGATGTTCTGCTGCTGCTGAAGCTCAAGAAATTCTTGAATCGTGTTGGAGAACATTTTCAAACTTTTCAATCAAACTGTTAAAAGATAACTACTGATAAAACTACAAAAATGCAAACAATATGATTCATTTTAATCAGCAAGGACACATTTAATTGATCAAAAGTGACTAAAGATATTTATAATATCAAAAAAGATTTCTATTTCAAATAAATGCTGTTCTTTTGAGCTTTCTATTCACTAAAGAATCCAGAAAAAAGTCTCAGTTTCCACAAAAAATATTAAGCAGCACAACTGTATTGATGATAATAAGAAATGTTTCTTGAGCAGTAAATTGGCATATAAAAATGATTTCTGAAGGATCATGTGACACTGAAGACTGGAGTAATGATGGTGAAAAGTCAGCTTTGCATCACAGGAATAAATTACATTTTAAAATACATTAAAATAAAAACAATGATTATAAATAGTAATGATGTTTCACAATATTACAGTTTTCACTTAATTTTGATAAAATATAGGCAGGCTTGGTGAGCATAAGAAACTTCTGTCAAAAACACCTAGTGCATAAAAGAACAAAAGTGAATTTTCACCTTCAACAATGTTTCATTCTATCCAGAAGTATAAAAGAAAAGGGGCAGAGAAACAATGCAGCTCCACTAAACAAAAACTGCTATTGTTATCAGTCATAATAAGAAGGTTGATGAAACCAGCAGAGAGAGCTGGGGATCTGACAGATGCACCCTGTCACTGATACTGCAGGGTTATTCTGTACTGTAGCCTTGACCTGTGGTGAACTTTGAACTTTTGGTTATCTATCTGCAAACTAGAAGAAAAAAAACAATGAAGCAGAATGAACATTTTAAAAATGACTGCCATACAAGCTGAAATGTAAATGTTATTCTATACTCTATCTTTCAGTAGACTGACAGACAGCTTTCACAATGAATGAAGGTCCTCACAGATCTAAATATCACAGGAATAAGCCACGGGCAGTGAAAAGGCAGAAAGGGCTGGAATGAGACAGCTCAACATGTGAGCTCAGCACTTCCTGCAGCATGCTGGCGGACTGCCACCAATCACTCATATGACTTTTGAGCTCAGAATGACACTAAAAACTACTGCCACCTAAAATGTGACTCTCTGCGCACCATGTCATGCAAGACTAGATTTGTAAACATCACATCTTCTTAATATGACCCAAGTAAAAATTTAAGCCAAGTGCATGCAACAATAAAGACAGTAACACTTTATTTTAAGGTGTCCTTGTTACACGTGTTACATGTACTTACAACTATAACAACAACAAATTATGAATAATTACATGCAGGTAACCCTAAACCAAACCCTAACCATATAGTAAGTACATGCAGTTAATTAATATTACTTAGTATTTAAATATATAATTACACTGTAACAAGGGCACTTTAAAATAAAGTGTAACCATAAAGACATCTGCTTTATAATTACAGTGACTTGCAAGTGAAAGACCTGATGGAAAAATACACTACTGTTTAAAAGTTTGGGTTCCTCAAGATTTTTTTATTTTTATTTTTTAAAGAACTCTCTTATTCTGACCAAGGCTACATTTATTTAATCAAAATACAATACTAATACTAAATTAACTTATCTTTTCAGCAGCCATTACTTCAATCTTCAGTGTCACATGATCCTTCAGACATCTTTTTAATAAGCTAATTTGGTGCTCAAGAAACATTTCTCATTATTAATAATGCTGAAAACAGTCATGCTGCTTAAAATGTGATACTTTTTTTTTCAGGATTCTATGATGAACAAAGTTCAAAAGAACAATATTTAATTGAAACAGAAAATATAAATGTTATTCATGTCTTAACCATCATTTTTATCAATTATATGCAGATTCCTGGCTGAATAAACATATTAATTTCTTTCAATTCAAACTATAAATAAATAAATAACAGTAATAAATCTTACTGACCCCATAGATAGTTTCAGATTGTCAGCATAGGCCAAAAATATTTTGTGTTAGTGATATATATATATATATATATATATATATATATATATATATATATATATATATATATATATATATATATATATATATATATATATATATCCAAGAAAACTGTTCAATTAATTTCTGCATTTTTTATGCTCATCATATTTACCATTATTATATGAACACTGTCTGCACCATATTTGCCACCATGTTGTTCTCTAGACATTGGTAAAGATCTGACCTTTAATTCAAGAAAGTTCCCCATGGCCCCAGGACGACAGGACCCCTAATGCACTAGGACTGAATTAAATTATCTGTGCTCAGTACAGCATGCGTTAAAGATGTGTTGCATTGGGAACATCAAAAAAAATTACACAAAGAAGCGAAATGAATTTACCTGTGTTGCAAAGGGTGTTTGATGTACTGTTCAGGACTTGTCACAGCAGCTGTAGGACTATCAGCACGGCCTTCTTCATTTTCAGTTCCTCGCTACATGAATGCAAAACAGAAAACAATTGAATTTCCGACCTTTTCCAATAACTTCATAAAGTTTTACTTCACAAAAAGCGACAGAGCAAAGAAATTTCCACAATTATTTTACAACTCCTAGATAACCCCACACTTTTCCATGACGGTGGGGAAACTGATAACAGAGTTCAGGGTTATTCCACACATGCATAAGGAAACATCCCAACAATCACCTCAGACACACAACTTTAAACTGACCTACACCTGTCAGCCTGGCTTCACTCCTAAAGATAATCTGAGATCTTTGGATAAACTGCAAAGATACTAAATAGAAACAGCTGCTGCAACAGCAAGCTATTGGTTCCTAACCCCAGGACACCTGATCAGACTGACTGGACCTTCAGGCCTGTTACTAGCTCGATTACAGCATGTTCTTCATTCAGTGTAGCTCTGATCACACACACTATAGAGTTAGTAAGTCTAATTTCCAGTTCAATTTGGAGTCATACACCCTCTACTGTCGGCTACGGTATAAGCTTCTCTAAACACATGCTCACTTATTTCAGCGATCAATGACTTTCGTGCTATTTACGGAGTCAAACTACACGGTAATGCAGTCGTGCACACTGTAACGTCACATTTCATTGTAATAATTCATTATGAAGCGTATTAAGCTAGCCGCTAGCCGATCACTGTTAGCCACGAACACACGTGTCCAGATGTCTGAAGATATGATCTCAACACATCGAGCCGAGAGAAAACCGGTCACCATCCACCCTAAGAGCGTTAGGGTATCATCCCGCCCGTCTGAAATGACCCGTTAACGGGTGTGAGGACTGATGAACTGCGGTTGTCCGGACCCTCCCTGTCTCTAAAGTCACCAGCAGCAGTGTCGCCCCGAAACCCCACTGAACGCCTGAAGAACACCTCCAGCTTTTAACACTGCAGCTCCCTGTTTAAACATGTCCCGCAGACAACACAACACACGCCGCTTCATCATTTCTGGTCGCTGGGAAGCCCTAAATGAAAGAAGCCCGCTCCCTCTTACCGGCTCCGAAGTCGCCATCTTGCCTGCGAAAATTCTTCTGACCGTTGGACGCTGCTGCGTCACGCACGCGCTCCAGAATCTACGGAAGCCGGCTGGGCTCACGCACGCGCGCTAAACGCACTGAGACCGAAACACACACACTGTGACCCTGGACCACAAAACCAGTCATAAGGGTCAAGATTTTGAAATTAAGATTCATACATCATCTGAAAGCAGGATAAATAAGCTTTCCATTGATATATGGTTTGTTAGGATATGACTAGGCTATATTTGGCCGAGATACAACTATTTGAAAATCTGGAATCTGAGCACATGAAAAAATACTGTAGTAATTTACAGTAAATACTATAGTGTTTTTGAGCCATAAGATAGTAAAGTGTATTATACTGTATATGTTATAGTATTTATTACAACACTTTGTTAATGAATGCTACAGCATACTCTAGAAGTGAACTGATAAACTGCAATAAATACTATACTATACTTTAGTTTTTACTACAGTAAACTGTAGTGTATTGTAGTATAATATACCCTATAGTTGTAGAAAACTTAGTACAGTATTGGGTAAAGTAATTTGTTTATATTACTATAGTTGTTATATTACCACAGCAGGGTCATTCTACAGAAACGTCCACTTTTCTGTCCCTAGACTTTACAGAAATATTACAATTGAAATACACATTAGGGTTACAATTTTTTTTATATATATTTTAAAATGAAACAATATGTTATTTGAACAATTACACCTTCCGGAGCCATCACTGTGGCATTATTTTTTTTTTTATGAATTATATAGAATTCCAAGCACCACAAAACTGCTCGTCCCCGCAGCCATGTACAGAGGGAAAGTGCTTTATTTTGAGGTCAAAAACAGGATTTTCTACCATTTAAAATACAAAAGTCTATTCATAACTATCAAATATATGATGTAAATGGCATAAAAAAAATAAAAAAAAGCCAAATAAATATTATAAAATATATAATGAAAACAGTGGTCCCCTGGAGTTGTGTCACTGGTGTTATTGCTTAACAAAAGTCTTTTATTTTGGAGTAAAAAATCACACATAACATTCCTCGACTTCCTCCTTCCTATTTTCTAAAGATCTATGAAAAAAGGCCCATGTTTAGTTCACTGTTTCTTTTCAGTTATCAGAAATTTTCTCATTTATCTCATGATTTCATATGAAGCTTTTAGTTGACGTCACTGGTATGACCTCTTTATTGTTAGGGAAGTGTAAAAAATAAACTATAATACAAATGGTTTAAACTAATTAATTTAGTGAGTATACCATGATTGACAACATGTGGTTTGATACCTTGCAGCAGACATTTGGTAAAATGCATTTTTCATGAAAATTGTCACTGTTATGGGTAACAGCAGTGAAGATCAGTATATCAGGTCTTATGTATGTCACTGGTGTTACTGTGCTGTTTTTCTGTCACATTAAATAAAACACAATCTACTTATTTCTTGCATTTTCATTATTTTTCTGTAGCTCTGACTACATGTGCTGAAAAAAATAAAGAAATAATATTTCATAAAAACTTTTAATATTGCTAAAGAAGGTAACACTAGTGACAAAACATTATACATGTGGTCTTGAAATAATTGCACAAAAAAAGCTAAAAAAAATAATAATTAAGCTGTCATTTATATGTATTCATAAATGTGGTCTAAGTTTAAATGTTAAAAAAAGAAATACATTTTAAGACATCTTGCCATACCAAAAGTGGACGTTTCTGTAGAAGGACCCAGCAACCGTAGAATTACCACAACAAATTAATTCAAGTACTTTACTATAGTATGGTTCAAAAACACTATAGTATTTACTATAAATTACTACAATATTTTTTCACCTTTAAAGTTGTCCAAATGAAGTTCTTAGCAATGCATATTACTAATCAAAAATGAGGTTTTGATATATTTACAGTAGGACATTTACAAAATATTTTCATGGAACATGATCTTTACTTAATTTTTGGCATAAAAGATAAATCGATAATTTTGACCCATACAATGTATTTTTGGCTATTGCTACCCGTGCTAATTATGACTGGTTTTGTGGTCCAGGGTCACATATAAAATAAAATTAATCTCATAATCTTATTATGTAATTATGTAATAATAATAATAATAATAATAATAATAATAATAATAATAATAATAATAATAAAGTATTTTTTATTTATCTATTTATTTATTATTAATAAAATTCCAATAGATAGATACAAACAATAAGGTTCAAAATAATCTTATTGTAATTCAAACAATTGCTAATATTTGAATGGTAAAGTATTATTATAATTTATAATTGTATTACAGTCATGAAGATCCCACTTTATATTAGGTGGCCTTAAATACCCTACTTAATCATTTGATACAATGCACTTATTGTGTACATACGTTTTCACATTGTACTTATATTTTTTAAAACACCTATATGTAGTTACATCTGTAATTAATTTCTGTAATTACATTTATAACTACACTGTTGACCCATCCCTTACACCTTAACCCTCGCTTAAACCTACCCATACCACCAAACCTGTCTCTAACCTTACCCATGTCCCACCTCAATAGCAGCAAAAGTGTTTTGCAATAAAATATGACCACAATAAGTACACTGTACTTATTTTTTGATGTAAGTACATAGTAGTTAAGGCCACCTGATATAAAGTGTGACCATCATGAAAAGCACCACTAATGCCAAGAAAATAATTTCACAATGCAGTGAATCTTAGGCTTTACATAGGCTTCATTTTATTAATCCAAAATATTTTTTTATATCATTTTGGGTGAAATGACTCATCCATGTACTGTAGCATTTACATTGTATTTGAATGTGCTTACATGTCCAAATGAGCTGGTAGTAACATGGTACATTTTGGTACTGTTTGTTAGTTTAGCTAACAAAATCTCCAAATAACTAACTAAACTCCTAATAACAGCCTATAACGTTCATATTATGTCTTATTAAAGTAATTCAACATAAATATTGTTGAAAAATCAGTGGTATGAGTTCCTGGCATTTCTGAGTTCTGAGTTCCTATCAGGTCTGTTTCAGAATGTGTATTCCAGTCCAGACTGCAAAAAGAGGCTTGGATTTGTGACTTCAGCCTAAAACACTCCAGTCCTCCTACATACAAGGATCCACTTGCATTCAGGAGGAGATATGCACACCCTAACCTCCCCCACTTGTGTCTGCCTGACTCTCCTGCTGACCCTGTACTCCAGAAATCACACAGCCACTCTTTAGAAGGATTAAAGGGCTCTTTAGAAAGGCTTTGGAAGGCTGCTTTCCTTTATCTTCTCTAATGTCTTTGTTTCCATTATCCTTTTCACAGATCTGTTTATATATGGCACCTGTCACTATTCACCTCAAACATTCTCATAACCTCTGCGCATGACATTTCCAGCATAAGTTTTCCAGGTTTACTGGAATTGGAGAAACAAGATCCACAAGATGTTTAGGTTGTAAAGAGAGAAAAACCTTGGAAGGAACCAGAGAAGCTGGTCTTATATTTTGGCCCTAAAATGTCTGGTCTCAGAAATTGTAAAAGAGACATCCACTACTTCAATTCTGCTTGACAGCAGTTGGCGCTTTAATTAGTGAATTTACTGATGTCTCAAGAATGAAAAGAGATCAGAAATGTGTCAGGGAAGAAGTAGTATATTCAGTATACTTCAAGTTCATATATTAAGTAAACTTAAAGCTCAAGTGTATTTTATGTAGTAACTAAGTATACCAATATCAGTATATTAGTGGACTTGTATGTGTACTACGTGGTACTGAATTGTCCCATTTTTGACTTCATAAAAGTATATATTTTTCATATTTTTATATTTATTGTTTACGTGTACACAGTAGTAAAATTTTAGTAAGTACTTTACATCTGCTGTAAGCGTTTCTTTAGTATTGCAGCTATGCTAGCTATATACTTCTTCCTGACATTTTAGTTTATGAAAGTACAATCCAATTTTTTTCAGTGCATACTTGGTGCAAATATAATATGTATATATAAGTATGGTGTTAAGCTCAAGAAAACTTGTAGTATACGAACTATTAAACAAGTAATTTATTGAGAGTATTCTTCAAAGTGCTTTTAAAAAATAGATTTGAAGTATATAACTAATAGTATGACTTGTAATGTTTGTATTGTACTGTATGTATAAGTTTGTTATTGTTACATTTGAAAGTATACTTTTATAAACTATTAGGCCAACTTCTAATTAGTATTGAAATAGTACACATATACAAGTATACTACTAGTGCACTAAAATAAGTATACTTACTGCATATTTGGAAATACAGCATACTAGCATAATAGACTTTTCTGTATATGTGTCAGTATAAGCAAAGTACACAAGTATAAATTTGAGTAAATCTATAATTAATACATAAAAATTGCACTGAAAGTATACTATTTAGTTGTACAGAAGTAGGCCTATACTAATAGCACTGGAATAAGCAACTTTTTTGCAAGGTTATCATACAATATTCCCTATATTTGGTGAATATTACGTGGAGACAGTCCCAAAGTTATCCAGAGAAATCTGATTCTTGAGTTTTGCAGATAGATGCAATGGAAATTTTAGACACTGACTTGTGCAATATAAACTTAACAAGGGTCATCTGAGGATGCACACCACAGTTTGTCAAATTCTGCCCATAGAGGGCACTAGAAACTGTTTGTTGATGTTGAAATGCACTATTCTTGTTGGAGTTATGGTGTATTGGTGGAGAACATGCTCCTGACAAACTGTAAGAGCCGAAGCTCTAAATCTAATATCATGTCATAATTAACTGTCCTATAAGACAATCAAGCCATAATTCATCATTCAATCAATTTAGCACAAGTGCAACTGTATAGGTTAATTTAAAATCTTTTCTAACTGAGAGTGAATTCTCCCAAATTCCAGGTCATTTGATTTTTCTGCCAGGAAAATCACTCTTTATGACAACATAGTTAGGGAATTGATATTCCTGAACACATTTGGCAGATATGAGCCAAATACATATTTGAGCATTGTCCAAACTGACTAATGTTCAAGATATTTTCAAAAGTCTATTCAAAATATCTGATGTTCTTGAAAATACACAATATAAAATATATGTGGGATGGAAATACTGTTGAAAATCAGAATAATAATGCTCATATGCTTGATGAATCACTACTGCATGACGACTTATACTTATTTTGTTACTATGTCCTGTGTAGAATCTATTAGATAGACTGCAATGTGTTTGGGCTGTGAAAAACTGCCATTTATATGTGTATAAGAATTGAAAAATCATCCAGAAAATGTGCAATGGAAAAGCCTCACACTTCACATGTACTGTACAACTACTGTGCAATTTATTTTCTAAAAGAAAAATCTCAAAAGCTGGTGTTTACTTTCCTTGACAGATCATTTCAAGTCACAAAATGAACAAGTCTTCAAGTCATATGTTCTCGTTTGTTTTGAAGGTAAGAGGAGGTTTAAAATTCCACATTATACTACAACAGCGCCCGTAATGGCTTACATTCATACTTAAAGCTGAAGTGTATAATTTTTTTTTTTTTAAATTAATTAAAATTACTCATATTCAAGATTCAGATAAAAATAATTAAATAAGCCAATGGTAGGTTGAATTCCCCAAAACTGTAACATCTGCATCTCTGAGCTGCAATCAAAACATTGCTTGTGACCGGCCCAACACAACAACACCGGATTACTCAATTGATTTGCCTGACTATCTGAGACTATGACTGCCTGAAAATAGTCATTATTATTAATGCAGTTTTGATTGGTGATGTTAGTGGCGCAGAAATTACACACTTCAGCTTTCATTCAACATATACAGAAGAGAATTGTCAAACTGATAATATACATGAAGATGTTTTAAGGGGAACCACTTTTCCATTTTACAAAACATAACCAAAAGTAAATTAAAATTTTGGAGAATTTAATTGGAAGACAATGCAAAAACCATAGAAGCTTGTGTTCAAAGTTACATGGGCAGAGAGACCTGAGAAAAGAGGGAAAAACAAAAAAATACAACAAAAAAGGAGGAAAAACATGCAAGAGATGCCTAATATGGATATATTAACTTAAAAAGGAATGTAACAAAATGTTTTTCTTTACGAACATGTTTTTACTAGACTGTTTCAATGAGAGCCATGTTTAATCATCCGAACTCAAATAAGATGACATGAGCCAAATCTAACGAAATGAGTTTATGGTATTATAAATCAATTATAAATCTAATTCACACAGAAATGCAGGTTTTGAACATCGACACAAAAACCAACCCATAATTCACATAAAACAAGAGCTTGGAAAACAATAGCTTAGAAAAATGCATAAAATCAGTGAGCATTGAATCGAATTGCATTGGTAATTCCCTTAGGCTATCTGATGTTCATAGTACTGGCATTTCAGTGTCAGTCAATTACCATCAGGGGACTGTGAGGTCATAGTATTATTTGTGCCACATAAAGTCAAGAGGAAAAACACTCAATAATATAGCATGATCTAAAGATAGTCAAGCTGAGTAAAACATTCAGCACCGGCCAAAATGAAAGAACCAGAACTAGTGCAGCACCTACACGTGATTTGTCAATGCCAGGGGACTCTGGTACTATGAATAAGCACCACTGATGAGGACTTTCCCCTGAGCTATATACAAACCAGCTCAGGGTTACAATATCATCATCTTTTTGTTACACATGATGGTTTTACACAAAAACAACAGTTTCATTGTTCAGCAAAACTAGATTTCATTGAAGAGACAGTAGCGTGAACGTACCCATGCCACTCTGTGACTTCAAGTTCCCCAAAACATAGGTTCACATTGGGTTACTGTTGAGCTTTCCTATCTTTGTCGCAGCTAGAGTACTAGTTAAAACATTTTCAGAGTGAATGTGTAAAATTTCTCACAACCTACATGACAAGACGTTGTTTCAAGTGCTGAAGTACAGCATTTTGGGTGTACAATGGTTTTGAACACTGACGTACACTCTTTAGCACCTTAAAGATGAAATTAACAAGACATTTCTTAGCCGTATGTTCACTTTAAACCTCATGTAAGAGTAATGTAAACCTTTCGTTTGAGCCAATATTCTGAGTAGGCCTCTGGATACATATGCAATTATGAAGTCATAAAATTGATCTTTTCATTCAATGCACCAAAATAAAACCAAACATACTTGCGTATAAAAATGCACAGACACTGATCCACCCCAGCCCTCGCACCAAAAAGTGATCGATTTCAAATAAAAATGCACTATGTAGCAATAAAAATAGATGAAATGACATCTCAGGAGGTGTCATGGGATTTCTTTAGAAGCACCAGTGAAAAACATACAGTAAATTCTTTCGAACATAACTTATTACGCTTGAATTGTATAAAATGATTTCAAGTCATGTTTCAACCTCTTTGGGAGTAAAAAAAAAAAAAAAGAAAGAAAAGAAACTCAAAAATTGGGACCAAATAATATAAATGTTTACATAAGTGCCTGAAATTAACCAGTTTGGACACGTCGTCAAAATGCAGCATAAAACCTTCCATGATTATTGCTTAAATATGCAAAGTTTCATAATCATGACACCAAAAACATGTGACTATAGATACTTGATGATGAATAAACCAAACGTGCATATTGGAAACTTCAAAGGTCAAGTTGGTCTGAAGATACAAAGTGCTTTTTTAAAGGATGCCATGTAGTATGTCTCACAACAGTGTTGGGGAAAGTTACTTTTAAAAGTAATGCATTACAATATTGCATTACTCCATAAAAAAGTAACTAATTACGTAACTAAGTTCCTTTTTATGGAAAGTAATGCATTACAATACTTTTGGTCATCTGGGCTAGGCTTGCTTATTTGTTTTTAATAACAAAAACCTCAAAAGTTATATTTTTGGCAACTGTAATGGCCATTTCATGCCAAAAGTGAAATTAATAAAGCTTTGCAACTCACTCCCAGTTTCTCTCAACACAGGGACAGATGTCAGTGAATAAATGGGAAAACAAGGTAACTTGTGTTACTTATTTAAAAAAACAAAACAGATATTTTATTGTAAATTTAAAAGTAATGCGTTACTTTACTAGTTACTAGTAAAAAAGTAATCTGATTGTGTTACTTGTAATGCGTTACCCCCAACACTGTCTCACAATGCTGAAACAATGTACCTTCATACCCAGAAAACTGATGTAGAGGTCCTGTAATGACCCTTGTGTGGTTCATATTGGTCGTTTAACCTTACTGCTACAATGGCACCATAAAATAGCAACTACCGAGTGTCGGACAAGACAGCACCCAAGGCTGAGACGAGAATATAGAATTCACATTTGACAATGTCAATTCGGAGTGTTTACTACACACGTCATTTAAAGGATGACATACTCCTATTGCAGTAAACAGGCTTGGACCAGAAATTAAATTACAAAATAGTCTTGAAAATGATCTGAATAAATAATCACATCTTCTATGCACTAATTTCATCTATATGTATAAAACCAGTTTTATAACATCTGTTCTGAGCACCATCTCTTTACAATAAAAAAAAACACAGACATACACACCAAAACTCACAGTTAAAAACCCACAAACGGTAGTCTATTTCTTCGTAAAAGCTGAGATGAAGAGCACAACTGAAGAAGGGCACACGTAAAAACGGGCATGAAGGATGAGAACTAGCTGAGGTAAGGCATTAGCTAGACAAGCACGCAGAATTTCACGTCCAGCGGTTGTAAGGCCCAGTGATGTGCGTGAGGGCGTAGGGCGCTGACATGACGACGCCGTCATGTGGAACTGTTAGCGATTGACGGGTAGGGACCTGAAGCTTGTGTCTCTCTTCCGGATAAGTCTCGTTTTCGCTCTCTGTATCTGAATCCATCTCCTTTGACCTATCGTTGAGTCCCAGACGCTCGGCTTCCTCTTTCTCCCTGGCCTTCTCAGCCACTTTAGCCTCCCACTGTTGCAGGCCGTGGCCCGGGGCGTTCAGGCTCTTGTGCTGGTAGAAGACTAGGGAGATGCGGGTGGGATGAGTGCGGTTGGGCCGTAGGATGGGAGTGGTGGCGTGCAGTTCCCGTCGAGCACATTCGATCAGGATGGAGCCATGGGAAGGAGCCACCGCGACCCCGCCGATGTTCCCGTCAAGGAAATTGTGCTCGCTGTCTGACCACACTTCCTCCGCTTTACCCACCTCTGGGGTGATAACGGGTGGGTTGCGGTGGTCCTCCAGGTTCAAGCGACTGTGGAGACCCTCGGCCATGGGCGGGGACATCGGAGTGGGAGCTGCGCCGCCCTGGAAGCACCGCATCTCCTCAGGCTCGGATTTGAACGAGGGAGAGTATTTCGCATTCGTTCTCAGAGGATCGTTCAGATACGAGTTTCTGAACGGTTCAGACATCTGCCTGATGCTCTCGAGTCCGTATCTAAGAGAAGGAGAACCATTGCTGTGGCCGGTTCCTCTTGAGGGATCATGCGGTTGAAGGAACTCTGGGTGTGTGGACAGGCCAAAGCTGGAGGCCACAGGAGGTGTGCGGCATGTGTTACTCTGGTTGTATGGGACATTAGAGCGGAAGTCTGAGAATTGGTCTCCAATGCCTGGAACACCAGATAATCGCATGGTGGAACTTAAATTACGAGCATCCTTTTCCAAACATGGTGAATGTTCGACAGAGCTGAGTTTGAAACCTGTGGACAAAATAATAATAATGTAGATTAGAGTCCACAAAAGTTTCCTGGAATAAATCAGCGGCACAACAGCTCTTATTTTATGAGCGATTCTCAAGAGAAATTAATATTTAATTTACAACATCGACTAAACTTATTCCCATTATATATCCATCATACAGTATATCCACATATTATAATCTCAGTGGTTATCCGGCTATTTTTTGTCTGCTTTTAGGAATAAAAAGAAACCTTTTCTTGAAATTTGGTTTTGGTATAATTTGGTTTCAGAAAATAGTAAAAAGTGAAAATTCTATCCGATACCAATAAACTAATAAATATTTTCATGCTATGATTGAATAGCGTGACAGACAAACAAACAAACAAACAAACTAAACGGTAAAATTAGTTTAAATGCTGCAAGTGAATAGGCATCACAGCATTATAATGTACAGCATGAAAAATGGATATTCATTTTGACATTTGCTAAATATTACATTTAACTGTTATTAAATTCTTTATAACAATTATTAAATAATATTTAAAAATAAAATAAAAAAATTGTCTAAACAATTATTAGTAGCAATGATGAATTTAAAGTGAGTGTTAGAATATGGCAAACATGATCTAAATGTAAAAATGTGTAACTGAATATCCAACATAGACCGATACTAACAAATAAATGTAAAAAAAAATACTGTAATATTGCAGATAACAGAAAACTGATTGTTACTGGAACGTCCTGGATCATACTTTGAGACAAGCTACTTTAGAAGTCACCATGAGAGTATGTTTAGACAACAACAACATACTAAAAATGGAAAAGTTTTTCCTTTGCATTTTAGAAAAGTTTTGCGGCCAGTAGATGGCGATGTCACTTTGCTAAGAAACACTACGCTCCTGCGCTTGTTTTTAAAAACTTGCACTTTGAAACCCGTTTTCAAAAGTTTTCATTTTCAGACCCCCAAAAGGCGTTGCTGTGTAAATGAATGGCCAATATGCATAATAAGTTGTCTGTTTATAAATGGTGTTCTGTAAATGCCTCCTAAACCAGGGGTTCTCAAACCATTTATGGAGCCTCCCCAGCACTACACATTTTGAATGTTAGGCACACATGCAATGGGGAGGCTCCACAGATGGCTGAAAAAA
This sequence comes from Spinibarbus caldwelli, assembly GCA_039654775.1. Taxonomy (NCBI): domain Eukaryota; kingdom Metazoa; phylum Chordata; class Actinopteri; order Cypriniformes; family Cyprinidae; genus Spinibarbus; species Spinibarbus caldwelli. The sequence goes on from CM077243.1 coordinate 22,306,779, forward strand.
CCCTGCCTTAAACCAACTTGTACATATCAAGAAGATGGCATGCCTCTTAAGAAGTAAGACTGAACTGGATATACCTTTAAGAGGCTCATTCTTCATTTTCACAGGAGTGCCCTGCTTACTGTCCAGGCCGCTTAGTTTCTCAGCATGGGCTCTTTTAGCCTCCATCCTCCTCTTGTGTGCTGATTTGACGGGCTCTGCCAACATCCTCACTTCTCTTGGGAAAGCAGTGAGGACCTGCAGTGCCCCAGACTTTATCTTGGCCCACTGGCCCTCAACATGGCCAAACTCATCCGTGTCAGAGATCTTGTAGAGTGGCAGGACGTGCAGCTGCTCGTCCTCTGGAATGTTCCGCACTGCACGGTTATCTTCCTTGGTTAAAGTGCATACCTGCAGTTCACACGAGGCAAGTGCATATCTCATTTATTTCAATGGTGTCAGAAAATGGAAAAAGAAAGTATTAGAAGGACAATGACATTGATAGTGGAAGTGAGACTCACCAAAGTGCTTCCATTGGTCATGTTGTGTGTGTCTCTGTGGGCATGAGCGCAGAAGTCCACACATGCAGTCACACCAGAGAACGGTCGACCTTTGGTCCTGCCCAGCCGACAGTCTTGCCCCTGCTGCTCTTGCTCCACCTGACGAGATACAGATCGTACACAGGGCTCAGTTTGCTTTATCTTGGCTGCTATAGAAATATCAACATAATCACATAATCAACTAACTTAGCTAGCATGTTTTTTTTTTTTACTGTTGAGCTCTGCTTAAGAGCAGTTTTAACATTTTGAGAGATTGTGACATTTTGATTATGTAATTCCTACCTGGTTATGAAAGGCCTCAGGAGCAAGTTTCTTGTACACGGGGGCCAAATCTGATGCCAGATTCTGCAAGTTTTTCTCCAACTTCCCTTCCTAACCACAAAATCAAACATTATTGCAGTTTGAAGGATGAAATAAAATGACCATAGAGCATAAATTCACCACCTTTCAAAAAAATTTGGAGTTGGTATGATTTTTTTATTGTTTTTGAAAAACGTCCCTTACGCTCAGCAAAGACGCTGCAAGGATTTACTTGATTCAAAAATACAGTAAAACAGTAATAGTGTGAAACATTATTACAATTTCAAGTAACTGTTTTGTGATTTAATACATATTAAAATGCAAATTAGTGTTGTGATGCAAAGCTGAATTTTCAGCATCATTATTATAGTCTTCAGTGTCACACGATCCTTCAGAAACCATTCTAATATGCTGATTTGCTGCTCAATAAAAATGTCTTATTACTCTCAATGTTGAAAACAGTTGTGCTGCTTAATTTTTTATTTTTAGGATTATTTGATGGATAGAAAGTTCACAATAACAGCATTTATTTGAAATATCAACTTTTTTTAACATTACAAATGCATTACAATTTAATGCATCTTTGCTGAATAAAAGTATTAATTTCTTTAAAAAATCTTACTGACACCAAACTTTGGAAGAGTAGCGTACTTCTAGATGTATTTTTAAAATGTATTTTGTTAATTTGACAGGGATTATACAAAATAATGTTTCATACAGCATTGCGACCACTGTTATCGTTGTATATATTAGGTTTTCACAGTACACTTGCAATCTTCAGGATGGCTCTAAAAGCTTGTCTGTAGAAGATGCAGCAGAGTACTACAATCTGCCGTACTTTACACAGCATTGTTCCACTACTGCAAACCAGACACTTGAATCGGCTGAAACGGCATAATCTATAACGAGCATTATTTACTTAAAGAGAAGGCATGTTCGCATTGAAATGACTCGATACTCAATGACACAGTGCTATTTCAACTCATATTTTGAACCTGGTCAAACTTTGTTTGGGGAGTTTCATGTAACTCTTTTATGGTTTCACCCCTTGATCTAGGTCCATCATGTGAGAAATTTTCTGTTTTACTTAGTGCCACTAGAGGACAACAGGTTAAACTGGTTCAGGTAAACAAGGTAATTCAGGTATGCTCATACAGGATACTCTTATCAGAGTTGCACATCTCATTTAAAGCCACTATGGCTTGTTGGCAGGATTTTGAAAACCAGCATATGATTCTTACATAAAGCATTTCTTTACACATTTCTAGTGGACTGAGAATGTATCTCCTATGAGCCCATCTAGTGCTCACCTCCTCAGGATAGTCTCCCTGCAGTCTGAACTTCCGGGGTGTTTTGCTGCGTGCAAACTTGCAGCCATTGAAGTACATACTCCAGGAGCAACCAAATGAGAAAGAGGCACCACAGGTGTCTGGATCCAGACCCTGACACGCACATGTGCGACTAACAGGAGAGAGGGAGAAGGTAAGGTAAGTTACAGTGCAATAATATAATAAATATAATATAATATAATACAGAACTTGCTGGTGGAGCTATATGTGTGGAAAATGTGGAATATGTACACATTAAAATTATAAAAGCTTTTAACGCATACCAAAAGGGGCCCACACCTGTACTGAATCTTACATTGCATTGCATGACAAACATGATGCAGGGCAACGACTTCTTGTGTGATGTAGTTATATGCTCCTAAAATTCAAGGAAATAAGAGCAAACATGCCCCTGTATGGGTTTTGTCTTACATTTATATTATATGATATAGTTTAGTAATATCAAATGAGCAAATTTCAATTATCTTCATGATTGAAAATGTGAAACTGATTTTGTACAACAGTTAAGCAATAAGTTAAAATTGTGTTACATTTTAGACACAATATTGTCAGTATTGTCTGTTTAGCTCACTTTCGCCAACAAAAATAGTTCCAGTTCACTTGTTTTGTTTTTGAATGAATCAGCCATTTGAATGAATTAGTTGAATGATTGACTGAATGACTCACTCATTATGACAGACTTGTCGCCACCTACTCGAAGTTCTAGTTTCATAATGAAAGTATATTTCATTTTTTAAAAATCATTTCATATTTCAGTATTCGCTTTTTTTTAAACTAATTAATACCCATTTACCATGATTATTTATGCAATCCTGAATCAAAATATTTCTTTTTAAAACTACTTTTTGTAATGTTTATTCAGTGCTTTTCTCATCTAATGCAATAATGACTTTATTATTTGGGTGGTAATTTCTTGGCCTAATTTTTTTCACAAGTGAATGAACTTTTATGATAGAAATGAAGTTTTCCATTAAGGAACAATGTTTAAAATATGTAACATTTAATGAATTAATTAAATCAATCAGAATCTGTTACCAAAAAAAAAAAAAAGATCAACATCAATAATCAATTAGTTTATTACTTTTTAACACATTAGAAAATCAAGATTTCACTTAGTTTATGCTGAGAGAATTTGTGGAATAGCAGAACTTTTATTTTTGTCACCGGTGACTAATCTAAACATCTATGATTGGCCATCACATTCATTCATCATGTGCGTTATTTATAATACTCAACACTGCAAAACAATGCAGTGAGAAATCTTTGACACATAGTGAGCAGATCTGAATGTAATGCCGCAATCAATACTCTTTATTCATGTTTACCTTTCACTTTAATCGCAATTGTTTTAGTTTAATTGTGCAGAGGCATTTTTTGTCCTCATATCTTGAATTTTTTGTTCATTTTGGTGGCATTTTTCCTCCAAGATAATTTCCAACCCTGCTTTCCACTAATCTAGCCTGGTCTTTTCAGCAGTGATTATACACTTACAAAATGATGGTGTGAAGGAGTTTAAAGAAAAGTACTCATGCTACACAAACACTTCATCAAGAACAACCTCCAAATGTTCTTTTGTATTTGTGTGAGGGAGTGTGTACGTGAATCATTCCCACACACTCTGTCCGTATGTCACTTGTGACTCACTCTTCATTGAGGGCACAGCGGCGGCTAGTGGGCGAGCCATATTTGCAGAGAGTCTGTGTGAGCTCCTGGTACAGCCTGTCAGCCACACTGCGTGGGATCCCCTCCCAGGCCAGGATGAGAATGACTACCACTGCGTTCTGACAACAGTGACCAGCACGCTGCCGCACAAGACACAACAACTTCTCTTCCTCACTTCCTCGACGTATGATCTGCAGATTTTAACACATGTGTACACAGTATATGAAGAAACAGACATTCTGCAAGCTCTTCGCAGACTGCTAGTTATTTCATACGGGTCACTCACCCACTTGGCGATTGGGCAACCCTGTGAGCTCCGCCCCTCTTTGCCTGTGTACACAACAACCTCCACCCGGACTGCTTTGCCTTTCTCGCCATATCTGTGATGAAAACAGAGCAGTGAGTTGTGTGTGTCAAGCACTATAACACAGGGATTTTCAAAAGTTCAACATTTTTTGACCCAAATATGACGATCCCTTTGGAATAGACCTCCCTTCATAAAACATAAAGGCACATATATTTTTATGTAAAAAAGACTAAATTTATACTGTGTAAGAAAAAAATTAAATGTGACATTACAAAGACATGCTGTTTCTAAAATTAAATAACTGACTTTTAAACTACCCGTTATTATACAAATTTTAGATGTACAAATCTGAAGAGAAACATTTTCAAATTCAGATTTTTTTCATGAAACTATATTAAGATTTGTGTTTCTTGCTGTTTAATATATATGCAATGAAGAACAGATCCATCATGATTCAATATGCATATAAATGCAAAAAAGAACACCAATCAGAATGCAGTATTCAAATATTATGGCATCATCATTTTCAGGTGCATTTTGAATGGTGGGCATTCCAACAATACAGAAATTTTCAAACTTTAATCTTACATTTAAAAAATAGACTGAAATTATCTACAAAACAAATGTACAAATGGAGTCTGTATATTAAGTGATTTGAATTTAATTAATTGCAGAAGTGTAATATTTAAGGTTAGGGATCTGAAACAAACTTTAACCATAGGGTTGAGAAATATCAATATAGTGCTTCCTTGCACACACGGTAAGTGTCATATTTTTGATTTTGCGACTTAAGGGAAATAGTATCATCACAACATAATTCTGACATAGCTACCGCAGTTCAGTAGTAACCTCTCAACCTCTGTGGTGAGAATCACTCTATGGGCCCCTTGAACCCAGTTATAGGCTTCCTGTTTTAGCTTCCAGAGAGCATGAAAGTGTGTTTCTGCTGAAACGCATCTGTGGTTGCTACTTTGAATGCAGAGAAGTCTATAGCTAAATGTATATTTTCTGTCAATGCCAAAAAATATTGCACAGCAGGGCTCCACTGCCAGTATTTGATTGCCAAGCCCTAGCTACATTAGCTACATTTACATGCAATCTGATAATCAGTTATTAATTTGACTGATAGATCAAAAGGAAAAGTCTGATTATTGCACATTTCAAAAAATTATTTTGGCATTTATTGAGACAGGATAGTACAGACAGACGGGAAGCAAAGTGGGAGAGAAGGGGTTCACATTGGGAAAGGTGCCTGAGCTGGGACTCATTATTATTATTAAACTAAAAAAAAAAAAAAAAAAAAAAACTAATTTTTTTAATTTTATGATTATTTTTATTAAATAAATGTATTATTTTCATAAATGTATTATTATTTATTATATAAAATATCTTTTTTTCATTCTACAACAAATAATTTAAAAATAAATATAAATATAAAATTACACATCAAAATGAATAAAAAATGTATATATTTTTGGCGTTGGAGCCAGTGATAACATTTCCACTTTAGATCCACTTTACCTGTTCTCCATCATCTCTCTCACAGCTGCTACATTCGGGCCAGTTCCAAGGTGAGTGTAGTATGGACCCTCCTCTTTCTCAATTACATGTTCTGTAGAGAGAAATTGTGTTTGAAAGAAGTTCTAGCAAACTTTTATTTCAAGTTATGATATGTCTAATATGACTTACCCACACAATCACAGGAGGGCAGCTCTGTGGATTGTTTAGAGGGGGTGTTGAGGAGATTCTTGGTCGGTGTGTCCAAGAACCTCATGGGAGACTCCAAAAAGCTGTTGATCGTGTGCTTGGTAGGAGTCTGTTCTCCAGTGTTTACCACATCCCCGTTCTCCAAACGAACACTGGATGTGGACAACACTGTAACACCTCCAGACTTCTCCACTTTGTAAAATCCATTTTGATTCGTGTGCAAGTGTTGATGATCATTAAAGCCGTTGGCTTTATGGTACATCCCTGGGCTTTGCGGCAAGTCTTTACAGGGTTCACTGGCCATGGTTTGCTGAGGTTGTTGTTTAGCACCATGATTTAGCACATCGTAGGTTTTTGATACCTGAGAAATCATTTGTGGTTCACATTCATGCCTCGGCCACTGGCTAGCACCTAGATGGTCATTCGTATGATTGTGAAAGAGTCCGTTTGGTGGCGGTAAAGAATGACTTTGAGCTCCATGCTCGTATTTAAAGTGAAAGCCGTTCTGCTTACCAGAACCTAAGATCGTTTCAAAGTGCTCTTTCTTCAGGGAGTTGCTGTAGTATAAGAGCTGCCTGTTCTCATGATGAGCCTCCGCGATGTACTTTTTCAGGTCTATCTGCGCTTGTGGAAGAAACGGACTCCTCTTGTGCTGGAACCTCATCTTTTGTTGCGAAATGGCTTTCTGAATGCTGGCCTTGAGTGGGGTTTTCCTGTTGGGCGTCCTCTTGGCCAGCGGAATCCTACAATGGTTGCCCTCGATCTCAGCGGCTTTCTTCTTAGACATCCTGGGCTTTGATGGTGTCATTTTTGGTTTCCTTTGCTTTTTTAAGTGCTGCCCCAAATAATTATGATTGTATTTCATGGTCTGAGTCGGCATACTTTTCGGGGGACTGTTTTCCGAGACTTGCATCTGCCTGGATTCGATCATGAACGCGAGCTGCACCAATTGAGCCGCAACTTCTTCCTCGTCCCTCTTTCTCGAGATCTGAGTTGCTTCTCCATGCTTATACTTCTTGAAAGTGCCTTCTAACCTGTCGGCTTTACAAAGTGCTTGGCCATTTCTGCGGTTCTCCGCGGCATACGATAGCTTTTCACATTCCGAGCTGGCCACCAGAAGATCCTTCAAGGAAAGTTTTCTGGAGGTAGACGCACAATGCTGATTTTGACTTTGGGTGAAGTTAGCCGGCTTGTTCAGAGGGTTGTGGATGACAGAAGACTGTTGCAATGATGAACTGATTACCGAGACCTTGTTGGAGAAAACATCTGAAACTGGTTTAGCCTCTCGAAGAGGTATGTGGTTGCTTGAAGCAGAGTATGTAGACGTTTCTCGCTGAGCGTCCTGACTCTGGTTTTCTGTTTCAAAGGGCACTGTTTGTGGGGTAGCTGCCAGTTGGGTCAAGGCCTCAATAGCTATAGCCTGATCAACACTAATATTCCTATACTGGACAAGAGACTGGACACTGGGTAAAGATAGTGCAATGTTATCATTCTGAGGAGGTTCTTCTGGACTTTCTTCTTGATTTGTCTGACACTGATATGGTTCTTCTTTCGGCTCAGTTTTTAAACAGACATGAGGCCCGTAAAGCCTCTCCTCTAGACGTTTCCTGTCCATACTGGAGAAGCAGACCACAGCTGCTAGGGTAGATAAAGCATCCTCGTAGCGTCCGTTAGTTTCTAAGTGCTTTGAGTGCGGGTCATCAATCTCAACCCATTGCTCCTCCAGTTTGATCTTCTTCAGAGGAACCGTCTGTTCTTGAACAGACTCGGATTCATGACTTTTCTTAAACGTGGATCTATGGAACGTGGCATGTGGCTCAGTGGGATCCACATGTCTCTCAGTGTTTGGTTTCATGTGTTCAGCACCATTACGAGAGTTTAGGGAACTGTTGTGAGGGAGAAGTACATCAGTGGTCCCGTGCTCCTTTCCAGGAGGGGCTGGTAACAAGCCATGCTGGAGAGGCGTGGGAACATCAGGTGGAACGTTGTGCGTAAAGGATATGTAATGCGCCTCTTCCTCTGGTGTCGCACAGGTCTCCTCCATCTGCTCTGAGCTTGTGCCATTTACTGAGTTTGCCTCTGACTCAACCTGCAGTGGAAAAACAGTGGAAAAATGCTTCAGCAAGTTTTGGCTGTGGTGTGAAGCAGGACATACTGCAATTGGTCATCGCAACTTATGACAGCTGGTGCCACAGTGGATCGTGGCACAGAACATGGGGTGATTAAGCAATACATAAAAATACATTTTTCTTTTTCTGTGTTATGTGAGTTACTCACTAGTCTATAGCTTATATTAGCAAATGAACAACTGATCGACACTGTCCCATCATTTCTAATATGCATTTCTTTAACATTCACAATATGGCAATTAATTAATTCACAGTAATAACAACATTTGCTGCGAAATGTATATACAGTTCAGTGAGCATGATTAATTGTTATTTTTTAATGATTTTAAGTTAATATAACAAAATGACATTAATGAGAGAGTTCCAAATCATGCGTTTACTTAACCCAAATATACTCTAAGTCTATAAAAATTATTTATATTTTAGACACGTCATATATATACACAGAGAAAAGTAGAGTGAAGCTGAAAGTTTGTTGTCCATGGATGATTCAAAACTGCAAATGCAATAAATATGTAGTTTTAGTTTTTAATCACTAAAGAGACAAAATTTACAGTGTAGCTTTAATGTGCAAGGAAATTAGGTTTATTTTTTCGTCCTAAAAACATACATCCTGACACTTCATGCATTTTTTTAGGAATTGAAGCCATGACATTTGTGTTGCCAGCTCTTTGTGTTACTCTTTGAGCTACAGGAATGCTGAACATGCATGTGCATGTATTTAAAACAATAAAAAACAATTTGCAAGTGATTATTAAGATACAATTAATCGTACTGCACTGTTAAATTGACAGCCCTAATTTAGTACAACACCACAATGTAAACATTATTAGTAATGCTCATTAAAGCCTCACAATTGTTTTTCCATACCAGAAAAGAAAAAGGAGGCAATGAAAAGAAAAAAAAGCATGTGAGAGCCTTCACAGCATGCCTGCCTTACTGTAACCTAAGTACCTCTCGTAAAACACAGTTTTACTACCCGTGTAAAGCAGTGTGCATAAGAAGATTAAATACTTGTGGGAGTCAGTCAGTCATTGTGTGAGAAACTGTGGTTTCATGTTTTTAATATTTATAAGCAAGTTAAATGTGTCTCTTAGTGCAGTGTGTAAATAAATTCAGCAGCACCAACAATATAGTGTTGAGGGAAACTCCTTCATGTATCATTAACACTTATGGCAGGAGAGGGCTGATGCAACAGAGGGGTCGAAACAAGAGTGAGGCAATAACTTGGCAGCTGCTGCAACTGTTATTACTGGGGGGAATAGGAAGAGAATAGTAATCGGCTCTTCTGATGTTTCCATCCAGTAGTGATACAAAAGCGGTCAGCATCAGAAACTACTTTCAGTGACAAAGTAGTCTGGATAGGGATCTAATGGGAGGCCTTTGTGAATGTTTAAATCTTTTGCTTCCTGCAATACAGAAGCCTAAACTTTTGCTGTCATCAGCAAATAACTGCTGATCATGAAGTTTAATTCAGTAGAAATGTGACGAACACTATGAAAACACAATGAAAATGAGACTCTGTAGACATGAAGGCTGCAAGTTAGAGGTAGTTTGTTTGTGCAAATTCTGGGTAAACTTGCAAAGTAAATCCAAAGCTGTGGTGTTGCAGGAAAAACAGCACTGATAGACCTACACTGTCCTTTTCTAGGAAATGATTGCAGTTAAAACAACCTTTTGTAGATGGATGATAAAGAGAATAAAGTGCTTACAACACACAATTACATATTTCATACACGGACTCTTTAGCTGAGTGTCTAAAGAGTTGGAGCAATTATTCCATCTAATTAAACATGAAAATCAGCAGACCGACTAATTACAGGTCAAATGTAATACTGTGACAGCTTTTAGCCTTGTTTACTGGACAATGTAATATAAAAAGTAAAAATGTGCCATGGAGAGCTATCTGCACATGTAATAAACTTGGCGAAATGTAAAATTGCTTTATTAAAGCAATAAGCCACTTGAGACTGTGTGTTACAGTGATTTTTATCATAGGTAAAGAGGTTAAAATCCTGTAAAATCACTATAATTCACTTTGGGTTGCTTATTGCTTAATAATGGCAGGAATAGCAATATGATAAAACAGACCAATGTCCAATAAACAGTTAAAATGACTTTTTAATATATGTTTTATTCAAATTCAAAGATGACATTAAATGAAATCCTCTTTTTCTCTAAATGTATGTTATTAAAGTATATAATTTATGCATGTTTATTTTTTTTTTTTGACCTTGTGACAAAATAATCAGAATGTCACAAATAGATCTTTCAGTGAAACAACAGACTTCTTTCTGGTGATGTATGCAAGACTTCTCCAATCATTTCATTTACTTAAACCCCGCCCACAATCAACTGCAAGCTCGCATTCAGATCTGCCATCATAATAAACTAATAAAATGTATCCTAAACCTTAAATTATTTAGAATTCTATAAATTAAGAAACAGAATAAACAATTCTTCTGCCAAGTAAAATTGTTCATAAACCTGACTATTTATGGTTGCCATACAACACAGAAACTTCACATCAATTCAGATTGTGAGGTGTCAATTTACAAAACCTTTAAATAAGCCTCATCCAATCAGAATTTACAACTAGAACTGTATGTTTTATAATGAGCCATTTATTTAGATTTTTTGACTTGAATAAATCCAGTCTATTTAACCAGTCTATTTTTTACAGTGCAAACGTGTAGTTTATTTAGTTAGTTTAAATAGTCTATTAAATATGATTAAGTTTATTACCAATAAGTTTACTACCAATAACCGTGCACTACAAATCATGTTAAAATCAGAAGAATTCAGCAGAAAATGTGAAAAAAAACCTCCACAGATTGTGTCTGGGCCTGATTATAAGCAGACCTACAACAACTAACTGCTCGAATTACAGTATCATGGTAACAGTGTCCAAAAACTTTTCTGTTTATAAATAAACGAAGAAAGTGTATAAAGAAAGTAAACAAATCTCCTCAGACGGCTGCATACTTCTCTTGAATTCATATGGCTAAAAAAAAAAACTGTACTCAACAACGTCCTGAAACACACAGTAGAAAATGTGCTTTTTATTGAAAACATCACTAGACGTTAACAGGAACGGTTTGCTCATTCTCTGCACGTCAAACGTTAGTCTCTCACAGCAGTGCCTCTGCTGTTTTGTTCTTGATTTGTTGTGTCTGAAGCCTTGAAAACTCAAAAAAGTCACACTTGACTTTGTCTTCTTTTCATTGTAGTAAAAGCTCCCCCAGACACACACACACCCCTAGCAACAGGAGGGGAGTATCCAACCCAAACAGAGGGAGAGGAGGAGAGACCTGACACCCAAGAGCTTCCACACCACACGCTCATTCAAAAACACAGCTACTATCACACGCCGCAAAATAGCATCTTTCATCACGACTTTAGAATTTAGCAGGCACTCTGAGAAGTTAACCATCATCCCCAAAACTCGAATGTGAGTTTCGAAACCCCTTCTGAACACATCAAAGCCAGTCGTTTTGCTCAAACTGCTTTGCTTGCACACTTTCACAGCAACAAACCCTCGCTGTTACGCAAAGTCTAAAAACGCATGCTTCCTTCCTGGAGCGCGTGTGTAGTTTCTCTGAAGTTGTGAGGTTTTTTCATTCATACTCTGCTGCTTTCCTGTTTCTGAACTTCGGTACGGTGAAAAAAACTCACGGCGCAGGTGAACACACACTCACAGCTGCCCTTTCAGTCAAGCTAAACTCTTAGACACTGATTTGAGACGCTGCATCAAAAGAAGCAGAGAGCACAAAATGAAACGTGGGAGCCTGTTACCTTAAAACCTCTCTTTTTTTCCGCAGTTTGAACCTACCTGAAAAGGCAACCAAAACATGAGCTGAGGCACATTACTGATGATGCAGCACTGACAACAAGAGCATAAACACACACAAAGCTCCCAGCGCACACACACTCTTCCAGGAGCATCTGTTGGAGACAATAGCCATTAAAAGCCAGTCTGGGATTGTACCTTCTCATTCCTCAGAGGCAGACCCTCAATTTTGGGCAGCATAATCCTAAAAGGTGGCCATCTTGCCTCCCTCGGCTTCAGAAGAATAAGTGGCCGTAGTGGCAGATGCAGCGCGAGCAGCACAGGTTTGCATGATCAGTGCAGAGGAGAGAGGCTTTGGATCGCTGCTACCGCAGACAGCCGACGCATGCCTCTTGCAGACACAGACAGCACCCTGTCAGCCAATCGCGAAGGGACTCTAGCGGCTTGTACATGTATCAGCCATGCCTAGATCCTCCTAAACAAAGGATCCCCTATGTGGTTTCTTACTCTACAAATACGCACGAGGGAGAGCGTTAAGCTGCGGTCCGGACACTCACGACACCGGACTGGAGTTCAAAGCCGTGGGGGAGGGAGGGGGGAGAGAACAGGAAAAGTGGTCTTTGCAAGCAGGAGCACTATTTTTAGAAGCACAAAAAAAGTTTCCATTTTGGTCTTGTTACATTAACTAATTATCATTTATTTCTAAGTATGACAGAATTTTAATACTAATTATAAATAATCATAAATATATTCAATGAATAATAATCTAATTAAAATAGAATTGTGTCCTACATATTCTACATTTTATGTTTATTTAGATTTTAATTGTATATTTTATATCTAATAATCTTGTAAACATAATAATAAATATAATTAATTACTAATAGAGTTAAAATAGAATTATATTCTATATATTCCATATTTTGTATGTGTATTAATCTTGCCATTTTGGTCTTATTTTATTAATGGTGCATTATGTGAAATAACTAACTATAGTTTATTTCTAAATATTATTTAATTAAGAAATAGATTAATAATAATTAAAAATAATCATTAATATGATTAAGATTAATTAATATTATTAAAATAGTTTAAATAATTTGTATTTTTATTTATATATTTTATCCCTAATAATCTTATATAATGAAACAAATTGTAAGTTTAATGATAATTAAACATACATAATGATAAATAATTAATTAATAATCTATTTAAAATAGAATTATATTCTATATATTCCATATTTTGTAAGTGTATGTGTATGTATATATGTGTATATATATATATATATATATATATATAAATATATATATATATATATATATAGTATGTGTATTATATTTAATTGTGTTCTCATTAATAGATAGATCTAGACAATTATAGATACAGTAATTATATTTAATATTATTTCTCATTATAGAATAATTATAGAGGAAGCGGTCTATGCAAACAAGCGTGCTCGGTTACTGTCATAACCTCGGTTCCCTGAGATACTCTACTCGTACTGCATCTTGATAAAGACGCATATGGGAAAAAGCCTTTTTTCTCCTGAACTGAAGTCTTATTCAATCACGCAGTGAAACTGCATGACCATTGGTTCGTGCAGTGTGTAAAAAATGAACCAATGTGTCGGCAGGGGAGCTGCACAAGCCTATGGCGAAGGAGCCCGCCAAAGCCCGCCAGAATGGGCGGAGCATCTGGCTATATAAGCGGCCGTTTCGCCATAGGATCCTCAGGTTACTTCGACTGAATCGACGACTGAGTCGTGCAGCTGTCTGGCATGGCAAAGTACGCAGTACTCGTTCCGTATCTCAGGGAACCGAGGTTACGACAGTAACCGAGTACGTTCCCTGTCGATACTCTACCCGTACTGCGTCTTGATAAAGATGCATATGGCAACTCAATTCAATCACGCCGTGCTATGGCAGAGGAACGACTGCATAATATTACTCCATAAGCATTTAATGCCCATAGGGAAGTGCAATAGTTTGCTCCGGGCTAAGCGAGCTAAACTCATAGAGGTTATGCTCGGCCTGGGTGATCATTCCTTATGACTCTTACATACTCAGTACTTCCAGGACCGAAGTATGCAAGAAACCAACTAGAGAGCTTGAGCGCATTGCGGTCAAGAATTCTCTGTCAGGATTGTTCCCATAACGTATACATGTACGCTCATCTAAGCAGAGAAGACCCTGGCCTGTAAGGCTGGTACATCCAGGTTATAAAACCTAGCAAATGGGGACGGCGAGGCCCAGCCGGCCGCCGCACAAATCTCTATAATGGACACACCGCTAGACCAGGCCCATGACAAGGCGATGCCTCTAGCAGAATGAGCTCGTACTCCAATGGGGCATTGTAGGCCCAAGGAAAAGTATGCCTGCGTAATAGTGGATGCTGCGTAACAGCATCCACTATCCACTTAGAGAGCCTCTGCTTCGTGACCAGATGCCCCTTGGCGCGGTTACCGAAGCTAACAAAGAGCTGTTCTGTACGCCTAAATGAGGCGGAATGCTCGAAGTAGATCCTCAAAGCTCTGATAGGGCATAACAAGGACAACTCCCGGTCCTCCTTAAAAGGAGGAAGCGTGGAGAGTGTGATGACCTGAGCTCTGAATGGAGTTGAAAGTACCTTGGGTACGTAACCATGCCTTGGTTTCAGGACGACCTTGGAGTCGTTGGGCCCGAATTCCAGGCAACCAGGGCTAACAGAGAGCGCCTGTAGGTCTCCTACTCGCTTAACCGATGCTAGTGCCAGTAGCAGAGCAGTTTTCAGCGACAGCGACCGAAGGTTCGTAGACTGAAGCGGCTCAAAAGGAGGGCCCTTCAGGGCCCTCAATACAGTGGGCAGGTCCCATGTAGGGATGGTGAGGGGCCGAGGCGGATTCAGCCTCTTGGCTCCCCTCAGAAAACGGACAACTGAGTTGTCTCTGCCTACCGATTGGCCTGCTATAGGGGCATGAAAGGCCGCTATAGCTGTAGCGAACACCTTGAGTGTGGAGGGGGAACGTCCTTTATCCAGCAGCTCCTGCAGGAAGGACAGAACCACCGCTAACTCGGAGGTAGACGGGTTTTCACCGCGGTCTAGGCACCAAGTGGAGAAAACAGACCACTTAAGGGCGTAGAGGCGTCTCGTAGACGGGGCTCTAGCCTCAGAAATGGTGTTTAACACTCGCTCTGGGAGGCTAGTAGGCTCCCATTGAGCAGCCACAGGTGGAGGGCCCACAGCTCGGGCCGAGGGTGCCATATTGTTCCGTTCGCCTGAGAGAGGAGATCCCGTCTCAGGGGCAGGGGCCAGGGGGCTGCTATCAGGAGCTGAACCAGCTCTGACAACCAAGGTTGGTTTTCCCACAAGGGGGCCACCAATAGAACCTTGTGTCCCTGTTCCTTGATCCGCCTGATGACCTGAGGGATCAGGGCGATCGGAGGGAATGCATAAAGGAGGAGGTTGGGCCAATCGTGGGCCAACGCATACCTGACCTTTGAATAATAAGTTGGGCAGTGAGAGCTGTCTTTGGAGGCGAAAATATCTACTTTTGCCCTGCCAAAGATCTTCCAGATCATCCGAACCATCCGCGGACGGAGCATCCACTCCTCTGAGGGGACATGGCTCCGAGATAGCATATCCGCTCCTTGGTTCAATCTGCCCGGCAAGTGTGCTGCCCTCAGCGAGCGCAAATTGCGCTGAGCCCACTCCAGAAGGCGCTCTACCAGAATGAAGAGGCGCTTCGAGGAGAGACCTCCTTGGTGATTTATATAGGACACCACTGACATGTTTGAGCAAATCAGCACATGGCGTCCTATTAGGTCTGTCAGAAAAAACCGGCAGGCTCGACATACTGCTAGCATTTCCAAGCAGTTGATGTGGAGGCTGTTCTCTGCTTCCGACCAATGGCCAAAGGTCGGTTTGCCTTCGCACAGCGCCCCCCAACCTGTGTTGGAGGCGTCTGTCGTGACAACCTTCCTGTTGCAGACCATTCCCATAGCCACGCCCTTCTCCACCCATCGTGGGTTCTTCCAGGGGGCCAGGGCTGTTACACAGGTCTGGCTCACCCTGATATGCAGGCGTCCGTGACGCCATGCGTGGGGTGGAACCCGTGGTTTCAACCAGCGTTGGAGGGGCCGCATGTGAAGCAGGCCCATCTGTAACACTGGCGATGCTGCGGCCATGAGGCCCAGCATTCTCTGAAACGCTTTGAGGGGGCGAGCGGTGGCGCTCTTGAAGGAGGCCGCGAGTTTCTGAATGGCCAGAGCGCGTTCTGGCACTACCACCGCTCTCATCCGAGTCGAGTCCAGAACTGTTCCCAGGAACGATACTCATTGGCTGGGGAACAGTGCACTCTTGGCAAAATTGACCCTGAGCCCCAGGCACTTTAAGTGGCTGAGGAGGAGGGCCCTGTGTGAGAGTAGCTCCACCTCTGACTGGGCCAGAATGAGCCAGTCGCCGAGGTAGTAGAGAATGCGGATTCCCATCTGTCGTAGAGGGGAAAGAGCCGCGTCCATGCACTTCGTAAAAGTGCGGGGGGCCAGAGACAGTCCAAAGGGGAGGACCGTTTACTGATAAGCCACTCCCTCGAAGGCGATTCTCAAGAATCGTCTGTGATGGGGGGCTATCTGGATGTGAAAGTATGCGTCTTTCAGGTCCAGAGAACAGAACCAGTTCCCTGTGCGAATCTGCAAGAGGATCTGCTTCAGCGTGATCATCCTGAACGACCTCTTCATGATGGCGTGATTCAGGCGTCTGAGATCGAGGATGGGCCGGAGGCCTCCATCCTTTTTCGGGACGAGGAAGTAACGGCTGTAAAAGCCTGATTCGCTCTGAGCTGGAGGAACCTTTTCTATGGCTCCTTTTTCCAACAGCGTCATCACCTCTGAGCGTAGAACGCGAGCGTTTTCGCCCTGTACTGAGGTGGAGACCACGCCGCTGAAGTGCGGGGGTCTTCGAGCGAATTGAAGTGAATAGCCTCATTTTATTATCCCCATAACCCATTCTGACACTCTGGGGATGGCCTGCCAGGCCTCGGCCCGCATGGCAAGGGGTTGGATAAACTCGAGTGACTGACTGCACGGAGGCAGGGCACTCGTGAGGGACAGAAGAGGAAATCTGTTCTCTTTTTGAAAATGTTCGTGTTTTATTTTTTCCACTATCACAGCGGATGGTTGCTTGGGCGCTTGTAAGGGCCCTGTATTTGCAACAAACACACTTCCCTCTGCACCCGGAAATGAATGGGGTGAGAAGAGGTTTAAGAGAGGCTGCTTGGTGGGCGGTCCGGCCGTGGCGGGACTTGGCCCTTTCCTCTTCCTGCCCCGCAGATCAGGAAGACGCCGGAGGCGCAGGGTCCAACGCTATCCTGGGTCGGGGGCCCTGGCGCTTCGGAAAGGGGTGGTGTCTGGCCGAGCAGGAACGCCCTCGTGTCTGCGGAGTCTTGGCAGACTGAGGGGCGGGAACGGCAGGTGCAGGCTTCGCTGGCTGCTGAGTCGGCGCAGGTTTAGGGCGACTCGAAGCAGCTGCGAAGCTGGAGCGCTTTGGCAGGAAGTGTCGCATGGCCTGCGATGCCTTCTGTGCCTCTGTGAAGCGCTCAGCAAATCCTTCCACCGCAGGTCCAAAGAGGCCATTGGGGGAAATCGGGGCATCAAGGAAGAGGACCTTGTCTGCGTCCTTAATTTCCGTCAACGTGAGCCACAGGTGGCGCTCGGGCACCACTAGGCTGGCCATGGACCTCCCTATTGCCTGGGCGGTGGTCTTAGTGGCGCGCAGGGCCAGGCCTGTTGCACTTCTCAGCTCTCTGAGGGTCGCAGGATCAGGCTCAGACTCGTCCATGGCAGAGAGGAGTTTGGCCTGATAGACCTGTAGAACCGCTATTGAGTGAAGCGCCGAAGCCACCTGTCCAGCTGAAGTGTAGGAGCGTCCAGCGAGCGCTGAAGTGGTCCTGCATGGCTTGGACGGCTGGGCGGCCTTTGCCTTCCAACCGATGGAAGTGGGTGGGCAGAGATGCGCAGCCACTGACTCATCTAGTTGAGGCATCCTTTCGTACCCCTTTTCTTCAGCGCCGTCAACTGTAGTGAGGGCGGATGAAGTGGAAGTACAGAGGCGAGCAGAGTAAGAGGAGCACCAAGATCTTGTGAGCTCGTCGTGAACTTCAGGGAAGAACGGCGAGGGTCGCTGGCGAGGAGCCTGACGGCGCCCCAGCAGGAACCATTCGTCAAGACGACTGCGAGAAGGCTCCCCTGGTGGAGACCACTCCAATCCCAGCTCTTCAACCGCTTTTGAGAGGACACGGAAAAGTTCGGCATCCACCCCGGCTTTGGCGGCGCTGGCCGCGGACAAATGCAGGGGGGCGGGGTCAGCTACTGCTACATGCTGTCATCGGCCAGCTCTTCGTCACTTCCCCCGAACGAGACCAGATCGCACGCGCTTGCAGAGGGACGCTGGTCAGGTTGGGAAAAAAGGACGGGAGAAACCTCTCTGTGTGGCGAGAGCGAGGCACGCGGGCTCTGAGCCGACGTGAGCTCGCTCTCAGCCGGGCGCTGAGATCCTCTGCCCCACTGTTTTTTCCTCACTCATTGTGGCCATCATCGGCGTGCAGGGGAGACCTGCACGAGCCGCAATAACGGCGCGGCATTTGCAACAACGCCGATTTGCTCTTTTAGATAATGCGTGAGATTCGCCGGATGGCGGCAGCGAACAGGACCGGAACTGCCGCGATGCTGGAGCGCGAAGAAAAGGCGAATCAGCCAAGCAGTTCGAGGCCGCTGGGTCCAGCTGCGATGCTTGTCAATGGCGAGCAGGCTTCTGGGATCAACGAGGTGAAGTCGTCGTCGCTGAAGGAGAAGAACTCTGAGGATCCTATGGCGAAACGGCCGCTTATATAGCCAGATGCTCCGCCCATTCTGGTGGGCTTTGGCGGGCTCCTTCGCCATAGGCTTGTGCAGCTCCACTGCCGACACATTGGTTCATTTTTTGCACACTGCACGAACCAATGGTCGTGCAGTTTCACTGCGTGACTGAATAAGACTTCAGTTCAGGAGAAAAAAGGCTTTTTCCCATATGCGTCTTTATCAAGATGCAGTACGAGTAGAGTATTGACAGGGAACTTGCTATTTTTAGAAGCAAACAAAAGTTTCCAACCACATTAGGAGCCATTTCTTATTATATCAATGGTGCATTATGTGAAATAACTAACTACAATTTATTTCTAAATATGTAATTTAGAAATAGATGAAAAATTATTAAGATAATTATGAATAATTAATATTATTAAAATAGTTTATATTTTTATCTATATATTTTCTTTCTAATAATCTTTTATAGTGACAGAAATAATAAATATAATATTTCTTATTATAGGATAAACTCACTCTTACTATTATCAGTTTTCAAACTCACAGATTTTAGAAACACAGAAAAGTTCCCAAGCACATTAGCATTAATTTTTCTTCTAATATTAATGGTGCATTATGTGAAAAGGTATTCCCATGACAAATGCAGAGCTGCAAACACTGCATATATAACTTATCTTAAATGACAAAAAAAAAAATATATATATATATATATATATATTTATTTATATATATATATATATATTAAAATCACACACATACAGTAACGTTACTTCATTTGTAGGGTAATCTGTTCTTGCTTTAAAAATGTTAAAGAACAAATCTAAAATGAACAAAATAATAATACAGCTTAGCCGATCTATGATGCAATCCAACGTGGATAATGTGTTGAAAATAACACAAGGAACAAAGCCGAAGAGCACAAGTATGACTAAGCGTGCTGCTACACAGCTGTTTTCATAAATGACGTCACAGCAAGGCGCGACACACTCTCCTTATTCTGGGAGGATGTGAGACGCTTCAGGACAGGCAGTCGCGCTCTCGGTCTCTCCATAGAGACATGTTTAGAGTGGATGTGACAGCGCAGCCGCAGACCCTCCACTGCTGCACTGCAGCTGTCACACGATGTACTGTTCAGCCCAGTCTGCAGACACACCAACCTCCACACACAAGAATATGGCTGAGGAGGTCAGATGAGGACAAGGGAACGCAACAGCTACTTTTAGCTCTAGCGCAGTTATTGAATACTAAGACCAGGGAGCCAGCGGATACAAATGCAACTCTATTATTTTACATATCTTGTGTATGCAATTGTATTATTTTACATAATATATCTTTGATGTATTAACTATATATACATGTCTGTGTTTGTACATGCATTATTACAATTACTTAAAAAAAACAATACGTTACATAAATAATAATTACTATATTAATATAATACAAATATAAAATAAAGTGTAAGTTACTTATAAATAATATATATTTTAGAAATGGATTAATAATCATTAAAAAAGACATCATATTAAAATAGGTACAGAACACAAAAAACTGTATTCTATATATATATATATATATATATATATATATATATGAATATATATGTACATATATATATGTACATATGTAATATTATATATATATATTACATGTGCTATTTATATTTTATACATTATATCTATATTTTTATTCTATAGTTATTTATTTTTTAATTTTATATTTTCTATTAATCGCATACATAAAACAGAATGTGTGTGTATAAATATATACATATATATATATCAGTGCCACAAACTGATCACCTCCATGCCACGCCGAATTGAGGCAGTAATTAAAGCAAAAGGAGCCTCTACCAAGTATTGAGTACATATACAGTAAATGAACATACTTTCCAGAAGGCCAACAATTCACTAAAAATGTTTTTTTAATTGGTCTTATGAAGTATTCTAATTTGTTGAGATAGTGAATTTGTGGGTTTTTGTTAAATGTGAGCCAAAATCATCACAATTAAAAGAACCAAAGACTTAAACTACTTCAGTCTGTGTGAATTGAATTTATTTAATACACGAGTTTCACAATTTGAGTTGAATTACTGAAATAAATGAACTTTTCCACGACATTCTAATTTATTGAGATGCACCTGTGTGTGTGTGTGTATATATATATATATATATATATATATATATATATATATATATTCACTGAAAAAGACTTTAACAATCTTTATTTCTAATAACTGTGTATATATAAAACAGAACTATAAATATAATAATTATATTTCATATATTATTCATATCTTAATATTATTTTTTAATACGATTTATTTATTTATTTATGCATAAATATACATATGTATGTATGCCTCAATTGACCTATCGGTAAGCCCCGCCCCCCCCTTAGTTACTGTTGCTCCCTCGGACAAACAAACGCTGAGTTGCTCAGTCTTACAATGACAGCTGCAGTGTGAAAACCTTGTCCCACGATGTTTTTGCACAATTTTGGACACAGAAGGCCACCAAATGGGAATTAAATATTCCATGGAGGGATTTATAAAATATTTCAAAATAAATACGGTGGGTAAGCGAGGGTTTACAGATCACAATGCAAGCGGGAAAAGTCTCATATTACGGTCGGCCATCATGATTGCGGATGACAACATGCAGGATCAACACTGTTCATGTATCGCAGGGTACGATTAAATTAATGTACATTTAACCAGTTTAATATGGAGAGGCACTGAAATATAGACCTTCGTTTATGTGTTTTTGACCTATACTGTACAAGACGCGAGAACAGTCTATTTAGGTTTGTACGTTAGCATGGACTCACTAACTTTAATGTTAGCTAGTTTTAGCCAGAGATACCTTGCTAAAGCACAAGATAACATTAATGTTCTGCTTGAGAAGATGAAAATTGTAACTTAATTAGTGTATGACAACCAGAAAATGAACGTTTTTGTCTTCATTTGTATTGGGGTTGAATACTTAGGGACGTTTTGCTCTGTTTTGTTTGGATTCAGGAAATGTAATAAAACAAATTATATTTCCCATCCTCTCAGGATACCTGGAATCAGTGTTACAAGTACCCCAGGCACATAGTTTTTCCATTTTTGAAGCATAAACCCCATAAAACCGATGCGAGCTTCGGATCTTCCAATGTTTCTCTATGGCGCTGAAACCTAAAGATGTCCGAGTTCCGCTCCCCGTGCAACTGATACTCGACTGCCATTGGCTAGTCTGCGTTTGAGGGGAGGGGCTTAGCGATAGGTCAATTAAATACTGTAGGCAGCACTGAAAAAGACAGTATTTGTTGAGTCAATATGAAATGACTGTGTATAGTAACTCAAGGTCGTAAAACAGGTTATATTTTGACTTAATGGCCGTTGTATGTTAAACTGGTCTGTCTGGATGACAGTTTCTGTGAATGTACCAATTAATATAGCAATGAATCTACACTGATCACTACACTTTTTCATGAACAAAACTTTGAAAATGTTTTTTTTAATCATTCATTTTCTAAAGGAAACTTGCCTAAATCCATGTGGGTCTAAACTAAGACATTTCAACTAATCCTCACTCCAGATGAAACTTTACTCTAAAGCGTAACATGCATAATAGACTGACCGTCTTTCTGTGAGCATTTGTCTAAAGCAGCCATCCATAATAAGTTTGCCTACTGTGTCCAGTGAAGGCTGAGTATTGTTGCTGCGCTTTGTGTGATAACATGTGAGGTGGCTGATGGAAATCGGTTTGAGTCGTGCAGTGAGTCAGCTGCCTTGAGACAGTTTTCTTCACGCTCACATCAACGGACAATGGAATTGAGGTATTCTCTTTGACAACGGACATAAAGGCTGAATCTGGTTAATATTCTGAAGACTGCTGAAAGCTACATAATGGTACAAGTGACAGTGCATTTCTCAAGTGAAACGAGTAGTCTTTGTGGGACTAATACAAATATTAATCCTAGCATGTTTCATCATGTCCTTCTCTTTGACAAATCATTTGCCTTAAAGTCTGTTATATTTTCTTAAAGGGACAGTTCACTCAAAAACAAAGATTCATTTACGTGCTTTCATGTCAGGTTCAAAACTTGTACAGTGACCAAAAACTGTCTCTAGCCATTCTATTGTATGGAAAAGAGCAACTTGAACATTCTGCTAAATTTCTTCTTTTTCTTTCAAAGAAAAAAGAAAGTCAAGCAGGTTTGGATTGAAATGGAGGTGAGCAAATTATGACAAATTTACACTGCAAATGTGGCACAGAAGCACTTCTGAAGTGGCTTTTATGTGTCTTTCCACAGACTATTTAATGCTGCTCAGAGTTGGAATGAATGCATTTACACTGCAATTACTCGGGGTGTTGAACCTACGGTGGTCTCACGGTTCGGTTTGATTACATTTATCATGTCATCGATTTGGTTCAATTCGATATCACGATGCACTGACGATGCACTGCATCCTCAATTTTCAATTTTACTTCACATGTATACAATTTTGTCAATAAATACAAGCAGTCAGATATATGAACTGAACCTTTAATTTTACCTGCTCAAAGAAAACACGCTTCTTGAATATATCAAACATCAAACAAAACTCAAGTCTGGGCACAGAAGTCAACAGAAGTATTTAGAACAAATACACAAATGTAAATAATAAAAGTGCATAATGCAAGGAGTGTACTTTCTTGTAAAACATTTAAATATTAACAAATGTATAAACATGGAATAAAATTATAAAACAAAAACTTCAGTACTTTAGAACTTATAGATGGTTTCAAAGGCAACAACAAAAACAAAAATATGTATAAATCAGATGGGCTTATTGAAAATGCAAATTCATTCTCTGCCAGTAGGAGGTGCTTTTGGAGTGGGAGATAGAGGTTTCCCCGGTAACGGCTGTACACAAAACACTGCTGAGCTCCCAATCGCTGCTTTATCAGGCATTACAGGCAAGATGAAATAGAAATGACATCGAAAATTTTCTGAAGACAGTTGGTTTCCTTCAGAAATACAGTGATATAAAAGCACCCGCACCACGATGTGATTTTGAAATGTGCAGTGCTTATGTTTATTCAACAAATTCAAAGCCTTTTGGAAAATGCGACAAATGCCGTCAGAAAAGCGTCAGTACATTATAATCGGTTATGGTCTATTACTGAACTGATACCGAATCGTCCTCGTCTGCATCGCAATGCATCCTAGAAACGATTAACTTCGACACCCCTAGCAATTACAACAGTATACTTTGATATTGTCAGGATCATGGACCTGTTTTTCCCCGTTTCTGTTCCTGTTTTCCCTTATTTGGTCATGTTCCTGTTCTTGTTTAGTTTAATTAGTCATCCTGTGCACCTGTTTTCCTCCTTATTTAGCTAGTTACCCCATGTATTTAAATCTTAGTCTGTGTTTTCCTCCTTTGTCGGGTCTACCAATGATGTTCGTGTGTCATTCCTCATTCCAAGTGTGGATTTACCCTGTGTGTTGGATTGAATTAAAGACTGTTTCGTTTATCCATGACTCCTTCGTTCCTTCTGGCAGCGAAACGTGACAGAAGACCCAACCAACACGGTTACCTCCATGTGTGCCCTTCGTTTTTGTTTCCATTTTCATTCAGTGTTTTTTTTTTTTTGTTGTGTTCCCGTGTCCCCATGGATTGCCTCGCCATCAAGTTCACTGCCCTAGCCCGCAAAGACCTCTCCCTTTTGGAGTATGTGGTGGAGTTCAGCCAGCTCGCCGTTTTAATGGCGTTCGACGACACTGCGCTGAACTCACTGTTCTGGATTGGGGCGAACTACTACCGCCCCGTCGACCTCCCAGACACCACCGGACTATGCTGGAGGGAAGCAATTATTCTGTGTCTGGAAAGCGTTTATCCCCGATCCGGAACATGGCCAGACCCAGTGCCCAGCCCACCATTTCCCCTCTGAGTGGAGTGCGAGCCCGAGCCCACCGCTGACGGAGAGCCAGAGCACTTCGCGACCAACGAGCCATCGCCCAGGAGTGCGACAGAGCTGAGGATCGCAACGGAGCCAGAGCCTCACGGAGCGTCAGACCAGGCGCGAGAGCCCGCAACAGAGCACGTCACGAGGGAGAAGGCTGCGGACGGTGTGAGCGCAGAGAGGAGCTCCGCCCCCTGTACCACAGCTGAGGGTGAGCTGATTATGGATTGTGGACTGTGCCACACCAACAAAGGAGAGAGGGCTCCTGTTCCTGAGTTAAGCCTAGAGAAGGCTCCTGTTCCTGAGTTAAGCCCAGAGAGGGCTCCTGTTCCTGAGTTCAGCCCAGAGAGGGCTCCTGTTTGCATCCCTGAAAGCCCAGAGGCTCACAAATCTGCTCCGCCTTGTTCCTCCGGATCCTCCCCGTCACCCTGGCTCATCAGCTCTCCGTCTCCGCCTCGGGCTCCTCCACCGTTGGTCGGCCCCCTGGAGTCGTCAGCCCTTCCACCAGCATGGCTCCTCCCTCCATCTGGTCCCTCCTGTGTCCCCCTGGCTCCTTCCTTCGTCGTCTCCACCCAGGACTCTGTTTGTTGTCCTCCTCCCGGATGCCCGTCCTCCTCCCGAGCCTCCTCCTAAGTTCGTGTGTCATTCCTCGTTCCAAGTGTGGATTTACCCTCTGTGTTGGATTGAATTAAAGACTGTTTTGTTTATCCACGCTTCCTTCATTCCTTCCGGCAGCGAAACGTGACAAATATTAGGGGCTGAGGTGGGTCTGAACTGGCATTCTTCTTTACATTGAATTTTGAGCAGGCACTGAGCAGCATTCAATCATCTGTGTAAAGACGTCCATCGGAGCAATGTAAACTTATAGAGAGTGCTTATTGTTTCCAATACCCAAAACTCCTCCCTTATTTGTCTTTCCTCACGTGTGCTTCATTGCCAATTTCAGAAACATGTCCATATGTTGAGCTTTAAAAAGCTGCCCAGCCTTCATTAGTCACAAGCAGCCCATGTATAAATCTCTTCATGAAGTGCTGGCAAACGGCCCTTACACCAGTGGACTATGTGGAGGTGTCACCTGCTCACCAATGGCTCAAACCAGTAAAACACCAGCAACAACTGAGCATGTCAGGAGATTAAAGGAGAACTTCACCTCCATCCCTCTGAATCAGCTGGACCATTTATCACTGTAACTGAGGAAGAAATAAAGAATGTGTGGCAAATGGATGGATATGGGTGAATCTACAATTAGGAATGGTTGACCTTAAAGTCTTTAAAAATATATAATTTCTGTTAAAATATAAATATCATGGCCTTGATCAATGTTCAAGTGGATTTCGGTAAATAATTAAAGGGATAGTTCACCCAAAAATGAAAAGTCATCATTTACTCACCCTTCTGTTGTTCTAATGCCGTGTGCCTTTTTTTCTTTTTCGACTACAAAGAGATTTTTTTTTAAAATATCCCACGCATACTTGTCCATATAATGGCAATGTATGGTGATCAGCATCAAGCTTTTAAAAAAGACACAAATGTATCACAAAATTGTCCCATGTGAAATGCGGCATATATTCCAAGTGTTCTTGGGGTATGTGATAGGGTTTGGTAAGAAACAAACTGAAATTTAACGTATTATTTAACGAATATCCTGACCTTGACCATTGGTCTCTGTGCAGGACTGCACATTCATGAGACTCTATTAGTAACGCAGTTCACTCCGACTCACCCAGAAAAGGCACAAAAGTTGTGAAAAATTAAGGTTAACAACGCGACAAGAAATACAATCTATGTGGTTTCCTCTCTGAGGTAACTATATCTATTGTGCACGTTGCAACAACAAGTTATCATGTTCATATGTCAAATGTCAGTTCCAATCCAGAGATACTCAAAACTCTGTCATGTTTTTATTAATCTTGATTTTTCACAACTTGCATACTTTACCTGGGTGAGTCGGAGTGAACTGCGGTGCTAACAGAGTCTCATGAATGGGCAGACCTGCACAGAGACCAACGGTCAAGGTCAGGATATTCATTAAATAATATGTTAAATTTTGGTTTGTTTCTCACCAAACCCTACAAATAATGTTTACTCTTAAATGCCAAAATGAACTCAAAATACGAATTTAGATCCTTAGTGTCAAAAGTAGACTTTTCTTGATTACAACATAAAATACACACACAATAAAAAGTATAAAATTAACTTATCCTCTAAAACGAAAAAGATTTTTTGTTTTATTTAAGGTTTTTCTCATTCAAACAAATATTGCCCAATCAAAGAATCACCCATAAATGGTGGAAATATCCTCTTTCAGGAAAGCATGACTCTATGTTTGGATATATCCCTAAATCACACACACATTAAATTAACCCCAGACGGCAGGAAAATTAAAGCTGAGCAAGAGGTGAGAATCCTAACCCCTCTAAAAGGCACCAAGAAGCAATAAAACAATGTATTTATTGAGCGAATACAGTTCTTAACTCAATATTCCACTGGAGCCTGCTAATATGCACAGTTAATATGGAGTGTAAGAAAGTATTGTCTCTTAACAAATTCACAGTGGTCAAGTAAAAGCTTAATTCTGGGCATTAAATTAGTAAACTTGTTGCTAATGCTGCCCTCATACATCCTATGCAATCAGTTTTGTGTTATGCATTTCTGCATACATGACAACAAAAATATGCATCAAAACATCTCAGAGCAGACAGTTTTGCTCCACAAGATTTCCTCCGTCAGGAGGGAAGTGTGTGTGAACACAGGAAGACTAACTGGTGGTTTGCTCTGCACTCAGATAACAAGGAAAAAACAGAGGGAGAGCCAACAAAGTCCATCAAGGACAATTCAACAGATGGACCTTGCTTCTGTAATTACAAATATAACTAAAAGGCAGTTGCCTGATCACCATGATTGTGCTTGTGTCATGACTTTATTTTAGGCTATGATGATTCATATTACACACTAAAACCTGTTCAGCTCTTGGGGAAGGATTAGCTTGAGTTAATAGTGTAAGAACACCTGGGACTCCTCAAAAGAAACTGAACGATTCAATCCATTGGCTTGCTCGGAGAGCTGACATTGAAATTTAAATCACTATTCAACTGTAAAGTCGTGAGGACTATGAAGAAATTCTCCAGTACTACCATACTCCTCCATGGCAACTAACGTGGTGGAGTAAAATGCTTTAAGACTTCCTATTTTCAGTGCTGACAGACATTAATCTTATGTTTGCTTGGATGTGATGAAATATTTTGAGATGAGACATGCTGAATGCTGTAGTCTGGACTGTGTGTTGCTCTTGAACAAGTTTCTCCATGTTTGGTCTCTTATAAAGTAGTCTAGTTACAATGGACGCCCATTTCCATTCATTTTTTTTATTTCGCAAGGTGACCTTGTATCTTTCAACTGTTACTTTATATATTGCACTAAAGTCAAATTGTGAGATATAAATTTAAATTTCAAAGAAATTACCCAATTAGAGACAAATTTGCAAGATGTAAAGTTACATGCCTTGTACCATGACTTTACATCTTGCAACTGTAAGTTTTTTTCATTGTAACTGCAATTTTACATGTGACTTTGTATTTTGCAATATGGCATTATATCTAATAATTGCAACTGTATGTATCATAATGTGACTATATCTTGTTACTTCTTGTGATTTTGACAATGTATGATTGTCTCACAATTTTGACTGTATATGTCACAATGTGATAACTGATTATGATTATATAAAGTTAAGAAATAAGGTTGCAATTTTGATATTTTCTTTATTTTATTTTAACTTTTACTGTCTCTCAATCATCACATTTAGACAGTCATAAATGTGATATATGGTGTCACATTATGGATTTAAGCAACAAGAGGAATAAAAAAGGCAATTGTGAGTTATTTTAATGTTGTCATATTATTATTTATTATTTTCGTAATTATCATTTTTATTTTTACTCTGAGGTGGAAACAGGCTTCCATAAATTATAGTGTAATATCAAAACAGATTTATAATCATTTGATAGGTTGGTTTATCCCAGGTAGCACCAAATGCAGCCTGCCTGGTAAAATAAATACACAAAAGAGAAGCACTATTTTTTTAAAATCTTTTGTAAACTGATGTGTACTCAGATATATATAGCCCAAAAAAAAGGATAAATGAAAATGCCTTTGGACTGTGCCATGATGCATCACCTTGAGCACAGAGGTGGCTAATGGTGTCAGATGTTGTTCTGGGCTTGGATTTCTGTTGTTTGAGGGTGTGATGGAGTGCACTTGTAATGCACAAGTTGTTGAAGAAGATCAGAGATCATATCACACTGATCAGAGAGAGATCTGATGGAAAGGCATTCAGTCATACTGACATTTCACGATTCGTTTGCTCACTTTCTTACACTTCAGCCTCCTACCAGCTGTACTCACTTGCCTGGCTCACCAACACTCACACCAGCTCCTGCCAATGATCCTACACGGGCACAGCATTATGGCCTCTGCCCACAGGCTCCAGGAAAAACTTTTCGCTGGAGATTTAACTACATGAATATAACATTAACATCATTCTACCTTATTCTAAACAGTTCCAGATCCAAAATCTCACTGCATGAGCCATGTTTCAAAACACACAGCTGTGATCACACAGTTGGATTTTATACACACCAACTTAGGACACAGTCACTAAAAGGGCTACAATAAAATTAAATGAAATATTTTTAAAATAAATTTGCTGTTTTGAGTATACTGAATAAAAATGAAAGATTTTATTATAATTGTAATTTAATTTGTGAATTAACAGTTGATGACTGGTGGGAGAAGACCAATTTACTTGCTGAAATGAAAAATACAAAAATAAAATGATTATAAAAACTATAGACATGGGCTATCTTCTGTTTTCAAACTTGGTATAATGGGGAAAATACAACTTTTATTTAAAAAATGTCACCAAAACAGAACTAAATAAAATAATGAAACAGAAAAAAGGACAGCCAAATGAATTCAGTATGTTGGTAGGGTTAAACTGGTACATCAATGACCTACCACTTTGTCTTGTTATGTACCAAAAGATCCCAAATGCACTACCTGCAGTGTTTTCCTTGGACTGCTGAAACCCAAGTTTGCTACGGGTATCCCAAGTTCGAGTCTCGAATCAAGGTTCCTTCCTGTTGCCCTCTCTCTTCACATTGCTTCCCGTCTCCTCTACTACTATCAACTACACTGTAAAAATTGATGCACCGTTTACTTAGTAAAACATATTCATCTTAATGAATGAATGAATGAGGCATTTATATAGCGCTTTCTTGTGTATTGCCATACACCCAAAGCGCTTTACAATCATGTAGGGGGGTCTCTCCTCAACCACCACCAGTGTGCAGCATCCACCTGGATGATGCGACGGCAGCCACAGGACAACGGCGCCAGTGCGCTCACCGCACACCAGCCACAGGTGGAGAGGAGAGAGAGTCATAGAGCCAATCAAGTGGATGGGGATTTTAGGGAGGCCATGATTGACAAGGGCCAGTAGAGGGAATTTGGCCAGGACACCGGGATTACACCCCTACTCTTTACGATGAGTGTCATGGGATTTTTAATGACCACAGAGAGTCAGGACCTCGGTTTAACGTCTCATCCGAAAGACAGTGCTCTTTTGACAGTATAGTGTCCCCGTCACTATACTGGGGCATTAGGACCCACACAGACCACAGGGTGAGCACCCCCTGCTGGCCTCACTAACACCTCTACCAACAGCAACCTAGTTTTCCCAGGAGGTCTCCCATCCAGGTACTGACCAGGCTCAACCCTGCTTAGCTTCCGTGGGCAACCAGTCTTGGGCTGCAGGGTGATATGGCTGTAATTGTTTCTGCTCTGCTGACATTACTCATTTTGCCTGAGTTTTTATTACTTTGTGTTATCTAACTGTTACTTAAAACATAAAGGCAAGAGGCCAAATAAATAAATGAAAAAAAAAATAAGACAATCCAACACATACCAGAGGGACTTGTCAATAAAAAATCATTTTGACATGCAGCTGCATCTGGGGCGGAGGATGAATGACGGAAATTGCCAACTAAAGGGCTGAATCGATTACTATTTACATGGACCAGAATGGCAACAAGTTCACTAACTTGAATTCATTAAAGCCTCCAAAAATTTGAGAAAATCATTGGTGCAATACCTCTTCCTATTCCTTCACAATGCCAGTCATTCATCTCCATATATAATGTAGTTGCTACCTGATCTCATGACGAAAATGTACCTGTGGGAACTTTTTCCCAAGACACGAAATACATACCAATAAGTACATATCACTGCAGTTTCCAACAGAATTGAACACTAGAGTGGTAGAACATTGAGCACTTGTAACCATTGTAACCATTTTATTATTATGGTCCATATGTTTCGCTTTCCAGATGTAACAAGTTTGCTCGGTAAATCAGCCGGCACGGAATTGGACTTAAGATGCGGAATCCTTGGGTACAAATCCCATCAAAAACATGACTCATGATGAAAGAGCTGAAATCATGAGAGATCGAAAAACAAGCTAAAACGGCATGTTTGCCATTGCGTTTTTACGTCAGATTCGCTTTTGTTCACACTCGAGTAGGTTTAGGTGTAGTGCAGATGGTACGTTATTTTAAAACGTCACAGAGCATTAGACTTATAGCACCACTCAACAGAGATTTCAAGTCAGAACTGCAGTGACACATACAAAACAAACGTCACATAAAATGTACCATACATACGTTCAACTGTTCCGTAGAAGAAAAACGAACAATCTTTTAGCGCCATCCAGTAGACATTTCACATCGAATATGTCATGAAACGTATTTTGTGTCTTGCGAAAAAGTTCCCACAGGTACGTTTTCATCATGAGATCAGGTTGTTACCTGTATTTCCTATAAAACAATAACACATAATTATTTATTTATAGAACATTGGTTACTTTTGTTGCTGTTGCAACATTTTAATGAAGGCAATAAGGCACTCAAGGCTGTGCTTTACCATTTTTACCATGGGTAAGGCCGTTATGCCTATTTACCCCACTCATCTGTAATAAAATCACTGTAACGTGTGATCTCTCATGGCTTATTGCTAATTCATTTTATTAACTGCATAATAATCCACATTGTAATAATGTCCTGAGGCATAAGTTTGAGTGCTGAGTTTCTTCTGATGTATTTTATTAAATGATTAAATGTCAGTCATACAGGGCTTAGAGATTCCCTCTCTAGTGATAAAACAGAAAATTAATAAAAGAACAACAGCTTTTTTGATAGTGTGCCAGTCTATGAGACATGTTTGGTTTTGTTTTTCATGATCACAAAAAACACAAAGTGTCAAAGCCAGAGGTTTTGCTGCCCAAGCTGTCGGGATGATGATGATGACTAACCTGAGACACTGCTAAAAAAAAATACATCCAGCACTCATATCTGAACATTTAAAAGGCTGTAAAGGATGCGTGCACCTCTGATGTTTTAATAGCCCTTGTTTTTATAGATATAACTGTGATTGGAAATTTGGAGGATTTAAGATTAAATGTTGACAGTACCATTCATGATACAGCATGAACCAGATGCTCAGTGAAAATATCAGAGGCCAAATGTGAAGATGCTCTTGACTTAGATGTCAAGGTGATACATGCTGATATCATGGCAACCATATCAGCTCAGATCCTTGGTTAATCAAGTAGTGTTTGGCAAGGACTCTGGAAAAGCAATGAAAGACTTACTCATCATGGAAAAACAAAAGACGCACTGGAATAATAACAGGACTCCATAGAAAAATCAAATTTCCAAACAGGTTTTGTACCAACCTCTGAAGTGAAACCTCTGAAAGTCATCAACTGTCATTATTGTACTGACTGAGGCAGAACTTGGTCCCTAATTTGAGGCCCTGGTGATGTGAGCTCACTAAATTTTTTATGTAATTTCTTGGTTCCCACTGGGGAACTTACTGTTAGCAAGCTAATTTATCAATCAAGTTCCTACACATCCTTCGTGGAATATTGTGTCTTCAATGTTGGAAATTTTCATAAATTATTTTAAAAAATTTAAGTTACAATTAATTGTAAAAGGGTAAACTTTTATTATTCACGTAGACGTCATAAAAGAAACATTCAAGAAGCTGTCTAAAGATAAGACATTTATCCTAACCATAGTGGTGGGTAATAGTAGACTTCATTATTTGCAGAATGCTCTTGGTATCAAAAATTGATAGTAAAATGCTGAGTAAAATGCAAAAACCAAAGTCTCCTTAATTCTGATCCTGAAATAAATTGCACTGAGGAGATGCACACATCTAGACACAAAAGAGTCTCCAAAAAGGCCAAATGAATTCAAAAAAATACAGTATTTGTACTATTACACTGTGAAAAGTCTTGGTTCAAAAACTTAAATTAACATGGTCTATAAACTACTCATTATTTTTCTAACTTTGGTCTTCAGAGATGTTTCCTTCTGCAGTGTTGTAGCTTCAGAGCAAAAACGAGACATCCGTTTTATACCTTTCGTTAACTTGACTCACATTGGATAGTCTGGATAGATTCAGCCCACTGAGAACGGCCCAGTCATTTTCTTCGTGCTGTGTTGATTGTGTGTGTGATCTGGCAAGCTCAACTGTGCAAATGGTCATAAGGTACGTCAATCCAGAGCTCCATCATGTAAAATTTGCTGACACTCTCATGAGCTTTGCTCCACACAAAGTCAAGATTTCTGTGGTACATCACTTCAGACTAATGCAGTACTGTATCAAAACCATTACTTAATGCATGGAAGTTGTAAAACTCAAGTTCCTTTTATTCTCAAATATGAATATGTCCTGATTTAGTCATATGCAACCACTGTGACACTCGTGATCACCTGTACTTACTATGTCTACTTTCTTTTTCGTTCATGCAGTATGTTTTTAATTTCTGTATTTATGAAAACACTACACTATAATAGCATTTAAGAAGAGGTTGGTTCCCCTTCTTTTCGGCAGTGGAAACAATCCAAAAAAATGAAGTTTGTTCAACAATTCAGCACTGGGGTTATTAAATATTAATTACCTTACGTGACGTTCACCCCATCTGATTTGCTGTAAGGTGAATGAGTGCTATCACTTAATCGCTTGCCTGTTCATTCAGCTCACAGCCAAAGCAACCAGTTGATAGAGTCTACAACTTAGATTTAACAGCCATCATTTCAAGCCGTTTCTTTTCCTTCGCACTGCAGCCAAGAAAAATGAAGCTCTTAAAATAGCAAGATTATGTCTCACAAAACGAGGGAGACAAATTTAGTCATTTCTAAAAGTGACAGGGCATGTTATGATGTGAGGGTGGGGGTCGGTTATAATAATTGCTACATCCTTGGTTTTCAAAGTTTAGAGGATTTGACAACAAGCCAACGAAATAAAAGAGCTACATGGAGGTCCTAGTAATTTATTCGGCACATAGCCGATTAAATCAGGACATTAGGACATGGAAGTAGTAAAAAACATCTGGCATTCAATGCAGATCATCTGTGAGCTAAACTAGCAATATAAAGCATTTGTTGTAGACCACAGCTTTAAAAATGAAGAACTTGAGGTTACCATCTTGATAAGCCTACTCAATCCAAATAAACACTTCCTGGAGAAGAGAAAGTCGTCATGGTTTTCCCAGTCAGGGTAATATATATTGTTTGCCTGTAACACAAAGCAGAGCCCAGGGGAGGACGGGCTGCTGTATCTACCTTTGGGACTGTAGAAACAAACCCTCCAGCTACAGAAAAACCCATGTCTTAAAACCTTCCGATCGGCGTTTACTAATACCCCAACTCGTGATGTGGTCCAAACACTTCTTGAGAATAAATCAGGAGATAAATTGAAGCCACTGTATTCTGAAGCGTTACCTCAGCATCCTGCCTGGCTTCGGTTCACTGTCAGACGTGATTAAAACCAGACCTGACTGAATCAACAGCCCTCTTACCCTTCGTTTTCCCCTGATTTCAGTCTTCCTCGATTGTGCCAAGCCAAGCAGCTCCCTGTGCCATTCACAAGCACACGGCAGTAGCTTCGTCTCTGAGGCATGGCAAAAAACGGCAAGCAATCATAGATGAAACTTTTTGAACCGAAAGCTCATCGGGTGTCAGTGTAGTTGGGAGTGTCACAGCTGGATGGCAGATGTCCACACCCAGCAAAATGAGTTTTGTTTTTGTATGAATATACCTTATAATTAGGAATGGAGCAAACATGATCACAAAGGCCCGATGATGTTAAAACGAACATATATGAAGTGACTCAGACTTCATCTAAATCACAAACCCAGCATAGTTCATCCCTTAGCAAAAGCTACACTCTGAAAAGTAAACAAAACACACATTACTTATAATTGTTATGACTATTCTACAGAGATGAAGGAGACGTGTTGCGGCACAGGCTGTGAGATGTGGTATGTGATCGCTTGTAGCCCAGGGGTCATGTTGTTCAAAAACACTAATTAAAGAAAGACGCAGCAAAATCACAAAGCGGATTACGTAAAAGTGACAACTGATCTCTTGTACTGGATCACAAATCACCCAGCATGTTGATATCTTTAAGTAATTATCAGTATGATCAGGGGCGTAAATTGCATCTAACAGTAACAAATATACATAAAATTTCTCAAGAGCAGTTTTTGAAGGGGACACGTTTCTAATATTTAAACGCATTTTTGCCCCGTTTGTGTTTATGTTGTTTTACTACTTACACAATTATTTTAAGTATAAAACATTATTTACAATACACAGCATGGTTTTTTTTAATCATATTTTTAGGGGGGACAACCCACAGATGGGGGGGAGGGGGGATTTACGCCTATGAGTATGATATAGGGGTGTGTGATATGACAATTTTTGATCGTGGACGATAAAAATGTCTCCACGATCTGCTTTTGGAGAAATATCGTAGTATCGTGCTACAGTGCACATTCTATCAATTACAGTTCTGGTGCCACCGTATCAATATACTGTACAGCGCGACATACATTCACATCAGTGTTAGGCTAACTCAGCGTTAGAGTTACTCTCACGGGACACTGCACTTATTCACAATCACAAAAGTACATTATTTGCGTGTGTTTTAAAGCCTTGCTGGTTAAATGTTTCATTCACGTGCTGGTCTGACGTGCGCTTTTTCTGAGCCCGTACAAAACCCGGTCTAACTGCGCCTGATTACTGAACTAGGTTATTTTTTGCGTTAATATTGTCAAAACACACAAGGTTTATGTATAGACTCAGTTGGTTATGTCTAAAATGAAGGTAAACAGTTCAGACAAACGGATGCGTGCCTGTATATTAGATGCGTGCAGGTCTTAAAGTCGGCATGAAACGGAAGTTGCGACGGTCTTTTTTTTCTCTACTGTGACGTATATCCGAGTGAAACGGCATCTGAAATGAGAGGGCGGGACTTGATTTCGTCCTTCGGGAATTGATTGGATTGTTGGAAGTTGGGGCGTTATTAACAAAATGGAGGCAGATCTGAAATGCCAGTTTGCAGTTAGTGGTGGGGGATTTCTCGCCACTGGATTCACCGCCGACACCCAAGCATGAATAAATGAGTTATTTATTAGGGATGACGACCACGATAAACAGCACAAAACATGCCTAAACAGCGCGCACGCACGCGAGAGAGAGAGAGAGAGAGAGAGAGATTGCCTGAATGACTGAGCGCGTCCTCCATTCATATTCATGAAACAAATTAGTTTGCGATGTCCTAAGAGTAATGTTCTCGTAATATCCTAATATCTTTTCAGTGTTTAAGGGTAACGTACTCCCTTATGACTGGTGTCAGTGCTATAAAGTGAAGCATCAGCTTCAGCTTTTCCCCTGTAATTTATCCCAGCGTTTACCCCTTACGTCACTAGCTCCGCCCTTGCGCCATCACTCGTGACCAGAAGACTAGAGGAGTCGTTTTGAGGGGGAGGGGAGGTTAACATTTTTGATTGAAGATTATGAGGGCACATGAATTTTAAAAAAATAATGAAGTGCATGGATAAATTATTTATAATAAACACTACAGTATTCCATCAAAAAATAAGAATATTCAATTTTGATTTCATGGCGACTTTAAAGGGACAGAACTAAACATGCTGCAGACTGTCATTAAAGGGATAGTTCACCCTAAAATTTCATTTCTGTCATTATTTACTCAAATTGTCCCAAACCTGTATTGATTTCTTTCTTGTGCTGAACTCAAAAGAAGATATTTTGAAGAATGTGGGTAACCAAACAGTAGCTGGTTCACACTGACTTTGATAGAAGGAAAAATATACTATGAAAGTCACTGTGGACCAGCAACTGTTTGGTTTTCCACATTCTTCAAAATAGCATTTATGTTCAGCAGAAGAAAGAAACTCATTCAGGTTTAAAACTAATTTTGAGTGAGTAAATGATGGTATAAATATAAAACATTATGACAGAATCAACAGACAGATGACAGAATTTTTATTCTTTAATGTTAAAACAAAAAAACGCAAAGAGAAAAAAAAATAACTCACCATTCTTGACAGAAAAAAATAATACAGCTGCTTTAATAGGAATCAATCTATATAGTGTTTTATTTTCATATTTTTTCATTCAATTTCTTGAATCCTCCTGCTAAATGTGCCTATTGTACCTGAAAATAAAGCACTGTGTGTTTTATTTGTATATTATGTATATTCGTAATGTGTATCTTTGTTCTTATTTTTAATAACAAAGATAAAATAATGACAAACATTTTTATCTTTGTCCACTTTGGCCTAAATAGCCACCATTCTTTTTTATATTTTGTTACATTGAAAGGCTTTGTCTTTATAACAGGGAAACTATTTTGGCTGCACTGCTCAGACAAAATAGTAAAACCAACATGACAAAGAATCGTGATAAAATCGTGATATTTCTAAAAAAATCGTGATATGATATTTTTGCCATATCGCCCACCCCTAGTATGATAGATAATAATTAATTATAATTATAATTCGATACATTTATATTAGAGGTCGACCGATTCATTGGTTTTGCAGATTAATCGGCACCGATTTGCGGAACTATCGCAAAAATTCATGCCGATAGTTTTCCGTGTTGCGTCTGTTGTTGGAGTTGTTGAGAATGGTCTGCTGCAATTATACAGTACGTAGAGCGGCCTCTAGAGGCGGAAATCACTGACAGCACGTGTTGTTTGTTTTGGCATGTGACACAGCGCGCTGCACAGAGCGGAAACTTCAAACGCGCATTTAAATGCAGCCGACAGAAAATCCTGCCGCGGAACGAAGCGCCTTGAACATAGTTTTTCGTTAAATAACATTATAGCCTATTTGTCTCAAATCATTGTTAATCTACATAATGACTTCACTCTAGGCTATAAATTATGTATTGTGCATTTTTCAGCAAAACATTTGTCCTTCTGTGGCTCTAATACAGTCTGTATGCTTCATATAGAGAGCTGTAATACAGATCGCGCTTTCTCTTTCCGTTTGCTCTGTTTTTTTAAACACCGAACTTTAAACTCATTTATGCCACATTTATGCTTGAATTGAACGTGACGCGTCTGGTGTGTGTGAAACCCGTGACTTCTCCAAGTCGCAGCGCTGTGCTTTTGCACAGTGTGTCACTTGCATATATATATATATAATAGCAACAAATAAAATGTGAGAGTACACATACAATATCAATAACCTGTGCATGTAATTTTAATATGTCCTTGTGTAGGTATTTCAAGATGGCCATCTTTAAGCATGACTGTTGAAATGAAATGGTAATACCTAACAATAAGAGTCCATTTGTAACATTAATGAAAGCTGTAGATGTATTGTTCCTTGTTAGAGTATGTTCATTTCATTTCAACTTTTAATCTTATTAATAGGCTTCATCTTTAAATTTTAAAGTTTATTCTTTTAACATTAATAAACTATGAAATAACTTTAATAATCAATATAGTAATTATTAATACAAAATTTTTATTCATTTACAAAGTATGGTTCAGTACTGTTACTGCTTTTTTAAAAATAGTAAAACTCTATTTAGTTTTCGTTCAGCATCCATTTTAAAAATTATCGGTTAATTAATCGGTATCGGCCAGCGTGGTCCAACCTAGCTATCAGTATCGGTAAAATCCACTATCGGTCGACCGCTAATTTATATAGCGCTTTTCTGGGTACTCAGAGCGCTTTACATAGAAGGGGGAATCTCCTCATCCATCACCAGTGTGCAGCATCCACCTGGATGATGCGACGGCAGCCATACTGCGCCAGAACTCCCACCACACACCAGCTTATTGGTGGAGAGAAGACAGAGTGATGAAGTCAATCAGTGTATGGGGATGATTAGGAGGCCATGATGGTCAGAGGCCAATGGGCAAATTTGGCCAGGATACCGGGGTTACACCCCTACTCTTTTTCGAAGGACATCCTGGGATTTTTAATGACCACAGAGAGTCAGATAAACGTCTTGTTTACAAGTCAGAGCACATGTAAGTCTTACCCATACACACTATCAGGATCATCTGATCCAGTTTGGCAGCACCAGTGTTTCGTGTTTGTTAACTTTTGACCTGATATAGTAGGTGTGGACGCAGGCTGATCCTGATCTTCTTGTCAGGACAGCCTCTTTCTTCCACATACAGCCAAAGAGACTTGATTTAACCTGCTCAGGAGGGAATGGAACAATATGCAACAAAAACAGAACAAACCTTAAAACTAACCATTTTAAAATCTCTTTTGCAGTCCAAAAAGACCCCCGATGATATTAGAAAAAGAAAACTAAAATTCGATTTAAAAAAAAATATTTTTTATGATTCTAGTTAAATAAGCAATCTTTGCAGTATATATACAGTTCAAAAATTTGAGGTGGGTTCAATTTTTTATGTTTTTAAAAAGTCTCTTATGCTCACCAAGGCTGCATTTATTTGATGAAAAAATATAGTAAATAAAAATATTGTGAAATATTACAATTTAAAATAACTTTTCCATTTTAATATATTTTAAAATGTGATTTATTCCTGTGATGGCAAAGCTGAATTTACATTTCCTCTTGCCCTTATTTCCACTTCACCTATCATGTGACATTATATGCATTATAGGCAGATGGAAGCACAAACAACAACCCTCTTATGTAGTTAATTACATAATTACAGATGGCCTTTCCCATCAACCCTTTACAGATAAAGAAACACAATCCAAGTGCAATAGACATTCAGCCCACAAACCACCCGCTCACATCCAGACACTGATGACAACCTGACTAAAGTCTGACTATAACTATAGCAGATGTGACCCTGGCTGAACGCTGGCCTAAATTTTAGGGAAATGACTGATACGTTTACGAACCTCAATCTGGTGTAATCCTGTCATCATCCCTGTCGCTGACAGACAACTACTAACAGACAGACGTTAGAGGACAGGCTCAAACACTCATGTGACAGCAACGATTATATAATTGGGTGAGAGTGAAATAATTGTGTTACTCAACTTTCTCCCAAGTTCAAAACATTTCAGACCATTTCAGATCAAAACTAGCAACTATATGCATAAACATCAAAAAGATTGTGATTGCTTACAATGTCATTTAGCATTTGGCGGACATTGCATTCAAGCTATACATTTCATCATATCAAATGTGAAATCAAAAGGTCTAAAAATACTGCTACAGTCCATAAAGTTGGATAGTCAGTGTTTAATCAGAAACAGCAATTCTGTTTCTAACAGAGACTAAATAAACAGCTAGTTCAGTCTCAATCAGCACAATGACAGTGACAATACTTCTCATTGCCTCAATTAAACATGCATAAGACAAACAGTTAAACTACTGACTCATCAAACACACAAATAAAGGGAAGACACGCTGTAACATGGAGACTTAACATATGGAGAGTGCCATTCATTCTCTCTTGCTCACAAACTTGCACACACATAGAATGCACACGTGCAATGCTCATGGCAAATCATGTGATGGGTTATACCTGAAAACAGTGCTCATCTATTTCTTTCATATTTTCTAGAGCCAATGCAGTTAGAAGACAGTAATAAGGATAAGTACGATCATCAACTAGAATTCAGAAACCAACAAAATGTCCAAATCTGTTTCAACGGTTTTATTAAAACCTCTCCAGCCTAGTAATGTCATTATTAAATGGGTCATATCATTTTTTAATGCAAAGTCCACTTATCCACCATATTTAATTTAACTTAAGAGCGGGTGTAGCTATTTTTATTTTGAATGTGCAAGGCTTCCACTGTCAGCCACTTGCAGCTATTTTAGCTGTAAAAAAAAAAAAAAAAACAGTCAGTTAAGTTGCTTGATATTGCACATTGGTATGTTATCATATTTTAATTTATTATTGTAATCATACCATTTACTGCACTTTATTGTTTTTCTGGTTATCTACCTATTGCAGCTGAATCTGAAGTCTTGCACATTCACAGAAAATAGCTTACATCCACATTGAAGAATAAGTTAGACAATGGTGGATACATGTCATTTTTATTTTTGCAGCTGCATTCATAAGAAATGCATGTCTGTATTCTCTGCATCTGCTCACACTCTCAAAATTTGATTGTGAGTCCTGAAAATTTAAGGGAGTCATTCAGTTTTTTAACCAAGCCATGTGAACAGGACCATACTTAGCACTCCAAACAAGACTGACAACCGTAATTCTGTTGCTGTGAGATAGTTGTGACAGAATCACCAGACAATCTTCACTAGCTGTTTCCACCAACCTGTTTTTTTTTTTGCGCATTTTAAAGGATCACATCAGAAATGAAAAAAAAATCCCTTAATTTGCAAAAAAAGTTTTTACGCTCACTCAAGGTGGTTATTGACTTGTGCAAAAAAGGGTTCATACAAATAATTGGAGATGGAAATGCACTTTGCAAATAAATTCCTCCATGCGCATCAAAAAAGCCATGTGACTTTGCGCTATGGGACGGCAAAACCTGACTAACCAGTGGACCGATCTTGTTCCATAGCATCTGAAATGTTATGGTCATTCTGAAATGCCTGAGCAAAGTCTGCCGTCAAAGTATTTCTGTATAATTGCCTCCCAGAACTACCTTACACGACTGCGTTCCGAAACAGCGGGCATCCACCTCCGAAAGCAATGACCGCATTTATTGTGTTTTGTCTGGTCACTCTGAGGCACAAGTAATTTATTATATATGAAAATTATTATATTCAGTGGCTACTCCTACTTTTCTTAGTGATATTTAGTGCCTGTTTATCAGGAAGTAATGATTTTGTTCTCTTTGACTCGTTGAATGGCAACGGTACTTATTCGCAAATGTTTTATGTGACATTCCAATTTTGTGGCGCACAAGTTAAATTTGCAACTTTGGATGGAAACCCGGCTACTGAAAGGTACTGGAGAGATTTAAGTGATCAGGGACCTTCAAAACAAACTTTAGTCTTTAATTTAACTTGGGGATCTTTGGGAAATATATGCAGAGCGGAAAGTTCCACAACTTATATATGAAACGTTTCCTTATTACTTCTGCGACTGGGTGGAAGTTTTGCATCACCCAAAAGACATCACTGACGTGTAAACTCATGCATTTATCTGTGTAACATCACAAAGCTTCAAAATTAATTCTAATAACGGCTTTTTTGGACTTGGACTCCAAAGGTCAAGAAAAAGTTGATTCCTTATGATATGACCCCTTCAATTGAAAATGTTATGTAATGATGTTGTAATGAACATCTTTGATTTGGCTTTAATACAAAATATTGAAGTTTGAGCAAGCGACACATCAAAAAGTTGAAGAGTCATGTGCCTTACCTCTTC
Source organism: Spinibarbus caldwelli (assembly GCA_039654775.1). NCBI lineage: Eukaryota > Metazoa > Chordata > Actinopteri > Cypriniformes > Cyprinidae > Spinibarbus > Spinibarbus caldwelli. The sequence goes on from CM077243.1 coordinate 22,349,058, forward strand.
CGTACAGATCATGTGGGCCTTTTTCCTCAGCTCAACACATTTCCTAAGTTTACAGATCTGATGGCCTGTTTTTCGGTTCAGGCAACTCCTGCATTCTCCGCAGTTGATCTTCCGCAGGCAGGGCGTACAAACACCGCAATGAATTCTCTTTTTCCTGTCTCTCCTCTCTTGAACTTGAAGTAAATGCAGCTGAATATCCTCAACTTGTAGAGGAGGGTTTCCTGACGCCACATGCTCCAGAACCGACTCTGAGTCGCTGTCAAACGAGGACTGGGTGCTTTCTGTGCTACTGGAGAGCGACGCCGTCGCCTGAGGCCCACGGCCCATTTCACAAAGAGTGCTGTTGTAAATGGTCATGCTCAGCGAGAGGAGAGAAAGAGCTCCCTCTTTCTTCATCGACATTTCAGCATCGTCAGTTTCATCTTTGGTGTCCACGTCTGCAGTGCTTTCAAACTCGTTTTTTTCCTTCTGGGGAGCATTTGCAGTGTTTTCAAGTGCTGGTGATTCATTGGAGGATTGACAAACTTGGGAGGCTACAGTCTCACCTGCTTCCGTAGAGTTTTCTGGAGTGGTTTGAAAAGAATTGTCGAGAAAGTTCATGTGTGGAATGATGTGTTGAACCTCTTCAATCTGACCTGAAACATACTTATCTGATTGTGAAGGGGAGGGAGTTGTTGGGCCTGAGGTATTATTGTTGTAGGCAAAGTCCACATTATTGACGGGGTCGTGGGGGTCAGGCTGCTCAACAAAAGCCGTGTTCGGCTGTTCGCTAGAAGCAGAGCAGCTTTCGTTTTGTACAGTTTCTGTGCCTGCTTTTACCGTCTCTTCCTCTGCCTCGTCAGAGTTGTGAACAACAGTCTCTCTGTGATCCTCCGCAGTTTGCTCTGAGCTTATGTTAACGCTCTGTCCCTCTCCAGTGGGAATTACAGCACCCTTTTGTTGTCCATCACCATTAGGATCATGAACTTCTGACCTTTTTGTATCAGTATCCTGTTCCCTGATCTCCAGACCTCCCTTTTTCTTTGAAGCCACTCTCCTGTAGGACTCAACTTCCCTCGGACACGAGACACTATTGCGAGGTGACTTTTCTTTCCCATTACATTTTGACAACAAGCCATTTTGGTTCAAAGAACCACGCGTGTGCCTGGATCCTTTAACGAGGACATTCTTGACTGTCCTCTTACTGGGCTTCCTGACAGCAGTCCTCTTGGCTGCCTGTTTCTTGTCTATGGCCTTCTTGATCTCACCATTGGCTTTGAGCAAGTTGATTGTTTGCCTCCTAGTTGTGGAAGCTTTCACCCTCCTAACATTTTGCTTTCTGGATGCACAAGATGACTTCTTGGGTGCTTTGGGAGTATGAGGCATAGCTGAAGCAAGTGAGGGTGAGGGAGGAGGAGTTCAGGATAGCCGGCATGAGAAACAGTATAAAGATGACTCTGGCCAACAGTACTTCTCAGATCTTTCATGTAATGTTCCCTGTTTCGTGTAAGATCACATTGACATTTTTCCACTGATGACATATGGATGTATGGCTACCTGTGGAAAGGACAACTCATTATCGATTTATATAGCATGTAGCAGCATCTGATTACATTCATTAAAGACCCCTTAAATCAAAATTGGGGTTTGTGGCTTGTGGTCAATATTTGTAAGCTTTGAAGACATCTATGTCAGTGTACTCCTTAAAATGTGATTTTTGCCACAGATTTTTGCCCAATCAAATTCGCCCTCTCCCTGCACAAATCAGCAAGTAAGAAATTGTGATTCATGGCTGTGATGTAAACTTAAAGGGATACTCCACCCCAAAATGAAAATTTTGTCATTAATCACAAAATTTCAATTATACAGTTAAAAACAGATTAGAATGGAAAACGCTTGCAGTGTTATGAGCTAACATATATGCTCACATGACCGGAGTGAAAAACGGATCTGAAATGAAGCGCAATTTTCTGCTTTTCAGCTTAGAGACAACACAGTGATGATAGTGAAAGTATAGCTCAATGAAAATAAACAACTTGACCAAAATTTGCCTTTGTCATTTGTATTTATGTTTATTACAGATTTATAATTTCCGATCTGCTTGAATTTATAAGTGCTCACGCCATGAATATTGTACGAAAACACGTTTGGAAATGTTATGTGTGATAGCTCGTTGTGATCACTCTCTGTGTTCATAAAGCAACGCTCCTTTGATTTATTGTTTAGCAACTCTTGGTAAGATCTCGTGTATTTGTTCCATTTAAGTAAAGTAAAACTTTTTAGTATCAAAATACAATTAAGTTCAGAGCGGCATTACAGAGGGTTGTACTGTTATTTTATCCCTTAATGCTTTAACATTAAGAAATTAGGGCGGTATGATGATATGCGTTGATCAACTGGCTGAGATCAAGCTATATTGTGTTTATTATTTTATCTGGTAGATATATATATATCTGTGCAACTTAGTTATTAGAAATGAGAAATCAGTTTGGTTCTGTGTGTGGTACAGAAGACGGCCATATGATTTATATTCTAAGCAAGTGCAAACAGCTATTAAAAATATTAACGCAAATACGTTTTTTCCTCTGGTGATTTGTATTTGTTGACATTGTAGGCTACTTGGCGTGTCCCAAAACTGAAAGCACAGGCACATGTAAACACCATATCGGATTAGATTACATCTCATGTAAACAGTCCACTGAATCTTTCAATCGGAATGATTTTAATCGGAATGACAAAAAAGTGTACATGTAAACATGGCTACTGTCAAGGCACAGAAAAGTATGAAAAACATTGTCAAAATAGTCCATCTGCCATCAGTGGTTCAATCTGAATTTTATGAAGCAACGAGAATACTTTTGTATGCAAAGAAAATAAAAATAACGACATTTATTCAACAATTCGTCTCCTCTCTGTGTCAGCATAGCGCCATTTTGGAGAGAATCCAATGGATGCAAAGTGCATACGCTATTCTGTCATCAGTAACGCATGGATGAGGCGTAATCTAACCCGATATGGTGTTTACATGTGCCTGTGCTTTCAGTTTTGGGACACGCTAAGTAGCCTACAATGTCAACAAATACAAATCACCAGAGGAAAAAACGCCCGTATTTGCGTTAATATTTTTAATGTGTGTTAATATGTTTTTTATACTTTTCTGGACCTTGACAGTGTAATTTACTTGGCAGTCAATGGGACAGTCACAAGCCTCCCGGTTTTCATCCAAAATATCTTAAATTGTGTTCCGAAGACGAACAAAGCTTTTACGGGTTTGGAACGACATGGGGGCAAGTGATTAATGACAAAATTTTCATTTTGGGGTGGAGTATCCCTTTAAGGCCTCTGGCTATTTAAAAAAAAAAAAAAGAAGGAAAAAAAAAAAAAAGGATGAGTCCTTCAGTGTTTAAAAAAAATATATAAATACAGCAAAGAAACTTGCACTCACCAAGCCATTCAACGGAGTCATTAACTTCAAGTTAATCAAGTGTGATGTGAACCATACAGTAAACTAATCAACTTACATAATCATGCTGTCTGACATATCACAGTTTGATGACTCTGTGTACAGGTGCAAAGTATACTCCACACTATTCCAAACTTTGTACAGTTTCTACCATAAACCAACTCCATATGTAAATAAAGAACATATGTGAACATATTTCAGTAAGAAAAAAAAACACAATAGATGATATTGTGAAATGTTGGTACACTAAAAGAAACATTATGTAGCCTTTAGGTACAATGTATTCAGTGCACAAACACATTAGGGATAGTACTGCTAATAAGACAAATCCTCATGCTTACCAAAAATACCATGGTATTACATGGTTTTCAAACAGTAGTGTTACCACAGCTTTTGGACAGTGGCATGTTTCTTTAGACAAGTACCATGATAGCACCATAAATATTATGGTTTATGACTATGGTATTAAGTACCATGCTTCTTTTTATTAGGGATACTCAAACTTTCTACATTTACATGTTTATTGGTTTGTTTAAATGTGTCAACTGTGTATATGTGACTCAAAATCTCCCTCAAAGTGTTTAGGCACTTGTCATGAGTAAAATGTAAACACAAATTAGGCAAGTGTGAGATATGTTTGTTCTGACAAGTGGATCTAAAGACAAAGTTTATACACTGGCTGTGTCTCAAACCTAGCGAGCTCCCTACCTCCACAGCATTCTCGTGCGTCATAGGCGCGTGCAAGATTACGAGTCACGCGCCTACGATGCCCAGAAATGCTGTCTAAGTAGGGAACTAACTAGGTTTTGTGACAGCCGCTGTGGCTGACTAATCGCTTAACGTTCTCACACGCTTATCTCTAACAACAGTTCGTTTCAGTTTCTATAAACCGCTCTACAAACTTTCAAACGTGATACGAGGCAAATATTCAAACAAGGGGGCTTTAATCCACGGGTTGCTGTATAGTTATAAACACTCTGAAGGGAGTTGAAATACTTTACATACCGGAGAGACAGATGCACTGTCTGAGGGCTAATAATACTCCCCGCCTGTACGACACGACCGATCCTTCAGCATTCTCCTCGATGGATCTTCCCTAGGCACGCGTGAATAACGCCTTCACAGCCTATCTTTGAACTGTAACACTGACATGCTGCCACAGAGACTAAAGCACCAGATAAAAGGCGAATCCTTCTTATGTCAATCCATCCACGGCAGCCCTGTGCCAGACTCGACCTACACTCTCCAGTCAACTTCAGGATATTTAATGGACGTCGGCGTGAGGCGGCGGGAAAACCCGGACTGGATTTCTGTTCTCAGGATAGTCAATCTGTGCAGAAATCAGTAAGTTATCTATCGTATCCATTTTTAGGCTGCTAACTATGACGGCAAATCAATACCATTAATAAGCGAGCGCCCCACTGATGCTGTCGCGCGCGGTAAATCACTTCCGCGAGAGGAAAACAGATCTAGACTCGAGGAAACGGGAGCCCGCGAGCTCAATTCAAACCCTCGCGCGCGCATGATCATTCCCCACATGCTCTTCTTCTTCTTCTTCTTCTTCTTAGTTTTATGGCGGATTGCAATTATGATTTATTAGGTGCATACCGTCACCTACTGTACCGGAGTATGCAGCATGGATTATATCTCAATGAATCTATCCAAAGAGGGGGGGAAAAAGACAAGAATGAAAAAGAAAAAGAAAAAAGAGGGGGGAAAAAGTTTTGTTTTTCTTCTTCTTTCCTTAAATTTCCCAATCTCACCCCACGGCTATCTAAATCCTATAATATACCCCTGTCTCCTTCAGATATTCCACAACAGCATCCTGTGCATCTTCTCCTATTGTTCCCAAAACACCTTCAAGGTTCCACTTTCTTCCTGTCTGACTTATCTTTTGCTTTAATCTAATCCTCTCTTCCCTATACTTCCTACAATGCAACAGTGCATGTTCTGCATTTTCTGTGATTTTACATTCCATACGTTCATCTGATTTACTTTTACCAAACCTCAAACCTCAGCCTGGTTAAAACTGACTCTTCTATTCCTTCCATTCACACCCTGTGCATTAATACATTTCTGTATACTATAATATTTCCTTCCACTATTATCCATGTCCCATCTTTCCTGCCATTTCTTCATCATTTCTTTTTTAATTATTGCCTTAGCTTCTCCTTTACCAAAGGGAACATTTATAATTTCGCTCACCCTGGTTGATTTCATTGCTATTTTTCCCCACATGCTCGCGTGAACACTTATTTTTGTCAGTCGTGGGGCGGGGCTTGCTGGTTTAATTGTTACCTCAAATGTCATTGGTTATTCCCCTTTTCTGGAAATCAGTATTGGACGCCTGTTATAAGATGATTCATAATTCACTTGACTTGACACATGGCTTCATCAGTGGACCAGATACATGTGAGTTATAAATTAATTTGCTTGTTTTATTTATTGTTGTCTTTATTTAATTGATCATAGAGTAGATCTTTTCCAGATACTTCATTAACAGGAAGTCTTCTGATTACTAGTGATTGCAGTCTTGTGATGATGAGATACACATTTGAACTGTTTTTACAGACTGTAATGATGCACACAGACACACACACACACACACACACACACACACACACACACATATATATATATATATATATATATATATATATATATATATATATATATATATATATATATATATAAAGCTAAAGGAATGACAGTAAAGTTTTCAAAAAGTGTTTTATCTTTAATCTTGTAAATAGATACAACATCGTAATATATGAAGGTTTGTTTAGTCTGTGTTCCTATAAAACACAGGTTTCACCATGTTTGCATATGATTTACAGTGTTACTAGTCATCTGCTATCAAAATCAGTCCATACACTATGATGTATATGAAAATTGATTCCTGTTTATTGAAAATAAGCTTGTAATACATTCAATTCCAATGTATTTACTTAGTTTATTTTTGTTGCATTATTCTTTTTTCCTTTGTATTTGCAGGTCGTGTACTTGAATGCAAGCAAAAAACAACCGGGCCTCGACATCATACCAGTTCTTCTCAGAAGCAATCCAGAAATTTGGCACACTGTCAAGACAAGTACAGTAAAGAAAAAACATTTAATTTTTTTTTTTCTGGAAATGTATAGCTTTTTTTTCTTCTTTAAATCAGGGTCAAGGGAGACCAAGGACTGGAGGATGTACAGATTGCCAGGTTCATGTTTTCTTCAGGAGGCACTGACCAACATAGTTTCATATCTGGTAATAGCTAGATCTGTTTTCCTCTCGCGGAAGTGATTTACCGTGCGCGACAGCATCAGTGGGGTGCTCGCTTATTAATGGCATTGATCACAGCTAACTCACTGCGCTTTGAGCTAATTGCTAACACATTTAATGAGTGTACCACGACTTGAGATGACGTCAGTTTCACTATGACTATCGCCACTTCTGAATGTACCAATCCAACAGAACCTTTGTCTGTGAATGAGCTTAAGTTGTCTGAGAATCTGTGCTTATGAAGCATACAAATATGACAATTATATCTGTATCATGATTTCATTATTATATATTATTATTATAACTATTATGCAGTTTTACTATAAAAAATTGTCTGAAAAAAGAAAAACATAACAATTAAAATGATCACCATTGTTATTATAATCACTGTTATACATTGTTACTACTACTACTACTATTATTATATATTATATTTATAATTATATATACATTTTATTATTATTATTATTCAGCATATTATGAAAAGGCACAATAGTTGCCTGGTGCATTTATATACAGACAACTCACCATAATATTAATGTACAACAACAACAACAACATTAATAATAATAATAATGTATTATTATTATAATTATTATTATAAAGCACAATAGTTAATAACAATAAACATTATTATTATTCTATTACAAAATTTTCACATATAGAAAACAATTTAAAAAAATAATCAAATGAATAGAAAACAAACAAACAACAATAAATATAATCAGCAAGGATAGTAGTAGTAGTAGTAGTATTACGGTGAGGCAACTATTGTTCCTTATAATAATAATAATAATAACAATAGTGCATTATTGCAATACATTATTATTATTATTATTATACTGTTTTCATATATAGACAATAATTCCTAAAACAATCAAATGAATGCAATCAACAACAGCAATCAAAATCATCATCATGATTAACGTAAATTCATTTGAATTTACATAACAATAAAAAAGCGTACAATGCACAGTATTGTCAAAAATCACATGTAATAGTTTATCTTACTATATCCGATAAATGAATGTAATGTAGATGAATGTTAAACTCACACAAAACGAAATGCTGTGGTGCGACGCATTGAATTACGTGGTAATTCTGCGACAGAAAACGAATCAGTGAAGGACACGATATGGACGGAACTGCCGACAAACACGTGAAAAAATGTATTCCAGATCTTTGATTTGTGTTTTATGTAAGTAAATTGTTTAAATAGAAAGAACTAAATACGTGTGGATCTAATGTAGCGCGAATAGTTCTGTCGTCGTTGACGTACAGCGTTCACGCAGTGTTTATAACAGCAAGAGCTGCTGACGGTTCAGTATCTCACAGGTCCATATACAGTTGTGCAACCAGTGACCTTGATTTTAGCCAGAATATATTTTGTCTGCTTCCAAGAATTCAGGTCAGAGCTGCTGAAAACTTATGTTTGTGAATGATGTGAGTAGTTCAGTGTAAATTGCATGAGGAGTGAAATCTGTCTCTGGTGTACGTTAATATGTACGGTCGACGCACAGAATAAACAGCAGTAACTAAGGTAACAATATCGCTGTTGTGTATTGTTATGAATGTTATCACATTTAGCGAAAGTTGCGGATAAAAAGCAGACCAGAAAATTACGCACTAAAAAGAAAGTAGCAAAAATTACCATGTTTTTTGGGCATATACCATGGTAGTTTTTGACGTGAATATGGAAATCATTCAGTTTGATTTGGTTTGTCTTTCTAGTTTAGTGAACTGAATCTGTTAACATTTCCCTAAACAAAGGACTCATAAAGTAATACATTTACAACGCTGTCCAACTGTTTATGACTGATATGTCTTTGCTGTGTGCATAGTCCAGCCCATGGCACAGGTGACAGAACTGTGGAGGCATAATAATACCAATGCACATGTCTGTTTACTCCATTCCAGAGTGTGCTGAAGACATGAATGTACTGCAGTCCTGATAGCAGCCATCATGACGACCGAGGCTGTGTCCTCAGGGACTCGGGCTCAGATCCCAGCTCCTGTCCAGAAAGACTACTACTACTGGTTACGCTCTTTCGCAGCTGGAGGTGAAGCTTTAATCACAAAATATTTATGTACTAAAGTATTTATATTCAGCCACTCTTGGTTATCTTTTAGCATGCAAGTAAGCATGTAGCTCAAATAGTAGAGCATGGTGCTAGCAATGCCAAGATCATGTGTTTGATTCCCAGGGAAAGCAAGAGCTGATCAAATGTAAAAACTGTAACTTGAATGCTATGTAAGTCGCTTTGGATAAAAAAAAGCGTCTGCTAAATGCATAAATGTAATGTAAATGTAAAGTAAGCATAAATTACTAGTATAGGTTGTAAATGTATTTTTTCCCTTTATTGTTATTATTTTTTAAATAACTATGTTTGCATTGATTTCTCAAGACATAAAATCATGTACTGACGCACATCCAAGATGTAGATGAATTTTTTTCTTCATTAGAACAGATTTGGAGAAATGTAGCATTGCATCACTTGCTCATCAATGGATCGTCTGCAGGGAATGAGTGCTGTCAGAATGACAAGTCCAAACAGCTGATAAAAACATCACAATAATCCACAAGTAATCCACATTAGGGCTGCACGATATATTGCATGCGATAGTCATGCGCATCTCATCAGTAAAGCTGGTTCTGTGATTACAAATAAATCTCTATCACCTGTTTTCAGATGGAGCGGCATTTAATACACAGAGCCATAGTTCACTAACAAGCTATGCAAGATCACGTTCACTATCGCATGCGATGCATCTGCGATTTTGAGCGCGAATTGCGTAGCTTGTCAATGAACTACGGCTCTGTGTATTAAATGCCGCTCCATCTGAAAACAGGTGATAGAGATTTATTTGTAATCACAGAACCAGCTTTACTGATGAGATGCGCATGACTATCGCATGCAATATATCGTGCAGCCCTAATCCACATGACTCCAGTCCATCAGTCAACATCTTGTAAAGTGAAAAGCTGCATGTTTGCAAGAATCTAATCTGTTTTAAGCATTTAAACGATTTTTAACTGTAAACCTTTGCTTCTGGCGATAATACATAACGCTTCATACAGTGAAAAAGTCCATCCCCTGTTGTCCTCTTGCATCAAAATCCACCAACATATTTGTTTAGAACTTGATCTATGCATATTTCTCTTCTGATTTAGACGAGGCGACTTTTTCACTGGAGAAAGTAATATTAAGAATAGAGGATTCTTATTTTAGCCAAAAGGAATACTTTGAAGGTAAAAACATTTTAATGATGGATTTGTTTATTTACAAACACCTTTTTGCTTCAAAAAACATTAACTGATGGACTGGAGTGGTGTGGATTACTTTTGGATTAATGTGATGTTTTTATTGGCTGTTTGGACTCTCATTCTGACGGCACCCATTCACTGTAGAGGATCTATTGGTGAGCAAGTGATGTAATGCTAAATTTCTCCAAATATGTTCATCTTGGGTGGCCCGAGGGTGAGTAAATGTTCAGCAAATCTACATTTTTGGGTGAACTATTTTTTAATGGTCACATGACGTGCAGGGAGACAAATAAAATATGTAATGTTTTCTAGTAAGTGTTTTATTATTATTATTTATTTATGGAGCAAATATAGTTCTGTTTCTATTTTACTTTTATATTTAGGTGTTGCAGGATGCTGTGCCAAGTCCACCATAGCACCTCTCGATAGAGTGAAAATTTTACTACAAGCTCAAAATCCTCATTACAAACACCTTGGTACGTTATTTTTTTATTTTTTATTTTTTTTGTAAAAGAACTATGCATTAGAATACAACGGTTGAACGTGATGTTATCTTGTATGTTTTTACAGGAGTGATTGCCACACTTAAGGCAGTGCCAAAAAAAGAAGGTTTCCTTGGACTATACAAAGGAAATGGAGCCATGATGATCAGGATTTTCCCATATGGAGCCATTCAGTTTATGGCTTTTGATAACTACAAAAAGGTTACTTTTGTTTCATGGTCATTATGTACTAATGCCAGTCTTGGAGAATAACAAACTAAACACAGTGACGTTCCTAACATGATTATATTTTTAGTAGCGTGACGGTTGTTGAGTTGTTCAGAATATCTTAGCTTTTCCAGTACTACTTCTGCGGTTTTTGCCACATTGTATTGCACAAGCAGCCGTAAAAATAGGCAATAATCAAACACAATCTCCTAAACTGCCCTCTCAAGTGAAGCACTAGTCTGATTCATTTTAAGGATTTGGTTAATTCATGATTTCAGTGATCCAGTTGAAAAAAGGATTCACAGATTTATTATATAATTTATAAGCTGAGGTTTTATGTGGGGCATTTTGTTTTATTCTGATATCAAAAACACTTTTCCATTTTTTTATTAGTTGTATTCATTGTAAATGTATCTCTACAAATGAGATTGGGGTTGATAAATACCACTCAATAATACTGAGTAAAATCAGTTATTTTATCTGATGGTTATACAGGTGCATCTCAATAAATTAGAATGTCGTGGAAAAGTTCGTTTATTTCAGTAATTCAACTCAAATTGTGAAACTCTTGTGTTAAATAAATTCAGTGCACACAGACTGAAGTAGTTTAAGTCTTTGGTTCTTTTAATTGTGATGATTTTGGCTCACATTTAACAAAAACCCACCAATTCACTATCTCAACAAATTAGAATACTTCATAAGACCAATATAAAAAACATTTTTAGTGAATTGTTGGCCTTCTGGAAAGTATGTTCATTTACTGTATATGTACTCAATACTTGGTAGGGGCTCCTTTTGCTTTAATTACTGCCTCAATTCGGCATGGCATGGAGGTGATCAGTTTGTGGCACTGCTGAGGTGGTATGGAAGCCCAGGTTTCTTTGACAGTAGCCTTCAGCTCATCTGCATTGTTGGGTCTGGTGTCTCTCATCTTCCTCTTGACAATACCCCGTAGATTCTCTATGAGGTTCAGGTCTGGTGAGTTTGCTGGCCAGTCAAGCACACCAACACCATGGTCATTTAACCAACTTTTGGTGTTTTTGGCAGCGTGGGCAGGTGCCAAGTCCTGCTGGAAAATGAAATCAGCATCTCCATAAAGCTTGTCAGCAGAAGGAAGCATGAAGTACTCTAAAATGTCCTGGTAGATGGCTGCGTTGACTGTGGACTTCAGAAAACACAGTGGACCAACACAAGCAGATGACATGGCAGCCCAAATCATCACAGACTCTGGAAACTTCACACTGGACTTCAAGCAACATGGATTCTGCACCTCTCCACTCTTCCTCCAGACTCTGGGACCTTGATTTCCAAATGAAATGCAAAATTTACTTTCATCTGAAAAGAGGACTTTGGACCACTGAGCAACAGTCAGTTCTTTTTATCCACAGCCCAGGTAAGACGCGTCTGACGTTGTTTCTGGTTCAGAAGTGGCTTGGTAGCCCTTTTCCTGAAGATGTCTGAGCGTGGTGACTCTTGATGCACTGACTCCAACTTCAGTCCACTCCTTGTAATGCTCTCCCAAGTGTTTGAATCAGCTTTGCTTGACAGTATTCTCAAGCTTGCAGTCATCCCTGTTGCTTGTGCACCTTTTCCTACCCAAATTCTTCCTTCCAGTCAACTTTTCATTTCATATGCTTTGATACAGCACTCTGTAAACAGCCACACCTTTCAGTAATGACCCTCTGTGACTTATCCTCTTTGTGGAGGGTGTCAATGTTCGTCTTCTGGATCATTGCCAAGTCAGCAGTCTTCTCCATTATTGTGGTTTCAAAGAACAAGAGATACCCAGAATTTATACTGTAGGGATGCTCATTAACTGAAACTCAAATGTAAGTATTCTAATATTTTGAGATACTGATTTTTGACTTTCATGAGCTGTAAGCTCTAATCATCAAAATTAAAACAAAAAAACTTTTGAAATGTTTTACTTTACATGCAATGAATCTAAAATATATGAAAGTTTCACTTTTTGAAATAACTTACAAGAAAAATTTAACTTTTTCACGACATTCTAATTTATTGAGATGCACCTGTATATGGTCACCTTACAGCTTCAGCTTCCTTAGTTAACTACTTTTTGTCAGTAGCTTTTTTTATTTCATGACTTTGTAGTAATTTCAATGTAGCTTCTCTAACTTTGATGTTAACAATACAAAGTTTTGTACTAATGCCAAGTGTACACTTATGTAATTTCAGTTCCTTAACACACAACTTGGAATATCTGGCCATATTCATCGGCTCATGGCAGGATCTATGGCAGGTTTGTGATTTTTTTTTTTTTTCCATGACTGTTTTCCAAGATCCTTGTAACTTCATGATAAGTGTTGTGTCTTTATCTGTGTTGTATTCCTTCTGCAGGGATGACTGCAGTTATTTGCACCTATCCACTCGATGTTATCCGAGCTCGTTTAGCATTTCAAGTGACAGGAGAGCATCGCTACACTGGCATACGAAACGCCTTTCAGACTATTTACCTTAAGGTATGAAGACAGGAAAGAAGTTTAAGTGAGAACTTTTCTGTGCTTCCCTTTTGCATGACAGTGTTTTATCTTTAAAGGAAGGAGGAATCTCTGGATTCTATCGTGGTCTGACCCCCACAATCATTGGAATGGCTCCATATGCAGGTTATTTTTTTGTTTATTTTATGTAAATTACACAGTACAATGTGCGAAACTGAAAAACACTTACTTTGTAACTCATTTTAGCTTACGTCCTCATGTCACTGTTTTCTCTCTGTCCCAGGCTTTTCTTTTTTCACATTTGGTACATTGAAGACTCTGGGGCTTACTCACTTTCCAGAGCTCCTGGGCAAGCCGTCTCTTGACAACCCTGATGTTCTAGTGCTGAAGACTCACGTCAATCTGATGTGTGGTGGAGTTGCTGGAGCAATTGCTCAAACCATATCGTATGTTTATTTTTTTTAAAATCCCTTGTTTATTAGTTATTGTTTGTAGTACAACCATTATTTAGCTTTAAATTAAAGTAAATTATGAAAAGTATGCTACATATATGCATTTGTATGCATAGAGGTGCATCTCAATAAATTAGAATGTCGTGGAAAAGTTCATTTATTTCAGTAATTCAACTCAAATTGTGAAACTCGTGTATTAAATAAATTCAGTGCACACAGACTGAAGTAGTTTAAGTCTTTGGTTCTTTTAATTGTGATGATTTTGGCTCACATTTAACAAAACCCACCAATTCACTCAATTCATCTCAACAAATTAGAATACTTCATAAGACCAATAAAAAAAACATTTTTAGTGAATTGTTGGCCTTCTGGAAAGTATGTTCATTTACTGTATATGTACTTAATACTTGGTAGGGGCTCCTTTTGCTTTAATTACTGCCTCAATTCGGCGTGGCATGGAGGTGATCAGTTTGTGGCACTGCTGAGGTGGTATGGAAGCCCAGGTTTCGTTAACAGTGGCCTTCAGCTCATCTGCATTTTTTAGTCTCTTGATTCTCATTTTCCTCTTGACAATACCCCATAGATTCTCTATGGGGTTCAGGTCTGGTGAGTTTGCTGTTCAGTTAAGCACACCAACACCATGGTCATTTAACCAACTTTTGGTGCTTTTGGCAGTGTGGGCAGGTGCCAAATCCTGCTGGAAAATGAAATCAGCATCTTTAAAAAGCTGGTCAGCAGAAGGAAGCATGAAGTGCTCCAAAATGTCTTGGTAAACGGGTGCAGTGACTTTGGTTTTCAAAAAATACAATGGACCAACACCAGCAGATGACATTGCACCCCAAATCATCACAGACTGTGGAAACTTAACACTGGACTTCAAGCAACTTGGGCTATGAGCTTCTCCACCCTTCCTCCAGACTCTAGGACCTTGGTTTCCAAATGAAATACAAAACTTGCTCTCATCTGAAAAGAGGACTTTGGACCACTGGGCAACAGTCCAGTTCTTCTTCTCCTTAGCCCAGGTAAGATGCTTCTGACGTTGTCTGTGGTTCAGGAGTGGCTTAACAAGAGGAATACGACAACTGTAGCCAAATTCCTTGACACGTCTGTGTGTGGTGGCTCTTGATGCCTTGACCCCAGCCTCAGTCCATTCCTTGTGAAGTTCACCCAAATTCTTGAATCGATTTTGCTTGACAATCCTCATAAGGCTGCGGTTCTCTCGGTTGGTTGTGCATCTTTTTCTTCCACACTTTTTCCTTCCACTCAACTTTCTGTTAACATGCTTGGATACAGCACTCTGTGAACAGCCAGCTTCTTTGGCAATGAATGTTTGTGGCTTACCCTCCTTGTGAAGGGTGTCAATGATTGTCTTCTGGACAACTGTCAGATCAGCAGTCTTCCCCATGATTGTGTAGCCTAGTGAACCAAACTGAGAGACCATTTTGAAGGCTCAGGAAACCTTTGCAGGTGTTTTGAGTTGATTAGCTGATTGACATGTCACCATATTCTAATTTGAGATAGTGAATTGGTGGGTTTTTGTTAAATGTGAGACAAAATCATCACAATTAAAAAAAACCAAAGACTTAAACTACTTCAGTCTGTGTGCATTGAATTTATTTAATACACGAGTTTCACAATTTGAGTTGAATTACTGAAATAAATGAACTTTTCCACGACATTCTTATTTATTGAGATGCACCTGTATATACATTCTAATATTTCTGCACAGATATCCACTAGATGTTGCCCGGAGGAGAATGCAGTTAGGTACGTCACTGCCTGATTTTGACAAATGTTGGTGAGTATTATGTAATTTGGAGGATTTTAAGTGTTTGTTCCCTTAATGATTTACCCTGGTGAAAATGTTAAGTACATTATAAGAAATGTACTGCTTAATAAGAATGCATAAGTATTAAAATCTGACTGATAATTATTTTCATATTATGGCAGATAACTGTGACCCTGGACCACAAAACCAGTCTTAAGTAGCACGAATATATTTGTAGCAATAGCCAAAAATACATTGTATGGGTCAAAATTATCGATTATTCTTTTATGCCAAAAATCTTTAGGATATTAAGTAAAAATCGTGTTCCATAAAGACATTTTGTAAATTTCCTACCGTAAATATATCGATACTTAATTTTTGATTAGTAATATGCACTGCTAAGAACTTAATTTGGACAACTTTAAAGGAGATTTTCTCAATATTTAAGTTTTTTTGCACCTTCAGATTCCAGATTTTCAAATAGTTGTATCTTGGCCAAATGTTGTCCTTATTTATTCAGCTTTCGTGTGATGTATATATCTCAATTTCTGAAAATTTACACTTATGACTGGTTTTGTGGTCCAGGGTCACATATATTTATTTATATAAATATAAATGTAAATATACATATAAGTATAAATATATATATATATATATACATACATTTTTTTGAAAGAAGTTTTTTTTTCTCACAAAGGCTGCATTTATTTGATCAAAATACAGTAAAAACAGTAATATTGTGAAATATTATTTCAATTTAAAATAACTGTTTTGTTTTTTAACATATTTTAAAACATAATTTATTCCTGTGATGCAAATCTGAATTTTCAGTAGCAGTTACTGCAGTGTTCAGTGTCACATGATCCTTCAGAAATCTGCTGATTTGCTGCTCAGGAAACATTTCGAAACATTTTCATGTTGAAATCAATTGTGCTGCTTAATATGTTTGTGGAAACCGTGATAAATGTCCATTTAGAAGTCTAAGATAAGTTTTATCCTGCAAGGATTTATTAAATTGATAAGTAACAGTAAAATCATATAATCTTACAAAAGATTTTTTTGAATTGCCTAAATACTGTTCTTTCGAACTTTCATTAAAGAATGCAGAAAAAAAAAATCACAGTTTCTACAAATTTTTAAGTTTTTTTTTTTTTTTTATTGGTCTTATGAAGTATTCTAATTTGTTGAGATAGTGAATTGGTGGGTTTTTGTTAAATGTGAGCCCAAATCATCACAATTAAAAGAACCAAAGACTTAAACTACTTCAGTCTGTGTGCATTGAATTCATTTAAAATACGAGTTTCACAATTTGAGTTGAATTACTGAAATAAATTAACTTTTCCATGACATTCTAATTTATTGAGATGCACCTGTTTATAAAACACATATATAAAACATAAATTAAAACATATATATATGTACAGATAAGAATACCGTTAAAGTATCGGATTGATAAGCATTATCGGTAAGAGTAGTAATACCGTTAAAACCTTAACAGTACCCATCCCTAATAATAAGTGTATGTATGTGTGTGTGTGTGTGTATATATATATATAATAATAATTATTATTATTATTATTATTATTATTATTATTATATATATATATTTTTTTTAGTATAGCAATTAGAGCAATTAGTATAGCAAGATGCATGTTACACTCACTCAAAATTCCCATCAAATTTTGTCTGTGATCACTAAAATGTTTTCTACTTAATTTTTTTTTGAGCAGCAGCCTTACAAAAACTCTCAAGTATGTGTACACCCAGTATGGTGTCAAGAAAGGACTGTATCGTGGCCTGTCCCTCAACTACATCCGCTGTATACCGTCGCAAGCTGTTGCTTTCACCACTTATGAGTTCATGAAGCAAGTTCTTCACCTAAACTAGAACAATCAGTGACTAAGCCTTAAAGGAATGACCCCCGGCGACATCACAGCAGCCCTGTCTGCCATTCCA
The DNA here is from genome assembly GCA_039654775.1 of Spinibarbus caldwelli. Taxonomy (NCBI): domain Eukaryota; kingdom Metazoa; phylum Chordata; class Actinopteri; order Cypriniformes; family Cyprinidae; genus Spinibarbus; species Spinibarbus caldwelli. The sequence goes on from CM077243.1 coordinate 22,366,377, forward strand.
GTGACCAGTCATCTGAACTCCAGTTCTTACAAAACACCCACACAAATGGCAAACCTGTGGCTTTGCACAGCCCAGCAACAGTCACTATGGATACAGAGACAAAAGCTTGCTTTTCCTTTATGTGTGGATCAGAAACAACCGACACTGGAAATCCCATGGAAACCTGCATCTGAAACTTGCTTGTAAGAAGCCATCCCATTTCAGATTGAACAATATGCCTTAATTTTTCACTCATATAAGCAAAATCCTATGTGGACAGTTTCAGTAGGTATATCACAGTGCTTTTAACTATGACTGATGACATCTTTTTTTTTTTTTATGTCAAACATGGAAGTTGATTTTTCTTTGCTAAATTTCATTCATACGTAGCTTTATATTTCAGCAAATCTGAGTCACCTCAAGTCTTATTGACTGATTTTTGTCTCTTTTAGTGATAAAGATGACTTTCCTCTGCAATTCAATAATATTGTGAATGGAAGCGAGTGTACATAATGTCTATACAGTATTCAGTCATGTTCGCATGCCGACATTACTGTGGCTTAAGTTTAATATCTGATTGATGCCTTACAGTGCAGGTTAATTCACAGTTTCCTTTTGGAAGAGAGCATTTAAGTGAGAATGTATGTGGTGATGAATATATCACAGCTGATATGTATATGAATCTGTTAAATTATTGTTCACTGATTTGTGATGGGAATGTAATGAGACAGTAATGTTTCCCTTAAATAGAAAAATGATTTGCCTTTCCATATGCAAAGGATTTGTCAAACATGTCATAAACAAATAATTCTGTCTTGCCTCGGTTATGAATCTCATATTGGAGTAGCGCCTTTCACATACACTTTCACCAGGCCAGATGAAAATTAAAATTAATTATTATTTTTTTAGAAAATATATAAAATTGAGTTATTGCCTTGTTTTGTTTTGTATTTTATGGAAATGAGCTCTCTCAAATGTTGCCTCATTTTCCTTCCTGTTGTAATTACTTGCTTTTTTTGTTGCCATGTGGTGGCAGTGTTGCAGTGAATCGAGTCCTTAAACCTCTTTAAAATGGACTTTTGTTGATCATTTAGCTGCATGTGGTTCCAAAGATGAAGGGGAACATTTATGAATATATGTGCGTATGAGTACATTCAACAGTGACTGATAGTTTTATTACTGAGTGAATACATGTATGAGTAGTGAAGGTCATGATTCATTGATCACATTTCAAGTTTATTTGCACTAAATGCCATCGATCTGAATCACTAGAATATGAGGTTTGTCTTAAGCTTCTCTTTGCTGATTCTTGAGAACTGTGGAGAAAGTTTGTCTTGCTGCTTTGGATAAATCGCCTTTATTTATTTTAGTTATATTTGTATAATGAATGGATATGTGAGATTGAAATAGGCACTGAACAAATTAACAATGAGGATATCTGTTTTGTATATGTGATTATTAATTTGTATGTATGCTTAGATGATCATTAAAGATGTAAATGTTAAACCAATATCTTTGGGAGTAAAAATAAAGACTTTTTGTCTTGTCTTGTGCTGAAGTTGATCTTAATTGCTTTCAAATACTTAAAATATGAATTGCCAGTAAGTATTTGCATGATCCCATTCTATACCATTTGTCATTCAGTAGGATTTCCTTAAAGTTCCCTCATTTTTGTTTGGAAATGCATTTACTATGAAATACCTCCCACCTAACAATTCATTTGCATTTATTTCCTCCTATGTTTGTAAGGTACTGTTGTTTGATAACGCCTTATTTGACTGGAAAATATGTTACAAACAAAACACTGGTTATAGTATAAATGTCTTACTTATCATGTTACCATAGAAGTCATAAAAAGTAGAGCTCAATGGCGAGTGTGGATTTTTGTCCTTATGTACTTTGAATGAAATAGTTATTCTAGGGCCATTAAAGCACTTTATACTCATATACACTACCATTCAAAGGTTTAGGGTCAGTTGTTTGTTTTTGTTTAGTTTTTTTTTTTTGAAAGAAATTATAAATAATAAAAGAATACTTAAAGAATGTATCAGAGTTTCCACTAAAGCAGCACAACTGTTTTCAACATTGATAATAATAAGAAATGATTGTTGAGCAGCAACACAATCGTGAGAATTGTGACACTGAAGACTGGTGTAATGGCTGCTGAAAATTCAGCTTTGCATCACCGTAATAAATTAAATTTATTACTGTGCATTACAGTAATAAAGTAATTTTTTAAAAATATATTAAAACAAAAGTTGTTCTAAACTATATATATATATATATATATATATATATATATAATTTTTATCTTATATTTTTATACATATTTTATTATTATTTTTATTTTATTTATTTATTTATTTTGCAAATTGCAAATTTGGCTGTATTCATCAGCAGAATATGAGCTGGTACACCACAAGGCAAATACCACAAAGTCTTGCAACTATCAAGACCAACTAATATTCAAAAATAAGCACGAAGCAACCGCTCACTCTAAGTAAAACACTTGTCAAGTCTTAAAGATAAACGAGAACTAAAATATCTGATAAGCAAGCCAGGCAGAGCATCTTTAAAACTGGTTCCTGTATTGTGAAGTGTAGAGAGTGACTTACTGTAATATAATGGCATAAATCAAATTCATAAATAAACTGAATAATGCCATTCACACACTTCTTCAAACAAGTAACTAGGTTAAAGCCTACCGCAATGCTAATCAAGAGCACATCTATAAATTTCTGTGTAGTATGTGTGAAGTTTGTGGCTTTAGCGAGTCAGTTAGAGAGAGAATGGGAGAGGGGGAGAGAGAAGAGGAAATGCAGTCTGTGTGCGACTCTTGAAAAGCCCATTTGAGTTCAGTTGCAGAGCTGATCTCCAGCTTGACGAAAATGCCCAACTACACAGTGACTATCGCCACAGGCACTCAGTGGTTTGCTGGAACAGATGACTACATTTATCTGACCCTGGTGGGATCTGAGAGATGCAGTGAGAGAACCCTCCTGGATAAACCCCTCTATAATGACTTTGAGAGAGGAGCGGTAAGATACTAACAGTCTTTGCCTATGAATGCAACCATATGTGTATACTGTATTAGACCTTTGAGCTCCTTTTGAAGAGTTTTATTCATTGCGAATTATATTGGGCAAATAATAATTGAATTATATTGCATAAATGAATTGCCTTTTTCTTTGTGAATTAAAATGGCAAACTTTTTCCCTCTTTTTTAATGCTCTGGCATTTTTTCTTATATGGCTGTTGATTAATTTGACTCAAAACACAGGCTAACTGACTTTATATGTCTTTATGACACATGCAGTACACTTATACACTGTAAAAATGATTATTTTTCAAAGTTGTTAGAAAAAAAGAGATTCTTTTGTTTTACAAGAAAATACTATTTCAGTGTTTCTACTTCAAAATTCACTTGCAGATTCTATTCTTTGTGAAATAGCAATTTTCTGAGTGAAAATTATTTCACCACCAGTTTTTTCAGTGTGGCGCACTTATATATTACAATCTCTTTAATCATTTAAATCAAACCACAGTCCTTGTCAGTATCTTTGAAGTAGACATGCAGTGTATTTCTAAGGAAGACTGACTATCAGAGAAAAGATAAAATCAATGATCACTTTCACTTTCACTTTTTTTTTTTTTTGAGCATTTTCTAACATAAGATGTAATTCAAGGTGGACTCATATGACATCAGTGTGGGAGAGGACCTGGGCATAATTGAGCTGGTGAAAATCGAAAAGAAGAAATACTGGATGCATGATGACTGGTACTGCAAATACATCACAGTAAAGACGCCCTATGGAGATTACATTGAGTTCCCTTGCTTTCGCTGGTTAGTTGATGACAAAGAAGTGATCCTCAGAGATGGCAGGGGTATGTTCTGATTGGCTTGGACATTTCTTGCTGTAATAAAGGCCTAAACTTTACCTTAAAATAAGGTTTCAATGCATGCTGTGTTTCAGCTCGATTGCCACAGAATGACAAGACTGGAGTGGCGAAACAGCACAGGCGCAAAGAACTGGAACAGAGACAGAAGACATACAGGTTTGATGCAACTTTCAGAAAGAGGTTAACCACTGTAGCAAATTTGGTCTCTAGGAAAAGAGCTTTCCTCATAAATGCACTTGTGGTCAAGTCTGTTAGTTCATCATAACAGACCATTCATTTTTCCATTCTCATAGACAGTTATAATTTGATGATGCATATACTGTTTACTCTTTACCCTGGTTTAGTAAATAATTCTGTGCATTCAGGTTTCATATTGTACCTTTGTAAATCCCGGGTTACCAGCATATCTGCAGTGTCACACTGTCATTTAACTTTGCCATCAGTTGAGTTTATAATTTCTGGCTGTACCATCCAGTTTTCCTGAGTAAACTGTTCTTACCATAACTGTAAGAGTACATCGCTCTTATTGCAACAATTAATGTTTTTTCCATCATTGTTTGACGTTTTGATTCTCCCTCAAACTGTGAAACAAAATACAGCGCGTCAATGTTTCTGTTTCTGCAAAACTCATGAATATTTAATAAGGCAAGCGCTGTTCAGTTTATGATTGGTTGTTGCTAAACAGCTGGCCGTCATTTTCTACATCTAGTTCCAGTTTTATATACCGTAAACCCGGCGTAAAAACGATACTACACCTTTTCAAAATGACAAGCGGGGTTACACAGAGTTCACCCACAAATGAAACTTCTGTCATCATCTACTCACCCTCATGTCTCCAAACCTGTATGACTTTTGTTCTTCTGCAGAACACAAAAAAGTAAATATTTTACATATCTAGATATACCCTATTTAGATATTTTGAAGAACGCCTTGAGGCTGTATAAATGATGACAGAAGTTTTATTTTTGGGTGAACTATGAGTTTCTTTGCTGAACACAAATGAATATATTTTGAAGAATGTAGGTAACCAAACAGTTAAAACAGACTATTTTTGTTCCATTCTGTGGAAGCCAGTGGCTATCATCAACTGTTTGGTTACCCACATTCTATCTTCTTTTGTGCTCAACAGAACAAAGAAACTCATACAGGTTTGGAATGACATGAGAGTGACTAAATGTTGACCGAATTTTATTTTTTGGGTTGAATTTTCCTTTAGGGAACACTAATTATAGGAACAGGAATCTGCATTTGACTAATAACTCAGGGGACTGAATCTCGGACCCTTGCCAATGATACCACATGTCTGACCACACTGCCCGGGAAATCCTGTTTTTAAATGTGGAAACTTTCATTTATTGCATAATAATGACAATATATGATTTAGTGCTGATAGAATTTTAAAACATGATGCTGTACTTGATTTTGAAGATGGAAGGAGTGGCACCCTGGCTTCCCTATGAGTATAGATGCCAAAGCCCATAGTGAGCTTCCACGAGACATTCAGTTTGACAGCGAGAAAGGAGTGGACTTTGTGCTCAACTACAGCAAAGCGTAAGCTTAATTTTGTTTGATGACTATGCATATTTCATTCTTGAATATCGCTTACTGCTCTGTGCTGTCAGACAGCTTTTATTTCCATGAAGTGACCGTCTGTTTGTATTTATGCACATTTGCATGTTTCTTTCAGAATCTGTTTGTCTTTTGCATGTATCTCCATCAGCAAGGTCTGAATACAAACATGCATTGTCTTTGTGGTATTGTACATTTGCACAGACCATAAATGACCATGCTGGCCTGTGCTCGCGTAAAAATGTTACTGTTAAAAGGGGGAAATTGCAGATTCAGTAGATTGTGTTGTTGACATAAATAGTTTTGGGAAGTGTCTTTCTCAGTGGCATGCGTAAACGTGTTTATCACCCATATCTGCAGGCAGAGTGAAAGTTAGATTATCACAACAACAAGAAGTCATTTTTAATGCACGAGGTCAAGGGATTGAGTTTAGCATGTGGGAAAAGACTGTGAGAAAGCCTGGATTACCATTGTGAAAAACAAGTGTGCTTAGTTGTATTAAATGTGCACTTATACTTGTTTTTTTTAAACTAGACTTGCAGATAATATAATATTAATGAACTAAACTAAAATATTAATTAACTATATAAAGGAATTGCATTAAATTACATTATGTTTTAGTTTACCATGACAGTAAACTAGCCATTTCAAAGAAAATAGAAGCAATTATGAAGTTATATATAAAGATGTACTTAAGTCCTACTTAAATGGGTACAAAAACACTTTTACGTTCAAATAATTGCATTTAATATTTATTTTAATAATTTATTTATCTGCTAATAAAATGCAATTAACTGTCCAAAACATTACATTTAGTACATTGAATATATTCTTTTGAAGTGTATTATTTCTGTAAGAAGTACTCTTTTTAAAAAGTATGCTCAAGTGCACTTCTTTTTCACAAGGTTAGACTATCCAAATTTTTCTCTTTTATTTATTATTTTGATATATTATTCAATATAACAGATCATAGGCCATATGATTTTTAAAATGACTGCGTTTCATTCCTTAGGATTGAAAATCTGTACGTAAACCAGTTCATGCACATGTTCCAGTCCTCATGGGGAGATTTTGCAGACTTTGAGCGTATATTCGTGAGAATTAAGAACACAATATCAGGTTTGAACAGCCAGCATATTTAAGCTTTACAATATCTATATCAAACACGCTATAACACGTTATAATACATAAATTACCTGCTTGGAATATGCAGCATTGGATTTTGTTTACTCATGTATTTAGATTAATGTTAGGTTTTACACTACACTCTTTATAATTTAAAAAAAAAATACAATGTTGTTCTGAGTTATTTACATTTTGAAAGCACACAGCTGCTTCAAAATTTGTTGTATGAATAAGTATGAGTGTGTGTAATTAATGTTAAAATTTCTTTAGCTATATGTTAACGACAGGCATTATTGTATTTGACTGCTTGTGTCCTATGCACAGAGTATGTGATGGAGCACTGGAAGGAAGACTTCATGTTCGGATACCAGTACTTGAATGGCTGTAATCCAGTGGTCATCAGGAAATGCACAGAAATTCCTGACAAGTTTCCAATCACACAAAAGATTGTTGATGACAGTCTGGAGAGGGGTCTCACGCTGGAACAAGAGCTGAAGGTATGCAACACACAAGCAATGAGCATCCTGGTATGTACAATAAGCAACACATTTTCATCCGTGTCAGTTCGGCATGCAATATTCTGCATGGTTTTAGTTCAAATGTGACAACTTGTCTTTCAGGAAGGAAACATCTTCATTGCTGACTATGAGATATTAGATGGTGTTACACCCAATGCCACAGACCCATGTACCCTTCAGTACTTGGCTGCACCCATCTGTCTGCTTTATAAGAACAGTCAGAACAAAATCATGCCAATAGCTATCCAGGTATCTGAATTACAAACACTCAACGAACACATGTGCTGGAAACATTGATATCAGATACAGTGTGATAAGATCCATTTCCTTTCTCATGCTATCTTGTGAAATTAGAAAAACTTGTGAATAAATAAAAGTTCTAGTTTAGTAGATGCTTCCTCAAAAGCAATTTAAAACTGAGAATACAAGTAATTTAACATAAAAGTGACAACACTTGTTTCATTGAAAAACATTTTATATGTTTTTGGCTTTATTTCACTTTTTCTGTCTGAATGAAATGGCCTTAGTGAAAAGAAACACAGTGAACACTATACTATATCTTTCAGCTTTCACTGTTTTGTTGAACAATGATAAATTCAAAATTTTTGAGTCAATAAGATGTTTAAATTTTTTTGAAAGAAGTCTCTTATGCTCACCACAGCTGCTTTTATTTGCAAGAATACATCAAAAACAGCAATACTGTGAAATATTATAATTTAAAATGACTGTTTTCTATTTTAATATATTTGAAAATGTAATTTATTTTTTGTGATGGCAAAGCTGAATTTTCAGCATCATTACTCCAGTCTTCAGTGTCAAATGATCCTTCAGAAATCATTTTAATATGATGATTTGCTGCTCAAGAAATGGAAATGGAAATGTGGAAACCATGATACATTTTTGTTCAGGATTTTTGAAGAATGTAATGTTCTTGGGTGATGAGGGATAACAGGATGGCTGGTAACTGTCAAGCACCAAGATGCATATAAAAGTGTAATTTAAGTAGTCCTGTGACCATGTGTGCGTGTGCTATTTAACACGCATTCGGAAATTTGAGTTTTTGTACAAGGAACAAAAGAAAAAAAGTGATGCAAGGAAGTTTTATGAATGTAAGGGGGTGAATGAGAAATAGGGAAGTCTCCAATGCTAACCGTTACACGCTCTGAGAACAATGGCATATATGTCTATCTATAAAAACAGGCTGAATGAGTTTTGAAAATGACCTCTATATTATTGACATAGCTGGGTCAGACACCAGGAGAGGATAATCCCATCTTCCTCCCAAGTGATGATCAGTACGACTGGATGCTGGCCAAGATCTGGGTAAGATCTTCAGACTTCCACGTTCACCAGACAGTCACACATCTTCTCAGGACACATCTGATATCTGAGGTCTTTGGCATAGCCATGTTCAGACAGCTGCCTGCCGTTCATCCTGTTTTTAAGGTAATTTCGTTGTTCTCTGTATAGAATTGATTTTATGATGTTCATGTAAAGTAATTAATGTCCATGTCTAATATATGGTTGATTATACATTCTAAGAGGCATCCTCTGCTCTTTCAGTTGCTGTTGCCTCACATCCGTTTCACCATTGCCATTAACACCAAGGCCCGTGAGCAGCTCATCTGTGAGTGTGGACTCTTTGACAAGGTCAGCTTTTCTCTTCCTCTAATAGTTTGCTTCCTCCAAAGGCACCTATTGTAATCATTAGTGTTCTTCTTCTTCCTTTTTTTTTTTATCTTCCGCTCTAGAAGTCTAAGGCAGCCCATTGAACCATATAGTAAAAAATGGTGAAATCTGGCTCACAGATAGAGGACTGTCTGAACGTTAACTGCAGAAATTTTGGAGTCTCTAACTCAATCCCTCTAATGCCACCAGCTTTCCAAATTTCACTTATGTTTATACAAGTAACATGAGTTACTTGTATAAACATAAGTAACGCATTAACGCATTACAAGTAACATGAGTTACGTAATCAGATTACTTTTTTAAGTAACTAGTAAAGTACCACATTACTTTTAAATTTACATGAAAATATCTGAGTTACTTTTTCAAATAAGTAACGCCAGTTACTTTGTTTTCCCATGTATTGACTGACAGTTCTCATGTTGCCATGTTGAAAGAAATTGGGAGTAAGTGCAGAGGCATTGTGTGTGCTGTGAACATGATGTTACTGAAGTTCTAGACTAAATGTTAACATGCATTTACTGATCTCATCTGTACTAAAACAGATTCACTATTCCTCAAAATGAATAAAAACAGTGAAATGCAAACTCAGAATATAATACAATTGTACCTGCAGTAATTAAATGTTAAATATACTTTTTGTAATCCCATTTTATTAACCAATGTCTTCGCTGCTGACTTTTGATGATCTAATTAAACCATACGAATAAGCAAAAATGACTTTCGATAAACATAACATTTGGGTTTCATTTTTTTTGTTGTTGCTGAAGAGTGTTGAACTTTCTTCTCCTGCATTCTACTGAACAGACATGAATGTACATTTCCATCAGCCTCAGGCTTATTCATTTAACTTTTGGTGTGAAAGGGCTTTTACATCTGCCAGAAATAGAACTTTATATATTAAAAACAAACAAGCTAGCCCCGCCCAGATTTAATAAGTAACGCAAAAGTAATGTAATGCATTACTTTGCATAAAAGGTAACTAAGTACTGCAATTAGTTATTTTTTAGGGAGTAACGTAATAGTGTAATGCATTACTTTTAAAAGTAACTTTCTCCAATACTGCTAATAACCTCTGAATCGTAAAGGCTAGAAACAAAATTCTTTTTCCTCTGATTCTATGACATCGTTTTCCATCATGAACTTTTTTTTTAATTTTCCAAAAAAACACCTTTGTCAAACTACTCCTAGACCGCTTGTCTGATTTTCACGAAATTTTAATCAGATCAACTTCAGACCATGCCAAAAAAAAAAAAGGAATTCAAGTTGATTAGTCAAACCTTGACACTTGACAACCTTGAACTACTTCTATGAAGAACACACCAAAGAGAAAACGCTCAACCGTATTAAGAGCAAACTTGATTTGTGTTATGACAACCATGACTTGAGGGTACCTGCACAATTTTGGCGCCTGGTGATCAGGAGAAATGAAAAATGGCTATTATTACTTATAACTTCTAAACAGTTTGGTCTCTTAAGGTTCGGTGTGGCATACAGAGTTGAACAATACCCAATTTTCCCACATTGGTTAAAACACTATAGCTTTTGATTAGTTTTACTTGGGCCATGTCAAGACCATTGATACCAATTAAAACATAATTGGCCAAACTGCCTGTCCACCATTTAGATTTTTTTTTTAAACTCATTTGAACCCCTAGACTGTTGGTTTGATTTTCACCAAATACGACTCAGGTTATCTTCAGACTATGCTGGCAAAAAGTTAAGGATTTCATGTTGATAGACAAAACTGTTTTCGCTTACTCCATCAATGAATTTGATGACATGATGCCAAACTGCATCTGAGGATGTATCTCTGCAAAACTTTAACATACTGAAACCAAACCTCATGTGAGTCATTGTCACCCAACACTGACCACACCACATCAATTTGGTGTCAGTGCCACCTATTAATCAAAAGTAATAAGCAATTAAGTCACATTACAAGTAACTGGGTTTTCAAACATTTTTTATGTACTCGCAGTTGTTTTGCAGTTGGTCTGATGCATATTTCCATGCAATGCTCATCATGTTGCCTCAGTTGTACTTGCACAATAATTGCTACTTGCAGCTATATTGTTTTCTATATGTCTGCTGCTAACTATGCAGCATTTTTTGTAAATGCAAAGTCTAAATAAAAAGGCAAGCAATTTGTGATTTTGAGACATGTACTGTTGCATAACAAAGGCATGTTTGGTTTTACCTTTGGTCACTATGAAGACTTTAAGTTATGTAAGCATTCCCACTTCCTACAACAAAATTGCTAGTGTTGAAATTGAAAAGCTACACTGACAGTAGCAAACCTTAGTGTATTTTTTCAGTGTTGACACTGCGTGTACTGTATCACTAACAGCACCAATGTATTGTGAAGACAGCAATGTTGATTAGGGTTACTTTAGTGTTAAATTATTATTGTGTAAAAAGTTATACTGCATGTATAAGTTATAATATAGCAATATTAACAATTCAATGACTCACTTATAAAAACAGTTACTTGTTTTGTTCCTGACTCACTCATAACTTGTCTGCCTGTACTGGTGTACTGAAATAATATGCAAAAGAAGGTCACTGAAAAATCTCCACCACTAATTCACAGACCGACTGTCTGGATGTGTGCAAACACATAGTGATTCAAACTTAAATTGGAACTAACTGTTCAGTTACTGTAAAATTTTACTAAAATCTTACAAGTACTGTATAGAGCAGTGTTGTTTATTATGGGGTGTTTGTATCTCTGTCTCAAAGGCTAATGGAACAGGTGGAGGTGGCCATGTAGAACTGGTCCAGAAGTCCATGAAGGCATTCACATACAGGTCCTTGTGTTTCCCAGAGGCCATAAAAGCACGAGGCATGGACAGCCAGGAGGAACTGCCCTATTACTTCTACAGAGATGATGGCAACAGCGTCTGGGAGGCTGTGACAAGGTAGGTTACAAAATTAAACATGTACATTCAATTTGTAAGGAATTAAAGACAAAAATTGCATTTTTACCTTTTTTTTATTTAATAATTTGATATTGATTTGATCTCTTCCTAGTTTTGTGACAGATATAGTGGACATCTACTATGACAAAGATGAGACAGTCCAGGAAGATGAAGAGATCCAGGCATTTGTAAAAGATGTTTGCAGCTTTGGAATGCAGGATTCTGACTACTGTGGTAAATATACGCCTAAAATCAACCCCAAAATTGCACAACACAAAGGAGTACACTTTAGCATACCTCATACTTATTATGGGAAGACAATACTTAAATATGAACTGAATGTAATGTGCACAGACACTTAATTGCATGTTATTTTCAGTTAAATGAAAATGTATTATAATTTATATTAAATGCATTTAGCTGATCTTTAGAGTGCTTTTATAGATAGATAGATAGATAGATAGATAGATAGATAGATAGATAGATAGATACACATACACACACACACTTCATATTTTGTAATGAAATTGCAATTTATGCATTTAAAATATATTAACTTTATATGTGCTTTAGTATGTATGTAACACATCAAAATAAGTGTAGTTTTAAAGCATGACAAAAGATTATTAAAACAACAATTTAGAATGTAATTTAAAGTAAAACGTTTATTTTGACATTATTACAAAGTGCCCTTTTTAAAAGTGTACTTAAGTGTGTTAAGATTATATAGCCATGAAAGTATACTTAGTATAAGTACACTTAAGTGGCTTTTTATTTCAATAATGTATTTTCTGCAAGTACAAAAAATATAAAAATATATAATTTTAAGATTTGAAGTACGTTTAAATTGCACATTCAATACAATTAAGTGAATGTTTTCACAAGAGTATGGTTGTTTTTATATATAATAATAAAACAAAGTCTGGAATTAAACAATTTGCAAAAGGCGACAGAACATATTTATGACATCAGTAACTTTCCAGTTAATTTCCTTTGTTTACTTTTCAGCAGGTGGACTGAATCTCATATCTTTTAGTTAGCAAAACCTCAACTACTGATTCATTTTAGGGCTGCTAGCCTTTAGTTTCAGGCCTGAGTGTGAATGTAAATGTGTCTGACCTCTGAATGAACCCTATAGTGATGACACATTATCATTGTCTGCAGAGTTTCCCAAGAATTTACAAACCAAGGAGCAGCTGGTGGAGTATCTAACTATCATCATCTTCACTGCTTCTGCACAACATGCTGCAGTAAACTTTGGCCAGGTAACACACTGAAATATTTTGTTGTAAATTAAAACGGACAGCAAAAGTCCCAGGCTAATATCAATGTTCTGGCACTTTACTCCAGTATGACTGGTGTTCATGGATCCCAAATTCCCCCCCAACCATGCGGAAGCCTCCTCCTACGAAGAAGGGCGAGGTGGATTTGAAGTACATAGTGGAGAGTCTGCCTGATCGAGGACGCTCCTGCTGGCATCTGGGAGCTGTGTGGGCCCTCAGTCAGTTTCAAGAAAATGAGGTCTGAAATAAATGCATCTACATGAATTAGGGCTGTGCAGTTAATTGAATTTGATTATCATGTGCATCTCGTCAGTAAAGCCGGTTCCGTGATTCGGAACGACGAATCGCCTTTGATTATGAATGCGATATTGCCTAGCTTGCCGGTGAACTACGGCTCTGTGTAGTAAATGCCGCTCCATCTGAAAACAGGTGATGGCGATTTACTACTAATCACGGAATCGGCTTTACTGACGAGATGCGCATGATAATCGAATTCGATTAATTGCACAGCCCTAACATGAATACATAAAAACTCAAGTGTGCTATTTGAGCAATTACAGATACTGAAAAGTATGATTTTTGCAGTTGTTCCTAGGTATGTATCCAGATGAACACTTCATTGAGAAACCAGTGAAGGAGGCCATGGTGAGATTCCGCAAGAAACTTGCAGAAGTCTCTAAAGTCATCAAGAGCCGAAATGAGGGAAAGAAGCTGCCTTACTATTATTTTTCTCCAGACAGAATCCCAAACAGTGTGGCTGTCTGATTCACCGGTCACACAGGACCAGAAGTGCTATGCTAGTAGTAGGAAGTGTTTTATCAGAGTGTTTTATGTGTTTAAAATTGGAAAAAGAAACTATTCTATATATATATATATATATATATATATATATATATATATATATATATATATATATAAAGTTTGCTTTACTTTACTGGCATCTGTTTTTCCATGAAGAACCTTTAACATCTATACAACCTTTCCATTGTACAAAAGATCCTTTATTAAAATGTAAGTAAAACAAAGTTTCCTTTAAGAACTGTTCACTGAAAGGTTCGTTAGGGAACCCAAAATGGTTCTTCTATGGCATCAGTGTGAAACCACACCTCTGGAAATTAAATTTTTAATAGTGCATGTGTAATGTAGAGAAGTTTCATAATTCTGTATAATTTAATTTTTTTGAGTAATAATAATAAGAAAATATGCAATAACAAAGTTGTAGCCAGAAATTATTTCATGCTTTTTTATTATCCTAATGTCAACATTTTGCAATTTTTTTTAACCTTTTACTTAACCCATGTCAAACAAATGTTATCGTCATATTTAATTTAACTTTTTGATTTTTTCCCCCCCATTTTTTCAGCAACATTATCTTCATTCTTGATCACAAGGGAATCTTCCTTGTTTGTTTTGAAAATGGCAGATTAACAGATTAAAACAGATTAATTGTTACAATTAGCATTAAAAAAATACTTTTAAAGTCATGAATGTCTACTAATTAATACTAATTAATATTGGATAAATCATGAGCAGTAAATTGAGAAACACGTAAGCTTTGCAGTGACTGGAAAAATTGTTTTCTGTGAATAAATGGGCAGCTGTTTACAACACAGTGTCTCATGTTGTTATTAGAGACAAACTATATCAGTTCACTAGGATTCATGACAGTTTCCTTTTTTGCTTAAAATTATTTCAGTTTGGTTACTCCAAATTTTATCTTTACCTCCAAAGCACCTACACAGTTTTAGTATTTATTATAAACTGTTAAGGCTGTTGCAGAAATTACCAGATCTGTATTTCTGTATTATACACATATTAAATATATACAGTAGAAGCCACCTTATACATTTAAATAAATACATAAGTTGGCCTATCATGTCCAATAGCATCAGATCTTCTAGGCTATCTCTTGAGGTTCAGCACCCACAAGAACCCTGGAAGTGGTTATAAAACCAAAAAGAGGAAATTCTGAGCTCTGAGAGGAACAAGAAGTAGGCTAGTTTACAACATCTGCTCATCTGTGCAAAAAAAAATTAGATAATGGATGGACGTTCACTAACAGAAAAGCCTTTCTCATAAATAATGGACTTTTTTGATTTACAAAACACATCCACATTGCATCTTTTATTATTCCTTTTTTCAAGAGTTTGCATTCATTTATTCATTCATTATAATCCGTTAAAAATGCATGATTTTCCTCATCATAAATTGCTGGCAGGAAGTGCTGCTTTGAGATCAGTTTAAATCCGCTCGAGCGCCTCAGTCAGGTGACTAGAATCAGCTGATTCTCTTCAGACTGAACATGGCCGACCTCTCAAAACACTGAGCTGATCATGGGACGAGTGACAGCGATCAGCTGCTCTTGACTTCACTCACTGCTGGATTCGTGAGGTTTGAGGTGAAGGGAAACACTACAGATATAATATATATGATTAATCAATACTCCAAATGACATTAGCAGAGATTCAGACTGTAAGTTGCTAGCAGAGCAGCTAGCCATGCATGACAGCAGGCTGAGCAATTACATACAAATACATAAAACAGTAAAATAACGGATCAGAAGCGCATTCAGGTGTATGTATTTATATTTGTAATCGTTTAGGATTTCATTGGCACATAATTCTAACGTTTTAACTTTGAAAAGTTTCTTCAGCTAATGATAATACGTGTTTATGTTTACACTTTATATCATGTATAGCAGCAGAACCTGTCAGATAAAAATATGAAATGTTTGGCTTTAAATAAATTAGTATTCGTTTTTGATTAGCCCTTTGTGAAAAATAGGTAGCATAGAAAGAGTTGTTATTATAGAAATAATATACTTTGAAAGAATAATAATTAGGTTTGAAATTAATGTAACGTTTTCAGAAACTTAACTGCATGTTATTTACGACAATTAAAATGTACTACATTTTTAATTTATACTAAAATGAAATTAATTAGAGTGCTTGTTGAATCAGTTAAGTATGACTTAAAGTGCATTTTTATATGTAATTTTATAATTGTATTGTTTTTGAAATATGGTTAAAGTGCACTGCCAAATGCATTTATTACAACTTTTATGTCGTGTATATAAATATATTTGTAGTTACACATTTATAATAATGACGCTGAAATGTAGTACTTTTAAAATATATTAACTTAAAATGTATAATCAAATAACACACTACAGTTAAAATTACAATCAAGTACTTTACATGAGCTTTAGCGTGTTTTAGGCCTAGTCAACACATCAAAATAAGTGTACTTCTTTAAAGCATGATAAGATTATTAAAACACAGTGATTAAAATGTACAACTTTTAATTTAACATTATTACAAAGTGTACATTTTAAAAGTGTACTGAAGTACTTAAACAGTCTTGAAAGTGTACTCTCTTTAAGTACAATTAAGTGGCCTTTATTTTATTAAAATTATATTATGTGCAAGTACAGTTTTTAAACATATACTTTTAAGATTTGAAGTACACTACACATTCAATACAATAAAGCATTTTTTTTTTTTTTTTCACAAGGGGCCATCATGATTCCTATACCAATTTTATTGAGATATAATCTTATCTATATAACACTGAGCTATAATGTCTTTCTATCAGTAATATACTCAGGTAAAACTTGTGATTTTCAACAGATTAAACCAGCATGTCTAATTTTATGGAGAATGGCCCCAGTAATCACAATGGGGAGGCTGAGCAGGTGTGGGAGAGACCCTGGTCGCTGGAAGAGATGCAGAAATCCAGCACAAACTGGTCACTGGCTGCAGATTCAGGGGTATGGAGTGGAATGCATTCATGTTTCATATTCATATTGTATATCATGCCGCTGCATTATACAGATGGTTTAGACTGTATGTTTATTTGTATCTCTGCAGTTATTTCTTTTCCTGCAAGACTTCTCTCAGAGGATGTTGTCCAAGACACATGAGATTGAGAAACAGTTGGACGGTCTTATCCAGGACACTAAAGCCACAGACAGCCGCCTACACACAGTGTTTAACGACTTCCTCATGCTGTCCAACACACAGTTCATTGAAAACGTATGTTTTTTTTTTTTTCATGATTTTAGCTAAATGAGAATTCACTTTGTATGAGGATGCAAAGCAGTTCAAGTTTTAAACTGAAACAACACTGGCATACTGTATCACACTTGTCCTGATATGTGTGGAAAGTTTGTCAGCTTTTGATATTTATACATTTCCTGTTCAAAGCTCCTCCCTTGAGATCTAAAGTAGCCCAACTGTAAATTCTTTATTGAGCATTTTCTCACTTCATATTGAGAACATTGTGAAATTTGATCAATTTCAGGAAATAATAAGGGTGTAAACATGAACAAACACTATTTATTGTGATAGCTGATGTAGTATTTTTTATTCATTAGAGGGTTTATGATGAAGAGGTGGAAGATCCTGCACCAAAGCCAGAAACAATGGAGAAACAGCCTGAACAGGTAGTGATTAGGAATTTTTCTCTGGTTATTCCTGCTGTGGGTCATTTCTGTGATTTCATATAGTGCATTATTATGAAAATCTGATAATCATTTCAAGCATTCTTGTCATACTGTATGTGAAGGAGAAGACAAGGGAACAGAAGGAAGCAGAACTAATTCCCAAAGTCCAAGAGGCTGTCAACTATGGTCTGAAGGTCCTGGAATCTGCTTTTGAACAGTTGGACATTAAAGCAGGAAACTCAGACTCTGAAGATGAGGAGACTCTGGAAAAAGTAGAGCCCATTTTGGAAGCAAAGGTAAATGTTTCCCTATAGCCGTTGAGCACTTATTTGCTTATCAGACAGATATATATATATATATATATATATATATATATAAATCCCAAACACTCACAATAAAAGAAGGACCTGAGCCATGTCTATGGGCATATCTTCACCACTTTTTGTGCCTAAATGTATTTTTATTGGCAGGACCTGTATGTAGACAGGCCTTTGCCGTACTTGATTGGTTCCCAAGCATTTATGGATCAGGATGATGTTGGCCTGGGCGATCTATCCAGTGATGGTGAGCTTTCAGAGTCATAATCTTTGTGATTTTCTTCCTCTTGTTAGGTTGCTTTTAACTTGTGTGTGTTTGGTGTGTTTTATAGAAATGTCTATTGGGAGTGGTAGAGACAGCGTCATTGAGAGTGATTTTGAAGAAGGCGATGAGGTGAGAGATTATATTAAATGTTGTTAACATTTTCAGAACGTTGAAAATAAAATAAAAAATGAATGTTTTATTTATTGAATACATTTTTTCAACTTCAAAAACAATATATCCAATTCTTTTTGAAAAAAAAATAAATAAAAAAAAGATGTATAATTTGGTTTATATTCCAAAAGCAGTCGGATGAATACTCTGACCAGGATGAGGAAGTCCATGGCAACTTTAAGAAAGTAAGACTCAACATTCTATTGTACTACATGTGACAACTTGACACCATATATTCTAAGGATGCAATGCATAAAGTAAAGGATATATGTGAAGTATTTAACCAGGTGCTTTTATAGCAGTGTGGATTATGTTTTATAGAAATGTGATGCCACATGTAAAATAAATTGGGTTATAAAACAAAAACAACCCAATATTGTCAGATTTATTTAAACAATCTTTTAAAAGGTTTTCAGGTGCATTAATAGAGTAAGAGATTTAAAAAACTATTTCATCTAAATGTGAACGCTAAACATAAATCACCGACCAGGGACATTTCTAATTAGCAAACATAAATATAGACAAAATATATGTTTATATATATGTTTTTATTAAAAGTGTTATTTTTGATACTTATTTCTTTGAATAGGCCCATTTCTTTTAGAAATAAAATTAGTAATGTAGCAAATTAGACATTTGATAAAGCCTTATTTAGCTACATCAATCTTTTCAATTAAAAACCGCTTTATTTTACATTAAGTGCATCATATATAGATTGCTGTAATTCTGGTCAAACATTAATTTGTTCATCCCATAGAAGCCATCTGTTGCTAGTTATGATGATGCTGATGAAGAGAATGAAGATGATGACATATTTGGAGGGTCTGATAACGATGAAGATGAGCTCAAAAAGGTTAATAGCTTTGCATTTTCTTAGCACCTGACATACTAAGCAAATTAGTATTATGAAACGTAATCTTACTAAAATATGTAAACTAAAATTTAACATTCGATTTCCTGCATCCCATGTCTTTCAGGACACTGGTCTGCCATCCTTTGCTGATGAACTAGCAGCCAGAATCAAGGGAGAGACTCCAAATAAGCCAGAAGCAGATCGCACATGTATGGTCACGAGCAGCATTTAATTGTTTTATTGTTTGACACGTTTTCATCTTTCCATTCAGTTAGATTTCTTTCTCAAGTTTATCTGTGTGCATGCACTTGTTTGTTCTCAAGCATTGTCATCAGGCCCATCCATCACCCAGAAGAAGAGTAAAACAAAGAAAGAACCAAAACCTCAGGGTATGATCGACTGTGTGTTCACTTCATATAGCATGTGTGCTTATCAGAGCATGCTGCCAAATGCACACTACCGTTCAAAAGTTTGGGGTCTGTATTTTTTTTCTCAAGGTTTTTAAAAGGTCTCTTATGCATCATTTATTTGATCAAAAAACATTTTACTATTTATTTTACTATTTTAATATATGTTTTCTTTAATGCACAATTGAATGCATTCTTTCTTATTAGAAGTATTAAATTCTAAAAAAAATAATAATTATACTAACCCCACACTTTTGTACGGTAGTGTATGTACATGTAATAATCAGCAGATGACTATATATGCATTTTAATGAAAACAACTACACTGTTATTTAGTTTTTTGAAGCTTCTGGTGTAGTTGTACCATAATTTCTTTTAGGAAATTGTAGGATATAGCTAGTAAAATAATGCCATATATTTTATGTATATGTAATTACAGTGGACGATGATCAGGATGAGATGTTCAAACCACCAAAAATGGAAGATGAGGAATATTCTCCATTCGGTGGAAAGGGTGGACTTTTTAGTGGAGGCAAAGGCCTGTTTGATGATGATGATGAGGTTGGTAAATAATAATGCAGTAACCATACGTATGCATATAAAAGTAAAACTTAAAAAAAGACATGGTAGTAATCTTTGAAAGTCAGTTCGTATGCTTTGTTCCTCAGGGAGATCTGTTTTCTGATGCACCCAAAACTGAGCCGATGGAAAAGGAAAAGACTGTAATCCAGGAAACAGGTAAGACTTAGTAATTGTTGCTCCTCTCAGATATTACTTCTGTTGCACATTTGAAGTCAGATGTAGGCCAGTCTTACTTGATATTTCAAACATAGGATGCAAACTCAAATTCAGATGCATAGAACCAAGTCCCACCCTACATTTTGTAATTTTTCAGTCCATTTCACTTTGATGCACAAAAATAATAATAAATTTATTTCAATTTATTTATGTATTTTGTAAAGAGCCATTTATAATACCTGTCTGACTGGGAAAAAATTTAATAATTATTTCTATATATTTATGTATTTTGTAAATATGCAATTAAAATAGTAACTGTCTGACTGAAAAAAAAACTCCTACTAAAAAAAATCTGTATTTATGTGTTTTATAAATGGCCATTTAACAAGCGTTGTCAGGATTTTTTTTTTTTAACTTTACTATAATGACTCTGGCCGTACGTGATAATTTTTTGTACATTCTGAAACCCACCATGTGTTAACATAAAACTCCTTTACATAATTGTCATCTTATCTTTTTCATTTGCTTTTGTAGAGCCCCCTAAAACTAAGAAAATACCCACTGGCGCTGTCTCCATCTTTCCTGGTAAGCATTAACTGCTTTCAATTTCCATACTCGCACACTGTTTTGCATAAAAGTTTTCTGTGTTAACTGAGTAAGATATTTTCATGCCCCTTACCCACAGACAACAAACTTTTTGGCTCACCAAATGATTCAGACTCACTAGAGAGCAAAGGCAGCAAGAGTCCAGTGAAGCCCAAAGTACAGGCAGCTCCAAAACGTGCCTCGGTGGGAGGTGGGCTGTTTGATGATGATGATGACGATGATGATGACTTCTTCAGTGGGAAGACACCTAACAAATCCACCGCTGGTAAATCTCTAACATTTGCTCTGTGGTTTGACAACTGATTGTCTAATTTGGAAAACATTAATGTGAATGTTTGTGATAGGACAAGAGAAGCAAATGCCAAAGAAGACTGTAGACCTGTTTGGAGAAGCTGATGAGGTGGAGGATGATGATGATGATGAAGGCGGAACCATGTTCACTGGGAAAGCCAGTGCAGCTCTTCCCCAACAGGACAAAAGAGCTGAGGGGGACGAGGAGACACGTCCTCCAGAGAAAAAGGTCTGCTTTTTAATCATCATTTCAGTATGATTGATGTTATTGGTTATATGCTGAATGAGTTTGCTTGTAGCCTCCTGTTGGTGCCATTTCAATGTTTGGGCCGGGCACTAAAAATATACTGGAGGGTCTGAAGAAACGCCGGCCTTCCACAAGTGAAGAGTCTGCCAAGTCTGAAGAGGTAGAAAACTTTCAGTCTCTCTGATGTATTAATACCTGCTTTGTTAAATTGTTATTTATTATTTTTGCATTGTTTCTGCAGGGTGGACCTCCACCTGAAGCAGTTAAATCTTCACCTGCACTGGGAGCATCTGAGAAAACGCAGAGCAAGGGTCTGTTCTCAGACGATGAAGACTCACAAGTACGTCACTTTTCTATAGTCATGATACAGAGAAACTGTTCTCAGTTTTCCAGTGTATTTAAATTAGTGATTTAATATTCAAATATTTTTGCAATGATTTCGGTGGTGATATAAAAGTAAGCAACACTGTGAATATTGCAGTGTTTACATAGTATTATATATTAGTAATTTTGTTAAGTATATTATATTAGTAAATCTCCTAAAGATTAAGTAGACTAGTTTTGCTGCCACTTCTTGTCTCATGGATTACAAGTATTAAACTTTAGTATAAAGACATTTTGCAGGCAAAAAAGGTTTGATCCATTTCCGTGAATCATTGTTTATGTAATTACTCAAATTGATAACAGACGTTTTAGGGCCAGATTTACCAAACAGTGCAAATTAGCGTTAGAGCGCAATTCCATAAAAGCGCAAATGGGAGGGGAAAATTCTGCATGTGATTTACTGACAATGCGCACATTAAAGAACACAGACGCAGCCAGATCATTTCCATAATGACCAGCGCAATCTACCAAGAGCAGCGCAAATTACCGCCTGCTTTTGGACGTAAAATAATGGTGCAAATATCAGTAATTTGACGAGCTCAAACGTTAGTAAATTGCATTGCGTGATTCATTTTAATTCTCTCCTCCCATAAATTTTGCGTCTCAAAAAAGGAAACTCCTACAAATGCATATTCAATTAGGTCAGGTGCAAAAATAAATGTCCACGCCTCTTTAGTGCTAATTCTTCACCGTGCATCTTTAGTAAATCCTGACAGTACTATTTTAACGCCAAAAGACGGATTGCACTGGCGCAAGCTGTTAGCAAATCTGGCCCTTAGGGTAGTAATGTGAGATAAATATTATATTGGGATAGTTCACCCAAAAATAAAAATTTACTCACCCTCATGTCATACCAAACCTGTGTGTGTTCTTTTTTATGTTGAACATAAAAGAAGATATTTTGAAGAATGCTGGTAATCAAGTAGTTGATGGTCCCCATTGACTTCCATAGTATTTCTTTCCTTACTATGGAAGTCATTGGGGACCAACAACTTCTTGAGTCTTCAAAATTCTTTAAAATATCTTCTTTTGTGTTTAACGTAAGAAAGAAACTCATACAGGTTTGGAACAACATGAGGGTGAGTAAATGATGACAATTTTCATTTTTGGGTGAGCTATTCCTTTAAAATGTATATCTTGACAATATTCAAAATATTTGTTTTAGTTACATCACTTGACCTTAATTACAAACTGACTCCTGAATCTTGTCATTGACGTATTTGCTGTTCTGGTTCTTGCTTGTTTTAAAGCTATTCGCAAGTGAGACTACAAGTAAATCAAAGCCTACGACTCAGAACAAACCCAATAAAGCTCCGCTCTCAATATTTGATGATGAAGAAGAAGAGGTGACGTTAAGCAAGCTCAGTTTAATTCAAAAAGATTACATTCAAAGAGATGGTAATCTAGATATATTTTATTCTACTTAGTGGTTTTCAACAAGTCTGTTTTGAACTTTTTAGGACCTTTTTTCATCAACACCAAAGCCCAAGTCAGTTCAGGTCAAAAAAACATCTCTACAACCCAAGAATCCTGTATCCAGCTCACTTTTCAGCGATAATGAGGTATTTGTGTGTTTAATGAAGAGTAAACCAATTACAATACAGTCAATACAATTGTAAAAATACTGTACAGAGTAATATGTTTCAATACAAAATAGTTATACAAAATTGTCTGACACTTTAGTATTCTCACTATTAACTAGTTGCTTATTATCATGCCTATTATTAAAATATTGGCTGTTTGTTAGTACTTATAAAGCACATATTCTGCATGACAATATTCTACATCCCTAATCCTACCCAATACCTAAATTTAACAACCACCTTACTAACTATCAATAAGCAGCAAATTAGGAGTTTATTGAGGCAGAAGTCGTAGTTAACGGTTTGTTAATAGCGAGAATTTGTTCAATCAATGGTGCATGCTGTTATCACATGACATGACACAACATTTCCTTTGTCTATATATCAGGATCAGTGGATGAGCTCTAAGCCCAGCAAAGAGAGCCCGGAATTGAAGCCCAGCGGAATGAGGTCGAGTGTTAGCGCCCCCTCCAGGCTCCCCAGTGTCCAAGCACCACAAAAAGATGGCCTGTT
Organism: Spinibarbus caldwelli; assembly: GCA_039654775.1. Lineage (NCBI taxonomy): Eukaryota > Metazoa > Chordata > Actinopteri > Cypriniformes > Cyprinidae > Spinibarbus > Spinibarbus caldwelli. The sequence goes on from CM077243.1 coordinate 22,390,177, forward strand.
TGATGATGACGACGATTTGTTTGCAGCCACAAATGAATCAAGGTTTGTAGATCTGTGATCAGTTAATGTACTAAAGTAGTGAGAGAAAAATAAATCATTATGCTGTAAAGTTTTTTGTCTGTCCTCGCAGTAAGAAGTCATCTCAGAGAGTATCTCTCCTGTTTGAGGATGAAGATGATGAGGACAAAGAACCTCTTTTTGGCTTCAGAACACCTGCAAATAAAACTCTTTCTGAAGTGAAGGTAAGTGTGGCTTAAGTGTCCATATACTTTTTGGGCTACTTTACAAAATTTGCAATCTGTAAGATTTTTAATGTTTTTGAAAGAAGTCTCATGATGTTCACCAAAGGCTGCATTTCACTGTAATATTGTGAAATATTATTACAGTTGAAAATATATATATAAAATCTGATATTTAATATATTTAAATAAATTTTTTTTAATAAAAAATCTGATATTTAATATATTTTAAAATGTAATTTATTCCTGTGATGCAAAACTGAATTTTCAGCATCCTTATTCCAGTCTTTAGTGTCACATGATCCTTCAGAAATTATTCTAATATGCTGCTCAAAAAACATTTCTGAAAACAGTTGTGCTGCTTATTATTTTGATGGAATTTTTCCCTCCTTTGATTCTTTGATAAAAAATAGTTCAAAGTACAGCATTTATTATTTTGAAATCTTAGAACATTAAACATGTCTTTACTGACACTTTTGATAAATTTTTAAGTATTCATTTCTTAAAAAAAAACTTTTGAGTGGTAGTGTATGTTTCCAATAATTCATTATGAATTATTTGCCACATACTTTTTTTTTTTTTGTGTAGCATCTACATCATTAATGTTGGCCAATTTTTATTTAGCCTACCATGTTTTTGTTAGTAGCTGAAAATAGCTTTATGTTTCAGGTTTCTGGTGCTCCCTCTCTGTTTGAATCTACGGAGGAGGAGAACGTGCCTAATGTAGCAAAAGACAAGATAACAGAGGAGAAGAAGTCTGTGGAGAAGAAGCCTGTGGAATCCATTCCACCCTCTGACGAGAGCACTGAGATTAAGAAGAAGCCAGTAGGAGCAGTAAGCCTTTTTGGTGGGATCGATGTATTAGCAGACAAGCAAGACACAAGTAAAGTGAGTAAAATATTTACAAAAAAAAAAACAAACCCTAATTTATGCTATTTACAAATAGCATAAAAAGGCAATAAACATTGACAATTATGGTTTACACCTAAATATATGCTTACAAAAAAGGATTAGAGAACTGGTTATTGTCTATTCCACAGAAACAGACTAAGAATCAAGAGGAGATTGCTGATGGTGACGAGTTGCAAAAGGAGGGCCCTCCGCCCATGGAGAGTAAGGGGACCAAGGCCAAGAAAACAGCACTGAGTCTTTTTGATGATGATGATGATGACGATGATGAAGATATGAACACCGATGAAATAATTCCTGCCCCTAAAACATCCAAATCAACAGAAAAGAATGCACTAAAGGTTAGTTGTTTCAGATTTTCAGCGCTGTGTGGTATGAATTTGTATGACTTTAAGTAGGTTACTTAATGTTATTAATGCCCCGAATGAAGAGCACAGGTGTGTTCCAAGATGAGGAACTACTCTTCAGTCACACGCAACAGAGGGACAACGATCCTGATGTAGACCTTTTTGCCACATCTCCTAAACCATCTGTAAGTCTGTGCTATGATGAATTGTTTTGTAATTTTATCTTTACAAAACAACACGGCTTTTAGACTATATCTCCTTAGACTTTTCCACTTTATGGTGACAGAAGTTATTACTGATGGAGGTATTTTTATTTTACAGGTGCCATCTCAGAGCTCTTTAAAACCAGTTGTCCCCACACTGTTCGGGGATGATGATGACGATGACCTCTTCAGTTCAGCAAAGCCTAAAGCTCCTCCGGTACTGTTTGTTTCCCAACTTGTACAAGTTTTTTTTTTAATGGAAAAGCTAATACTTCATAAATACTTGTACACATACAGAAAGTACCTGAGAAGCCCAGCAAGCCCAAAACAAATGAAATGGACAAATCAACACTGACCTCAAGCAAGGTATACTTACAAATAAATCTGCTTTGTTGCTTTAATTCATCTTTATACAACAACAGAATATTTTTTTTGTGAAAACCATTGTTTATATGTAGAGAATAGGGATTAAAATGTTTGAAATTAAACATTTTATTTTATTTTATTTACCACATATAAAACATTATTTGTGACATTTCCAAAACCTGTTAAAGTGGTTATTGGTTTTTATTGTTTGACTTGTATGTAATTAATATTATTTAATCGCACAGGAGCCTACAAGCCCTCTAAAATCTAAAAAAACCTCCTCAAGGATTGGAGAACTTCAAGTAACGTTTTAAAAAAATAAAATCTCTATACTTCCATTTCTCTCATTGTAAACACAGTGTTTTCTGTATTTTTGTATGTTTTTTACTTTGTCCTTCTGGCATGATCGTTCTCAGAAGTCAAAGAAAAGCTACAATCTTGTTTTTCATTGAGCTGTTTTGACTCACCAGTGCCTGTCAACAATCTGTTAAAAATCTATAAGTCTGCAGATCATATATATATATTCTTGTCTGTTAACATTTTCACTGTTTCTGGTATACCAGAACATCTGCAGCTTTGCATAACATTGTTTCTCTCTATGCGAATGCTGTAAACCATTACTGCACCAATAGGAAACCACTTGATGCAGCGCTCTGCTTCTAGCAATGTGCTGTTTACGGTGTTTGCAAGACAGCAGTGTATTGATATTTACAACATAACCAACAATTATGACATTGACCTAATGTCTGCATACTGAACTGTGATTTCTTTCTTGCATCAATTTATACATTGACTTATTGACACAGACCTAACAGCTACATTTTACTTTTTTCACTATTCTGTTGCTGCCTTGCATGCACGACCATGTCCTGCAGGAAATGCAAATCTAGTGTACTTCTAACATAGTACAAACCAGTCTCTCTCTGATCTTGGCATGTGATTAAAAGGCACTGTATGTATTGATTTTAAGTTTTGTCATAGATTTAAAGACCTGTCTGTTTCTTTCAGGCTAGCTTAGCTGTCAACCCTGCCAGCCTTCTGCCAGGCACGGTGCCACGGATTCCAGGAGCTGTCAGCGTAATCCCTGGCCTGGCACCCGCTTCCCTCCCTGCAGCTGCAAAGCCGCTGCCAGCTACCGATACGATCCCTGATCATCAGCCCTCCAGTGAGGGAGGGGTGTGCTTTGACTCGCCCGCTCAGGTCAGCACGCTACAGAATGCTAACAAGGTAGGTCAGACTGCAGTATGTATGTTTTATAGGTGTCACGAAATATTGGTTGTGTGCCATTGCAATGAAAACTGCTGCTTTGGTATAGTGTAAGTATAGTGTTAATTTAACATCCTGTTCTTTTCAGTTAACTAAAAGTCTGGAATTTTAGGTCACACTTTATTTTAAGGTCTAATTCTCCCTATTAACAAACCAGTAACTATGCCCTTTTGCCTCAATAAACTCCTAATTTGCTGCCTATTAATAGTTAGTAAGGTAGTTAAGTTTAGATAATGGGTAGGATTAGGGATGTAGAATATTGTCACGCAGAATATGTGCATTATAAGTACTAATAAACAGCCAATATGTTAATAATAGGCATGCTAATAAGCAACTAATTAATAGTGAGAACTGGTCCCTATAAGTGTTACAGAGTTTTAGTGAAAATGAAAACTTTAGTCATATTGTAGTCATGCTGCATAATGGTTTAACTGGTAATAACAGTTATTTTGCTCTAAATTTAACCTATAAGCACAAATCAAGAAAATATCAACTCATATACATCAAGTTTCCTGATTTATTAATCAAATTATTATTAATTACATTATAAGTCACTCTCTACATTATGAAAATGGGTAAAACCTTCTCTCAAAAGCTTATAAAGTATATTAATTCATATAGTTCCCAATTATAATCATGTTTTTTATATTAAAACAAACAAAAATGACTGTATTGTGGCAGATAGGTTGTGTAAATGCATTTATTCAGGAATCACAATCACAAACAATATAGTTGAGATCTATGATTTATTACAGTTCATCACTGGGAATGTTTGGCAGTCTGTATTTCTATAGGTTTATATTTTTTCACCTTTTTTTTGGTAAAGAAAATATAGACAGATTTTGGATTTAGAGAGTTTTCATTTCTACAGTTTCTTTACTACATTTTTACTGTTTTTTATCACATTTTAGTCTTGTCTTTTTTCGTCAGTGTTGATATGGTCACAGCTAGTGTTTAATGATGTTGGTGTCGTCTCGTCTAGTTTTAGTCATGGAAAAAGATTTGTCATTGAATATTTTTCTTTATAGTTTTCGTTAATGAAGTCAACACTAGTAGAATTTCCAATCAATGGCTTTTTTCTGCTGCAGGGTCGGGCTAAAGGCGCAGTGCGACGGCGGCCGCAGACAAGGGCCGCAAGACATCTTGCAGCACAGCAATCTGAGGATGCTGTTGGAGAAAGCACCTCTATACAAGCTGATGAACCAGTTATGGCTGCTTCTATCCCTACCTTTAACCCTGTTTCAGTGCGACCCTCAGCTCTCACTATACCTGTCAGCACCGCCACTCCTGCCAAGAGCCCCGATGAAGCAGTCAGGCCAAAGAGATTTCTCGATTCTGGAGATGATCTGTTTGATTCAGATGATCTCTTTGCCACAAAGCCTGTTCCCTCCTCAAAACACAAAGCAAAGAACCCTGAAGAAGGCTATAAGAAAGCCTCCAAGACAGAGGCCATAATAGCCTCAAAGAAAGACCAGGCCTCATCTATTTTTGACAGCCATGAGGATGATCTTTTTGCCAAAGTGAAACAGAAGCCTGTCCAGAAAGCCAAACAAATGTCCTTCCTAGAAGACGATGATGATGATATTTTTGGAGCAGGAAAGAGTAAAAGCGCAGAGAGTAAAAACTCCAAAGCAGAGGTCAGCTCTGCAAAACCAGATATTTTCAAGGTAAATATCACACATTCTTTAATTAAGCTTGGTATTACAAATCAATCGGGTAGTAGGAAGTGGTATGACTGATTTTTGTATCCCTATTGACCGTAAAATAAATGTCTACAGGATGAAGTGAAAGAACCTCCCAAGGCCCAGAAGAAGCCCAAGGAAGTGTCTTTGGATGCAAGTTTGTTTGATGATGATGTTGATATTTTTGCTGACTTGACTGGCACCACAAAGCCAAAGGAGAAGAAAGCAAAGAAGAAATTGGAGACAAAATCTATATTCAACGATGACATGGGTTAGTTATCTCTGCAAAACACTCTTCACTATGATTCTTACCATGGACCTCATGTATAAAACTTAACGTGAATTTCAAAATTACCCAGTCAGCAAATAATGCTTACATGCATTGGTGCCTAGTCTCCTCCCCGAAATAACCATATATGGAGGATACGACACCTCGTTTTACTATCCATAACCTGGTCTGCATATCATTTCCATATGCATATTACCATCAATGTGATGCTGCCGTGGTTAACAGTACAAGATTCTATGAAAACATGAGATATGGGGCCAGATTTGCTAACAGCTTGCGCCAGCGCAAACCGTCTTTTGGCGTAAAAAAATAGTACTGTCAGGATTTACTAAAGATGTGCAGTGAAGAATTAGCACTGAAAAGGTGTGGACACAGTTTTTTGCGCCTTGCAGGAGTTTTCTTTTCAGACGCAAAACTTATGGGAGGAGAGTATTAAAATGAATCACGCAATGTGATTTACTAATGTTTGCGCTTGTCAAATTGCTGGTATTTGCAGCATTATTTAATGCCCAAAAAAAGCATATCTTAAAGCAGGCGCTAATTTGCGCTGCTCTTGGTAGATTGCGCTGGTCATTATGGAAATATTCTGGCTCCGTCTGTGTTCTTTAATGTGCGCATTGTCAGTAAATCACATGCAGAATTTTCCCCTCTCATCGGTGCTTCTAATACTAATTTGCCCTGTTTAGTAGCTGGCCTATGGACTGTAAATCTTGTTTATTGTTGTGTACATTACATAAAATTCATTCACAAGTATCCTTGTCTTATTTTTGAAAAAACAAATATCCATAAAACAAAATACATTTGCCAAAGTTATCTACTTTATAGATGATAATTCTCATTCATTCCCATTAGCAAAATATATTTAATTGTTTTAAACAAACTAAATTTATGCAGATTTGCCTGTAAAGTAAACACACTGTACTTAGGACTGGTATCTGCTTTTTGCTCTCACCTCACAGATGATATCTTCTCGACTGGGAGTACGAAACCAACGGTGAAGCCGTCCTCCAAGTCTAAGAAGAACCAGCCTGCCCAGGATCCCGTATCAGCTGTGGAAACGGGCAGCAATATTTTTGATGATCCCCTGAATGCGTTTGGGGGAAACTGAGTCTCCTACATAACAGCATTTTGTTTAACTCTGTAGCGATATTCATGGCCTAAATGAAGGTAGATGTAATCTAACATTGTTAATTTAAACTCTAATAGGTAACTTTTACAAATAAAAAAAAAGATTGTAAATCTATTTACCTCTAATGCCATCTGTGAAGTCATCTGATTGGTAAAAGATGTAGCGGTCATCAAATGGCATTGACATTTGCAACAGTTTATGTATCTTTTATTAGCACTTTAAACATGAGAATTGTCTGGTGAGGTGTAAAAGAAGAGTTGATTTAGACTGGAGACATTCCTCTGACATTGTCAACTGTTTAATTTTTCAATGTGGTGCCATAACTCTAAGCCTATGCGCCAACATAAGTGCTTTTGCTGTTGATGTTTTTATAACTTGAGCTGAAGTTTTCTTGTGTTGCATGTGAAATGATTTTTGGAAAGTAAAGAAAATATATTTTATGAAACGTACTCAATGAGCTTGAATTTGTAGAGGACCTAACCATTTAATGTAGAAAATGTGTCTTTAAAGCTTTCAATTGTATGCACTGAAAATGCAACCAGATACAGTCACAAATTGTTGTTTGACGCTGCCAGGGTGACCGGGGTAACATCCGGGTGATGGAAAGGGGAGTCGAGCGAATGGTCCCGCCCCCTCTGCATTACCATTGGACGAGTGACTCTCTTTTTCTCCAACGGCTAATGTCATTCGTTCTCCTCGCTGTCAATTAAGAACATCATAATAGGCTGCCTCCTTTTCAGATTTTTGTATTCTGTTTTAACGGGGCCTTTGAGCCGCATAACATCGAAACAAAAGCAGTTGTCCCTGGCTCGAAGAAATAAGGTAACGTGCAGAAACGGTAAAGGCGGTATATGAATTTGTTAGCATCAGCGGCATCCGCGAGTAGTTCGTCGAGCTGCCTTTGCTAAACCAGCTAGCCACAAAAAAATAGAATTAAATCACCTTTTATCGCAAGTTTCTGTCGGATAACAGTTCAGAGACTGGGGAATCGGTCGCTTTTACCTTTAGGGGTAACTAGCTAGTATTTGGGGTGTGTTGTGGCTGGGACATCAGCCAGGACTCTATGATCCAGCTGTCCCTCCCTGCAGATCTCTTCTGATGCTGTCAAGGTAAGATGACACATAGGTGCACTGAACGACTGTTTTAAAAGTCAAAGAACCGAGATAGTCGACTGGACTTTTGGATACTTGACTTATTAGTCGACTTCTGGGGAGAATAAGTTAGAAAATCGTCGTTTGTAGCTTTAAAAACACTTTTGTGTTTAGACTAATTGTAAATAAACATTCTGATAACACATCACATTCAGCACAACACAGATCATTGTTGATCAACAGAACAGATAGATAGATAGGCAGACAGGCAGGCATTATTAATAAGTATTAGTATAAGTATAAAATAACTAAGTATTATTTATCATTAATATGTAGTATTAAGTAAACTGTCATTTTAGCATGGCCTCTTAAAAAAAAATATATATATATATATGTGTGTGTGTGTGTGTGTGTGTGTGTATATGTATGTATAAATAAATATGAAACATGTATACTCACTTTTTGTATGCTAATACAGAGATTCTGATTCTCCACAGCCCAAAGCTCCATGCATGATGTGTTTCTACTGTGACGGAGGCGACATCTCAGCCCTCACTCCACCTTGGGCAGGGTTCATTGTTGTCTCATCCTGAGCACTGTCCTTTGCAATAATGACTGACAAGAGGAACCCACCGTCTTTCAATGATGACAATGTAGGCGTAGTGCACTACAAGCTGCCCTTCAGCGAGACCATGGAGTTGTTCATTGAGACTTTGACAGGGACCTGCTTCCAGCTGCGCGTCTCTCCATTTGAACAGGTCGTCTCAGTCAAGGCCAAGATTCAGAGATTGGAGGGTATGTGTCCTCTCTTGACTCAGTACACGGCACACAGTGAATTCTCTGAAATAATAATGACATTACACTCATCAAGTGCCAAATTTATTTTATACTCCAAATTTATTTTATATTTTCTTATTGTTAAATAATTAGAATCATTATACATGCTGTTTTATGAGCTCATATTTAGTGAGAGATTATGTGGAACATTTTAGCTTTGAAAAAAATAATTGGTCAGATTGCTTGACTCTTTAAGTGATTAAAAATATTTCCTTATACATGTACAGACATTTTACACTATTAAAACTTTTAGTTTAAGGTGTTACTGGCCTTACAAAATGCTCTAATACACTACCGTTCAAAAGTTTGAAGTTGAAAAAAGTTTGTAAAGTTTCAGAAAAAAGTCCCTTTTGCTCATCAAGGCTGCATTTATTTGATGAAAAATACAGTAAAAATGTAATAATGTTACAATTCAGAATACCTTTTTAAATTTTAATATATGTTAAATTTAATTTTCATTACTGCAGTCTTCAGTGTCACATGATCCTTCAGAAATCATTCTAATATGATGATTTCCTTGTGTAAGAAATTTCTTCTTATTATTAATGTGAAACAATTTTTCTGGGTTGTTAAATAGAAATTTTAAAAGAACAGCATTTGCTTGAAATAGAAAACTTTTATAACATTATAAATATTTTTATTGTCACTTTTGATCAATTTTGTTCAACCAACTTTCGAATGGTAGTGTACGTGTGACCAGCAACTTAATATATGATGATCATTTCATATTGTCGTGCTAATTATAATAACTTATTCTAATGGTTTTAGTTATTGGTTATTATGCATTGCATTATAAACACACATTCCATTAATCTAAAACAATCTTTATCCATTATAGTCCTCATCTGTGTTTCGCTAAAAGGAAACATTGATGTATTGTAATAACAAATACACCTTAATTACTCTGTGCTGATTGGATTGTGATTTAGAACAATTTTAATGAGGCAATAAATATCCATCATTAGTTTTGAAAATGACTTTATTCCCGGTAGTCCAGGTTTGATGTTTTCATTCTGATTTAGAGCTTTAGAAGAAATTGAGTCGCTTATTAACAACTGGCATGCTCAGTAATTGCACTTGTTTAACAGATCCGCTCATGCGGTTACAGATAAAACATGTGTCTTACCAGTTTAACACATGAGCAATCAAAAAAAGAGATGAGAATAAATTGCTTCTCTCCCTCGCCATCAAAGCTGCCATTGTTATTACCCAGTAGCTAAAATTGCTGCTCTTATAAAGCACCCATCACGTGGCATGGTTGAAAGACTGAAAGCAGCTTTGTTAGAATGAGAGGTGTTAGTATTCTTTGAATGAACAGGTTATTTATTTATTTTGGGGGCACAGCTATATGTAGTTTGTCTCTCGTGACTTACACAGGAGCAAACGTTGGGCTGAAAAATAGGACTGAGGGTGCTTCATTTGTGAGTCTGATTGATGCAATGCACTTCATTGATAAGTGTGAGTTGAACAAGACAGGAAAAGCATTAGTTGAAAACCCAGATGGGACGTTGTCAATCCAGACGGCTGTTGGGTCTTTAAATATGCCAGTCTCAAGCGCAGACGGGTTTCCTCCCTGGAACATTTTAATGTGTTAGACAGCACCCGTTTCACCAGGTCTGACGCTTTCCTGCAGGAGTTAGCTTTATTGAAGATGAGTTTATCCACCCTGTGGATTACAGGTGAGGAATGACCTAGTTTTAGTTCCACTATTGTAGCTAATCTTAGATTCTCAGATACACTTTGCATCTGGAGCCGAAGTTGCTGCCCCCTTCCAGGAATCAGACCAGTTGCAGGAAGACGTATGAGATGGATATGTTGAGGTAATCCACATTTCAATATGAAATGCGTTTCAAACTTCTGTTTCAGATTAGGTTTAAGATTGCGCACATGGAGACTGTATATAGTTTAAAAAGCATGACTAGGCATGTCTCTAAACAATGGGTAGGCCACACACACTAACCGTTCTGACCACCTCATACTGTTGTGCCACATTCCTCGCTGATCCTGTTTAGAAAACTGAAAACAGGCCACCGCAGACGTCTGAAAAATTGAAATGGTATGCTTATCTTTATGTCCAAGCGCAATGTTTGTATTCATACATACATTCATACATTTAGGTGCTTCATATGTTGTTGTATTTGATATAAAGTTGATATGATGGTTGGTTTATTTGGTGTACACAGGGGGGCAGATCTGAGTCATTTTTGTTCTGCTTGTGATGGCTCTGATCTGCTTCTATACATTTTTACAGAATTGATTCTTTTGAATTGATTCATTTGTTTCAGTATGTTAATAGTTAAATGTTCCTTATTTGTGTAAATAAATATTTCTGTCTGGCAGGGAGCATGGTCATCAAAACAGCTTATTTGTGATTGGTCAGATGTGATGAATCTTTGTTTGAAGGACAAAATAGATAGGTCAACTTTCTTATAAGAGTCCTTGCATTTTAGAAACAATTTCTTAGCTAATAGCAGTAGCCATTCCACAAGATTAACTTAATTGGTTAAATGCCTTTTCTTTGATCTCACTTACTAGCCATGAATAAATAGGAGACAGAATACCTTTCATTTAACCTGGCCCTTTAAACAAACACAGTAACATTAATTTAAATGTCTTTACTGTTACTTTTGATCAATTTCAGCAAGGATGCATTAAGTTGATCATAAGTTACAGTAAAGATATTTATGATGTTACCAAAGATTTCTAATTCAACTTTATATTCATCAAAGGATCCTGAAAAAATGGATCATGGTCTGCACAGAAATATTAAGCATCACAACTGTTTTCAACACTAGTAATAACAAGAAATGTTTCTTGAGCAGTGTAGTGGACAGCACATTCCAGGGCTCAGTTTATGGCAGGGCCCTTCTTTGACCACTATAGTGGACAAAGGTTTGCTACATTTTGATTGGATGTTGGTGGACTAACATAAGCAAACTGTCCAACGCCATCAGATAAAGATGCCAGGACAATGGCCAGACACCTCTGAGAGGGCAAGAAGAAGACCTTTGGTACAATGCCCAGGAAGGACAGGACTTCTCATTGGTCAAAATGCAGTTTCTGCCCTTCACCCACCAACAGACTGATTCCTGAGGTTTTGGCCTGTGACCACCATAAAAATTCCTTAGGACCTCTGGATGCAGCAGCAGTGGGTGAAACAAAGAGAGAGATCACAAGCGTTCCATCCAAATCCATTCATAACTATGTTTTCAAACCTTAAAACTGATGCACACTACAACACACACATCTCATACTTATTCAGAGAAATAAGTATTCTCAGTGACAGCGATGTGTAGTGCAACATCTTACACAAACTCAGCTGTTGATGGGCAAATGAATGCATGCATGACAGTTCAATCTTCTTCCATCATATTTGGACTTAATGTGTTCGTAACATTGCCAAAGGTATTCTGGTTGTGGTTTGGTAAGTGATGCATTCGTAAAACTTTAGTGACACTTTTCTGAATTTGTGTTTGGACAATGCAAATAAGTTCCACAGGAGAAAAGAAGGTGGGCCACACCGTGTCCCCCCACTCTAATGGAAACAGCCAATCACAGCCTGGAAATGGAGAAGCGCCAGATTGCAATCTCCTCCTCATCGGAAAGAGATAAAGGTACCTTCCCAAAAGACACTCCTTGTTCTGAGTGTGAGTCCTGTTACCTGGAAGGCAGCAACAGAAACAACCTGTTCTGAGTCTTGAGTCCCGAAAGGGAGAGGCACTAACAGAAACACCGGAGTTTCTGAGTCTCCGGCACGTCCAGAGAGACACTAACAGAAACACCTCCGTTCTGAGTCGGAGTACTGCAATGGAAATGACGTTAACAGATACACTGTTCTGAGTCTCTGGCCTGTGAAGGTGAGACTGCAACAGATCAACCTCCATTCTGAGTCTCTGGTACATCCAGGAGACACTAACAGGTCAACATGTTCTAAACCTCTGGCCCTTGAGGGAAGAGGAAATAACAGATACCAAGTCCAGAGTCTCCAGCTTTGAGGCAATAACAGATACGACCACGTTCTGAGCCTCCAGTCTGCGAGGAAAGAGATCTACGTTCAGACTTAAGAGTCTTCATCCAGCGAGACAACAACAGATGCAGCACGTCCTGAGTCTCCATTCTAGAGAGAAAAAAGCGGATCAACCAAATTCTGGGTCTCTTGCCCAGAGAGGCAGAAGACACACAGACATTTGCAACAAGGTTAAGCTCCAGAGAGCAAACCTTCACTCCAAGGTACCTTTGCTTGCGTGTTCCAGGCTAAGGACCTTCTGCACCTACTTCAGGGTCACATCTGCGTGTTCCAGATTTTAGGACCCTTTGGTGCTCCAGGAGATCAGCATCCTCCAGCGCTTCGTGTTCAAGGCTGTCGAAACGGATTCTTGCTCCTTTCCCCACTGCATTGTTACCAGCACAACCAGTGGATGAAGTCACCGCCACCGGATTGCTCACTCAACCACAGAGAACGTAACTATCACTTATCCAAACATCAGAGACCTTGGCATTGTTGTGTATTATCAGTATATGATTTTTCTAATTGACATAAGATGTTACAGTACATAGCTGATTGCAAATAATCTTTCAGGTATTTGTTTGATCCATAATAAGGTTCTTCACCTTACTTTTTTCAGAGTAGTGACAGTTTATCTTTCCAGATAAGGTAGCTCTGACATAGCAACATCCAACATAATCACTTGCATTTTATGCATCTTATGCACTTTATTCCTTTCCCATTCATGGTATTCATTTAGTAGTTGTTGATTACTCTTGTCTATCTTTTGTTAATAAAATTTATTTTATAACTCTTGTGTCTTCCTTGTGTTGATAATGCAGTAAAGGTTAGGTATCCCACCAATCTTTCTTATGTGATGTACTCACAACCGCACCTTAAGTGACACGTGATCCAAAAATCATAACGTCATTGGTGACGTGAGTACCCATCACTACACTATTTCGCCTCCTTAGATTGGCAAAAGCAAAGTTCACTACAGCAGTAAATCAGCATGTTAGAATGATTTCTTAAGGATTCTGTGACACTGAAGACTGCCATCAAATTAATAAATTGCATTTTAAAATATATTAAAATTAAAAATAAAACATTATTTTACATTGTAATAATATTTCGCAGTATGTATTTTCACTCTAATAAATGCAACCTTGGTGAGCATAAGAGACTTCTTTCAAAAACATGAAAAAAAAAAAAAAATCTTACTGACGTCAGGCGTTGGTAGTGTGAAATCATTTGAATCTCAAAGGAGTAAATTACTGAAAAATGAAAGGTCAATCGTCATGTTGCATTCTGCTAAACCCACATCATTTTCTAATTCCTCTTAAAGTTGGAATGGAAGCTGTCAAGCTCCAAAAAGAACATAAAAATCACCATAAAGTATGAAGATAGTTATGATCCTTATGGCTTGTGTGCAAGTTTTTAATTTTTTTTTTTATTTGATTTTTTTTTTTTTTTTTGAAGCCGGTGTGATTATATGGCTATAAATCTCAGGGCAGTACATTTAAATACATGAGGATACATCATAGCAAGTTTTTGTGGGTTTACTAATCTTTGCACTTGGTTTACAGTTTTCATGCTAACCCATGTTCAGTTCATTTTTCCCCCCACCATGACACCTACAGGTTCTGTATTGAGCTAAAAGCCCCATTTGGATATCTTTATTTTTAGTTATCCTTGAAAGCTGTGCCTTGTAAAAATAATCCAAAACGTTTTGTAAAGACCCTAGGGTGTGAAAGTTATGAATGTCACTGGATATTGATTTTTACTGCTCATAAGATGTCAACGGCCAGGTGTTATTTTCACTGCTTTTTCTGTACTTTCTATTTCCCTCCAATGATTGCAGTTCAGAAACATTCCATTTGGTCAACCATTTACTGCAATCAGATGTTCACCTCATGCTCCTGTTATTTTACAGTTACTCCTTTGTTTGTTCTTTTGTCTGATGTGCTTTTAGATGCCATTATTACTTTGACTTGCCCTGTGCATGTGGTTGAAAGTTTATTATACTTTGCATTATAAAAAGATGGCTATATATATACTCCTTTAATGACATATCTTCATTTACAGGCATCCCGGTCTCTCAGCAGCATTTGATATGGAATGGTATGGAGCTTGAAGATGAGTACGGCTTACATGATTACAGGTGAGTTTTCAGTCTGTTTTTCAGCTTTCCAAGAAGTTATATTACAGGAAGTAAGCTCAACTACCACATTATGTCGCTTTAAATGCTTTCTTTCTTTTGTGGAACAGAAACTGAGATGTTTTGTTCCATGTCCAAGCTGTTTTTTTTCCCCATATTGTGACCAGGGGCTCATCAGCAGCATAAAAGTATCATAAAAGTAGTGTCTCATGCTCAATATTCAATGACTTCTGAAGCCATAAGATAGCTTTGTGTAAGGAACAGAGTGATATTTAAGTTGTTATTCATGGAAAACTTCTCTGCCACGGCTCTCAAATCTCATTTGCGCTTGAGCAGCTTGGACGTTCTTCAAAAAACATCTTCTTTTATGTTCCGTGAAAGAAAAGAAATCAAACGAAAGGGTTTGGAACGGCATGGAAGTGAGTAAATAATGACAGCGTTTGCATTTTAGGTGAGCTGTTCCTTTAAATGCATCCACTTCTCTCAAGAGCAGGCTGGCTCAGTCTGGAGTTCACAGATGGTGGATTTGTCATAAATTCTTGTCAGTTAATGTTCCACATGGAGGCTTTCTGCGAAGATATTGTGGGGCTGGATGGCACTCATTGTGCTTCACGTGTTAAGTGAAGCAAATAAAGCAGAACTGTATAGACTGTAGCGGTTTTGAGTTTGAGTTTTCCTATGGTTGTGTTTTCAGCATCACAGAGGGCTGCACTCTCAAGCTGGTGCTCGCCATGAGAGGAGGGCCTGTAAACACCAGACGAGGTGCGTTTCCCCCACCAGCTGGGATTTTCACAGTTGAAAATGTTAAACCTGTCATTCTGAACCCCAGGTTAATGTAGTCCTGGCTTATCTTGGTCCTTATTTCACACTGTTTATACTTTACTCTGGGATAGTAATTCATCCTGAGTGCTTTTGAAAACCCTATGTTTGATATTAATAACATGATCTGAGGAGTGCTGCAAACAATATGTTTCAGTACCTGCTTGTCTGTCTGTAAAGTTGTCACCCTAGATCTGCTCTGGTTGTCTTAACTCTATAAAGCTGTAGGTATTTTATTGGATACATGGCATCTTTTCTAAGGCATCTACATCATTAACATGAAGTACTCCCTGACGGGTTATTTATGCTCCTCAGGAAGTAAAAGTTGCATTGTAGCAACAAATAATTTATTTCCCAATGTGATGTACATCTGAGTAAAATGATTATCGAAAAAGAAAAAATTGTAGGGTTGGGACTTGGTTCAGTCCATCAGTTGTTGATTTGATGGAGGCAGATCTGAACGCAAGCTTTCAGTCGATTGTAAGAAAAAGGCAGGTTTAAACGTACTAAAGGATTGGAGAAGTTTGGCACACGTCGCCAGAGACAAGTTTGTTGGAGGATCAGTTTTGATTCAAATATATAAAATTAAAAATTAAACATTTTGATGATTTAAAAAAAACAAAACAAAACAAAAAAACATACACATGGATACATTGTTCACAATAATATTTTGATCATAAAGATAAAAACAGATATTTCCAATAAAATTTCCATTTCATGTTGACTTACAGTATAATTTCCAAAATGTCTGTCTCCATGTTACAATATTTATTTATTTACATTTATAATGTATTTTAATATATTTAAAATGTTTTTATAACCTTGACTTCATCCTTTGTTGGCATTGAAACTGTGCCTCAAAAAAAATGTAAAGTTTCCTTTGCCAACAAAAAAAAAAAAAAAGATTTGAATTCAGTGATTGTAAATGCATTGGACAATAAATTTTTGAACCATAAAGTTTGCTGTATCTAATGTAGTACATTAAAAATACCTGTGTGAAATATATTTAGTATATATATTTTTTTTTTTCTTTTTCTGATTTTCTGTTTTCTATTCTGTTTTTCTATTGACTATTTTTTGTCAGTCTTTAAAGAGTTACATTTTTGGAAATATACTACAAATGTGTTACAGTCTGTTTTCAACACTCCAGTTAATGTGCTTGCCATCGCTCTTTAGCTCTGTTTTCCTCAGACGCTGAAATGAAATGCAACACATGAAAGTTTCTGAGGCTATAGAAACCACATGAATATTTAATGGGGATACCACTGAGACAGTTTATGATTGGCTGTGGAAAGTCTTGACTAGTGTTACTGCAGTACAGGGCTGCAGCAGTTCAGTACAAGCTGGAATTGTTGTAACTTTTTAATCCTTCCTATGTGCCATTGTGCAATGGTTTTGAGGTCAAGAAAAAAAAAAGTTGTTCATTACCATTCCAGGAAGTGTGCAGGCACACATTTAGTTACCAGTTTGATATTGATTTGTATGACCTGCATCCTGTTTCTTCTCGTTACCTGCAGTGACAGTGACGGATGACTCGGTGAGGGATATCGCTGACTGCCTTGATGCAGGGAGAGAGGAGATGTGGGAAAAGTCTCTGCCTAATAAACAGGTCACCTTCCTGGTGTACCGTGAGGGAGATCAGCTCAATTTCTTCCGAGTGGTGGATAGAGGAGATGGAACTCTCACACCTGTGTCTGAATCATTGAGGTCAGTTCAAAGAAGAGAAACCAAGAGGAACAACTCCGTCCACGCTGCACTCTGGTTCCCTTTTTTTTTTTTTCTTTTTTTTTTTCAGAACTACAGTTTTCATGTGTCATGTTGTTTTACTTATGAAGATATGCATCAGCATTTACTGGCAAACCTAACAGACTGTAACATATACATCATTAGCATCACCAAACGGAAGTCAAAAAATAAAAATAAAATGATTTCCATAAATTCTGTAAATCATAAATTATTTGACATCATATAACCATAAAAATCTGTTAGATGTAATCTTAACACGTTCAAATGAATATGCATTCAAACGGAATTCCAAAAATTAATTAAATATTGTTTTATAAAAGTTTCTGCTTATACATAATATAAAATATATGTAAAAGAAATATACATAAAATTTTCCGCTAGTTGATAAAATAGTTGGTAAAGTTGATAAAATAGCCAACAAAAACTCCCAAAGACGGACACTGAAGCTGTGATCATATCTAAGCACCAGAATATCTGACTTTGCTGTCATCTAACCATAAGACACACCAATAATTTAATAACACTGTTAAATGTAATCTTTAGGAAATCTTAAAGTCAATATGCATTTTTCATATAATACATTAAAGTGTTGTGCTGCAATAAATTCACTTGTAGCAATTAAAACAATTGATTTTTAAAATTTTTAATATATTTAGACAAAATGAAAGTCGTGACGTATTATCAAGTATGGTGACCCATACTCGAAATTGGTGCTCTGCATTTAACCCATCCAAGTGCACACACACAGCAGTGAATAGTGAACAAACGCGCGCACACACACACCGTGAACACACACCCGGAGCAGTGGGCAGCCATTGCTCCAGCGCCCGGGGAGCAACTGGGGGTTCGGTGCCTTGCTCAAGGGCACCTCAGTCATGGTATCGAAGGCAGAGAGAGTGCTGTTCATTCACAATCCCCACCTTCAATTCCTGCCGGTGCGAGAATCGAACCGGCAACCTTCAGGTTACAAGCCCAACTCCCTAACCATTAGGCCATGACTTCCCATAAAAAGCATAAATATTGTACATTTGAAATCTTTCATCATTACCATAAGCAAACAGAATTTCAAAAATTATTTTCATTAAGGTTTCTGCTAAAACAAACAGATCAATATTTTGAAATAATAAAAAACTTTAAGAAATTTGATGTAAAATTTTCACCTAGTTGATAAAATATTGCCGGAGTGATCTGATCCATATCTAAGAAGCAGAATATCATATACTTGTGCCAGTCAGTAACCACCCAGAACTCCCTAACAACACTCTATTTACATTTTCTTCCATAAATTGTTAAAATAAGTATGTTTGCAATTCCATTTTGACACAGAAATTACACATTTCACCTTTCTAATATTTAGATTTCTAATGTGTCAGCTGTCACTGTGACATATACAGCTTTTTCATCAGAAAGCAATCGCGGTTAGCCATCTGCAGAATGTTTTACAGATAAAATGAAACTAATAAAGGCTTCCTTTTGTTTCAAATGTTTTTTATTTTTTTTATATAGAATTCAGGGGAACTTCAGTGCTGTAATCAGCTGGTTTTGCTTCATTAACCACAAACCATCTTGAACACTGGTTAGGTAAAAACCTAATCATTAGGGGTGCACGATAAATATTGGGCGATAATTAATGTCAGTAAAGCCGGTTCTCTAATCAGCGGTAAATTCCAACACGTGCGTGATTTCACATTGAGCAGCATTTACTACACAGAGCCGTTGTTCACTGACAAGCTGCGCAAATCCACGCTGATACATGGATTTGCGCAGCTTGTCAGTTAACAACGGCTCTGTGTAGTAAATGCTGCTCAATGTGAAATCACGCACGTGTTGGAATTTACCGCTGATTAGAGAACCGGCTTTACTGACAAGATGACCATTAATTATCGCCCGATATTTATCGTGCACCCCTACTAATCATAAACCCCTGAGCCTTTTCAACAGCTGAGAGATGTTTCGTAAAACTCTACTCATTGAATTTAAAGATCCAAAATGCCATTTATTCAGTGTAGCATAAGGAAAATGAACAGCACTGTTAACCACAAATAATCGAAGAGTTCATCCATGCATGCGTTTCAGCGGCGCCTCTGTACACAATTTGTACGCGGAGGAGGAGGAGGAAACAGAGAGTGCATCTTCAGAACAGCAGACGCTGGAGAACTCCATCACAATGAGCAAGATGAAGCTGCTCAAGGCCAAGATGGAGAATATGAACCTTAACAAAAAGGTACAACAGAATAGGCGGACTAGACATGCTCTTAATCTTTTTTCGTTCCTCCTCCACATATTTGAACAAAATCATCTTATCCTGAAGTGCATGAACCTCCTTACTGTCAAACATTAAATTTGTCGGTGGAGTGCTATGGAAGTGCGCACGGTTCTCCAGCTGGCTTGAGGGATTGTTGCCCATCCCACGCTGTGTCTGATTAACTGGCGCAGTAATAACTACAAGCTCAGCAGATTGGCACATTAAGTTAATTATTCACACTCAACTATGCATAGTTGTCAGTAGACAAGTCTTAGTGGTAGATATTTGTTTTTCTATGTCTAGGAAACCATTGCTGTTATTGCTAAAACTTCTACCTTGGTTGAGATGTTTGCATGTGTGCATTGCTACTGTCAACATCTTAAAAAAAGTGTTAAGGAAAACCTATTAGGAGGTGTAACATGAAGCCCAGTTTAATTGGTTTCAGTTACGAACAGTATCACAACTTGACACATTAGTTGGCACTCAATTGATGTGCCGTATTTTATTCTCCAACAGCTTCTTCAAATGTGTGTACAATATGAATTCAGAGCTTTTCATTTTAATAATAATTTAGTAATATTATATTAAAGTAATATGAATTTATATAATTTAATGTGATTAATTTTTTTGTAAAATTAATATATCAAAGGCTTTTTGTTTTAAGCTTTTTTCAGACTTTAAATTATATATTTTGGTTTGCATGTATCAAGCTCCAAACTTCATTTGTATATTACTGAATTCACAAGATTATCCAGTAGTCCAGAAAAATGTTCATTACCATATAATTATTTAAATATGTTTATATATTTGGTCACACTTTATTTTAAGGTCCAATTCTCGCTATTAACAAACTATTAACGACGACTTTTGCCTCAATAAACTCCTAATTTGCTGCTTATTAATAGTTAGTAAGGTAGTTGTTAAGTTTAGGTATTGGGTAGGATTAGGGATGTAGAATATGTGCTTTATAAGTACTAATAAACAGCCAATATGTTAACAATAGGCATTCTAATAAGCAACTAGTTAATAGTGAGAATTGGTCCCTATACTAAAGTGTTACAATATAATTATATATTTACTATTTTTAGGGATGCATAATATATTAGTGGTTCCAGTCAATATTCATCACTAGTGATACTGAAATTATATTTGTGTATGCGCATTTCACCCTTTTTTACATTTATATTACCTATCACACCATCTATCTTTAAAAAACACTATTAATTTAATAACACTGTTGAATGTCATCTTTAAAAAATCTCAAAATTAATATGCATTTTTGATTTTGTACATTATAGTGTGCTGCATAAATTCCCTTTAGTTTATAGTGTTATAGTGTTTATTTTGACAGAAGTATAAATATTATCAATTTTGGCTTATCCGTATTGACCTGAACTTTATTATTGGTGCATCTTTAAATATTACATAAAACTGCTCAGAAAAAAGTCTTTATATGAGATATATTTTCCCTGTCACTCATACCGCTATATGATTTGGTCATATTGCCCACTCCTGATCATATGTGCCTTATCTTTTCTGTTTATGTGCCTCATTGTGCATGATATGCCTGTGATTGTTTTCTTGTATCTTTGTCAGCCCAAGAAGACCGCTAAATTAAAAGTCAGACCTCCAGTGGGTCCACGGCCCTGCAGCGGTTCTCTCAGCTCTGCCCGACACCATCGAACGTTTCGTGTCCTTCCTCAAATAGGCCACGCTTCTCCAACACATCTACCTCCGATCGGTGATCAGCAGCAACCCACAGTTTCATCCCCTGCTGCTGGCTCCTCCCGCCAACCATTCGCGTCTCTCTCGAGTCCCAGTTCCTCCAGCCGCACTCATCCTTCCTCTGCAGCTTCTGGCGTATATATGCTCCAGGCTGAGGAACCGTGGGATAATCCAGTACCCAGGAAGATCAGAGTCCCTCCCAAAGTGTCCAGGCTGGATATGAGAGGGCCTAAAGTCATGCGAGACTGTGTGTACCCACCTGTATCGCTTCTGTCCACTTCTGGAGTTCAAGATGAGGTCGATCTCCAGAGCGACAGACTAACGGTAGCCGAGAACTCAGCGGTGATGGAGCCACCCAAAGCTGTACCCTTCAATCTTCCTGAGCCTCTGAGTCTGGACGTGTCCACTCAGCGAGAGCGAGGTTTGAACTCTATAACTGTCCCAGAACCCAACACCGCAGCTCCTCTTCTTTCCCAAGGCATTAATTCGAACTGGCTGGCGTCCCAATCT
Source organism: Spinibarbus caldwelli (assembly GCA_039654775.1). Classification (NCBI taxonomy): domain Eukaryota; kingdom Metazoa; phylum Chordata; class Actinopteri; order Cypriniformes; family Cyprinidae; genus Spinibarbus; species Spinibarbus caldwelli. The sequence continues at coordinate 22,411,723 of CM077243.1, forward strand.
GATCCGCTCGTACCTCCTCACATACCGCAGCACTTTGAGTTTACGGGTTCCTCCAGTCCAGCCCAAACTCTCCTCAGAACTAGCAACAGCCCATCACTTCCGGTCAGCTCCCCGTCTCGGACCACATCCGTATGCGGGCTCAAAGTCGACAAGCATTCAGAGGTGATTTCTAAAAGCAAGGCCCGAGATATTACCAAGATGGCTAATAAAGCGACTAAAGAGCCATTGGGTTCGGTGAGCAACGCAGAGCTCCTGGCTTCCCTTGCGGGCGGTGGTGGTCAAGAGGCCCTGGCTGGGCCTTTTGCACTGGGCAGGTTATGTGCTACAGCTGCCCCCCTACCTAACAACATCCATTTGTTGCAGGAAGACTTGCTGAGGAGGATCTCCCCCCTGCAGAGAGCAGCCGGCCACACGGTGAGTTTGTAACCTTGACTTATGCTGCTGCTTTTACAGATCTGCTGTTTGTACAGCTTCAAAAACCTGTTCATTTGATCTCAGCGGGCTACAAGGTGAATCCGTATTTGCTTTAACTCAATATGACATGCGGATGCTGTCGTGCAAATTAGTGCTACTACTTGAGTGTGTTTCCTGTCACGAAAAGACACTTGCTGCACATTATACACCGTGCAAGACAGATTACAAGTGCAGTTCATTAGTTTTGCCATTTTAGCTAATGAGAATTGTGCTGTGGCAATCTCACGAATACTTTATCGTGTGAAATCTTGTCGTTGCAGCCGTCAAGCTTATCAAGTGGCCTCTCCAGTTCAATAAAGAGATTAGGTGAGTGGCTTGACATAAACAGTGTGAAATGAAGCATTAAGAACACCATCTCACAGCGCTGGCCTATATCACAGAGAAACGTTTTTATTGTTGAGAGTAAAGTCATTTGTGTCGGCCGTTTGTCATACTTTTCCACTCGCCACTGCTTTAAACATTTTTACACCTGTCACTCTGTAAATCTGTAAATCCACCGGCCACTGCTTTAATGTCATGCTGCACTTTGTGAAACTTTAGAGCTGCCTCTAGCCAAGTTCAGTACTAATGCCCAACTTGGATTGAACTCTGTGGTTTAGGAGGCCAGTATATTGAATATTTCAGTATTTTGAATACTTATATTAGTGCTGTCAAATGATTAATCGCAATTAATCGCATCCACAATAAAAGTTTTTGTTTACATAATATGTGTGTGTACTGTGTATATTTCATATGTATATATAAATACACACACATGCACGTATATATTTAAGAAAAATTTTATGTTTATATATTGAATATATTTACAGTGCCCTCCAAAAGTAATGAAACAGTAAAGACAAAATTGTTCTGTTGGCCGTGGAGTCAAGACATTTACAAATATGATTAAAAGATGAATATGACACAAAACTACAGAATGTCACATTTTATTATTGGGTGATTCAACACAGATGTTTTACCAGCTAAGAAGTTTAGAGTTTCATCACTCTTTCTGATGTGAGCATAAGTATTGGAACAGTTGCCTCACAGGTCTTTCTAAGTGATCAGCTGTGTCCTGTTGCATTCATTCTTCAGATATTAAAAGCGGGGAATGTGTCGTATCAGTTATATCCATTACTTCTGCATTCTGAATCTTGCATTTGATGATGACACACACAAACCAGGATGAAGATGAGGGAGCTGACTTTGAGAGAAAAGCAAGCAATTTGGATGCTAAAAGAAAAGAGTAAGTCAATTAGAGCTATAGCAAAAACAAAGGGCATGGAGAAATCAAGAGTTTGGAAACCACCAGCGACACCAGCAACCAAAAATTACCTGATTGGCTGAGAAAACAACAGTAGTTGATGACAGACAAATCATAAAAGCTGTGAAAATGAACCCTAAAAGACGTGTCTGTAAAATCACCAAAAACTTCCAGAAAGCTGGGGTGATGCTCTGACAATCTACTGTCCTCAGGAGACTTTGACACAGAATTACAGATGCTACACAGCAAGATGCAAACCTCTGACCAGCACCAAAAATAGAAAGGCAAGATTAGAGTTTGCACAAAGGTGAGCCAGAAGAGTTTTGGAACTGCGTTTATGGACTGATGAGACAAAGATGAACCTTTATCTAAGTGATGGGAAAGCAAAAATGTGGAGAAAAAAAGGGAACTGCAAAAGATCCCAAGCATACAGCCTCATCTGTAAAGCATGGTGGAGGTGGTGTCATGGCATGGGCATATATGGCTGTCTCTGGAACAGGCCCTCTCAACTTTACTGATGACTTAATGTATGATGACAGTAGCAGAATGAATTTGGAAGCGTACAAAACCATCTTGCCTACCAATATTCAAGAAAATGCCACCAGATTCATTGGGAAGTGCTTCATATTGTATCAGGACAATGACACAAAACACCCTGCCAGTTCAGTCAAGGAATTTATAAGAGCAAAGAAATGGAAAGTCTTAGATTGCCCAAGTCAGTCTCCAGATTTAAATCCGATTGAACATGAATTTCACCAGCTGAAGAGGAGAGTAAAGGCAGAAACTCCCCAATACAAACAATTGGAACTGGCTGCATTAAAGGCTGGGAAAAGTATTTCAATGGATGAGAGCAAGAGTCTGGTGAAGTCTATGGGTCACAGACTCACTGCTGTGATTGTGCGCGAGGGATCTGCAACTAAATAATAGCTTTTAATCTTTTATAGCTGCCTTATGTTCAGCCGTCCCAATACTTATGCTCACATCAATGAGTGGGATGAACTCTAAAAGTGCTGTTCTTTTCATTTGGTAAAACATGTATGTGTTGAAACGGCTAATAATAAAATGTGACATTCTGTAGTTTTGCCTCATATTCATCTTTTAATCATATTTGCAAATGTCTTGACTCCACAGCCAACAGAGCAATTTTGTCTTTACTGTTCCAATACTTTTGGAGGGCACTGTATATATAATATAAATTATATGAATATAAATATATAAATGTATATATTTTGAAAACTTTACATCTATTTACTGTATGTGTGTGTGTTTATATATACATAATAGATATACACAGCACACATGCATATATTATGTAAACAAAAACTTTTATTTGGGATCCGATTAATTGCGATTAATCATTTGACAGCACTAATTTATATTTATTTTTATGAAGAAATTAATACTTGTATTCAGCAAGGATGCAATAAATTATTCAAAAGTGACAGCAAAGACTTTTACATTGTTAAAAAACGATAAATGCTGTTCTTTTGAACTTTGTTTGTCAAAGAATCTTGAAGAAATATCACACAAGAATATTAAGCTACTGTTTTCAACGTTGATAATAATGAGAAATGAGCATCAAATCATGTTAGAATGATTTCTGAAGGATCATGTGACACTGAAGCTCCTGCTGAAAATTCATAAATTACATTTTAGAATATTTTACAAAATAGAAAGTTATTTTAAATTGTAATAGTATTTCACAATATTACTATTTTACTGTATTTTTGATAAAATAAATGCACTCTAGTGACCATAAGATACTTTTTTTTTTTTTTCAAAAACATGAAAAGATCCCACATTTTTTAGTGTATTTGTGCTGATTTGGCTTTCAATATAAAATTAAGTAACATTTTTTTACTTTGTCCTTGAAGTTTATTAAAGAGCAGGTCATTAGATTAGTTTCATGATCCTTGCGATTGTATGAGAGCAGTAAACAGACAGTAAACATGGCATTAGAGATGGTAAAACTCATTTTCAAATAATCGATTCCCAATTAATTTGCTTCGTTAATCAAACAGGTTCACAGAGACATCTCAGTATGCCTTTATTTTTGTGTATTGTTTTATTGGTGCATATAAATGAAAAAGATTACACTTTTCTTTTTTTGATTATGTAATGAACAGCTATATGGAAAACAAGTATTGAATATTTTAGTTTTTACATTAAACATTTTGCTCCCAAATGATTCCAAAATGATACAAATACCTAAATATTGAGGTATACAGTATGTTGAATATCATCACAAAACTGGAAAATATGAAATAGTTATAGCTGTATTACATTTTGAGAACATTTTTCATAGGCCAACCAGCCAGGGGTTTTAGCCAATGTGATAATCTCAGAATGCCAAACATTGGTCGATTAATTCATATGCCCAATACTGCATATCAGTCTATAAAATATTTTCCAGGAGGTCAGTTTGAGGGGTGAGGACTGCAGGGCTGCTCTGCACTGTCTTACAGGAGGTGTTGCATTTTAAATGAGGCCAGCAAATTGGACTGAAACCAAGGAATGGAAAATGATCACTACAGCTCAGTCGCATAGATAAATATTCACACGATCACGTTTACTAAAACATGCATGCAAAATTACACACAAAATAGAAGCACATCTTCACTCAGACTCAGTGTGATGCTTAGAGAGACTGCCTGCATGATTGTGCACTTAAGAGCCTGGATGATGGTTTTGCAACAGGTGGTCCTGATACATTTGGGAAATGTTCCCTGACATTTTACCGCCAGTGTTTCAGAGCGTCTGAATGTTCTGTCACATCTGAGATTGTCATTGGCCTGAAAATGCAACAGTGATGGCAAATAACAGAATAGATAGACCAGCAAGTACATGACTGGAAATCCAATCTCATGCCCCAGTGCTTGGCATTTTTTGTCACAATGTGTGTCTTTTTCTTGCTTCTTATGGTTGTGACTTGTGTAGAAATAAACAGTGAGGTTCAAGTACATGAATCTATCTTTTGAATCTATATTTCATAGTTCTTGTAATTGTCTCTCTCGTTCTATTCCTGTGATTGTCTGTGTTTGTGGAAATGTTGGTTTAGGCACTCCAACACATCACTTGCCCCCTGTGAAGGTTCCCACTGGAACAAAGAAAAAGAGTTCAAAGCACTGCTTCCTGTGTGGGAAGAAGACCGGGCTGGCCACCAGCTATGAATGCAGGTACAGTGCAGATCCCTCAGTATGAGTTTTTCTTAAATTAAGGGGAGTTAACGTATATCTGTAATCTTAAAGGGAAGTGTGCACTTCATTTGGTGCATGTGCACGTGGCATAAGATAGAGCTATTTCTGTTTGGAGGTGACAGTAGTTCTCGTATATGTCATGTGCCATTGCTGATAACACCATCTGTGACTTTCTTCAGTTTCTCGGTATGTTGTCTTGAAGCTTTGATCAAGGCAAAGTCTTAAATGATGCATCTTGAATAGGACTAAAAAGAAAGCTGCACCTATTCTCTCCCTGTGCCTTATATAATCCATCCAGCCAGACTGATACGAAATAGTATACAATAGTATGATACAAATAGTGCTTTCTTTTCATCATGACAGATTTGTTTGTTCATAGCATGGCTGTAATCACCATAAACACTGACTCCTCAATATAAAGATGGGCCAATATGAGTTTTATGGTTTATTCTTAAATCATTACATTTGATCCCTCCAATATATGGTCATATGTTTGGCTTATAGCTTAAAGTGTTTGATTTTCCTTTCTTATGTTGGTGGATAGGGATTTTTGGATGTTTTGTTTAGAATGTTTTAAACTAGTTTGGAATGACTTGTTACTTTTCCTGCAGTGAATATTAGTTGGATATTTGTGATTTAAATGTAGATTGCTAAAATATTTTTAGTGCTCCCAAGAATTATATATCATTCATCTCTTTGCAGATTCATTTGAACACTTAGTCAATATAATCAATTTAAATGAATTCACTTAATTTTTATTCTTGCTGAGCAAAATACTGAGTACTAAATATTTTATCATTAATAATATTAAAGGCCCATTAACAACAATTATGATGACTATAACAATAACTATAAATTCCACAGCACAATTATAGCAATATAAACACAGAGGAACAAAATCATTGGAATTACTTTCAGAACAATTTTTTTCAGCTTATGAATGATAAAAACAATGACAGCAAATCAGAATTCACTAGACTTTAAAGAGCTTAAGCATTTGAGCGACAGATGACAAAACTGCAGCATGTTCTTATAATAAATAATATCATCTGTTGGTGTGGATGTTAATATAGCCATTTTCATAATTATTGTTCTTGGAATAAACGGGCCTTAGGAAATGATTCTTCAAATCTGCATATTAGAATGATTTCTGAAGGATCATGTGACACTGAAGACTGGAATAATGACTGCTGAAAATTCAGCTTTTCCATCACAAAAATAAATTAGATTTTAAAATGTATTCAAATAGAAAACAGACATTTAAATGGTAATAATATTTCACTGTATTTCTATATTTTTTTTAATTGAATAAATGCAGTCTTGAATTACTGTTAAAAAGTCAAGAATTGTTTTGTTGAGGTTACTTTTTTGTTATATCATTTTCACAAGAAAAATAATCCATGGTGAAAACAAAATTCATCTACGTGGGATGTTTAGAAGTAATTCCATTTGGTCTCGCTGTGAGCTTTTTTCTGTATAGTTTTCTAACAGCTTTAGTTCCATACTGAAAATCAATGGACATCCGGATGAATTTCAAACACCATCCATTTATTCAGTTCTCAGGAAGCAATTTCTGAAGTGCACTTTCTCTCACACAGCTTAGTGTAAACATCGGTTAGACTGCTGTCTGATTATTGCCATTCTCATAAAGATATCTGTTTATTTTTGTGTAAGGTGTGGCAACATCTTCTGCTCCATGCACCGCTACTCAGAGACCCATGACTGCACCTATGACTACAAAAGCACAGGCCGGCGCTTTCTACAGGAGACCAACCCCATCATAAGTGCACCAAAGCTGCCCAAAATATGAAGGGTGAGAGAAAAAAAGACATGATATCCATCATCAACTATTAAAAGAGAAAACCTTGATCACCAACCTGTGCTTTTATCACCATGTTTGCTTAAAAATGTAGTCAAAAAAGGAAAAACAGTGCTCACATTAGCTGTTGCCTTGGAAAAAACCTTTGTCTGCTGTCTATAAAATACTTCATGCAAAAAATAATACAAAACCCTGCATGTAAATAGTTTCTAAAAACCTTTATATCATGCAAACAAACTTTTAAAATGAGTAAAAACTTTTAAATAAGCAAAATACACAACTACGCATATCTATTTACATGTTTTTTGGTGTGTTTTGTTTTTTTGAAATAGAACCAACAATCACTTTTCATGACAAGTCTTGCAGAGATGCACTTTAGTAATGCTGAATATCTCTTGTGGAGATTGGGGTTTGTACGGGAGGGGGTGATGGTGTGCTTGAACTATGTGTCCTTTGTCTTTTGTAAGTTTCCTAATAGAACTTTCTCATATTTCTGACACATTACTCATCTTCCCTGTCTAGTAGCACTCTACTGAACACTTCTTATCATGGAAAATGCCAAGCACTGTACACTCGTGTTATAACAAGACTGTTTAACCTTGGTTCACTTTGAGTATGACGTATATAGGCTCTGTCGGCTGTACACACTACACTATGCAGTTTGACCATGTAGCATTCTAAACCAACTTTATAATTGCTTGGCATGATAAGATGTGAACAAATGACTGGTTGCCATGACGAACGATCCTTTTTGTAGTATTTGAAAAGCTGCTCAGAAGGCAGCAGTTGTTATTTGCATTTTTCTGTAATTGTCGGGTTGAGCCTAATAAAATATGCTTGTGTTTCCTTTGGGGTTTTTTCTTCACTCTATTGTACTGCATTCTGTGATTCTACTGTATCACGCCTTTTTTAACATCGCATTGGGTTTTTTTTGTTATTGTTTCGGTTGCTTCGTCATAACAGCACTGCTGTTTGGGATTCCAAGTACTGGAATGAGTATATTAACAGTCCTGTCTTAACATGTTTCCAACTCATTTGACTAAATTGTGATCCTGTGTCTATCATGAATCTATTTAGATGAGTGCATCCACCTCTGAATTACTTTTAATTGTTATGATTACACATTTTTTATTCAAAGAAATAGTGTAAAATTTCAGGAAATAACCTCAGCTTAGAGTTCGAAACTAAAAAGACTAGTTTGCGCAGCCAACAGATGGTGTAAGAATGGTTCCCGCAGTGCTAAATGAAAGGAAACCTGCGTTTCTCAAAACAGAATGTGAAAGAAGTGGTATTTGTGCAGAAGCTTTTTAGATGCACAATTTTATTATACTGTACTGTGCCATTTCAAAGTGAATCACTTCTGTAACATACGTTATAGAAGAATACAGATCTTATTTCTCAATGTTGTACAGGTTTAGTTTTACACATTTGACATGTTGTCACACAAAATGTTGTCATTGTAGCATCCAGACTGTTTTACTTTATTCATGCATGCTCAATTCATAACCACAAGCATTACATAACAATGAATCAAAGCATGTTTAGACAATGCTGTGAGCACAGAATGTGCAGATAAAACGTGTAAACCCTTTCAAAGCATGACACAGCCTTCAGCTGTTCTCTCTTCTATCATGACACATAAGATCATCTGTTGTGTTCTTCCAAATAAGACAAGGAGAAGCAGGGCACATCAAGCCCATCCCTGTATAATCAGGGCTCTTTTATTGTCTTTAACCACTCTAACAGTGATTATAAAGGAGCATCTTTGAATTCTGTTCATTAAAAAAAAAAAAAAACGTGAACACACACCCTATATTGCACCATTTTAACTAATTGAATGACTGTATGGACATGTATCTCAAACAATCAGATAGTAGAAGAACAAAGGGATCATCACCACCTCTAGCACGCAAAAAAAGTTCTTACTCATTTCTGGATAGAAATTTAAAAGTAATAATTAATGACACCACAACAACTGGATCAGCTGTGTGTATAAATTATTAGCACCGGAGAAGACGATTGCCCGCGCATGCCCGATTTATTTTCTTTTTTTCAGCCTGATTTTTCCACCCCGAACGCGGAAGTCGGTGGACGTGATGCACTCTATCAGATGGGGACTGTGAGATAAAAACAAAAACATCGCTTGAAAAGACGAGGTAAGTAAATATTTGAGCGAATCGCGTAAAAGCGCACGAAGAGAGTAAAACTGCAGCGCTGTCACATTAAGAAATCACACGGTCGTCTTTTAATTCGCCGTGAAATAATTTGAATCTTTTTTTGGGGGGATTTACATATCAAGTTAGGAGTTCTATCTTAAATGCATAGGCTATTATAAATGTATCATTCGCGTGTCGTTTCGTTTTGCACTGCAGAAAGCATTGGTTTATTGTACTATAAACCGCGTATAGTGACTGCAGCTCGAGTGCCTTCGTTGTTTCAGTGCTCGCAGAAACAACAGCTCTGTTATTATGCGTGCTGTATTTGCCTTGACAGTGTTAATGATGTACAGACCGTGAAAAGACAACAGCATCTGTTTTAGCGAGCATATTGCACTTGATAGAAATAAAACTCTCCTGAAAATGAGGTAAGACGGATAACTGTCCTGTGGTCTGCAGCTGTCATCCTTCATAGCTCATCATCAGCGAAATGTTGTTAATACTGTACGACTTAACAGCTGCCAGCGAAAGACTGGGAATGTAACAGAGAAAACTAGCGCTTTGATTGCAGTCGCTCTGTTGGATACATAGTTCGCGAATCGGTTCTTTTGAACAGCTTTTTTTAAAGAGTCGGTTCAGAAATGATTCTTTTTAATGTTGTGACGTCATCGTGCGACTTTTGACTTCTAAGCATGGGGCGTATTTGCATGTTGTAAAAGGGTAGGTAAATAATGCGGTTTACTACAATTTAGTCTGGGTTATTTTTTGTATTTCGAGTGGATTTCGGTTGTGTTCATGTGTACTAGTTCAATTCTGTTTGCTGCAAACATGATTAACCTTGCATTTACACTTAACAACAAAATTGATCTTAAATCACTCAGATGAAACAGTCTTACCTTTAAACACAAAATGCTACATAAACTCAGCATTTTGTAATACTGATGCTATATTTAGCTACTACAGTGAGTTGTTTACTCGAGTCCGATTCAGAATAAAATGTTCAAGCAGTTTAGCGAACCAGTTCAATCGATTGATCAAAAAGATCCGACTCCAAAGAACGATTCAGAAATTCACGAATCGGATGAATTCTACTATCCAGTGCGCTTGGATTGCAGCAGGTCTGTTGGATGGATGCATGGATGCATGGGCTCAGTGCAGAATGGATTACAGCGCTACATAAGTGCGTACTGTACACATTTTTGTTTCGCTTTTTCCTGGCATTGCTATAAAAGGGTGGATCAGTGACTGTGTGGTGTCAGGCACATTCCTAGTCTTTTACAATTGAAGGATGGGTTTGAACTGCCAGTTTTGTTGAGATGTTGATGGCCATGGTGGTAAGCGCATAATTTTGTCTATACTGTATGTTTGTTTATCCGGTATGTTTTGTCTATACTGTATGTTTTTAAGTCAATTTCTGTATAGATTATAACAACTCTATCGAACATTTCCACTATTATTGCCCAGGAAACAATGATACAGTTCTTTAAACATAGGTTTATGGGGAATGTTGTCACATGGTGGGTAAGTTATACAATATACCTTTTTAGACAGCCTTTTCAGCTAAATTAAACACTAAAACATGTATAAAACAGAAAACAATGCATGAAACGACAAACACATACATAATGTAACATTTAAAATACTTCACAATTTGCCCCAGTAAAAATGTGACAACAAAAGACTTAAAAATTTAAATTAAAAAATTATTGTCATTTAAGACAGCATCAAACTAGCAGCACTTGTTTTATAGTTAGTAATAAATATTGGCCTTGTGACAACTTCCTCATTTAACCCCTGTCCCAAGTGTCCTTTCTTTGATTAAAATAATAACTATTTTATATTCTTAATTATAAATTTCAGAAGTAATAAGTGCAGCTTTTATACCTGGTTGAGAGTTAGGATGGTAGTAATATGCTATAGCAGGGTTTTTTTTTTTTTTTTTTTTTTTTAATAGCATGACTGTATTTGTCACATTAGTCTTGTTGCATCTTGCTGAACAGCCTGACTTTTTTTTACACCTTCTTATCATTTTGCAGTGTCACTGTTATCTTTAGAACATAATGTCACAATAGATAAAACAATAGATGGCTTTGTATGCTAAGCTTGCACTTTCTGATCCTGTTTGCTTGTTTTTGAAGTTACATGAGATTTAAGATCATTATTTTGGGGGATTTGCTTCAGGAATGGTGGAGTTGCCTCTCTTCCAGTGAATTTCATTAAAAAGGAAGGCATTTCATCAATGTCGTTCATCCAGGAAGACCACAGTGACTGTGCATTGTATCAAGATTTGGCTGTGACTTCCAATGTCTTGTGTGTTTATGGTATTCATGGAGTCTGTGTGCTCTGGTTGCAGTGAGTGTGGAGTCTTATCTCCGCTTATGTGAAGCTCTAAATGAAGAACAGGGATGTTTTAATGATAAGGCTTAATGAATAGGTTGAGTGAAGCAGAATGCTGCATGCACGGGGTGGATCTTGTTTATCCTACAGTATATTGTAAGACATTAAGTGGCAGAAAGGAAATATCTGAAGTGCATTAATAAACTTACAAGTTGGTGTTTTATCGTCTGCCCTTTTAACTGAAAGCCCGGTCTGTGAAATGACATGATGTTAGAGCATGTATTCAGTATGAAGTAAAATGTGGGGTAAGATGAGGAAGATGCCCCCTTTAAGAACAATGGCCATTCACTTTTAAATTGTAAAATATTTAGATAAACGTTTGGAATGTACAGAATGATGATGCATCAGCCAATGTGTTATTATGGAAATAAAATAATAATAATAATAAAACTTTTTTTTTTAATTTTCTTGTCTCAGCACAAAATGTAAAATTATTCAAAGGGGACATCTTACCCTGTTGTTTGTGGTGTAAACTCCTGGGTAAACTTTTACAGAATGTATAAATAACGTTTAATATGATTTTATATTAATATTATATCATTTTTAAAGTGTTAAATACGAATGTAATCAGCTATCAAATCAACTATTCTATTTAAAATTGTATTTTGAAAATTTAAATGCCAGAATCCCATTAAAAGTGATTCACTGGATAGGTTAAAGGAATATGAACATATACATATTTAACTGTGCATATTTTAATTGAAGATATGTCATAATAGTGACACTGTTCATTCAATTGGAATGATTGCACTCAGCCTAATGAAAAGTGAAATGTAATATATTAACTGTGGAGTAATATATATATATATATATATATATATATATATATATATATAGGGAACAGTTCTCACTGTTAACTAGTTGCTTATTAGCATCCCTATTAATATATTAGCTGTTCATTAGTACTTATAAAACACATATTCTGCATGACCATATTCTACACCCTAATCCTACCCAATACCTAAATTTTATTACTGCTTATTAATAGTTTTATTAACTATTAATAAGCAGCAAATTAGGAATTTGAGGCAAAAGTCATAATTAATGGTTTGTTAATGGCGAGAACAGGACCTTAAAATAAAGTGTGACCATATATATGAAGAGTTCCAATGCAAGAGCCTCTAAAAGCCATCTTGGTCAAAAATGAGATAATGATACTGAGTGAATGCTCTCCACACGTAGTATATGTTCATCAAGTACTTTCACTTCAAATGCGCTAAATGCCAGCCTCAAGCCATTCAGAAATACCAGTACTTACATAGAAACCTATACATAGTAGCCAGAAAGACATGCTAATTTTAAAGAAAAACGTCAGACGTACTTGGAGGCTTTTGCATCTGAACTCTTCATATACAGTGCCACTTGAAATTTTGTGAACCCCTTGAAGAATCTGTGAAAATGTGAGTAATTTTAACAAAATAAGAGAGATCGTACAAAATGCATGTTATTTTTTATTTAGTACTGTCCTGAGTAAGATATTTTACATAAAAGATGTTTACATTTAGTTCACAAGACAAAAAAATAGCTAAAATTATTAAAATAACCCCATGCAAAAGTTTGTGAACCGTTGGTTTTTAATACTGTGTGTGGTTACCTGGATGATCCACGACTGTTTTTTGTTTTGTGATGGTTGTTCATGAGTACCTTGTTTGTTCTGAACAGTTAAACTGAGCGCTGTTCTTCAGAAAAATCCTCCATGTCCTGCAGAATCTTCAGGTTTCCAGCATCTTTTGCATATTTGAACCCTTTCCAGCAGTGACTGATTTTGAGATCCATCTTTTCAAACTGAGGATAATTGAGGGACTCAAACACATCTATTAAAAAAGGTTCAAACATTCACTGATGGTCCTGAAGGAAATACGATGCATTAAGAGCCGGGTGGTGAAAAGTTTTTGAATTTGAAGATCAAGGTAAATTGTACTTAATTTGTTTTCTTGGAAACATGCAAGTATCTTCTGTTGCTTCCGAAGGGCAGTACTAAATGAAAAAAAAATTTTTTTTCTACAAAATAAGAAAAATTTGGACATCATCCTGTTCAAAAGTTTTCACTCCCTGGCTCTTAATGCATCGTGTTTCCTTCTGGAGCATCAGTGAATGTTTGAACCTTTTTTAATTGTCTTGTGGACTAAATGTAAACATCTTTTTTGTAAAATATCTTACTCAGGACAGTACTAATTGAAAAATAACATGCATTTTGTATGATCTCTCTTATTTTGTTAAATTTACCCACATTTTCACCGATTCTGCAAGGGGTTCACAAACTTTTAAGTGGCACTATATATATATATATATATATATCTCCACAAATCTAAAAATCTCTCATTAACAAATAGACAAAAAAAAAAAAAAAAACTTTGATATTGAACATAATGCAATGTCACAGATCATTGTTTTGCAGAGATACAAAATTAGATACGGTATGGTACCGGTACCCAACGGTACCTTTTTTTGGTACTTTACTCTCTGTGTAATAACAAAAACATTTATTTCAGTGAAAAAAATAAGTCCAAAACTCTCAATTTCAACATTTTGAACAATAAGACCCTACAATTTTTTTTCTTCCAGAAATTCTTGTGTGTTTTATTTTTTCTGATAATCAAATGAAGGCATGAAACATTTATTTATTTTTAATAAAATAATAATGAAACCCTTTTATTTTTTTGGCAAACCAGCAGAGGTTTACTGTTAAAATTAATACATGGTAGAAAAATTATGTGAATATTCCTTTAAAAAAGTTTTAATAATAATTGTATTTTTTCTACAATTAAGTGGTTAATGCGGTTGTAATGATTATTTTTTATCATTTAATTATTTTATTTAAATTTGACAGTAAATGGAATAAAGACATACATTATACTGTACAAAAGTAATACAAGAGTAATATATTTCTGTTACATGTTAAACCCACTTTTATTGTGTCGTGAAGTTTCTGTGTGTATATAGTATGATATGATGCTAGTTTTCTCAAATGAAACGGTAAAATTCTCATGAAGTGACTCTCACAGCCTGTAAGTTCATGTCGTCATGTAGTGAGATGCAGAGGCCGAAAATCACCGCGAGTTCACGCGTGCTTCAGTATTTGTGTAGTAAACAAAACCACCTCTCTGCCATTCATACATACTGAGGCTAACGGAACATGCAGGATTCATATTTAAACCATCTTTTTGCGTTGTAATATTCACATACACTAGTTCATATCGTGTGACAGACCTTCTTTTATTCATCCAAAAACTGACGAATTCCGTGCTATAGAGTAATCGTAGTACCAACGCAATTTGGTCAGTACCCTTAAAAGTACCAAGTTCGGTACCCAACCCTAGTCACACACCCACAGCCAACAAACATTTGTAACATTTTTTGACATTCATGTCACAAACAATATTAGGCTGTTTCCCATACATTTTTGAAGCATGCATTAAAAAAGTAATTTTGTGTAAACTGTATCCAGATTCTGGATCTTAAATTTTAAGTCAGCGTTTCTCATTTGAATCCTCAATCAGAAAAGGCAAGCTCCGCCCCTGGGCCTTCAATGAAAGAAAAGATTATGATTAGCATATAGATGTATGTAGCTGCAGGACAGACCTGCCATGAAAAGCTGTATATCTCCGTATCAAATGGTGCAATTCTTCCTTTGGATGAAGGTCTTGAATTATCACTGAGTTTTATGCTAACTCGTGGTGTCTGCAGTCTAACCAGATATAGCCATATGTGTAATAACACAATTGCTACAGCATAGGTCATTAACCCTATGGGATTTAAATAAACGTACTGATTAAGTTGTGGACCACTTGTAGTGTTATATTTTGGAATTGCTTGTGTTTCTGACAGAAAAACAAAAGTGCTGTAGCTATACAGTAGAAAGTAATTAGATTATCTGGAATTGGTTTGACCTCAGAAAGCCATTTAATTACCAAAAACATTTTTCTAAATTGCTAATACATTGGAAAACTCTAATAGGGTTTCTGAAAAATTGGCTGCTATTTGACCGTCTGTGTGTGTGTGCGTTGCTTTTAATGTGATCTATTCATGAAGCACTTTCACCTTTGTGCTCAAATGTGCTTGATGCACTTGACGGAGCTTTTGCATATCCACTCAAACATTAGCCAAGACACTTAATGATTTATTCTAAGACTGCAGGAAAATCCATAATGGGATCTAATACTTAGAGCTACAAATATAAAATTTTTTGGATTCCACTAATTTGTCCCCTTTGGTGAATTCAAGGTTTTGCACAAAGTAATTAGTGGCGTTTGCTACTGGAAACATCAGTATTATATTGCTCATGCATACGGTTAGTGATTTGAACAAACCACTTGTCCCACACTATTTGTATTACCATCATGAATACTGCATCAAATTGTGGGGATTGTTGAGGAGAGACAGAAAAATCCCATAGATTTACATTGAAGGAGTGACCCAAGTAACATCTAGAGACCAGAATATTTGTGAATGAACTATTTTGCTATTTTTCATGAAAAATACATGCAATACAAATACAATGCGTCAAAAATTATACCACTTTGCTTCTTGCATGTTTTGTGGCAGTTTCAGTGTCCAGTGAGTGAGTGGTGCTAAAAAGCATATTTTCTCCAAAACATATAAACATGACACTGCCAACATTTTATTACACTGGTTCATGCATATACAGTATCGGGCGGCAGTTTGGAAATCAAATGCTCGATTAGTGGCGCTAAAAGGTTTAATGCTTTATCTCGTTTAAAAATAATGTGCCACCTATGGATGCGGGAGGTGACAAAAGTAAGTGTTCATATTACAGACATTTTTAAGATGGCTAAGAGCCATATATTCACAGTGTCCTGTAATGACTTGCTAATGGATGTGCTGTGGAGTTTTTATATAGCATCATAAACATTTGGTCTCACTTAGGTGCAGTAATACAGCCAAGACAAGTCACCAATCAATAGTATGTTATTTAGAGATGGGAGAACGTTTGCCTTGTTTGACTAATCTGGACACATTCTGCTAGGCTTTGCTATTTACATTAGTGCACTGGACTGCTTCACTGTCTCATGACACTTCCCCCTCAGCTTCATGGGCAGTGTTCAGGATAGCATACTAACATACTACCTCTAAAATGTATTTATAATATAATAAATATACTGTGCATCGTATGCAAATTTTCTGTACGCATGGAGTAGAAGTATGTGAAGTGATGCACTTGACATTTCTCTCTTTTTTGATCAATCAGTCAAAACCTTGTACAAAGAAAATCAATTTAACATGTTTGTATTTACACCATAGTGCATTTATTTAATCAAAAATACAGTAAATTAAATTGTTGTATTTATTGTAGTTTAATGATGTTCAAAACAGTTGTGCTGCTTAATATTTTTGTGGAAACCGTGATAAGTTTTTGTAAAAAAAAAAAAAAAAAAAGGCATTTATTTGAAATTGTTTTTTTACTGCCACTTTTGATCAGTTTATTGCATCCTTGCTGAATAAAAGCAATATTTCCTTTGTGAATTATTGTATTATATTCCTTATTGTAAAATGTGGTAGTGTATTTCTGAGATGATAAACTGCCACCAATAACATGCAATGTTGTGAGGACAAATGACAGCAATCTTAAAAACTAGTAGTCAGTATACAGTGTATACTACATGTGCAGTATTCAGTCAGTAGCAAGCTAGTATTTTATTCCAAACAGAGCCAAGAATTGTGATAGGACATTTCCTGGAGGTAGAAACTGGGAGTTACCATGTTTTCTTTGGAATTCCTATGTACTTTTTATTCATTTATTCATTATTCACTACATTCACCATTATAAAAACCCAGCAACAAAAGCATGATCCATCTTCTTTAAGGAGTGAATCAGAGATGCCTCATTCAGATCAACCGTGAACTGCTGTGCTTGTTAAAAGAAGAAAAAAATACAGTCAGATGGGCAGTCAGATGCAGTTTCTCTAACATGTATTTTGCCAGAACATAGTTAAATATTAACAAACTCCTCTTCCAACAAGGGCAAAGTAAAGGACAGACGTTACAGAATAGCAAGTAGCATTGTCTAGACATCACTGCTGAATGTACTGATACTGGAATCAAGAATGCATTTATGAGTAACTTATGGTAATACTAAACAATGTTAAATAACCTTATTAGGTCTAGGTTAATATATTGTAATGAATGATTACAAGACAAGCAACACAGTAGTGCAAAAAACAGAAATGTGTTTTAGGAATGTAAATGTGGTCAATTTTGATTACATGTTGACTTAAAAGCCCCATGTGTTGATATATATTTTCTTTTGAAATGGGATTTTTGGGCAGGACATACTGGGCTTGTACATTCTGTTTTTACATTAAAGGGATAGTTCACCCAAAAATAAAAAAAAATATGCCATGATTTACTCATCCTCAAGCCATCCTAGGTGTATTTTCTTCTATATATTAAAACTGAATTATATTACATGAAAATAGAAAACAGAATGTATTTTGACTGTATTTTTGATCATATAAATGCTACATTTGTGAAGAAACACACACACACACACACACACACACACACACACACACACACAAATATAGGTGACTTTGAAGCTGATAGACATGGACTATAAACATGGATAGATTTGCTGAAAATGTCATATCAAGGTCCCTTACTTCAAAGGTTTCTACCGCAGACAAGTGACAGACATGACTGTTGAACCAGAATAAAGTCATATCAGCTTTTGCATGAATTTAAAGCAGGCAGACATATCAAAAATGACACACAAATGTCATAGTGGCTAATTCAGGTGACATTAGGGAAGCTTTGAGAAAAACGAAGCAGACTGCCATTGCAGAAGTGCTTTGCCCGTGTGTGAGAGAGATTTTGGTAACCGCACTGCTTCATTTGAATTCAGACTTACTGAATAAATAAATGATCACCTTGTTATTAGGACCTTCATACTGCATTATTTTTTTTTCAGCGCTCTTTCTCTTCTATGACACTGCAAGCTATCCACCTTTTTTTAATGTAAAAGCAGGTGTGGTCATTTTTATTTGTGTGAGGCTTCCAGCATCATCTGCTTCCAGTTATTTTAGATGTACAAAAACAGTCCGTTATACTGCTTGATATTGCAAATGGGTATTTGTCATCATTTTTTAATCAATTTATTATGATAATCATAAACACACTTGTTTGTAGTGCAAAAAAAAACTTACAGTTTACTGCACTTGACTATAGCGGCGAAGCAAAATATTACGTATGTGCATCTATTAATTATACTGTTGTTGGTGTGTAAATAAGTGTGCATATTGGAACTGTTTTTGGACACCATGTCACTGTTTTGTACATTGGTTTGAGTTGAATCAGACTTTCCATTACAGATTATTTGCTTTTTCGCTCTGAGTAAGACCATTTGGACACAGAAAATGTGTTTTAATAGAGATGGAGTGTACAGCTCTTTGGGCCACTCAAAGAAAAAACAATTATAATCCACTTATGAATTGATGAATTGCAGTGCTGTTCAGTCATCATCACTTGTGTGCTTATGATGATAGCCCAGGTCTGATAAGTATGTACACCACCTAGCAGCATGTGTATAAGGTTATATGTTTCACAGTTTGGAGCAGTTTTATTTGTCAGAAAGAGAGACCCAAGGCTTTGGACTTGGTTTCTGGTTGGAATCAGATTGTTTTTCCTTGTGTTCTTTGGTATTTTCCAAGCAGCGCTGCCCAGCTGCTGCTTCCCAGTGTTTCCATTTGTACAGTATGTTATAGGAATGGTGCAACAAAAATGAAAACTTGCTGAAAATTTACTCACCCTCAGGCCATCCAAGATGTAGATGAGTTTGTTTCTTATCAAAACAGATTTGGAGAAATTTAGCATTACGTCACTTGCTCATCAATGGATCCTCTGCAGTGAATGGGTGCCGTCAGAATGAGAACTCAAACGGCTGATAAAAACATCATAAAAATCCACAATTAATATTACTCCAGCCCATCCATTAACGAGTTGTGAAGTGAAAAGCTGCGTGTTTGTAATCCATTATTAAGATGTTTTTTAACTTAAAAACCATTGCTTCTAGCTAAAATACTAGACTCTATCCGTAATACTGCTTTCTTTATTCCTCTCATCTGAATTGGGAGAGAAATATGCACAGATCGAGCACTGTTTACAAGCCAACACAGTCCAAAACAATTCTTAACAAATATGTCTGTGGATTTTGATGTGCGAGAACAACAGGGAATGGACTTTTTCGTGGAGGAAGTGTTATTATGGATTATGGACTCTTATTTTGGTTAAGTTAAAACGTCTTAATGATAGATTTGTTTATTAGAAACATCCAGCGTTTCGCTTAAGAAGACATTAATTGATGGACTGGAGTCATGTGGATTACTTGTGGATTATTATGTTTTTATCAGCTGTTTGGGCTCTCATTCTGACGGCACCCATTCACTGCAGAGGATCCACTGGTGAGCAAATGATGTAATGCTAAATTTCTCCAAAACTGATCTGATGAAGAAGGTCCAGAATACACACCAGCTACACTTTGCTTACAACACTGTTCACTAGTATATTTACAAGATGCTCATCATCGTGAATATTCTTTGTAAAAGACCAGCTTTGACTTTTTAATAACTCCTTTTTGTATTCCTTAGGAAGTAAATACAAGTGTAAATAACCCCTTAGTATTTTAACTACATCCTCTCTTGGTTTAAGGTAGTAATTAACCATGTTACTGTCTGCAGCGCATGCTGTTTTTCTTTTGTTATTGTTCTGCAAATGGCATTTCCCTCTTATTGTGGTGGTAACCTTAAGTTTTATTAAGGTCTGAGAGCAGGAAATTCAAGGAAAGATACTTTGTTCCAGTTTATAATGAAAAATCAATGATCCTGAATTTTGCACTTTCGTCTCAGTGCTCTTCTCCCTGCTGTCCCTGCTACTGTTTGAGACCACTGTAATGATTGTGGACCTATGAAGTGATTCAGCAGTGACATAACTGTATTTTTATGGGGCAATTTTATATAATCGCACATTACATTATTGCATTTCTTTTTTATAACAAAAACGTATTAAATTGATCAAAAGTGAACATTTATAATGTCATAAAAGATTTATAAAAATAAGTGTTGATCTTTTGAACATTATATTCATCAAAGTGCCCTGAACAAGTCTCAAAAACTAATTGTTTTCTACATTAATAATAATAAGAAATGTTTTTGAGCAGCAAATCAGCAGATTAGAATGATCCATGTGACACTAAAAACTAGAGTAATGATGATGAAAACTCAGCTTTGCATCACAGGAATAAATTACATTTTAAAATATATTTAAATAGAAAACAGTTATTTTAAATTGTATTAATATTTCGCAATATTACTTAATTACAATATCTTACCGATCTCAAAGCTTTGAATGTTGGTGTGTTTAATGAAAGATATTATAACATATTAACTATATATCTTATATGAGCCACATCAAATACCTCATCTTTTTGGGGGTTTTTTAGCAATTTGTTTTTTTTTTTATTTATCATTGGATTTTATCATTGTTGTTATCATGTCTGTATGAATGCTGCTATGGTGCAGACATGCCTCATAAACAATTTTAAGTTGTTTGACTGGATGTTGCTGGAAACTTACCAAGAAACCTTTGCATGACCCAATTATTCACGCATTATGCTTTAATTTTGCATCCAGGCATTTATGCGTTCAAAAACAAAAATACGTCCTAAATGAGCACCTCCTTTTACACTAACCAGCCATTAACATTTTGATAGATGGAAAAGCATTTACTGAAACCTAGCTCCCATTTGAATTTTCTTCACTTAAAAGCAGCAGAATTACACAATAAGATAAAGCTATGGCATCCGTGCACCATGTTTTACAAAATTTAAGGTTTTTACTGTCTCTATGGTTTTTTAGGGACTCGTTTTGATGTTTTGATGCAGTCTGCAGTTTCACCTTCCTCTCTAAGTTTTCAAAACCTTTCATCCTGCTCCTCTTGCAAAACATGAAGTCAGCCGCCATCCAGTTTCCTCCTGCACTCTGCTCTGAATCTGTGCAGATGGAGAGATGCTTTGACAGAAACTACAACTAATGCAGAAAATCTGGGAAGGTTTGCTGTCTCCATTAAATTTGCAGGATTTGTCTTCAAAGTGTGAGAAAAGGTTTACTTTCTTAGAAGACTCTTCTTGTTTGAGCCGGCAGAGACCGTGTGTGTGTGTGTCTGTGTGTGTTCAAAAATGCATGTGTATCCTGAGGTCATGTGTTTATTGGACTCACAAGGCCAGACTTTAGGTGTGTTTGACTTCATGTGGCGCTGCGCAGACCGATCGGTGTCTGACTTGATTTTTTTCTGACTTGAGACGGTGCAGATGCCACGTCACTGTGACGTATGCTAGGGCTGTGCAGTTAATCGAAATTCAGTTTCAATTTCGATTTCAGCTTCAAATTATTATGAAAATACAATAATCAGATTAATGCCCTTTCCAGCGGTGTGCTTTCACTCCTCCATAAAAGCTCAATTTCACGTGCAAATCAGTAAAATCATGTAACGTGCCTTTCATAAAATGGGACGTGCTTGATTTATTAATGTTTATTTAATGTCGTGTTTTTAAAAGAGGACTTGCGCTTTTCTGTGCATGCGCTTAGAGACAGAGCAGAACACGGACGTTGCGCGCCTAAACGTTCAAATACACGCAAAAATATGTGAAAATGCAGCGCGTAGTGATTATTCATGCAAACCTTTGTCAGTTATATCTTAAATGAACGTAAACAGTTGAGAATGAAAATACGTGTAACACTATATTGGATCCATGCAGCTCTTAAGGCGACAAGAAGTAATATTCCTTCTGCCGTCTCTGTGCTTAATAGTAATCAAACATAAAAAATAAAAAGAGAAAAATCACTCACTGCTCTTGAATGAAGGACTTTTGTAGCTTTAATAAGAAACAAAGCATGTTTAATTCTTACAGTGAAGACTATGCTGTTTTATTTTACATTCAATTTTACATTCAATGTAGTAGGCTGTTAGAATACTTTAGACTTGCAGAAAAGTATTCAGTATATATATATATATATATATATATATATATATATATATATATATATATATGTATATGTATAAAAAAGGAATTTGCAAAAAAGCACTTTATTTCATTTGCATCATTTGTCTATTGTATTTGACCTTTGCTTTTTGTTTTATTGTATTTCTAACTGTTTATTTATTTGTTAATAATGTTTTAAGACTTTTTTTCTTTACTAAGTTAGGCCTATATAAGTTACCCTAGTATTCTACTGTGGTGTTGAGAATTGTGAAATTTTGCTGGTGTCTAAAAGGTAGCTGTCATATTAACCTTATTTACAAAAAATGTCTATTTGATATATATTGCTATCTTTAAATTAATCACTCATAATCGTGTTAAATAATCGTGATTGCAATATTGACCAAAATAATCGTGATTATGATTTTTGCCATAATCAAGCAGCCCTAAGTCGTTAAAATACCGCAAGAGCAATTCGAGATAGCTGGCTAGTTCATTCTGCACAGTTTCTCCAGATTGGCCACACAAACACAAATACAACTGTTTAACAATTGACTGGATTCACAGATGACGTGTTTCGCCTTTATTCAGACACCTTCAGTTGCGCTAATGATCACAAATGAGTTTTTTATAACAGTAAAAACTCTGTTCATGTCAACGTAATTTTACATTGTGTCATGTTTATTAAAACAAAACTGATAAAAATTTATAGAAATAGTATAGGCTTATGTTGAACATTCTTATACATACATTTGCTGTACTTTTGCTTCTAATCCACTTTATCTGTGATAAAATACACAAACACTGTGGAAGCGTCACTACAGGAAACAGAAGTGTCCGACTTCATGTCTTCATTTCCAATTCCTCCCCTGACTGCACGCGGCAAATCTCATGATGGGTCAAAAATCCAGTCGCAAACAAAGTCGAACACACCTTTTCATTATCAACATGAAGTCCAATTCAGCTTTCAGCTTGTTCTGATCAAGAACCGCCCGCTTAGACAGAAAAAGTCAATGAAAACAGCCAATCTCAGGGCAGGTTTATCTGAAATGGCTTTACAGTTGAATTCAGGATTGAGAAAGCTGTTTAATAATGTAGAACATTCTGACATCTTGTAAATGTTTCCACCACAGATTCGTGAAAGACACGCATGTTGATCCATAATAAACTGACAAACGTATCAAAGCTTACATACAAATGTCATAGTAATGACTTTGTTTTATTCAGAAGACAGCACATCTGACACCATCGAACAAGGAATTGGTCAGTGCCGTAACACTTCACTCCATAAATTACAGTGTCCCAAAAGGACAATGTGTTTACGCGCAAAACATTATGATAATTTATTCTTGAGCTCGTTCTAGTCTCTGAATGTGAAATGAAGGAATGAAAATACTGCTGTGCAGCACAGAGTGTGTGTGTGAGGATCAGCAGGCTTTCATCAGTACATATCAAGTCCGGTTTATCCCGCTCTAATCTCTTAACAGTCTGTGAGGATGTTCCAGCGCTGGCGGAGTTTGTGTCCCGCTCTGATCTTGAGGTCATGTAATATAGCACACTGATTGGGTTTAAGCCAGTAAGCCACTTATTAAGCTTTGAATAATTATCTGATATCATCACTTCGGTCACATATGACACTACCTGACGTTATCCATTTGGTTAAAATCTAGAGGATGCTAGATAATAAGGTGTGTGATTGTGCAACTGTTTAGAAAAAACAGCAGGCGTAAATCCTGTTGACGTCTGCTACTGGAAACAGAACATTTGAAAACTGCAACCAAGGTGTTTGTTGAATGCAGATTTACCATGAAAGTTTCCAATGAGGCAGAGTAACTAATTAAATAAAAGTAGTCAGGCCAGTAACTTAACTACTTATTCAGTGGTGTGCAATAGGTCAAATCAGAGTAGCTTTTTAGTGCCAAGCTACTTTTCCCAATAGTTAGCGGTGTTCCTTTTAGTGAATTGGTTAATTTACTGTGCATACTTTTAAATACATTGGCTCAATGAAGTTAATCACCAATTCATTTCTGTTCCTGCACAGTGGTCTGCATGGCATTTATTTGATCAATATTCAAAATATCTAATATTTAGGAAGATGGTGCTTTGGTCATATACAGTATATAGACTACTAAAGTTTGGGTCAGTGAAGTAAAAAAAATAATACTTTTATTTGTATAGGTTGCATTAAATTGATTAAAAGTGACAGTAAATGCATTTATAATGTTGCAAAAGATTTCTGTTTCAAATAAATGCTGTTCGTTTGAACAACTTTTCATCTGAGAATCCTGAAAAATGTAGTCCAAATATTAGGCTGCACAATGTTTTTTCAACATTGATAAGAAAAATAAATTTCTTGAGCACCAAATCAGCATATTAGAATGATTTCTGAAGGATCATGTGACACTGAAGACTGGAGTAATGATGCTGAAAATTCAGCTTTACCATCCCAAGAATAAATTACATTTTAAAATATATTAAAAAAGAAAACAGATATTTTAAATTGCAATAATATTTCACAAAATAAATTCAATGCACACAGACTGAAGTAGTTTAAGTCTTTGGTTTTTTAATTGTGATGATTTGGCTCACATTTAACAAAAACCCACTAATTCACTATCTCAACAAATTAGAATATGGTGACATGCCAATCTGCTAATCAACTCAAAACACCTGCAAAGGTTTCCTGAGCCTTCAAAATGGTCTCTCAGTTTGGTTCACTAGGCTACACAATCATGGGGAAGACTGCTGATCTGACAGTTGTCCAGAAGACAATCATTGACACCCTTCACAAGGAGGGTAAGCCACAAACATTCATTGCCAAAGAAGCTGGCTGTTCACAGAGTGCTGTATCCAAGCATGTTAACAGAAAATTGAGTGGAAGGAAAAAGTGTGGAAGAAAAAGATGCACAACCAACCGAGAGAACCACAGCCTTATGAGGATTGTCAAGCAAAATCGATTCAAGAATTTGGGTGAACTTCACAAGGAATGGACTGAGGCTGGGGTCAATGCATCAAGAGCCACCACACACAGACGTGTCAAGGAATTTGGCTACAGTTGTCGTATTCCTCTTGTTAAGCCACTCCTGAACCACAGACAACGTCAGAGGCGTCTTACCTGGGCTAAGGAGAAGAAGAACTGGACTGTTGCCCAGTGGTCCAAAGTCCTCTTTTCAGATGAGAGCAAGTTTTGTATTTCATTTGGAAACCAAGGTCCTAGAGTCTGGAGGAAGGGTGGAGAAGCTCATAGCCCAAGTTGCTTGAAGTCCAGTGTTAAGTTTCCACAGTCTGTGATGATTTGGGGTGCAATGTCATCTGCTGGTGTTGGTCCATTGTGTTTTTTGAAAACCAAAGTCACTGCACCCGTTTACCAAGAAATTTTGGAGCACTTCATGCTTCCTTCTGCTGACCAGCTTTTTAAAGATGCTGATTTCATTTTCCAGCAGGATTTGGCACCTGCCCACACTGCCAAAAGCACCAAAAGTTGGTTAAATGACCATGGTGTTGGTGTGCTTGACTGGCCAGCAAACTCACCAGACCTTAACCCCATAGAGAATCTATGGGTTATTGTCAAGAGGAAAATGAGAAACAAGAGACCAAAAAATGCAGATGAGCTGAAGGCCACTGTCAAAGAAACCTGGGCTTCCATACCACCTCAGCAGTGCCACAAACTGATCACCTCCATGCCACGCCGAATTGAGGCAGTAATTAAAGCAAAAGGAGCCACTACCAAGTATTGAGTACATATACAGTAAATGAACATACTTTCCAGAAGGCCAACAATTCACTAAAAATGTTTTTTTTTTTTGTTGGTCTTATGAAGTATTCTAATTTGTTGAGATAGTGAATTGGTGGGTTTTTGTTAAATGTGAGCCGAAATCATCACAATTAAAAGAATCAAAGACTTAAACTACTTCAGTCTGTGTGCACCGAATTTATTTAATACACGAGTTTCACAATTTGAGTTGAATTACTGAAATAAATGAACTTTTCCACAACATTCTAATTTATTGAGATGCACCTGTATATATAGGGCCAGATTTATATATAAGACACGCAGTGAAGAATTAGCACAGTGGACACAGTTATTTTTATGCTTGACCTTACTGAATATGCATTTGTAGGAGTTTCCCTTTCAGACGCAAAATTTATGGGAGGAAAGTATTAAAATGAATCATGCAACGCAATTTACTAACGCTTACACTTGTCAAATTACTGATATTTGCGCCATTATTTAATGCCCAAAAAAAGCATGTCTTAGAGCAGGTGGTAATTTGCGCTGCTCTTGGTAGATTGCACTGGTCATTATGGAAATGGTCTGCTTGACAAGCTTCCCCAACACTGACAGTTTCTTAAATGAAAACATAGATCATACATATGAAACAGTCTGGAGGAACATCCATATGGAATCTCTAACTATGTCACCTTTACAGTTGCATGGATGAATAAATCTGGGTTAGAGTCCTGGCACTCAGCGTTATCGCTCACACCAGCAGAAGGATTTTCCAGAGAGGGGAAACACACAGGCTCAGGCCTGTCTCTTGGATAGATCCATTGCTGTATCGATCTCATGTCATTTCTAGCTGCAGCTGCTCATTGATGGATCATCCTTTGTGGAAGCAGGGTAATTTACCAGCCTGATCAGTTCAGTGCACAGTGCAGCAGCTCTCTCTTACTGTCAGAGAGTTAAGGCCTGTTCACAGAAAGGATGGTTAATCCAACAATATGGTGTCTTTATAGTTATAGTTGTGGTGTGGACTTTATGTAATGGTGAGGTGTGTAGAGAGAGGCTCAAAAAACTTATACATTTTCTAAATTTGTGGTTATATGTAACATTTAGGTGAATTTTCACAGGCAAAACGCAGTTGTTTCAATAAAAATCCATGCAATTGGATTGCATATGGGCGAAAGATTTCCCCACACAGATTTCACAGTGGTTTCAAGTTGGTTACACGGATTTGCAACAGAAAGCTGTTTGGTTTGAAAGTGACATCTGTGTGAGCTGAGCTTCATACTGCTAATGTGATGCACCTTAAGACTGAAATCCCTGCTGTGGGCTCTGTGAAATCTATATTTGTGGCAGTCGTGAAGCATACGGTACACCTCATCACATGCTGCCAGCAGGGATCCGTTGCTGTTCCTCTTGGCCATTCTTCCTGTCATGAGCTTGAACTTGGTGACTGATTTGAGCTGAGGCACATAATCTCATCCATTTGTTACTCTACAGGGCTCTAGACTCATTCTTCCCACTGGTCGCTCTTTTGCGACTAACTTTGTCAGTTGGTCACACGAGCACATAATTTGGTCGCTATTTTTATTTATTTATTTATATATATTTTTGCTATAACATGGGATTAATCAATGCATGCTGATGAACTTTTATCATAGTTTATAGTTATATAGTAACGAGTGATCTAACGAGTGTATTATTTGTGATTTAAATTTTGTGAACGGGAGTTCCTCTTTTGCTGTGTTTTAAGCTGAGCTTCGTGTGCTTTCACTTTCAAATTCGCGATCTTGTTGTCCCGTTTTACAAGAAAATATAATTGTCTGTTTTGCTTATATCTATACACCTTTCACTTTTTAAGACTAAAACAAAAGATGGATTCATTGTTATTCTTAATTATAAAGTCCAACAATAATAAAACATTAGGCTATAATGACAAAATAGCTTACATAATGTTTATTAACAAAAACGAATAAGACGAGGCATGGCATACACCACGTGCTGTATTATATACTGACTAATAAATTACAGAATGCTAGCAAACACTGAGGAATCAAATAAAAATAAAAATTAAAGAAAGCATCCATAGCGTAACGTGAGGTAAACAACAAAGATAAAAAGCTTTTTAAAATGAAAACAAAAAGAAAAGTAAAACTAAACTGGCTGTCAGTGACAGGACTTGCATGTTTTTTTCCCCACAAGAATACCAACATGTTCACCTTCTCTGGTTTAAGAAGAGGTCTTTTATTTTACTCTGAAAACCAAATCCTCCGTCAGCCATCGTTTCCTCAATATTCGCGTAATTTTTGCCGCACGCTGCATGCACCTTCGAGCTCAGCCTATAATAGCCTATAAACCAGGCTCTACACCTGAAGCGCTAGCACTGAAAGCACCTCTGTCACTCTCTTCATGTAATCAGTGAAATCTGACTCCTGCTATACTGTATGTGCCACGGCTCTTCAACGCTCACTGTATGGAGCAGCACAGACCATGCACTCGCATAAATGCGACCACGTCAAATTTTAACTCGCACATTCTCAAAAAATGTTGGTCTCAGTCTAGAGCCCTGCTCTATGTCAGTTTCTATGTGAGCTCTGTAATCCAATTCAGTGCAGTTGTTTTACTGTGTATGACGGAATATGTGAGTATATTATTTATCTTCAATATTTTATGGCAGTTTTTCTCTTTGAAACTTCAAAAGGATAAAAAACATCCCCAAAATTTTTTTATGCTCTTTGAGGGATTTCAGCAAGGCCAAGGCATATTTCCTTCCTTAACCTCCACATGCTAATCATAACAACTAGTTTTCAACATTTCTGAACAAAATATCAGTGGTGTTTGTCTGTAAAACTCACTGTCAAACTGCTGGAGTGTTATTGTGCAGTTACTAAAGGGTTTGGGTTTTAGTGCATTGCTATTAGGTTGCTAGGGCGTTGTTAAGCGGTTGCTTAATGGACGCCTTTCTCTGTTGAGCAGAATGGTTCTAAGAACGGTAATGAATTGTTACAGTTATATTTCCACTTGAGCTTGGTTCGGGAAAAGCATGATTGCAAAATTGTAAACATCCTGAGTGATGTCGCCATTCAGGATTGGTCACTTGTTTGTTGCCTGGCGTCCAGTTTCTCTCTTTAGCTGGCCAAATGGAACAGTTAAGCAACAAGAACTGTTTGGCTCGATGGTGGAAAAGTGTCTCAAGTCTCTGCAATTTTCTGTTTTCTAGATGACGCCACTACATGTTCCTTCAGCATTAAAGGGATAGTTCACCCAAAAAGTTAAATTCTGTCATTAATTACTCACCCTCACGTTCGTTCGTCTTCGGAACACAAATTAAGATATTTCTGATGAAATCCAAGAGCTCTCTGACCTACCATAGACAGCAACACAACTGACACATTCAAGTCCCAGAAAGGTAGTAAGGACAGCATTAAAATAGTCCATGTGACATTAGAGGTTCAATTGTAATTTTATGAAGCTACGAGAATACTTCCATTCATACATATCTGAATGCGGTACACCGGAACACAAGCTCATGCAAAGAAGTTTTGCATTTTACTGTAGTGCAAAGTTAAAGTTTGGTGAACTCTGACCTGCAAAGACGTGTGACCAATGGAAGACAGTTAAGTCAGTCTGTGACCTTATAGCTTAAAATAATATGAACTTTAAAGCTGCAGGCATGCATCATTACATTTATATTTGTTTTATGTTGAATTTTTTTTTTTTTTTAAAGGCGCTGCAGAGAGAGACATCTGTAACACTTTAGTAGGGACCAATTCTCACTTATTAGCATTCCTATTAATAACATATTGGCTGTTTATTAGCACCTAAACTTAACAGCTACCTTACTAACTATTAATAAGCAGCAAATTAGGAGTTTATTGAGCCAAAAGTCGTAGTTAATGGCTCGTTAATAGCGAGAATTGGACCTTAACAATAAAGTGTGACCGAGACTCATTTGTGACCCCTGGACCACAAAACCAGTCATAAAGGTCAATTTTTTGAAATTGAGATTTATACATCATCTGAAAGCTGAATAAATAAGATTTCCATTGATGTATGTTAGGATGGCACAATATTTGGCCGAGATACAACTATTGTGGAATCTAAATGTGGAATCTGATGGTGCAAAAAAAATCTAATTATTGAGAAAATCGCCTTTAAAGTTGTCCAAATGAAGTTCTTAGCAATACATATTACAAATCAAAAATGAAGTTTTGATATATTTACGGTAGGAAATTTACAAAGTATCTTCATGGAACATGATCTTTACTTAATACCTAATGATTTTTGGCATAAAAGAAAAATCTATAATTTTGACCCAGACAGTGTATTTTTGGCTATTGGTACAAATATACCCCTGCTACTTATGATTGATTTTGTGGTCCAGGGTCATATTTGTGACCAAATGCTCAAGTGTGGCTGCCCCTTGAGTGTGTGTTGGATTTTTTTGCCCAGACAAAAATCATAAATCATTTTGTTTTAGAACAGTAATACCACACCTCTACTCAACAAGCCACATGATTTGAGGTATCACTGTAGCCCAAATGTTGAGGATAAGTTACATGACAAAGATAAATGCTTAAGTTTAGAGGTTTATTCAAATCCCTAACCTCAGAGATGAGCAATAATAGTAATAACAATACTTAACTATGACCTTTACACAGTACATACTGTACGTGGCAGATCGGATTGACAGACGGCTGCCCTTTTTTAACTCCTCCACCCTGATCGACTGCGCTGAGGCATTTTCATTTTCCACCGCTCATTTAGATCAAGAATTGGCAGAGACCTCATGCATTAGTCATCACTCCACAGGCTCCAAGCCCGTGATTATTATTGTTATTATGACATCTGATTTCATGAAAACCTCAAAAGGCATTGACTTAAGAATTTGACCACTAGCTTCCCTTCCCACCCAATCACTTATTCAGTGAAATGAAAACTATGAGATTGATGTGTGTTTGTTCTTGCATTGAAACTCAACATTTGCCTTAAGCTGTTTTACTGATCATGACATGAAATCTGCTCACAAAAATGGCAGCATGGACCAGGATACTATGGATTCATCAGCATGTCACACGTCTCATGTGCTTGGCAGTAAACCATATGCCTTTGTTTTAGAGCGCTAAAAATTATTCTCGGCCTATTGATCCGGTGGCACATGAGTGATTGCAGTCACATGCCCTCCGCTTTAATGCGGTGTGATTAGCACGGGCTGTTGATCAGTCATGTGGAGCGATTTCTGCTCAGATAATTGTCCTGCTGTGAGTCCTGGATGCGTATGAACTGACCAGCTGTTCTGTGAGCAGCTTATGAATTAATGGCACTTTTGATGCCAAAGAGGGAGGATTTCATTCGCTCCTCCCCATGTGTTGACCATTATAACAATATCATAACATTAGATCATCTTATGCATTCACTGATAATCACACAACCAAATGTGAAAATGACTTCAAGCTGTTGTGCGTACAGTAGGATAAAAAAATCTAGTTCCCACTAGTGAAAATGCTGCTATTTGACGGTTTCAGTTTTTTTTTTATTACATATTATATAACCAGCATAACAATTATGTTCCAGAGAGCATGTGCAGATGAACTGATGATCACTGTTATTTGATTATAAAAGATGTCAAAATAGTTTGTAATCTTTTTTTTATTCATATTTTATATATATTTTTCGAAGGAATGAAAATTACATGTATGTATTTTATTTTACATTTATGTATTTTAATTTAAAATATTTCTATTTCTATTTAATTTTTAAATACTCAAAACTCAAAACAAATTGTATTTGTAAACTAAAACAAAATAAAAATTAAATAAATACAAAAAGTAAAAATCAGATAAAATATATTAAAAAAAAAAATAAAAACAAAATGAATTTTTACAAATAAACAAATATTCACAAAAAGTGTGGTCTCGAGCTGTTGGACTGTTCTGTTGGTCTGAAACAGCAGTGAGATATTCAGTATAGTCAGCACTAGCTTCACTTAGCTATGTGTTCAGTGTCCAACAGTTTGTCATTCTGCAGTTTTGTGTGTTTATTAATCAATCCATTTGCACTAGCAGACAGCACATAACAGTACATCTTCATTCTGTTCCAAACTGGTGGATTTGGTCTGATGCCGGTGGTCCCCGTGTCAGTTCTAGATGCAAAGTCTTACACACAACACGGCCGTTGGCTTGGTCACAAAATGGAGAGAATTTTAATTGCTGTTATGGTTGCAGCAGATGGTGGTAGAAGTTGAACGGCCTATTTGTAAGCAGACTTTGCGTTGTCTCAGCGTGGCATGATCTCTTTGTTCTCCTTCAAACAATGCATTTCATTATGGAGAATATGGGAGTCGGTTTGTAATTGGTGATTCAGCTTTTACTGCTGCTTCTCATTTCCTCACTCGCTGCATGAGACTTGATGTTTTTGTAGTTCAATTAATATGTAGCAGTGTTTGTGAATACTTACTGTGATTTCACCATGTGAGACGTTTTCCTGATCAACATCCTTGCTGGTCTTAAAACAAAATTCTTGTTAACCGGAGTTTCGTGCTTTTAGTGTTTGGGTTAGACTTGAAAAACATTATTATCTTCCTATTATTTCATTTCATTTGCCATCTGATGCTTATTGCACAAAAAACTGAAAACACTTAATCTGGCAAATTCATATACTGTATGATTGGCTGATTTGGCAACAGAAGTTAAGGGCTTTATTTATGTTTGCATTTTTATTTAATTATTAATTTGTTTGTTTGTTCATTTTATTTGTTTGTTTGTTTGTTTATTTGTTCATTCTAGGGATGCAACGATTCACTTAACTCGCATTTCTTTGTTCGTTCATTTTACTTTGTTTGTTTGTTTGTTTGGTTATTTGTTCATTCTAGGGATGTAATGATTCACTCAACTCACAATGTGATGCGATACACGATACTGAATTCATGATACAATTTTCTTAATTTTTTTTTAATAAAATGAGATTTAAGACAAATTATAAATGAAAAAGTGTCTTTTTATTATTGCTTAGACAAAATGCTGCACATTTCTTTGTGAAATTGAAACATGTTAAATAACAAAACTAAATTGAAATTTTAAAACAAACCCCAAATCAAATATATAACACAAATGAAAGAAATCTCTTCATATAAACAAACTAAGACAACCACTGTATTTTAATCTCAATCCAAAGAAAGATTCTGCATGCATGCGCAGTTTTTTTAATCGAAATTAGATTGCATAATTTTGAAATTTAAAGCAAAAACAGAATGCTCTCTCTTTTTTGAAACTACGCTACATAAAACATATCTGAAAAAAATGCAAAAGAATGCACATTCACTCTCTGACAGCAGATGGCGCTTATGGAACAGCTGCAATATAGCGTTTCCTTGGTTGCCGCTGTAAACAAAGCAGTGCTGCACTTATGCATTATACGAAAGTAAGAAAATACCATCTAAACTTTTCTACAGACAGTCAGTTCCCCTCAGAGATACATTCATATAAATTTCTACCCCCCCCGTGATTCGTTTAACATCTCAACCGATTTGAATCGTCACATATTTGTATCGATTTTCAACTGGCTTGGGGTGTATCGTTACATCCCTAACGTAGTTCATTCATTTTTTTATTCATTGGATAATCACTGGATTTGTCAAAGTATTTCAAGTTGGTGACCTCAAAGATAGCAAATTTCGATATCCATTGAAAAATGTTGAAATGTGCTTGCTGTACAAGTGTTTAAATTCATTTTTTTTTCACACCTACAGTATAGCTTCATAAAAATTTGCGTTGTTTACCCGGTTCAGTTAACACCACACTATTATCATCTACAGAAAGCTGTTAACGACAGTTGATTGACTGACTATAAATGTTTGTGTGCATTGTATTCATTTCTCATCTCTTTTTGTCTCTCTGTCAGATTTGGATTAGTGGTTCTTTCCATCATGCCGGTGCTGGTGGACAGGCTTCAGCTTCAGAGAGTGTGAGCTCCACTGAACTGCGGGGATGAACATGCCATTGCACCAAATCTCTGTCATCCCTCGTGATGTCACTTCCTCCCGGGTGTCCAGCAGCGGGAAGGCAAAAGAAAAGGACAAACAGGTTTGTCTTCCACCTGATAGACATAGAAAAACAGGCGGTAGTATAATCTGTGACCCTTGTTACCTTCGTCCTCATTCCCACTGAAAGACAGCATCCTGTTTTCATGGTTCTGAACGTTTTGTTCGCCCTCTGAGAACTCGATGTGGAAAGGATTTTAGAGACAAACCTTGCACACACACATGGGCTCGAAATGCTTGTTTGTTCCTTAGTTGTTCTGTGAACTCAGTCTTAAGTAGTTTATATTATATGCTTTCGTGGAACACCCCAAATTATGAAAACTACTGACACAGATTACAATAAAGGAAGTAGACAAAATAGAGGAAGTCACATATACACAAGAGTGGGTGCTTTGTGGTGGGGGGTTAGTTTCCAGTAAGTGATGCATGCAGGAATGACTGTGTGAAATGTTACGAGTGAGGAGAACTATAAAACAAAGTGTCATTGATATGATAGTGCCTGTGGGCTTTGTGTTGACTGTTAAAAGTGTCTTTTTTTTATCCTATGGGATTTAGTTAGTCAAGGATTTCTGCACCGAAAAAATTCATGCTTTAGGTTTCATGAATATTTTATGCTTTCTCTCATACCTAGGAATTATTTGGTACTCTGTGCCTTTAAGATTTCTTTGCGCTTACTCACCATGAGGTCACAAATGACGCTTTTTCTCCTTAATGTACATTTCTGATCTTATTTTGAATGAATCATCCATGCGTCATTTTACTTTACTATTCTTTGTAATCTTTTATCTAGGGATGTACTGAAATGTAAATTCTGGCTGATACTGATAAGCTGATAATTAAGAGATAATGTACATCCAGCTGGTTGTTATCGTAGAATAAACTCTTGACAGGGTAATCAGGACGCGAAGCGGAAGGGTGTTATGTCACCCTGAAGGGGATTATTCTGCGATAACAACCAGTTGGATGTACATTATCCCACTTATTACACAGCTACTTGCCACATAAGTAAATAATTAGTCACAAAATATTGATTTGAGTTGAAATATTTTATTAGCTCCTGAAACAAAAAGCGTATGTATAACACACAGCTTAATGGATGTTCATTTTGAGATTTCCTAAAGATTATATTTTTCAGTTATTAAATTATTAGTGTTCATTTTTATCTTTTTTTTTTTTTTTAATCATTTTACTCTTGTCATTAGTTGTTCAGGTGGTAAGAAGTAATCCAAAGATTTCAGAAAGAGATGTTTTAGTTTCAGTTAAAGCTCTTTTTGAAATGGGAATGAAGTTTATGTACACTACCAGTCAAAAGTTTGGGGTTGTGAGATTTTATTTTATTTTATATTTTATCTTTATTTTAGTTTTTATTTTATTTTATTTTTTAAAGAAATCTCTTATGTTAACAGAGGCTGCATTTATTTGATCAAAAATACAGTAAAAAAACAGCAAAGTATTATTACGATTTATATGACTATTTTATATTTTTATGTACAGTGTTTTAAAATTTAATTTATTCCTGTGATGGCAAAGATGGCAATCATTTCATCAGCCATGTCACATGATCCTTCAGAAATCATTCTAATATGCTGATTTTCTGCTTAAGAAACATTTCTTATTGTTATAAATGTTGAACATTTGAGCCACTTAATGTTTTTAAGTTATACATTCATATAGATGAATGGAAAGTACAGCATTCATTTGAAATTGAAATCTTTTGCCACTTTTAATTAATTTAATGTGTCCTTGATGAATAGATGTATTCATTTCTTTCAAAAAAAGGAAAAATCTTACTGACCCCAAACTTTTAAGAATAGTAAAGTATATTGATTTCACAGAAGAAGAATGAAAAATTGATTCATCATGATATGATTCCTTTAAAGAGATATCTTTTCTTCTCAAAATGCATATCGCAGATATGATAAGGTTTTGTGCAAGTGAGATACTTTTGGTATCATTGGTTGATACTGTGTTTCAGAGGTGGGGAAGCTGTGGTATCAGATGTTGTCCAGCCTTGTGACCCATGCTATTATCATCTGTTTAAATACTGAAGGTTTATTTTTTTCTGAGAAGTCTGATTCATAAACACTTGGGCCCAAAGGAATCTCAATATTTACCCTCATCAGTTTTCAGCTTGTGTAGCTGTGCCAGCAGCTCTTTAGCCGCGTTCTTTCGTCCTCTTCTAGTGCGGTTCTCTGTTTAAGCAAGACTGGACGGTGACACTAATGAGTGTTGTTTCATTGGTGGGCCTGAGGCCGGTAACCCATCAGCTGTTTGTTTGTCAGAGCTGGCCAGGAAACAGGAGACAGGCTGTTTTTCCCCTTTGTTTTTTTCTTTGGCTAAACGGCCTCAAGTGACTCAAGTAGCAGGAAGTCTGTTAAATCCTAAATGTCTGTATGTCAGTCATCATTCCCAGACCATTTTTTAAGAATCACTCTTCATCAAAGCCTCTGTGTTTACATTTCTACTGTTTGGCAGCTGAGTCTGACCTAGAGGCGTTTTGAATTTTTATTTTATTTTTTAATAGAATTGCAGTCTTGTGTACTCTGTGTCTGTCTAGTATAGTGGTTTGTGGAGTTACTGATAGTCATCATGGCTGGGCTTGGATGTCAGTCAGTTTGATTTGTTGCAGTTTTATTTGCTGCCTCTCTTTTTTATGACAGGACCCTCACAAGTTTCTGCCTGACTGGCAGTGGCAATGTGCCACCCAGAAGTGATTTTTTTTTTTTTTTAGTTTTTTTTTTTTTTTAACTATGGAGTTGTGGACTAGAGATATTTAGCCAGGCATTGTAGAAAAGTACATGAATCTTATAAAACACATGTGGAGGTCAAATTGTTCCATAAAAAAATAAAATAAAAAAATATATATATTATTATATATTATTATATAAAATTATCCTAGTATTATATTATATGTAATTATCCTTAAATATAATAATCCAATACTTATTTCTGTAATGAGACTGAATGTTTTATTTCTGATTTTTTTGTAATTCTCATTTGATTCTCACTGTAATAAGCAATACTGACACATTGATATATACATACTGTATAATATTAAATGTGTATGTGTGTTATTTTAGTATTATATACAATTATTTATTAATATTTTGAATTAGTTTTTTTCTTGTATTTTCAGTTTTCATTTTAATTTTAATTACATTTTTATTAATTTTATGTGCTTTTGTCATTTTTTTAGTTTTTAGTGAATATTATTATAAATAAAACATTTCTAGTTACCTTTTAATTCAGTTTATTTCAGTTTTGTTTTAATAATTTAAGTACTTCAACTTCAACCAATTTAAGTTTGTTGTTCTATATATATATTTATATTAAAGAAAATTATATATTTATATCTATATATATCTATATCTATATCTATATATATATATATATATATATATATATATATATATATATATATATATATATATATATAGAGTTATAGTTAAATATAAGTATTTATATATTTATATTATTTTTTCAATAAAACTGTGGTAAATTTATGGCAGTACAACAAATAATGCCATTATAAATAAATACTTTTAATTTTCTTTATGAAAAATGTAATTTCTGGTTTCTTTCTTTTGATTTTGTGCTAAAATGAGACAGTCATATTCTTGTCAGGCTTCATGAGACTCTCCCTATATCAGTGATGGCACTCTTTATGAGTTTATGAGGCTCTTTTGATTGATGTTGATTGGTCAGATGCATAGAGATGGGTGATGGGCCATGAATATTAGTCACTGAGACACGATAATCAAACCCTGCAGGAATTTAATGACCACAATCCTTCAAAGCTCCATCAGTGTATTATGCTGCATTTAGTATGACCCTTTCATGCTCAAACACAAACTCTGTTTTTCATCAGCTTTGAATATATTTTTCTTACATTTTTGTAGCCTAATATAAATGATTATGTTACACTTCCCTCATTAATAGTTTGCTATAATTGAGCTCTTGGAGTCTAGGGAGACAAATCTTCGCTCTTAACACCTAGAGCTTGTGTTTGGTACAGACTGAGGAGTTGGCACCAGCCACAGTATCGTTTACCTCTCGCTCAGCATACAAATCAGCCGGGGGGCGTATCACCATTAGGCAAAGAAAGCTCAGCCCATCTGCCTGTTGCAGACAACTCCTCCTCTGTGTCTCAGTGGAAAGAAACCCTCATTCCCACTGCTTTAGATTCAGCGCCAGCTGCCATTGCGGATGCAGTGCTATTGAATGATCAGAAATGAACAAGTGTCAGAACTATCAGGTACATAACACGCTGTTATTTCTTTGTTTTGTTTTGCTGTTACAAACATGAATGAAATCCGTGTCTATGACAGTGACTGGCAAAA
The DNA here is from genome assembly GCA_039654775.1 of Spinibarbus caldwelli. Classification (NCBI taxonomy): domain Eukaryota; kingdom Metazoa; phylum Chordata; class Actinopteri; order Cypriniformes; family Cyprinidae; genus Spinibarbus; species Spinibarbus caldwelli. The sequence goes on from CM077243.1 coordinate 22,450,101, forward strand.
TCTACCACCATCTTTTTAAAATGAATATCATGAGGCAGCAGTATATCCCAATGTCAATAATACACTAATAACAGGCCCAGATTGAATCTGCATACTTTTTGCCACTTTTATCAATAGGGAGAAAGACTTTGGTTACCCACACTAATTTTATAGAAAAACAAGAGATATTTATCAAATGATAAATTTTTAAATTTAAAAAGATAAGGAAAACTGATGGCAAAGTGTTTTAATGTTTTTGAAATAAGTCTCTTATGCTCACCAATGGCTGCAATAATTTGATAAAAAATACAGTAAAAAAACAGTAATATTCAGAAATATTTTTGCAATTTAAATGAACTGTTATCTATTTTAATATATATTAAAATGTCATTTATTCCTGTGACGGCAAAGCTGAATTTTCAGCATATTACTCCAGTCTTCAGTGTCACATGATCACTTGAATCTTTTCATATTATTGTCAGTGTTGAAAACAGTTGTGCTGCTTAAAGGTGGGGTAAGCGATTTCTGGAAGCCAATGTTGATATTTGAAATCACCAAAACAAACACGCCCCTACCCCAAAAGTGTCTCGCCCCTATTTTGATAGCTCCGACCCATGCATACGTAGCCTACGCAACCCAGGCAACGATTAGTTCTGTGAAACAAAGCAAAACCAATGTTACACTGTGTCTACACCGGACGCGAGCGGCGCGACAAAATGCTATAGAAGTTATTATAATCAGTGATTCTGTCTACACTGGATGCTGTGCGGCGCGACCAATCCACGACAGAAAACTGCTGCCGCATTCTATTTATGACATGCAGACACAAATTTCAAATGATTTTCAACGGTCGCTTTGTCACGTCCAGTGTAGGCAGACTTTAGTGGCGCGTCCGGTGTAGACACGGTGTTACTCACCTATCGAGAAGAAACAAAGCAACCTCGGCATCCGATCGCAGGCCTTCCACTCCTTGAGTTCTCTCCAGCGCTGGAAAGCTGATCCGGTATTTACATGGGTCCTACTTCTTGCCTTATCGTTCCACAGACGTTTTCCTCTTTTGTTTTTTATCCGCCATCTCTATCTTTCTGTCGCTCGGCACGGCTGTTCACTGAACGCTCTCTCCTCCACATCATGAGTAGACACGCCCCTTACTGCTGATTGGCTACAAGTTTGTTTTGGTACTCGGCCCTGACTCAGTTTTCTAAAGCGCTTTTGAAAAATTACATACCCCACCTTTAATATTTTTGTGGAAACCCTGATACATTTTTTCAGGATTCTTCAATGAATAGAAAGTTCAAAAGAACAGCAAAATCTTTTGTAACATTATAAATATCTTTACTAAATCACTTTTGATCAATTCTTCCTGCAGGGAAAACATCTCTTCCATAAAATATAACTAACCCTAAACTTTTGAAAGGTTGTGTACACTTAGAAAAATGTTTTTCTGGTTGTTTTTCTGGATATTACCATGCTAATATCATAGTATTCTTTGAATCACCTGAGAGTACAGTGTACAGTGCCATCATATGTGAATTTCATTCAGTTGTATAGCATAGTATTTTAAAGTACCATGATATTAGCACTGGACACCATCATCGTATCATGATAGTGCCGCAGCAGGAGGGCCATGTGAAAAACGCACTAAAAGTGTGAGCTGTCTCCAGCTTTGTGATCAAACGCTGATCTCGAGACACACAACTTCTTGGAAGCTGTTTGTCGTACAGAATGAAGCTTTCATGAGCAGCTGCTGTGTGGCAGTAATCTCTGAAATAATGCAGGGAGAATGAGCCTTGTGCGAACTGACAGACGAGAACAGAAGGAGACAGAAATTGAACTGCCACTTTGGCATAAATTCAAACAACTGTATTTATCTGTGAAAAATGTAAATTCTCCTGTTTCGTAAGTCTCTATATTTTGAAAAAGCAAGCGCTTCGTAACCCGGAGGGCAGGGAAACTGGCCAAACGTTAACACGGCCATATTGTCCAAATCTGTCTTCCCTAGAATGCTCTGCTTTGGGCTTTTTGGATGTTAATAATATGCTAATAAAGATAAGAGCCTCGCAGCTCTGTAAAATAACATGAAGCCACTAGGATGCTTCGGGGGGAATGTTTACCAAGGTGCGACAGGATTTTAATGCCAGCGCTATCTTTGTAGGATGCTTTTAAGCTTCGTCAACACTCTAATCTCCTCGAGAGAGACCAAGGTGCCATGTGATTGCCAGAGCAACTTGTTTGTGTCAGTGTTTGACATTTGCCGTAATATCAGCATAACTCAGAGTGTGGTGTTTAATGCTGCTTCAGAGTAAACTGTCAAATCTGGAAGTTTCTTTTGCATTAAGCGGACTGCATGCTTGAGTGGAATGCTTATTTTCTCCTATAATGAATAAATGCTTAATGTCATTTTAGTTTGAGGTTTCAGTACAAAGTATAACAAAGCAGACTTAACTAAGACTCAGCTTTATTGATGATGTATAAGAAATACACAGGCTCCCTAACTTCCTGGCCTGGACAGGGTTGCGTGCTATACCAGTACTGTAAAATTATGGCTATATATTATATTTCAAATGGCATAATATCATGATTTTGCTCTTTTCTGTACTTGATAGGCTGCTGTTCTGAAGTTCACCAAAGTTTACCCAAACTGATGCGAAACGGGCAAATGTGAGAGAAACAAGATGGATCAAACAGAGTTTCTTTTCGTACAGTTAAGAGATCATCAAGTGAGTGTATCATTTAGCTGATTTAATTTAGACTTTTATTTACAACGCTGATCAATGCACATACATAATAGCATATTGATTTCTGAAATATGGTAACAGAAGCTCAAACTTGCAAATGATGTTTAGAGCTCATAATATTTGTAGTTGCATTTAATTTCAGACAATGAAATATTAATTTAATTTGCATAAATTAATAAAGAAATTAGTACACATTTGTTTTCAACTCAGTTATCTTTCGAGGTTTCGATTTAGTATTGATACCAAGATTCTGGTATCACGATTAATGTCACCTAACATTAAAGTTTTTAAAAACTTTTATATTGCAATAATTATACATTCAATCTTCAAATTAATGTAGAAACAACATGAAGACAGTATATTTTTAATAATTGTTTAATGGCATCTTTTTTATGACTGAAGGCGAGTATCACTGATACCAATACTACTGATGTCTCTAGGAAATTGTTTTTTTCCCCTAATATTTAACCATTGACTATTAGCCATTCATCATTACAGTATAATTGAGAGCTATCGATTTTGAGGTGAACTGAAAAGTCTCCCATTTGATGTTCTGCGTCTAAATAGACGCAATTCTTGTCAAGAAAAAAGGGGCAGAATGAGCAGTTGTGAGTGGGGTGGCCAACCCTACCTCCGCCCCTGCGTTAATTGCGTTAAATATTTTTAACGCAATTAATGCAGGGGCGGAGCTAGGGTTGGATAACTGAGATAACTGAGTTGAAAACAAATGTGTACTAATTTCTTTATTAATTTATGCAAATTAAATTAATATTTCATTGTCTGAAATTCATGCAAATCCTTCCCAGCTAACACACGCAGTACTAGTTATGTGATTTATCAGTACTGTACTTTTATTTCACGCGTTGCATGCTCATAGTTTCTGCACTTTAGTGAAGTGATATGCAGAGCGCACCGCATTGTGCTATTGAAGAGTGCGCGCTACGAGCGTGATATAACATCTGGCAGGACAGGATAGTTAGTTTTTCTGAGGTGAGAGACTTTTTATTTCATAAGATACGAAATAACGATAGAATAATGACACTGACATTAAGCCTGTCAACATCTTATCTGACCGCATGCTGAATCGGGACAGCGCGTTTTTCTCAGGCACTCTTTTAAACTGCATCTGACAGGAGTGTCAACGGCTTTCATGCACGTCTTTTGAAATAAAAGTCTTGCATCAGAAAAACATTTAGAATTACGTTTTTTGTTGTTGATGTCGTTTCTTTGGCCGTACACTCCGCGACCCACTCAGACCCACTTTAGGGTCACGACCCACCAGTTGAGAAACATTGCTTTATATGATGAACATATTTAATTTAGTCTGTTCACAATATAAACATTGATCAACACACACACATAGAGCACATCAAATGTAGTAAATGAAGCTCAAGCGTACTTGCTTGACATGTGAGAACAGACCTTTTTGGTTCTCATGCATAAACTATAAAAAAATTTAAATATGAACAAAAAACAAAACATTTTTACTTCCTTTATGTACAGGAGAAGTTGAGATAGGGAACTATTGGAAAGAGAGACAGGGAATGGGTTTGGGAAAGATACAGACTGAATTGAACTGCATCTCCATAAGACAAAGACTCTTTCATGCATCATCAACATGCACTACCCACAATACTATGGCTGCAATTAAAAATGTGTCTATTTTTGACCATTTACTTTGAATGATACAAAAACATTCATTGATTTTACCAAACATCCCACATTGCTGTACCATTCCAGCTTCCACTTGATTTGGCTTGAGAGATTAAGATTATTGTAATCTAAGATGACCCACATCTCATTTGGCAGCAACAGATTGCGAGCTGCTCCTCGTCATTTTGAGGAAGACCTCATGCTTGTGAACAGCTCTGAGAGAAACTGACAAGCTGTACGCACACTGCTGCAGGGCTTCATCTTGGCTGAGGGGAAGCCTCTGGCCCTCATAGTTTACATTCTTCAGAAAATTTCAGAAAATTCTCCCACTTTCAGCAAAGCCTCCGGGGGAAACCTTCAGACGCTACACACACACTGCCTTAGATGACAACAGGTGGAGGCAGTGCTTACAGAATATTTTCTTAACCTAGGGAGCATTTGAACTGGGTAAACTGCTGTGGGAGGATGAAAGCACATTTGGTGTGCTAATTATATTCAGTGATTTAGATGATGGCCTGTGTGTTCATTAGAAAATTAAACTAGTCTTCATGGAACTAAATATGAGCTAAGTGCACAGTTAGGCTCTGGTCCTAAAGCTAGTGAGGCAACTGAACTGAAACCTCATAGTTGACTGATTTGAAAGGCACTAAGTAGGCATCACCTTCCTGCATTGTACATATAGCGCTGCTCACATGAACTGTATGGAAGACGTAGATTGATTTGAACAGGGCTTGACCTTAGCATGAACTAGAAATGAAGAGTTTATTTTCAAAAACATCCGTTTTTAAAAATGTTCAAAAATCTAAATTTAATTCTGCATTCCAGTTAATATCAATCAAACTGCAGTTGGGTTGTTTTGATTAAATAATAATAGCTTAAAAAAATACAGCTTTTGTAACATAAATGTATTTACTGTCACTCTTAATCAATTATATGCAACCTTGCTGATGATTAAAATATTAATTTCTTTTCTTTTTTTTTTCATTTCCTTTTTTCTTTCTTTCCTTTTTCTTTTAAATATATATTATTGACACCAAAGTTTAGAATGGAAGTGTATATTTTTGCTCGTTCTTTAGGACAGTTGATAAAATTGATGTGCAACACTGTCTTTAATTTACAGGGTTGGAAAATAACGTCTTTGCTTTGTTTTGTTCTGCACACACACATGTTCCAAATATAATCACTTGAGATTTCTTATGCTGAAAAATATAATTAACTTGTAGCGAATTGTATCTATTTCCAAGCCTTTTGGCAGTTAATTAACACAATAAAATGACTTTAAATATACATTGCGTTACAGGTTTATTACAGAAGTGGCAGTTGTGCCTTTCATTCTGCATTAGGTGAAAGTCTTGCAACACTGAAAGTGGGAATTTTGCGAGAAGATGCCAGATAATTTTCATCATGCCTGAAAAACACCCATAAAGAAGAACTGCCAGTCATACAAAATCACAAGTATTTGTTTCGTCTGTGTTGTCAGGCTCGATCGAGCTTGATGACATCACCGAGGCAGTCAGACAGCAGAGGTTTCTGAAATAAACTGCATGTGCAATGTACCCTCTATATTTTGCCCAGGCATCCTCGAGAAATGAACTGTGAAAATACCAATATTGTTGTCAGCATGACTCGTCTGTGTTGTCCATCATTCTGTAGGTGAGTTGCGGCATTGCTGGTGTCTCTCTCTTTCTCGCTTTCTTATTATTACTCTTTTTTTTCCTGCCTTATTTTCATGGTGGTGCGGTGGTTAAAAACGTGGGCTGAGATGCTAATACCCCCTAATTAACCCCAAGGCATAATTTTCTCTGTCTCCTGCTTTAACTCGTGTCCAGTGAGATGTGGAGTTGGATCCTGCCTCAGTCTTAGTCTCATATAACCAGTTATTTGGCAAAAAGTCATCATAGCAGCTTATACTGGCCAAAAACGTCCACTTAGACAGCCACTTGACTGTAATGTTATGCAACCAACAGCAGTTTGTTTTGTTGTTATGTGCCAGAGTTAACAGAAATAGATTATTTGAATTTATTGTACTTAAATTAGGGATGCACCAGTAATTTTGTCATGTTATGAACAACACTTAGAACAACACTTAGTATAGACATTTCAACATTATATTGTACAAATTAGTAAAAGTTATATAATTATATTTTTGTCATTTTATATATATTATATATATTAATTATTAGTAATAATTATATAATATTTTATAATTATATTTTTATATAACTACATAATCATTTTTAATTATTAGCAATAATTTTATATATATATATATATATATATATATATATATATATATATATATATATATATATACAGTGGGTACGGAAAGTATTCAGACCCCCTTAAATTTTTCACTCTTTGTTATATTGCAGCCATTTGCTAAAATCATTTAAGTTCATTTTTTTTCCTCATTAATGTACACACAGCACCCCATATTGACAGAAAAACACAGAATTGTTGACATTTTTGCAGATTTATTAAAAAAGAAAAACTGAAATATCACATGGTCCTAAGTATTCAGACCCTTTGCTGTGACACTCATATATTTAACTCAGGTGCTGTCCATTTCTTCTGATCATCCTTGAGATGGTTCTACACCTTCATTTGAGTCCAGCTGTGTTTGATTATACTGATTGGACTTGATTAGGAAAGCTACACACCTGTCTATATAAGACCTTACAGCTCACAGTACATGTCAGAGCAAATGAGAATCATGAGGTCAAAGGAACTGCCTGAAGAACTCAGAGACAGAATTGTGACAAGGCACAGATTTGGCCAAGGTTACAAAAAAATTTCTGCTGCACTTAAGGTTCCTAAGAGCACAGTGGCCTCCATAATCCTTAAATGGAAGACGTTTGAGATGACCAGAACCCTTCCTAGAGCTGGCCGTCCGGCCAAACTGAGCTATCGGGGGAGAAGAGCCTTGGTGAGAGAGGTAAAGAAGAACCCAAAGATCACTGTGGCTGAGCTCCAGAGATGCAGTCGGGAGATGGGAGAAAGTTGTAGAAAGTCAACCATCACTGCAGCCCTCCACCAGTTGGGGCTTTATGGCAGAGTGGCCCGATGCAAGCCTCTCCTCAGTGCAAGACACATGAAAGCCCACATGAAGGACTCCAAGATGGTGAGAAATAAGATTCTCTGGTCTGATGAGACCAAGATAGAACTTTTTGGCCTTAATTCTAAGCGGTATGTGTGGAGAAAACCAGGCACTGCTCATCACCTGTCCAATACAGTCCCAACAGTGAAGCATGGTGGTGGCAGCATCATGCTGTGGGGGTGTTTTTCAGCTGCAGGGACAGGACGACTGGCTGCAATAGAGGGAAAGATGAATGCGGCCAAGTACAGGGATATCCTGGACGAAAACCTTCTCCAGAGTGCTCAGGACCTCAGACTGGGCCGAAGGTTTACCTTCCAACAAGACAATGACCCTAAGCACACAGTTAAAATAACGAAGGAGTGGCTTCACAACAACTCCGTGACTGTTCTTGAATGGCCCAGCCAGAGCCCTGACTTAAACCCAATTGAGCATCTCTGGAGAGACCTAAAAATGGCTGTCCACCAACGTTTACCATCCAACCTGACAGAACTGGAGAGGATCTGCAAGGAGGAATGGCAGAGGATCCCCAAATCCAGGTGTGAAAAACTTGTTGCATCTTTACCAAAAAGACTCATGGCTGTATTAGATCAAAAGGGTGCTTCTACTAAATACTGAGCAAAGGGTCTGAATACTTAGGAACATGTGATATTTCAGTTTTTGTTTTTTAATAAATCTGCAAAAATGTCAACAATTCTGTGTTTTTCTGTCAATATGGGGTGCTGTGTGTACATTGAGGAAAAAAAATGAACTTAAATGAGTTTAGCAAATGGCTGCAATATAACAAAGAGTGAAAAATTTAAGGGGGTCTGAATACTTTCCGTACCCACTGTATATGTGTGTGTATAATCATTTTTTAAATTATATAATGACAATAATAATAATTATAGGATTATTTAATGTACAGTGGGTACGGAAAGTATTCAGACCCCCTTCACTTTTTTCAATTTTGTTATGTTGCAGTCTGATACTACAATTGTTTAAATTCTTTTTTTTTTCTCATTACTCTACACTCTGTCCTTTATAATGACAAAGTGAAAACAGAATTTTAGAAATGTTTGTAAATTTATTAAAAAGAAAAAACTGAAATATCACATTTACATAAGTATTCAGACCCTTTACTCAGTACTTAGTTGAAGCACCTTTGGCAGCAATTACAGCCTCGAGTCTTTTTGGGTATGACGCAACAAGCTTTGCACAACTGGATTGGGGGAATTTCTGCCATTCTTCTTTGCAAATCCTCTCAAGCTCGGTCAGGTTGGATGGGAACCGTCTGTTGACAGCCTTTTTCAGGTCTCTCCAGAGATGTTCGATAGGGTTCAAGTCAGGGCTCTGGCTGGGTCACTCTAGGACATTCACAGAGTTGTCCCTAAGCCACTCCTGTGTTGCCTTGGCTGTGTGCTTAGGGTCATTGTCATGTTAGAAGGTGAACCTTCGGCCCAGTCTGAGGTTTTGAATGCCCTGGACTGGGTTTTCATTAAGGCTATCTCAATATTTTGGTGCATTGAGCTTTTCTTCTACTCTGATGAGTTCCTCAGTCCCTGCCGCTGAAAAACAGCCCAACAGCATGAGGCTTCTACCACCACACTTTACTTTTGGGATGGTACTCTGCAGGTGATGAGAAGAGCCGGTTTCCTTCAAACATGATGCTTAGAATTGAGGTTCATCAGACCAGGTAATCTTGTTTCTCAGAGTCTGAGGGTCCTTTAGGTGCTTTATTGCAAATTCCAAGTGTGTTTTCATGTGTCTTCACTGAAGAGAGGATTGAGTTTGGCCACACTCCCACAAAGCTCAGATCGGTGGAGTGTTGCAGTGATGTTTGTCCTTCTGTAGGTTTCTCCCATCTGCATATATGATCATGGAGCTCAACTAGAGTGACCACCAGGTTCTTGGTCACCAGTCTAGACAAGCCCCTTCTCCATCAATTGCTCAGTTTGGCTGGGGACCAGCTCTTGGAAGAGTCCTGGTTGTGCCAAACGTCTTCCATTTGAGAATTATGGAAGCCACTGTGCTCTTGGGAACCTTCAGTGCAGCAGAATTTTTTTTGTAGCCTTCCTCAGATCTGTGCCTCAATACAATCCTGTGTCTGAGCTCTGCAGGCAGTTCCTTTGACCTCGTGGCTTGGTTTTCGCTCTGATATGCATTATCAGCTGTGAGGCCTTTTACAGAGAGGTGTGTGCCTTTCCAAATCATGTCCAATCAATTTAATTTACCATAGGCGGACTCCAATCAAGGTGTAGAAACATCTCTGCAATGATCAAGAGACATGGGAGGCACCTGAGCGAAATTTCAAGTGTTGTTGCAAAGGGTCTGAATACTTATGTAAATGTGATATTTCAGTTTTTTCTTTTTAATAAATTTACAGACATTTCTAAAATTCTGTTTTCACTTCATCGTTATGAGGTACAGAGTGTAGATTAATGAGAAAAAAAATGAATTTAAACAATTGTAGTATCAGGCTGCAACATAACAAAATTGAAAAAAGTGAAGGGGGTCTGAATACTTTCCGTACCCACTGTATGTGTGGTACATATTGTAATTATTATATATTATATTATTATTTAATAAATTAGATTTAATTTAATTTCATTTAAATATTTAATTAAATATCACAACAATTAAATATTAAATTAATTTAATAGTATCAGCCGATATGTCCATCCATCCATTCTCCAAACCACTTGACTGCCATATTTTTTGCGTCCTAAACTTCATTGCCAGGTGAACTGATGAAAAAACTTGTGTGCCTTTACTCCTGAAAGTTGCGTAAAGCCTGTCAGTCAGATTCCAGTGAACTTTGCGCAGTCCTTGGGCTTGCCTTCTGAGGCTGAGACTAGCTCAGTCCTGGTCTAGCTGATGTGAGGATGGTGAGATAAGGCCGTCAGCCCTGTCCTCTATCTCTCAGGAGAAAACACACACAGGAGCTCAGGCAACCCTCCAGCTCTGACTCTAAAAAAAAACTTTCTTTTCCACCCTGCTAAGGAAGCGGAGTTTTACGGGCACCTCCGAGTGGTGACTAATTAACAGTGACACGTTGATTGCCGTTTTTTTAGACTCCCATGACCCAGCTGATTCACTCGCTCTGAAATCAATTGCTGTGTTCCTGAACGCTTTTTAAGAGAGGCTCTGCCAAGACAGGGGAAGAAGGAGACGCTTTTAGACGCCCCCTGCCTCTCTGCCATCTTCAAACTCTGGCCTCTGAGAGAGCGTGCCTCGGAGGTCCATCATTTTACCAGCGTATAACTATGATTATTCTATCTAATTGAGCAGATTAGGGTCGTTTTAAGAATACGTAAATGTTGCAGTGTCAACTGTTCACAGATACAGATAGCCCTCCCACCAAACAGTTATCTAACCTCACGGCAGGACAGACCTATTTTAATCTGTAACTTTTAAACTGACGTCCATAAAAAGATGCTTAGATAATGACTAGTTGTCCATTTTATCCATTAAGCTTGATCTTACACCCTAAAGAACAGTTATTTGTCATTAACTGCCCATTCATCAACATCACAACATATTAGACGTGACTGTGAGTAGGTTCTGTGCACAGCATGTTTTATCAGGAAACACTTTATTCTGTAATTGAACCAATCAGGCTGTTCTTTGTTACTTTGAAACTCTTGTGAAATCAGGCTGCCGTTGTCTCATCACATCTCTGATGCTGAAATGCCTCACAATGGTTGCTATTTATGCACTCCGGACGTGATGCTGGGTTAGAAAACAGTCTGGAAAATTATGGATGGCAGTCAAACTTTGATCTGTGCTCTGTCTGTGCCACAGGGTGCTTTCAAGATGGTCTGATCAGAGGTTTGCTGCAGGACTAGAAGGGAATGTCTTTGTTTCAGATTTTTATTTGGTCTAACTTGATAGTTATATGTATGCCATTTAAAACTAAATTTGCATTGCCTAAAGGAAATAACAGTGCTTGCAAGGCAACAAAAGAATAATGTGCTGTAATATAAGTTTTACTGTTTATTTCTGTGTAAATGGAAATGAATCAACACATACAGTAGTCACTATAGTATTAAGATAACTATACAAATCAGAATTTAATATGCAAATGAAAGTAAGAAGAAAAACAGTCACAATTCTGTATGCTACCTTTCTAAAGTTTGGGGTCATTTTAGTTTTTTCTTTTTCTTTTTTTTTTTAAAGAAATTAATACTTTTATTCAGTAAAAATGTTAATTTGATCAAAAGTGGCAGTAAAGACATTTATAATGTTACAAAATGTTTTTTGTTTCAAATAAATGCTGTTCTTTTAAACATTCTGTTCATTAAAGAATCTTGAAAAATATTTCCATCATGGTTTCCACAAAAATAATAAGCAGCACAACTGTTTTCAACATTGAAAATAATAAAAAAATGTTTCTTGAGCAGCAAATCAGCATATTAGAGTGATTTCTGAAGGATCATGTTACACTGACTGAAGTAATGATGTTGAAAATTCAGCTTTGCATCACAGGAATAAATTACATTTTAAAATATATTAAAATATAAAACAGTTATTTTAAATTGTAATAATATTTCACAATATTACTGTCAGTATTTCCTGTATAAATATGGTGATGGGGGACTTCAAGTTTATCTTTTGCCATTCTTCTCCCTCATGTTATATATTCTTATCTGTCATTCAGTGATATTGTAATATACATTCTCCAAATCCATGTAATCCTGAATGTGTCTCTTGCTGGATCAGGACAGATGATTAAAAACTTGTTTCAGTCTTCTGTTTGTTTTGGAAGGCTGGCCTGTTGTCATGAAGAAAGAGGGAGTGAGAAAGTGGGTGAGAAAGACAGAGAGATGTGGAGAAGGGTGGATGACAGGGTGAGAGAAATAAAGAGAGAAACGAGAAGAAGGCAGACAGACATTAACAGCTTCAGACACATGAGCTACACTGACTTTGTTGGTTGCTGGGGTAACCGTTTCCCAAGGTCGGTCAGAGTAAAAAAAAAAAGGTGTGATTTTTTTTTTTTTTTTTTTTTTTTTTTTTTTTTTTTACCCCCTTGAAGTCAGCATGAAATGGCACTCCTGACCCTTTTTTCTGCCCTTGATCTGACCGAAAGGTTCAAAGGTTTGAGAACTAATTTAAAATTAATATTTTTATTGCAAAAATTTGAGTGAAAGGTTGATGAGAGAAACTTGAGTTTCAGATTAGTTTTTGATTAGTGACAGAGAAATAGCGCAAAATCTTAAACATTTCTCATTTATTTTACAGTTTTAAAGAGAGAGTTCACACAAAAATGAAAATTCTGTCATCATTTACTCAACCTAATGTTCCTTTCTTCTGTTGAACACAAAAGAAGATATTTTGAATAATGTTGGTAACCAAAAATCTGCTGGTAGCCATTGACTTCCATAGTATTTTTTTTTCCTACTAGGGAAGTCAAAGTAAACAACGTTCTTCAAAATAGCTTCTTTTTTCATTTGAACAGACGAAAGAAACTCATACAGGTTTGGAACAACATGAGGTTAAGTAAATGATGACAGAATTTTCGCTTTTGTGTGAACTATCCCTTTAAATACCTCTTTTCCCTGATTTAAAGTGTTACATTTTCCTCAGTTACAGTTGCTTCAGACTGAAACATTCAGTTAACCAAATATAGGTTGGTACTTGATTTTAGTCATTGGTAACTGATTGGATGGTGAAAAGTAGGTGCGTTAAGTCAGGTGGTTGGAAATTAGAGGTGGTGATGGAGCAAGTTTTTGTATTCTGATGCAATATTAGCAGAGCTGTGTAGTAACTAATTACATGTAATCTGGATTACGTAATCAGATTCCAAAAATTTAGTACTTGTAATTAGAGTATATTACATTTTATAATGCTTATACTCAGATTACAGTTACTTTTTTATGGATTACATGATTACATATTATTCACACAAGGGCAGGAAATCATTCATAATTTATTGATTGACCCCTGATTCTTCTTTTTTCTCTTTTAAGTTTTCCTGTCTAAAAATCCTACTGTGTCACACCATTTAGCTTTCACTATATTCACAATATAAAATGGTCATGTAAATATCATGTAAATAAATTTGCAATCCATGCTTCTGAATTTGGGTGAAAAAAGCTAACTCCGTTGACATGAGATATTTACTTGAAATAACTCTGAGAAAGTTAATTTTATAATAATTTGATAAAACATTTGCATGGTTACAGTTCGATATTGCTAAATGGTCGCATTGAATGCAGGTAAACAAATTAAATATTTCAATTTTTAGTGTTCAAATGTTTAAATAATTTAAAATTTTTATGATTTAATTAATAACTAGCTTTTTATTAACTCACAAGCCCTCTGCAGTTGTTGAATTAAGCCCAGTTTGAGAAATCCAATTAGATTAATAATGTTGATATCAAAAAATCTTTCTCTTTGCTTTTTTATATCAGTATGGTATGTTTAATTGTAAGTTTAAAACCAGTTTTAAAAAAAGTAATATAAAAAGTAGTCAGACTACATTACCTAAAATGAATAACCTAAATTACATTACTAGCTACAGTTTTCATTATGTAATTAGTAATGGACTACAATTTGTAAGTAATTTACACAGCTCTGAATATTAGAAAAATATTGATTACCATTTCCTACCTGATCTCATGACGAAAAAGTACCTGTGGGAGCTTTTTCGCAAGACGCGAAATGCATACCAATAAGTACATATCACTGCAGTTTCCAACAGAAATGAACACTAGAGGTGGTAAAACGTCGAGCACTTGTAATCGTTTTCATACACAGTTATGATTACAGCTCCATATGTTTAGCTTTCCAGACGTAACGAGCTTTGCTCATTAGATCAGCTGGCACGGAATTGGACTTAGGATGCGGAATCCTTGGGTACGAATCCTGTCAAAAACATGACTCACAATGAAAGAGCTGAAAGATGAGAGATCGAAAAACAAGCTAAAACGGCATGCTTGCGATTGCGTTTTTACGTCACATTTGCTTCTGTTCATACTATGGGGTAGGTTTAGGTGTCGTGCAGATGGTACTTTAAAACGTACTTTTAAAACGTCACAGAGCAGTATCGAGTTATAGCGCCACTCAACCAACGTCACATAAAACATACCACATGTACGTTCATCTGTTCCAGGGAAAAAAACCGAACACTCTTTTAGCGCCACCCAGTGGATATTTCAAATCGAGTATGTCATGAAACTTACATGGCGGCACGTATTTCGCATCTTGCGAAAAAGTTCTCACAGGTAGTTTTTCGTCATAAGATCAGGTTTACCATTTCAGTATTAGTGCAAATTTTGTAAGGAAATAAATACAAGATACTTTAAAGTAGTCTTTTAAAGGGTTTGACTTTGTTTTAGTCATATTTGTTTTGGTTTCATTTAATATTGATCTTTGTTTCTTTCATTTTACATGCTTTGGGAATTTCCCCCGTGCTCATTACTGCTCCTCTGAGCCGGTATGGATGCTCTCTGCTTTTCTCTCTTACATAGAAGCGGCTGTAGAAATGAAAGGTTTGCGTGTCTGGTAAATTGGGTGGAGGGGACGGGGCTGTGATGCTCATGCTGCAAGGTCTCCACATGAGAAATGACAGCAATCAGGATGTTACAGTCCACTCTGTGGATAAATGCAATAATGGACAAAGCTGCTGCCAGCCCTGAGATGCATGAATGTTTCAAAATATCATTTTAGAAATGGAAATGTATCAATTTATAGCAAGAAGTATGCATTGCAGTGGAGGACTGAATTGCCATGGCAACCACTTCCATATGGAGATTTATCTGTCAGATAATTTTGGAGATGACCACATACATTCTTTTGAAGACGGCTCACTGGAATAATAAAACAGCTTTTTTCCCTTACATTATAAGGGTCTAGAAGCATCTCAAATTTATTAAGAAGAAAATATGGTGATTTGGCACATATTGTACTGGTGTTTGGGCGGATGCCAAGGTGTTGCTGTCTGGTTGCTTACAAAAACAGACCTCTGGTCTCAAAATATGTTTCCTCAATGTAAATTTATAGATTTTTTGGGCAGTTTTATCGATAGATTATAGGCCCTATATGATCACTTAAAAAAATATTATCACACATGCCCTCAACAAGCTACATGAGTTGAAATTTCAGAATGAGCTATTTACCGAAAGACAGTCCATCACTGTAAAATACAATGATTCAGAACAGGATGAATTTCTGGTAGATGTAGCTCGATAGCGAGTTATAATAATTTCAGTTAAGTTTTTTAAAGTTTCTGAGAGTTTTGGCAGTTCTACTTTGGCATTATTTATATACTGTTTTTTTTTAATATTTTGAATTAGCTTACAAATTAGTTTTTTAATTAGTTTACTTTTTTTGTTTGCAAGTTTTGTTATTTTTAAACTCTGTTTAGCTATAATTTAGCTTTTTTAATTTTAGTTTTAATTTAAGTGAGATTAATTTTTAGCAACGTTTTTAATTTTTAAGTATTTTAAGTTTATATTTTTAATCTAATATTTATATTTTATTTTAGCTTTATTCCAATTGCCAAAAATTAATTTTAATAGTTTGCTTTATTTAATGATAACAACATTGATTTTTGAGAATTTTGATGAGCTGCTACAAACTGAATAAAAAATGATGTAGAAACAGTTTTTACTCAGAAATTGCTACACAGTTAAGACATTGAATTGAAAATGAAAGTAGAAAGACTGATAAGACTGATATTATTTTCTTATAGAGAAAAGTACTTTAATAAAAAAAATCTTTGTTTATATATATATATATATATATATATATATATATATATCTATATATATATATAGTGCAGGAAAACCATAACTTGATCGTTTAGAAAATATACAGCATACTAACTCAAAACAGGCTGAAAGCTTGAAGGTCTAGGAAGAGATACACTTTAAAGTATTGGTCTGAGTTTAGGAATTTTGAAAGCGTTTGTTCAATAACAATATGTTGATTTTGTCAAGTGAACATAATTACCTCCAGGTTCTGTAGGAACTATTAGACTTGAGCCTCTGAGCTCTCTTACTTTCTAATTTCCATTCTGAATATGCAGACAG